>CM067498.1:9569912-9617847 GCA_034552555.1 Semaprochilodus insignis
AAGAGTGTGCGAAGCAGTAATCAAAGCAAAAGGTGGCTACTTTGAAGAACCTAGAATATAAGACATATTTTCAGTTGTTTCACACTTTTTTGTTAAGTATATAATTCCACATGTGTTAATTCATAGTTTTGATGCCTTCAGTGTGAATCTACAATTTTCATAGTCATGAAAATAAAGAAAACTCTTGAATGAGAAGGTGTGTCCAAACTTTTGGTCTGTACTGTATATATATATATATATATATATATATATATATATGCAGCACTAAAGTGTCCTTTTACTGTCTGCTCTGTGGGAGGCTTACGGGACATGCCGTGGCTGCAGTACGAGAGACTTTTTTTGTAAATAGTTGTGTCTATGTTGACATAGTGCTTCAATTGCTTGGTGTGAATTGTGTCTGTGGAGGGTGGGCTTTGTGTGTGTGATTTGTCTACCCTCCGTATGTGTCATATCCCACTGCATTGCGTGTCAGTTTTCCCCTGCTGCATGTTTAATAATGGATCATTTGCTTGAAGTGCTGTTTCCCCTGTCGTACTGCATGCTAACGCCACACTGGTGTCACACAGCATCAGGGGAGAACTGCTGTTTAAACGCTGGCTGATATGGCCGCAAAGCAGACAGTTCACTTCTAACCATACATTATCTGTGCAAGCCCAACATATATAGAGCACACAAAACACTGCGGCACATGTCAAGCTAGCAATGGCAACCTGTTTAGAGAAAGAGTTTTATGAGCCTGTGCGTGTGGGCCCTCTGCATGGTCATGCCTTTTGCGCATCCGCAGCAGAGCAAGCTGGTATCAGGCCGCAGTATATTTACAGTGTATGTCTGGTTCTGTCTGTACTTGATAGCCTTCAGCGATGCCAGTAATTGAGTAATAGCTCCATTCAGCGTTCCATTTGTCGCGCCTTCGTAAACACAGCTGGACATGTTCTTTTAAACATTTAATTAGTTTTACAGAATAGCACACTAAGCCTAAGCAGCATATGAAACACCCCTCAGTTTCGCACCCTGAGAGTCTTATGCTCGTGTTTTTCGCTCACGCTGAATTTCATTGTGAACTATTTCCAAATTAACTGTGGCCTACTTAATTTTAATTAAAGTTGCCTTTGTGTAGTTTAAGAAGTCACCAGAGAGATAATGTGGTAAGAGGATCTGTCCTCATTAAGTTAGTGTATTATATGAAGACAGACAGACTCTACTATCATTAAAGACTATTGCACTGCTGGGATTCACTTATATATAAATATATATATTATATATATATATATATATATATATACTCTAAGGGGGAAAAAAACAGCCAGTCTGTATGGGACAGTTATTGTGAATTCTTGCTACAATATGCTTAATCTACACTGAAAAGGGAGATATCCTGAGTGCTATACCTCATATTACATTAAGCTACATCCTAACCCTACTTAATAAATGGTGGGAAAAAAGATGGTGAAAAGAATCTTGACAGTATGATCTAGCTGAAGGTATTGGTGGCCTTCTGGAAGGTCACTGGTGCCCCCTGGCTTTTGAGAATGAAAATGCAGATCTTTTCTAGCCTGAAGAGTTTGCTTCTTTAACATACACTTCCTTGGTTACCCTAAATTGTCAGGACATTAGTTTACACTGTAACTGTGATTGGCTGTTTTTGCTGTTTAAAAGGCCTGTATCATACATTTGTTCTTCCCTGCCATAAATAGTCTTAATTCAATTTTACACGACCATTTTCTAACCTTTCTAACTCTCGGAAATGAAAACTGATGGCTTGCTCTGATTACTGTCTACTCCGTACAGTGCCTTATTCATAAAGGAGCCTGGACTGCAACACTCCTTACAACTTCACCATGAGTGGGCAGAGCCAAACTGCTGAATAGACCCTGGAATATATCATATGAGGAGCTCTGTGTCTAAGGTGGTTTTCTCTATGAAAGAAATGAATACCATTTTTTCCCAGAGAATCCCCAGAGTCATAACCTATGGTAAATGAAAATGCTCCAAATTAATACCATACAGACATTTTCCTCCAAACGTTGCCAAACGCTCTGAATCATGGGGTCATTAAGCAGCTGAAACATGACTATTGCTACATGCAACACTAAATTTACATCATACAACCAGCAACCTCACCAAAATACCCTCCCGTCAGCACCAGTAAGCATTATGAAATGTCGGTAGTTTAGGCGTTTTGGGAGTTTTAGACTGTAATTTGATAATGCATGAGCATTATCTTGTAGCGTGAATGTAGTATTATTCAGACTGACCTTTAAATGACCTCCTAATTCAGAGGATGCAGTGACACTTAATAAATAGGATGTTTTGATAGTCTAAATCAGCTTATCAGAGGGGAAGTAATAATATTAAGCTGTGTCTGAACTGAATTAACTTTAAAAACACAATAAATCAAAGTCCTGTTCTTCCTTTTGGGATTCCTCTAGTACAAAAAGTTACCAAATTCAGAGGCGTAAATAATGAGAATGTGGTTCAGATGTTCGTAGCAACAAAGTATAATTAAATTACACACTTAATAGTAACCAAATATGGCTGGCTATGTAATGCAACTGATGCAAAAGCTAGATCCCTATATATACTTGAGTAAAAATGAATTTAAAAATACTCAGCAGAGTAAAAATCCACCGATGTTTTATTTAAGTCCATGGACTAAGTTACCCACTATTACTAATTACCCACCTCTGGATATATCAAAATGTGTTTTGGTGATCTCAATTCCAAACAGGCTGTAGGTTCAACATTTGGACTACACGGACTGGAAAGTGAATGTTATCAATGTTAGTACATCAAACTTTTTATTGCAAGAAAAAAAAGTTAGAAAAGGTAAATTTTCCAAGTCACTGGCGTTTAGAATCAGCATTATATATCACACCGATGAATCATTCAACGGCGGCAAAATTTGGAGCCAAACTGTGGGAGTGAAATGTATGAGTTTAAGTGTGGCTAATATTGCATCGTGCACTGACAATGAGTAATTGTTTCTTCCAGCACAGACGAGAGCTCACATCCTTTTCTCTGCCACTATAAAGCACCATTGTTTTCAGCAGCTATAGGTAAAACCAAGGCCTTCCTTTATTTAGCTGGAATTCATTCGGTAATTGACTCCTGAAACTTTCCGCTATGTTTCCGCACACCGTGCTCTCTGTTGTGACACTTGGATTCTCGCTTCCCACGCAGGCTTTAAATGACACAAAAGGAAAGTACATCATTGCCTCGCGCACATAGAAGCACACGGTTTAAGTACAACTTTTATTAATACTGGAATCATCACAGTGCGTTTTGTTACATTAGCAGTGACTAGAGTTAACAAAATGAAGAGGATAAATATTACAAAATAGGGGGGAAAAATCATCATCAGCAACAGAGGCTAATTAGCCTTAGAGAGAAACAAAAGAGAACACAATAAATTAAAGAGAAGGAAGAGAGAGAGATAAAGAAGAAGAAGAAGGACAGAGACGACAGCACCTGTAGCGTTACTTGACTCCATTGGAGGAAAGGGAATGGGGGAGGGGGGGTTACAAAAATGAATGCACACATCATTTTCTCGGGTGGTCTTAGGAACAGCGGCCAAGGCCGGGCCCCCCGTATTTTTGGGGGCTCGTGAGCAAATGGAAGGATGAACGACAGACTTTAGTGCAGGAGAAGAGAGAGAGAGAGTGACGCCATTAAGACATTCAGCTGAGTTACCATGGCGCCTGGTTGCCGAGCATCAATCTCGGCTTGTGTGCGTGCGGAGAGGAAGCAGAGGTTCCACTGCTGGGCGAGATTCAGGGCCTCTCTGCACAACAGAGCTTGTGTGGGTGAGACTGAGTGGGTGTTGCATGTGTTCCGGCCAGAACAAACCAGGCCCAGCCAAGACACATTAAAAACACGAAGAACAATGCAAGACCAATGAGATGAAGGAGGCAAAGCTGAGGATGCAGTACAACCTTCAGTTCGGGTGTGAGTCAAGTCTACAGCACACGCTTACGTTATCATGAAGGTCTCCAGCTGGTTCCTTATTCGAGTTAATACCTGGTAGCATAAAGTAGAACACAAAGAACAATAGCTGGCTTTCTTATTTAGCTTTTTGGACTAAATAAGTGGCAAACTGCAGGATTTATGCAACTAATTTCCTCAAATAGGCATTTTCATTTAGCAATAAACAAAATGGCAGCTCTTATGAAGGGTTCCTGCTGTATGCTAATGGTGTTATTTTCAGCTTGGCTCTTCTACATCGCTGCAAGCCCAGAATCGATTTAATATGAACATGCATGCAGCTGTGCAGGAGTTCGGACCGTTCTGGAGCTGATGCAATTAATTTTGCAATTACGGCTAAAGGCTGTGAAAATACTGTTTTTCGTGGGTTCCTTTTTGTTATTAAGAAAGAACAAATGCAAACTGAAAAAGCATTGTGAAACGGGAAAACGCTTGGATTCTTGGAGCTATTATATAATGTCCAGACGAAAGCAATTACAATGGACTAGCATGTACAATATCTATAGAAACGTGACAGCACTGGCAAACTAGCGTGGAAGCCTATATAGCTATTAGGGATGGGCATTTCAGTCAAACATGATATTCAAATTTGTAAGTCTTTTGAAACATATATTCACCCACCCAAGAAGTATAGGACTCCTAAGGCTACAAGACAACTGCACACTGGACACATTAGGATGCCACCAGAGAGATCTCTGAGACTGCACTATATTAACCCCAGACCACAAATCCATAATAGATGACCAAGAAAGGCAGCCAGACTGGAGTTTTAAGGACACCTAACTAACGCTAATTGAATGCCCCATTAGCTAATGTCGCTAAGCAAGTAAGACTGTATTTCAGATTGTACCTTGTAGCTAGAAAACAGCAAGTTCTGTGACACTTCCTACACTGTCTGTGCAGTTAGACTTCTTTTAGCCATGGCATTGTTTCGACAACCTTATGCAATATCACTGCACTGCATCCAGAGGTACGTTCATTTTTGGCAGAGATCTTGTATTGATTAGGGGAGAGTCAAACTACTTAGTAAAGTCTTCTCTGGCACATCTGAAAGACTTTCAATGAGGTTAAGGTCCGGACTGCTAATGTATGAAAATGAGCCCAATGAACATTGTTGTCCCAGAACATGCCAAGATTATTCCATTAATGGGATAACCTGGTCTTTCAGAACGTTCAGGTTGCCATTGTATTGCCACGTAACAATGCTGGGCCTAGACTGGACCAACTGCAGCAACCCCAGATCATAGCACTGGCTCCTGAAGCCTGTTCAGCTGTGATGGGTGTATCACCTCATGTGCATCTTACGCTGATGTGCCCATTGCTCTGGGATAGGGTAAATCTGGACTTGTCAGACCATCTGACAGCTGAAGCATCACTGCAGTAATTATCCAATCAAAGGTTTTTAAGTATGTGCTTATTTCAATCCTAAAAACATTTTTTGACCAGGCTGTGTATGTGCTATCTGTACTATTGGATACCTGTCACCATATACAACCTTGCAGTGCCCAGTGTGTGTTAGCCTTTAGCCAGATGCTGCAACACTTCTACTTTTATTTCTACTCCCATGACTGTTCAAATGTTGGAAAATTCAGCCCCATCCCTAACAGCTATGGCCCTACGAGAAATGACCTGGCTAATTCTGCTAATAACTGCTTATGATCTGTGCTTTACAGAGCGTAGCCTATTCTATGTACACAGGAAGATGGCTTGGTAGTTCATATCCAAGGCATTGAAATCCACTGTACTGCTTATGGAGTTAGGCAAGCGTGGGCCTGGTGTCTAAAATGTTATAGAGGCAAAGTAAATGGCTGCACTCTGTTCACTGTAATGAATGCTTTAGGGGGCCTTCTGACCAGCAGGGGTGAGAGCAAACATACACTCCATCACCCAGCTCCCTCCACTCCGCTGTGCTCAAGTTATGTTAACTTCAGCTAGCCCAGTAGGAGCACATGCAAAAGGAGGCAAGAACAAATTCATCAGCATGTAAACATTAATATTAATGAGAGTCATTTCAGTAGCTACATTAGCCTCTCTCATGGAAACAGTGTCGCGCCGGCCTTACAGATGCAGTCGCAGTGCAGTTTTTTTTAGCATCTGAGCGCAGTCACACTTCTGGTACCAAATTTGGCATTTGACCGCTGGCTTGTAATAAGGCAGAGTATGAATAATGCATAAAGCAAGAATTTTAACAAGCACACGGTACCATGGATATGACTGAAATGATAAATGATACAAAATTTGGCAAAGGTATGTCAATGAGGAAAGAGAGACAGGTAAGCATGTCACTTCTTTACTTGTGCCTATTCAGTGACCGGAGAATTAGCTCAATGGCGACAATAGCCAGGTTTCCATCCAATTTGTTGCCCGTGCTGGGTCTGATCCAATGCACAGTTGCGCACTAGCAGTAAGATACTGTGCAATGCTGCTCTCGGAGCGGTATCTGCCAGTAAATGCACACACAAACTTAATGCACCATGTTTCCCTGCAGCAATTTCTTTGCTGCGTCTGTTCATACGGTGGCCATCTTGGCAACGCCGCCAGGCAGTTATTTCCAGGCATACAAGGCCAGACTTCTATCTCTGGTTTAGTCTCTTGGGGAAAGACCAAAATACTTGAAGCCGTATGTCAAATTATCATTTTTAATAATATATTTGAAATCAGTTTCAGAATTTGCTTCATTAATGAACAAAAAACGTGTTTTTATTACTTGCTTTGGCTATCATGCTTATACAGATCTCCAGTTCAAAAGAGTTTTTCCCCGCTAGTGCCACAGTATTGTTGACCCCAGAGCCATGTAGAGAGACATCAATTCCGTTCTTCCCAATGGATCATGTTTTACAGCATTGGCGGATCCTGGAATCTCTCAACAGTTCCTGGAAGCTACCAGCAAATCTTAGCAGCGCATTAGAGGTGCAGCAGAATAGAGCGTTTGTGATGCACTTTCAAGAACCAAGACATTTAAATATTATCAGCACATCTAAATCAAGTTAACATGTGCATGAAAGCATGTTAGTGGATTATCCCCCATTAAACTGGTAGATTTAGAGAACATTAACAGCTAACAGATTGGGCTAGGATACTGAATAAAGTCAGCCCCACATAGCATTAACCATTTTAACCACGTTTAGTGTTAATGTCCTTTTCTTAATGCTTTTTATCCAATGTTGTGGAAAGAGGAACAGGCTTCTAAATGTGATATTTGCAGGAGGACTTTAATACTAGATACAGCATGACGTGTAGTGGGTGGATGAAGTGAAATGTGGATATCCATTTTGGAGTACGAGCTAACGTTATAATGAGGGAGATAGCTAGCTATTTTTGTAATACATTGCTAATAATATGGATTTAAAGCATGTTTTTGACTTTTAAACGTTAATCAAAAACGTAACTTGGATTGAATATAGGATGTAGATAAATGCATTACTACTATTTACCCAAAATCGCAGTTCCCTCTTTTAAAGTCTATCCATTCAAATTACCCGCAGATAACTTCCTGGAACTGTCTGAAAGCTACGTGAATCATGTGACCATGAAGCATTCTGAACTTCCATTGACTTGACTCTCTCTTTACATGTCTCTGGTCCATTTGCGGCATAACAAGCAAGCCGTTTGGCTTCTTTTCTTGAAGGGATAAATGAATGCCATGTTGAGCATTATGAGCATTCCTATTCATGTTTTAACCAGTCTATTCATTTATAACCTCTCTGGCAGAAGTTGCTCAGAAGAGCAGCTTAGTCACAGTATTGTACTTATCTAATGTTATCACATAGGGACTATTGTCTTCAGTTTGGAACATTTTGTCTAAGAATGATCATTTCCCAGGTGTTAACCAATTCCCAACAGGATTCTTTAGGCTAGTACTAAAATGCTGAAACACTTGTGCGTATGAGCGACCTCTTTTGTTTGTTTGCTTACAGGGTTTTGCTCATCGTATTTAATGCTCATTATATCACAGCATTTTTTCTTATGTCGTTTTAATCGCACACTCACTGTCACTTAAAGTGGATGGAAATATGGCTACTATTTTTCTCTTTCCGCTTCCAGTATATGGTCTTCAAACTGTCACATCAGCCTATGACATCAAGGCAGACATTACTGCAAAGGAGATGTCAGCATCTTCACTACACACTGGTGCTGTGCTTGGTGTTTCTCCTGCTCCAACACAGTGGTTCTCAAAGGAGTCCTCAGGAACCCTGAGACTGCTCACATTTTTGCTCCTACCCGAAATGTGGGGAACCCCAAGAAAACCACTGTTCTAACATAGCAGGAAAGGCCTATTTGTGCCTCACCCACAGATTTCACAGTAACTGTGGTACATAAGAACAACACAATTTTTTGACGGAGCCCGGATATCAGTTGTGCAGGGGAAACTCCTTAACTGTGCAGAGTCGTGGTCCTACATGGAATCTGACAGCTCTGATGGAGAAAGCTAATAGTGTGTTCACTTCACTGGATTATGCTTTACATTATACTCAGTCATTCCCCATTATTGGCTACATGTCTCACTCACTGCTGGATACATTTTGCAAACCACTCTATATCCTGCTCTCTCTCTCTCTCTTTCTCTCTCATTCATGCCTCCTCGTCTCTCTCACTCACTGATTCATCTGAAAGTCAGACTGAAACATAACAGCATGAAAAGAAACCAAGACCATATTAAATTAGCACGTTGCACATTGAAGAAACAGTATACAAGTACTGGATATCTAATTGTTAGACATGATCATTTCCTCTCTTTTTTTCTCTTCTAGAAAACCCTGCCATATTGCTGTCATACCATCGTTGCCACTTGCTTTTCTCCAGGACTGTTAGACAATTTTTGTGTCAGAGACATTTTGTTATTGTTGCAATGAGGCTAGTAGTACAGTTACTGTCCACCTTCTTTTACAGTACAATGTATGTATATATGTGACTATATATACAAAGTTATGACCTGTGCTTTCTGGAAGAGTCTCCGTGGGCTGACCTGGTGGTCGTGTTCACTGTGGCTGGCGTACAGTACTATGCTGTGGTCCCCCTCTCCGCTCGCTCCTAGCAAAGGATCAAACATTCTGGCACAGTCTTCCTCTTGTTTTTTTTCTTTTTTAATTAGCTACAGGCATTCCTAAAACAGAGTGCTCTATTTATGCAAAATAAATAATCAAGAACAAAAAAAAAAAAAATTATCATTAAGTGTCCATTTAGTCGCACACGTAGTGGTCATTTTCGAGCGACAGAGCTATGCGAGACGGCAGGGGTTATAATGAATCATGGGAGCACAGAAAGTCACTCACAGACAGATACTACGGGACTAAAACAGTGTTTTTGGCCACCTATATACTACTCCATGATCATCCTTTTATCTCACACTTTAAAATGGGTACTCACAGGATGTCTCCACACTGTACGTCATAAAAAGCCAAAGTGGTTTACTTCGTAAGTCGTCCTAGGTTCTATATCAGGCAGTGGAATGCTCGGGTTAGAAAGAACTGGACTGCTTTCCTTTTGCCGGAGATCATTCTCTCTACCTCCCTGCTTCTTCGGCCTCATTCTCATGTTCCTTCCTTTCTTTACTTTTCCACACCAGGTCCCTCTCAAGCTCTTCCCGACCAGGTCCGTGCCTTCATCTTAGCTCATCGACCCACCTACAGCACGTACATCTGAGTCAGGGGGCTGCGGTTTGAGGCTTAATGTCAAAAGGGGAGGCGAACCCCCCTCCCCGATTCATGAAAAAGATATATATATATCTTTAGAAAAAGATATATAAATCCTCAAATTGGAACACTTAAAAACAACAAACGCATAAAAAATAACTTACTAGCTTTCCGCCTCATCGGATTCTTTCTTTTACACTTCACTTCCTTATTCCCTCTTTTTCCCCCCTTCTCCGGTTCACTTTCTACATCCCTTAGGTTAAGTGCCTCTTCTCCTCTCTGCACAGTGCAGCCACAGTGACACCTTGTGGTCAAGGTGAACACTACATCTTCAAAAGTGCTCCTCCTCCTCCTCCTCCTCCTCCTCCTCCTCTTCACTTTGCTCCCTTTTCATATTATGGCCATTACTAAACCCGACAAAGCTCACGCTCGTCAGCTGACAACCCGACAGCACCCAGGCTGAGGAAACCTACAGCGAAGCTACTCTCATGATTCCTTCTTTCCTCCACCAACGAAAAAAAGAAAAAAAAGAAAAGCATTATTGCTCCACATTATATTGGCATTTTTTTAAGTCTACAAAATACATACACCTGACGCACGCACATGTTCTGGATCAGGATCTGGGATTAAGATTAATTGCTTAAAGATAAGAGAGAACAACGAACAGAAGATGAGCCCCGCCCCCTTATAGAACCACAAGCTGACCTGCAGCAGAGCCCCGCTCACCTCCAGCCTGACAGACAGTCACACCGACCAGGATGAATGCACAATAACAACTCCGTTATCCTTGCTTTCAGATGGCAGTGTAACGCCAGTGAGCTGGAGGTGGGGGTGGGGCGTACAGCACCTCCTCCTCTCCCTACATGAGCTTTTCCAGCACTGACTCCTGGGGTCCACATTTAGAGGGTTGGTGTTGTAAAGGACTGGTCAGTCCCCTACAAAACAGGGCCTTTATTTTCAGACCCCCTTAAGGTCCCTGTCCCTCTTTCTCTCAGCCGCCCAGCGTCTCGCTACAGTCTGACTACAATCCCGTCGTGATTGGGTGGTGTTAATAAGACAAACATGCGTCCAGACACGCTAAAGAGTTATAGTGGCCTGAGCCTGTTGTTATTTAGCATTTTACTTCTTTTTTTTGTTATCGTTATTTATCATTTCATCACGTATTTAATTCTAACGACTTCTTTAAACATTTACTTTAGTTTTTTTTTAATCCTCTTTTTCATAGGTCATTCTCTACAGAGTCCACAATGTGTAGTGTTTTTTTTTTCCCCCCTCGATTTGCCTCATGGAGCCATCACAAAATGCGTGGTGCCGAGCGGTCGTTGGAGACGGTCTTGCGCAGCCGTATGCCGCGACGGATGGACACCAGCATGTCCTCGCCCTCCTGGGGCTCCTGCGGGTCAGCCTGGGCCTCCGGTCCAGGAGGGGGCCGGTCAGGGAGGGAAGGGAAGGGGAACTGACCTTCGCCCAGGGCGTGGGCGCTGGCCACCAGCTCGCCGATTTTTTCCACCAGGCTGTGACGGTTGGCGGCCAGCAGCTGGTCCTCTTCTCCAGGCTGGCCATAAACGCTCATCTCCACAGCCCCCGCGCCCCAAGCTGTGTTGGGCAGGCTCAGGCGTTTGGGCGATGCCTTAACATACTCCAGAGCACTAGGAGAGGCGTCATCTGCCACGTAGAACACGCATTCCTCACTCCCCACGCGGGCTGGAGGCCCCGGGTACGCACCGCCGGGAGAGTCGGGCACAGTGGGGGTCTTAACCGGCACTATCGGTGGGCGTATTGGGATGGGGCCCGCATTAGACAGGGTGCGTCTCACACCGGGTTTGGTGGAGGGCGTCCGGCGGATGGTAGCAGTACCTGGAGTGCCCGGCCCCCCGCCACCCCCACCTCCACCACCACTGGCACCCGGAGGGCCGCCCTGAGCACCCACTCCACTGGGCAGGCCAGCTGTGCTGGCAGGACGCTTGGTCTGGATCATGCGTCGGTAGTTCTGAGCGATGTTGCTGTGGCGAGGGATGGTGGAGG
The DNA here is from genome assembly GCA_034552555.1 of Semaprochilodus insignis. Classification (NCBI taxonomy): domain Eukaryota; kingdom Metazoa; phylum Chordata; class Actinopteri; order Characiformes; family Prochilodontidae; genus Semaprochilodus; species Semaprochilodus insignis. The sequence continues at coordinate 9,581,552 of CM067498.1, forward strand.
ATTTGTCAAATTCGGTTTGACCGTCAGCTTCAGCATCTCCATTTACAGAGTAGCAGTCATAGTCAGAGCCTGAGGTGATGGAGAAAAGATGGAGAAAAATGAAAAACTGGAAAAAATGTTTCTGACACTGTATTATATACCGCTGTCTTCCAATCTCCCTGTATTATTTAGAATAAGAACAGGCTGTAAGAAAGATCACTTTCTATCCTTAGTCTGAAAGAGGTGTGTTACCCTGGGAGGGAATAGTGTCCTCAGAGCATGATGGTGTGGTTGTTTGAGTGCTGTATCCGCTGGAGTACTGGAGAGAGTCCCTGCTGCTCTTCTGCTGCTCCATACTGAGGCCCCGTGTCAGCACCATGGCCAGGTCACTGGCCGCTGGAGACACTTCCTCACCATGCTGTGACACACACACAGCTTCACTCAAACACAAAAGCTGAACAGGCTGCTCTATCTCAAATATCTACCTATCTATCTACATAAATAAATATATATATATACACCACACTTCCGTGTGCAGCTCAGCAAACGGCACGACCTTCTGGTCACGGAAAAGTCATTTAAATGTTACTTAAAGGGGCCGTTCTAGTCAAAACGTTCATTCCGAGCTGTTGAACAGTCCTGAAACTATGCAGTGTTTTCCCAAAATGCTTTACAAACCATTATCATGCATTTTTTACCAGTTACGATGAGCTTTACAATAAGATGCATTCAGGCAGCTGGATCCTGAACATCTGAACTCGTATTAATTTATTAATGTATTAACATTCCAAGTTATTTAAACATATACTGCTGTTCATGGAATATTCTGTAACCATGATGTTGCTTCACAGCCACAGGCTATTGAAATATATTGCTTAGTGGAATAATTGTTCATTGTGGTTATTAATAATAACATATTAAACCATATATTAAACATTTGTTTATTTCATCAATGCTGTTATATAAAAATGTCATAGGTACTTAAGGCAGTGCATGACAGTGGTTTTCCCCATTCTTAAGGGCTGTTGTAAGCAGAGTACCTATAATCCCTTTAAGAACCAATTTGTAAGATTATGCAACTGGTTGAATTCATATTCTGAACAGAATATCTCTACAACATGATACACATATGCCTTTGACATATTGTCAACGCGGTTATATTTTCACATTATGATGATATCTTTATTTAATTCTGGAACTGAATCTCCTTTAACTGTGGCTCACTACCTTGAGTGACTTAGTTATATGACCACAGACATGTAGCACATCTTCGCTAAAAATTAACATTACGTTACTTGTGATTATTTGATCTTTTGTGCCCCACTCAAAACATTACCTTAGCTGCTATGGTAGCAGGGGTCATCCTTGGTCTCTGAGGGTCTTCAGGATGGACCCCAGCATAGCCCTGTGATTGCGGCGATGCCTCTGACTCCCTCAGCCTATCCAGGGGCTCCTTCCTCCTTTGGAGCGTGTTGACTAATGGCTGCTCATGTGGACCTGCCTTGGACCAGTCCTGAAGAAATCGGTGTGGTTATTGCATGTCTAAACAATGAACAGAATCTGCTCTCTCTCGAACGAGATGGAAGACCTGCCCACTATCCAGCAGTTTGAGTGTCCTTTCTTAGTATATCGTAGATGTGTGCTTTTGGTGCCGGCCAAAACAGCGTTATGTGTTGAGTGAACTCAAAAAGGACTATTGGGTACCGTCCTTGGCCTGCTCAGTTTAGCAAATCTCTGAGGCAGAGATTTGAAACCAGGATCCAGCAAACAGAAAAAGGTGTTAAGGAGCAAAATGAGGTAATGAATGAAGTTAAGCAGGAAATGACATTAAAGCAGGACAATTGTAAATACGCATTATTAAGGACAGGCAAAACGAATGCACACACACACAGACAAAGCAAAATAAATAAATAAATAAATAAACAAACAAAATAAATAAAAACAAATAAACTACATTTCTGCAAAGAAAAAGTGCCCATGGAAACAAACCTTCCAGCAAGGAACCTTGGATGTGGGAGAGGAAGTGTTGGATCCAGGGGAGCGGTTATAGGGTGGGGACGCAGGAAGTATGACAGAGAAAGGCCTGATGGAGCCAGTGTGAGAGAGAGCAGGGCGGAAGGTAGCGAAGGACGAGCCAAACTGCGGAACGGAGAGACAAGATCGAGATGGTCAGAGTAGCCACAGAGCCCCTCCCCCTCATGACCCGGGACTGGAGGGGCTGCCTCCTTGCAGGGGCAAAAGACTATGATGGTCATAAGAGAGTCAGATGGGTAGAAGGAAAAGTGCTTTGCTGAGAGAGAGAGAGCACCCACTCATGGTCTTCTGTGCCATAGCCCGTCCACATTTGCACAACAGTTCATTACATAAGCTCACCGGACAAAAAAAATTGTCACCTTGCATGTTTAAAGTGGTAGTAACTTTAGGCTCCTGCAGATGGCGCTGCACAAGGGTGATCGGGTTATAAATACATGTGTGTGCACCGGGATTCATAGTTTGAGAAGAGGTGGTACAGTGCAGTGAATGTCTCATTGGATGTGTGGAAAAATGGCTCCAAAGCAGATGTTAATGACTGGCTAAAAGGAGTGACTGCATTTGAGGCGAATCTGCAGGTGTATGGAAATGTACGGTCATACGGGTCTACCAACAGTGGCAAAAATCCCAGTCTACAGGAAATTCTCCTCCAAATTGTGTCAGGGAAGGCATCCACCAAATCTGGCCCAACTGCACACTTTTTTGATGCAAGAGTGTCTGAACATTGATGTGGCCTACATCCAGAAACTTGTCCAGTCCATGCCGAATCAAATCACAGTTGTTATTCGTGCTCATGAAGGTATTAAACACTATATAGGTATGTTTCAGTCACAGGTGACAAATTTTTTGTCTGGTTCAGCTTACATTCAGCTGTTATATCAATATGTCAGTGGAGTGGAGTTATGTATTTAATGAACACATACTAGGACTGCAGCAACAACAGCTGATCAATCAGCGATCATGTCAGTTAAGGAAGTCAAGGGGAAGTCAATTTACTTCCTGTTATGCGATCTATACCTAAGTTTTGGGGATTTGTAACTGCATGTGCTGACTTGACACCTTTTAAAATATTATTTCTAGGCTTTGCTTGGTGACTCGCAACACCTCCTGACTCAGTAACCTGCTTCAAAAACAAAACCCTTCTCCAATGCTATATAACGGGGGTCACCAACCTTATCACCAAAGGGACAGCATGGCTGCATGTTTTTGTTCCAATCAAGCAGAAGAGGCCTGGTTCCGCTATATTTAATATTTAACCAGTTGGTCACGGCCTTTAGACAACTAATTAGGTATATGAAACAAACTCCTGCTGAGCAAGAATGAAACCTGCAGCCACAGGCTGCCATACGTTTGGTGACCTCTGCTCTATAATGTTCATTGTGTGATAAGTGTGATATAAGTGGTCATTCTGGAACCTTGCAATATAGAATATGAATTTTTGAACGCGATATGGCTTCGACTGCATCATGTCACTGTGAAAGGAGAAATTCACTAAGACAAAACTTTGGATGTATTTGAAATAGCCTACTATATTGTTGCAGTTGGAACAAAACCTTGTATCTCTTTGTAACCTTTCCGTTTTTGCCATGATTTGGAAATGCCTGTTCCCCTTTAGATAGTGTGCAAATGATGAATATGTAACAGTCACTTTAAGTGCCTTGGATTAGGCGCATGCGCCCCAGAGAGAGAGTGTATGCATGCAAGGTGGTTGCTCCAGGTTGTAGTCTGTATGTGATATCCTGGATTGTGATCAATGAAGTGTGGGTGCTCCTCTGCCAGTAAATGATCACCATTACACCGCACTGGCTGTCTTCTGTGTGGTTTTCTCTATAGAGGACGGGGCAAGTAGCTATCCACCGGTTGCATCTCTCTCCATGGGAGCATTTGCCCACAGCACCCATTTGTTACAAATGAATGAAAAAAGAAATGCCCCACAATTACACTGAAAAAAATCTGGTTCTCTTGACTTGCATTAAAAGTAAAGTATGTGTTTTCATGTACAGTAACCGTATTGGAGATTCTGAGATGAGGTTTTGTTCCAACGGAAGCAATATACTGCTAGCATATTGACTGTGTCCAAAAGTAGTATTTACTTTGCAGCAGAATTTCTCCAGTATGTCAAAGGTACCTGGATGATGTACTACTTTGGCTAAATATTACAGTGACCGAAGGGCTAAGTTAAATGAGGCGGGTCAATGGTATTGGCCTGAATGGCTTAGCTAGAGTAAGGAGTCTTTGCAGAATGATAGTGACGATGTTGGTACAATCTAGCCCTAGCCACGCCCCACCTACATGATACAGGATGGTAGCTGTGTCATACTGAACACTATACTACATACCGCTATATAGAAATTGCATGCAGAACAGTACGCAGTATACAGAACACAGTATGCTATTTCCAGCACAGCCTTTGAATGCTGGTGGTGCTGAGGTGTGGCAAAATGAGAGAAGCGGCACAGAAGGCATTATTGTTCCATTACGTGATAGATTTGTCAATTTTAGAACTGGCTGTTAGTTGCAGCCCTGACATAAATGTTGTATTAATAATGGTTAACACAAATTGGATTAGCACATTTTTAGATAACAAGCAAAAGAGAAACGTTCAGCTGTCATAACTAGATATCATGTCAGGGATGTACAGTGCACTGATATGTATTGTATATGCATGCTATGATTGAAATAGAGTAACAACATATGCTAAAAGCCCCTGTGGGAGTGGATGTGGGTGCACTTACTGTTGTAGGAGAGCTGCATTCACTCACTGACTGACACGTTTCAGAGGCCTCTGAGGACGCTGAACTCGATGACTTCTACCAAAGAAAGAAAAGAGAGAAAAGAACGTTAATGGGCCATCATCTCCTTACATATCATCTGCTTACTTTGGAATAAGTGAACAGTATTTGAGACTCCTTTCTATGAAACTGTATTTGAGTACAAAAATGAATACACCCCTCACATTTTTGTACATATTTTATTATATCTTTTCATGCGACAACACTAAAATATGACACTTTGATACAATGTAAAGTAGTCAGTGTACAGCTTGTATAACAGTGTAAACTTGCTGTGCCCTCAAAATAACTCAACACACAGCCATTAATGACTTTGTGCACAGTACTGTACATTTTAAATACAATTTGAAATTAAGTGCAAATTTCACCATGTTTCAATTTGATTTGATTATTTTGGTACAATTCATAATTACTTGTGTAATGCTCAAACGGTGTCTGTACACATAGTTTACACAAAGGAAATTTTTATTTGAATATTTAGTTTTACTTTGAAATAGTTCCAAATTTTGATTTAACTTCATTATTATAATAATCAGTTATAATAAATTCTAACTCGCCAAAATCTCAGTTGCAATATTAATTGAAGGCAATACCTGGCTGGTGATGTCCGAGGGCATGGGCGAGGGGGGCTTGGAGTAGACGTTGGCGTCCTGAGAGATGAAGCCAGAGTCGTGGGAGGAGACACTGCTGAGGCGGTGAGCACCCCCTGGTGGCGGCTGGGCCAGGCTGCGGTAGCGACAGGACGAACTGGGTGAGTGAGTCTGAGAGCCTCCCGAGGAGCGAGAGGCGCTACTGTGGGCGCTGTTCACACTGCTGCAGGGCCGAGGAGGATATGAAAGGTATGGAGGGAATGGTAGGGGGGTTGAAAGGGTGGAGGCGAAGGGCCCAAAAGCATGGATGATGGAGATGCAGAGAGGGAAATGTGTGTAGGGGTTTGAAGAAGGACATAAAGGATGGAGGACATAAACGGGGAGGTTTATAAGGTTGAGAAAATAAAAGGAGCATGGAGATCAGTCATATGCATGGAAAGAAAGGGAGTAAATGTAAGAATGAGGGGAAAGCAGTGAAAATGTAATGGTGATAAGAAGGATGATTCATAGCATTTGCAATGAAGTTTACATGGGGTGGGATGGAGGTCCGTAAGTCATGAAGAAGAAAAGGGCAGATTTCAAAAGATGGACACAAATCATGTGTTTGGAAAGGTGACGGGGTTCAGAGCAGGGGTTTGGAGGCAGGAGGGAGAGGCAGATGGAAGACACAGGTTGGAGAGAGTGTGAGAACGAGAGACATCCAGGCATGGGTTGACAGTACAGGACAGGGGGCCTGGCATGGAGAGCATGGGGTGCGTCCATAGTGAGCAATCTGAGAAGTCCACAAAAGGACGCTTCCTCTGCCTCCATGCAAGGCTACTAGAACACACACACACACACAAGCACACATACATACCACCAGACACATGCACACAGCACAGCAGATGCACACAGCACAGCTAGATTGAGAGCTTTCAGTGCTTTATAAATGGGCTTATCAAAGATCCAGACAAACCATCTTCAGACACCTTTTTAAATTGACCTTGGTATCTATCAACTGTAGCTGAAATGTAATGCCCAGGGAGCTCTGCAGAACAGAGAGATTCTAAGGCCCCATACGTTTCTGGTATTGTATTTTTGGTTCTCCAAAGTCCACTTACATTGTTAGTGTGGCTTATGTGCCACAGACAGTCATACACTTGTACAAATCCATGTTGAGTCTGGATTCATTCTTTAGAAAGACGCCTTTGCCACTGTAGCTTTAAGACTGATATATGTAACCCAGTTCTCATTAGTTGCCCTGCATTGCACCTCAGCAGTCGCACAATCAGGCTGGAATAACTTTAAAACACTGTTACAGAAATACTTTAAAAAAATCAATTGTTCTCTATCAGCCTAAACACGCTTGCTGTCCAAATTTTACTTTTTAGTTTAGTAGTTTAGTGCTAAACAAGGCTAACAATCCTGACAAACACTAGAACTCAATAGTCACCCAAATCTTTGCCATAAATACATCCTCAAAACTGCTCTCAAGCCTCCTCAAACTGCACCCAGGTCTTCCTTACGGTGGTGCTGATGTTGTATCCAGATATACACAAAAGTGTGGTTGACACAGTATTACCTGCTGTAAGATATTAAAATGAACAAAACTTACTAATTACAGAACTGCTTTAATACACCTCTGTGATGTGCAATCACATGAAGGGGAGTCAGAATTCTGCACCTGAAGTCTAAAGTGTCTGCCTGCAGCTTTCAGCTAAACTGTGAAGTTTAGTTGATGTTTATAGTTCACTGTAAGTCATGCTGTGTTCTAACCATGAAGACCTGGATACGGTTCGGGTTAAGTTAAACCTAAAAGTTTTAGGGATGTATTTATGGAAATATAATAACAATAATAATTTGGGTGACTATTATCATCTATTGTTTGTTAGTAGCATTAGCCTCCAGCAAAATTTGCACGCTAAACATGTCTTGGTTGATCAAATACAACTAGGGTATGTGGAAAACTGTGTAAAGTTTATATATTTAAAACAGGCATCTTTTTTGGACGTGTGAATCTTTTGGAAGGCGGAATTTATTCATTTACTTTACAACAACCAGGAAGAGGCCAACATTTATTCATCATCCCCCAACATTTCAGTAACTCTGCTTTAGCAACGCTCCTTATCACTTCAGCATGACTGGGTGTGCTGAACTGCTATAGGCTAAACGGCTGGCCACGTGTAAATGCGTCCATGGTTGTGACATCACAACCATGATGAATTCAAAATGATGTTTTGGCAGCTTAGTCTCCATGTACATTCATGACTATGAGGTGTGGCCAGTACAGTGTTTACCTCTTATTTGAGTTTTCCATGACATGGGCTCTTTAAAATCTCTTGTTTCCAGACAGATACCCGTTTTTTCAGCAGCTTAACTGCAAATCAGTCTTTGGGGGATCGCAGAAAGGTCTCTGAACTGCATTCACTAAATCATTTGTCAAACGGCATAAAGGCAGAATCATCTGTCTCAAAATCGACAGGAGTAACCCATTGCAGATTAAATGCCCAATAAGACATTATTACATTTCATTTGGATAGCTCACGGGTCAGCAGCAGGCCCTCACAAATAATTATGGATTGATATGGCCAGAGAGCACCACTCATGCTGGGTCATTAATGCACTTCGGGTTTGTTATGAGCACAAAGACCAGGCACAGGATCACACACTGACACGTGAACACTCTTCAGAAATACAAAGACGGAGGGAGCACAGTGTGTGGGCCGGAGCAGCAGGTAGGCAGACATGCAAGCGCCAGTTTAGCCGAAATCTCCTCACACGCACACATTCACACACGCATACTGAGGCACAAGTGAAGCAAAATTAACCCATTTAATCCCACATTTGTCCCAGTGATATACATGAATTGTACTCCTTGTCCTTCAGCAGTGATGGACAGCAACAAAGTATGTACTTTCAACATTCCTGTCATTCAGTCACCGAGATGTCAGGTTTGATGTGAAATGGTTCTTATAGGCTTAGATTTCTTTACAGTGGTGGTGACAGGAACCAGGGGTCACAATATCTACAATGCAGCTGTTTTATTTCTATACGAATGTTTACTTTAAGAAATATTGTGCCTGATTATAGCCTGCATATACCAATCCACTGTAAAAAAAAAAAAAAAAAAAGATGCAGTTTATGCATTTCACCTCAAAACTTATCATAAAATAATCTGGCATGGGATTTGCAACTGTTTCATGTTATATCTCTCTAGGAGGAAGATTCAGATGCATTAAATGAGGACATCTGGTTCCTATCACCACCTCTGTAATGGGATCAGAGTCGGGAAGTTTCTCATTAAGTGCTTCGCTTTAAACCCACTCTGAATGGCTGTAGTTGTTAATGTGCTTTTAAGACCGATATATGTAAATGCCCTCTGTTCTAAGTGGCTGCCCTCAATATGAGCCATTTGGCCAGTTTAGTTCCCACATATGAACTGGGGAGTGAATGACACCTTTTAAAACTTTAGAAACATTCACACACTATATCAATAAAACTTTAGCGTTAATAAAAAATTAAATCTTGACCTTTTTCTAGTCGTTTCTCCATGTTTGCATACACACAGGTCTAATTATAGCTAGAATAACTTACAGTACTTATAAAAGCAAGTACTTCAACTCAAGCAGAAATACAGTTAAAGGGCATCTACTCCTACACAAGCAATATACTGCCAAGCTTGTCTCTAATTGCACTCAAACACAGAACTTATGTACTTTGTCCAACTTTTTGTTTTTTACATTTTATTCTTGGTGAAAATGTGACTCAAAAATTGCATTGGTTAATTAATTAGACATAATTACACAATTACTAATAATTAATACAAATTATTTCTATGATAAGCAATCAGCTGAGTAAAAAGATCAGCAGCATAGAGATATAATTATGGACATTCTGTTCTGATTATACTCTATGTTCTAGCATATCCAAAAACTTCAGACAAAGACAAACTGTATGAGAGCACATTATAAAAATGATCAACAGCAAGTGTGAGCCACTGTGGCATCCCATTGGTCACAACTGAGACCATGTTCACATCTCCTGTTATATACATGTGTCAGTCCAATCCTATTTCATAAGATCAATAATAGACCCCTTAAATGAAACACGTACCAAATATGGTAGTTGTAGCTGCATCACAGCATCTTTTCTAAAGCTTTAACGCAGGAATTCTCTTTCCCAGGTTCGTTCCTAAATAATAAATGGTTCTGGCCATGTGATCAATTATACAACCTCAGGGTAGCCTATAACATAATTTATAGTTCATCGTTCCATACAAAACACATTAACAACTTTTAGAGCTCTTCAAACTAAAAACGCATGGCCAAAATTCTGAGCTGTGGGATTGTATGGGTTAAATACATCCCATAAAGCACAGTCAAAACTATAAGCGCACAAGAGCAACACTGAAAATAGTTAGAGAGAGAACATTCTCTCTCTCCTCCTTCATTATCTATCCCTGCCTCTCACCTGCACATGCTGCTTTTCCTAGAGCCGGAGCTGCTGGGGGAGGAAGGAGGGGTCTGGTAGGACCAGCTGTAGTCTGATCCCTTCAGGTCCTTTATTACCTGAGAGAAAGAGAGAGAATCAGACAGACACACGCATGGGTATCATTTTTTTTACAGAAGACAATTAAAGCAACAATTCTGTGAAAAATACAGTGAAAGTCATCAATCAGTCAACATATGTTTGATGTGCAAAGTTTGGTTTTGAACTGGAAGTAGAGACTCATGTAGCTCACAGGTAGTGAAAGCTTATATGCCACCAATCAGCATATTATTTGAGAAGACTTAAAGACCCTTGGAACCTAAATCTGTGCTTTCTTTCTAATAAGGTTTATACTGTATTGTAGGCAAACAGTACTAACAGTACATGTACTAACTATACCATATGAATAGCGTTCCAAGGACCAATAAATGATGGACCATATTTCTCCCTCTTCATGTAAACTGTACAGTGGGTAACGCTGCTGTAATCATTCCTCTTACCAAACACAAGGCTGACATTTTCTGCCCCTCCTATACAACAGGTTCAGAGTCAGAGAAGTGAGAAGTGAGCTAAAGCTAAGCAGAAACCAAAAGCTAGCAAGCCAGACCACATGTCTGTAGCTGCCTGTCGCCTGTTTATCCATACGGCAACAATGGTTGTCCATTCCTTCATTCGCCTTAATTTGTCCATCTGTCCATCTTCTGTTCGTCTGTTACATTTTTCGTTTGGTTACCATCACATAAAAACTGGATAATGATGTTAGTTCTGTATGAGGGGCGGAGTAAGCTAGGAGTGTTGGACAGAGAGGTGGCCACCAAGCTGTCCACATCCACACAGATGCCAGATACATCTGAACAACGGTTTTAAGGCCATGTTTTATCATATTTGTATCTTATATTTTCATTCAAGCTACATAAGTCCACCTTGACATGTCATTCAGGATCAGCTCTGTAAGTATTTTAATCTTAAATATTTTATTGCTTTTGAACAGTTTCTAGAGGCTAATTTGTAAGTTTTCAAATAACATTAGAAAACTTCACGCACACACACCAAAAAAAAAAAAAAATTAAGCATAACCGGCTGTGTTAGTGTGCTGTTCAAAGCCACACTTAATGACCTGCTTTTTAAATGATGGTTACTGTAACTTGGCATTTCTTTCTTTTAACATGACCAAAAAGGACTACGGGAGTTTTGTCCTTTGTACTTTCTAGTTGGGATATTTATACAGGTTTTAGAAATTAAAGTAACTTGTTATTTGTAATCCATTATTTTTGTTTTCATTCACGTTTATATTCAATGAAGTGATTATGCATGCAGAGGGTAGCAAACTAGCAGAAACTAAGAGTAGAGATTGTTTTAGTCAGTTCTAGGAAAATAAATGAAAATTGTGCAGTTAATGATATTAAATGAAACAACTGTATCTATAGCTAAAATGTGTACATATTGGTCTATAACCTCTTTTTTACAGCACACTTAGATAACTATTGGGGGAGCTATACAACAGAACGCCTGTTATAGGAGGAGCTCGACATTCATAGATCAGATGAGGCTCAGCTCATATAAAGGTCAGCCTTCTGCTAGGATCAGTGCTTAGCTCTCAGGATAAAATCTGAGGAAGGAATGAAGGAGAAACCGTATCATCTTTGTCCATAACAAAAGAATCTTCATTTGTGTTCATTTTTATCTTTCCATATCATTTAAACATGGCTGCTGTCCTTCACAGCATGTGAAAAGTTCATAATGAATGGAACAATAGGAATGCCCCAAAATGACATGGAATTAACCCCCTTTATCGCTTTTATACCCACATTAAAAGTTAAAAATGTGTTTTCCTGTGTAACTGTCCTCATTTTGGACAGCAATGATATATTTGTTCTAAAGGAATGATGGATCTGCTTGTTATATGTCGGTGTACCTGCGCACAATACAACCATTCTCCAGACAAAAGGTTGGCCTCCTAGTTTGCTTATCATAGAGGGTTAGATGCTACAGTCCAGTGATGGTCATTTTTGTTCAGGAAAATGGTCACATTCTGTGGCAATCCGGCCCTCTAGGACAGGTGTTGGGGTACATTTTTTTTTATGCCCACTTGATTCCGATGTACCCCACCAACTGTTATGAGCCTGGCCTGATGGGATAAGTCATTTGGGACAGTTTAAAAGCAAATTATCTAACTCATTCTACTAATAAGGATAGTAGTGGAGACATCAGTGTCATCCACAAACTAGCCCTAAATATCTGACTTGGTCACTGTCTTGTCCATCTTATTACGGAAACACTGCAGTCTTAGTAATACTTTACATGTGCTGCATTGCTGTGTTGAACGGGAGGACTGTAGTAGTGTACCTGCTCGCTGGCCGGGGGCAGTTTGTGGGGATCAGTGGTCAGCACAGTGAGGTCATCAATAATGGCCTGCAGATGTGTGATCTCTCCCAGCATGGCGATTTCTCCATTCTGACAGGAGAAATAATCAGAGATTCAAAAGTTACTATATTCTTGTCCACAAATTAAACATTTTGATTTACATCTAAATATATATACACATTTCAATTTAATGCTACAGGCTTTCTAATTCACTGACTGTAGCCTCTCCACTAAAATACCAAAAACAATAATACCAAACAATATGTAATGTAAACAGTAAATAGGGGAATTCCTCTATTACAATTTATGATTAGATTCATATGTAAGCAAAATAACTGAGAGTAGCCTGATGTGAACCGCACCCTTTTGGAGAAAAGCACCAATTCAGAATTGTAATTAATGGCGGTGACAGGAACCTAGGATAGGTGATGTCTGGACTGCCATTATATGATTACAAACACATTGCATAATGTCTAAGATGTTGCTTTATGATTATTTTTGCCCAAAACATAATATTTTTAATCCATACATGGCAGTATAAGGCAAAATGGTGCACCCTAACACATAATAGTACAGAATGTTTGAATAATCAGTGGAATTCCTCATTATATGAACACCAATAAGAAACAAGAATACTCAACATGAAATATGAATATGATAATGAGCACTGCGCAGGGTTCTCACCACTACAGGCTGCAGAAAGCTGATGAAGGTGCAGAAGCGCCCCCTCTCTTCCACCAGGGCGCGCCGAACTGCTTGTTTCTCTGTCTCTTCCATCAGCAGGTACATATCATTCACATCCTGCATGGCACTGTCCAGCTGAGGCTGAAGGTCCCCTCGGCCTACAGGGGGCGGCAGAGTGCAAGGCCCAGGCGGTAGAAAAGGAGAAGGGATGGCAAAGGAAAGTAGTAAACAAAAAAAAAAAAGTGGGGATAGGAGGACAATGACCAGGAAAAAGGTTGGGATAACAGCATGAGATCATTTAGAAAGTGGGAATAAGAGAGCAAAACAAGGATTAGATGGATTGAGGGAACACAGAGGAGGAAAAGGGTCAAATAAACAGCAAAATAGGGCAGGAATACCAGAGAGAGTAGACAAGGGAAGAAAGACAAGAGAGATGACATCAGGGTGGAAAGTACATTGTCACTTTTGCCACTCCAAATGAACAATGAACACAGAACAGACTTCACTATGAACAGACTTCGCTAGTTGACTCTGACTAACATCTACACAGCTGATGGAGGACAAACAGATGGACTACACAGCCCCCCAAATGCCTTCTACTCTCAGTAAACAAAACGAACACCCCAAGGATGTTAAGTCATGCAAGATATCAACTGTTAGACGTGTTTGCAACCCTGACTGAGGACGCAAAGTTGGTTATCCGGAAAAAAGAGCATTTTCACAAACAGCTGGCATACTGGGAGATCATCATCTACTCATGCATAGATAGAAAAGCAAGGCCCGGGGCATTGTGGGAAAAGGAGGTAAAGACAGCAGCTAGAGTCTGATGTGATGAGGCGCGACCTAATTGGTCACAGCATTGTGCGATAGCATTAGCGTTAACTCTGAGTGTCGCCATATTTGTGTTAGATGGAAGGACAAGAGACATGCAGAAAGAGACCATTAGTTATAAAAACGAAGGTGCCAAAACGGTTCTTATGGGTGATGCTACAGAACAGGGGCGCCCAGTCCTGGTCCAAGAGATCCAACCACCTTGGAAAGTCATCCAACATACCTGCCTCTGATGCTCAGATCCCCTGAAGGTCTTGATGACCTGGATCTGGTGTGCTAGACTCAGGTGTTGGAGCTAAACTCAGGGTGGTAGATAATCGGGAACAGGATTGGACACCCCTGACGTAGAAGAACCCTCAAAGGTGTGGTTTAAAGAACTGAAATGGATGAGTGTAACGAACCTTACATAATGTAAGCGTTCTAGGAAACCTTTATGTAGCGGTTCTTCCTACTTTAAGGCTCTTTAGGAAACCAAAAGTGGCTAGTCTGTGTCATCATTCCAAAGAACCTGTTTGGCACCTTTATTTTTAAGAGTGTAGAGGTTCAGAAGGATCAGCAGCTTTATGGGGAATATCATACTCACCCTGCAGCTCTACAGAGGGACAATGGGAGATATATAGGCAGAGAGAGAGAGATAGGGAGACAGATAGTGAGAGAGAGAGAGATGGAGAGGATGGAGGATAGCAGGGGCATTCAGGAGAGGGTAAAAGACATGAGAGATAATAAGAGGAGAGAGAGAGAGAGAGAGAGAGAGAGAGAGAGAGAGAAGAAGGGGGAGAGCTCCATGTTAGGGTTAGTATAAAGAAGCCATCACAGCTCATTTCACGGCCAAAGTGCTTTGGGACTGTTAGAGCAAACCCACTGCAGCGACAGAAATCAAACCACCCCCAAAACCCAACCATAATAAAGCTCCTTACACTGTACAGTAGATAGGCATAATGTACTCATACACCTCAATATGGTGTTTTTACATTCATTATCCATTTCATCTGCTCCACTTACCATATAGGAGTCCACTGTAGTTCTACAATTACAGACTGCACTTCATCTGTTTACTGCATAATGTGTTATACACCCACCTTTACCCCATTCATCAATGCTCAGGACCACCAAAGGACCAATACAGAGCAGGTTTTATTTGGGTGATCATTCTCAGCATTCTCTGCACATGGTGGTGGTGGTGTGTTAGTGTGTGTTGCGCTGCTGCGAGTGGATCATACACACCGGATGGAGTACAGCCTATAATTGTAGAACTACAAAGTGCACCCGTGCGGTAAGTGAAGGTGATAAAATGGTGTCATATTATACCATGTAAACAACAACATATGCGGTATAACAGAATGACTGTTCCTAAACAGAGCATCATTTATTTTTCTATTTTAAGCCATCGCCTTGTTTAGTCTTCCTAGTAACACAGCGAATTATCAAGAGCGTAAATTATTGGCTGTTGAGATGTGAAGGGAAACGGCTCAACAAATGACAAGAGAGCTGTAGTTTGGCCCAGCAACCACAAGAGGGAGGCATTGCATTACAACATCAATGGCTTCAGATCAGAGAACCATGAGATAGATCTCTGTCCCGTCCAGTCTCCACAGCTTTAAGACAGCAGATATCGGGCACTCTGGGGAGATCGGGCTGTCCATCATGGGTCACTGTAGTCAAATCACACTCCATAAAGCATGGGCTGTCAATCAAACTGCACGTGACTGGCTGCTGGATTTCACCTTGAGGTGATGTCCTTGAGTTTCCTCTAGCAGGCTCAGACTTCTTCCAGGCAGCAGGGTACGGTTACGTAACACAGATCATTCAGCTTTACCTGTCGCTATAGCAACCGGACCCAAAGTTCCTGCTGTTACTATGGCGGATTAGATGCTGTGGTGTGAAGCTACTGTGTTTGCAGTGACCTTCTTGTAGCTGTTCCGACCCACATCCCGGCTGCTACAACAGTGTGCGCAATTAGGCTTGTTTATTCCATTCATGCCGGCATTGCATACAGTCCATTACCACAAACATTCTTTCAGATTTTCCTGTATATTCGCCAGGTCTTTACATAAGGACGTAAAACCTGATGACTCAATATGTGTGAAAGTGGGCGGGTGCTTCAGCAACAACATCAAATCAGTAGCAATGAGCTGTACACTGCTGACTGAGAATGGGATGAAGAAGGCTGGGGTATTTCTTTAACCTTCATCAGATTAAGGTCTGAAGATGTCACTAAACCAGGTAGCGAGTATCATGTCCTCTCTGACAATTTGCAACAGTCAAAATGAGGTCACATACCTTTTCTTGCTTTCTTCTGCAGTTTCATTGTGTCTGAGGACTTCTTCTTTATCTCATGGCGAGACCGCTTATACTCTACAACAAGAAATATGCAGGAATATGCAGAATCTGTGAATATGAGGAATGTCTGTCAGCAAACATTTCTTTCCAATGTTTAACCCTCTAACCTCCTGCTCAGCTTTTTGGTAGAGCACACATTAAGTAACTATATTTTAATATAGAAGGTGTTGAACTTAACTCAACCTCATTGTGCCATCTCTACCAAACGGCTGAAGCATGTTAGGCTAAGAAAAAATCCACTCTGGTCACTGAGTCATACGCCTTTACTGTCCTCATCCATAGAGGAATCTCTCCACACATGTGGACTGTTTGGTGGAATTTTTGAAGGTAAGCTTATTTTATCAGTATATTATCATTTCAGGTTTTGATGGACAGAATTACGTATCTTTGTACTACAAAAAGAAGTCTAATGAGGTTAAAATAATTCAAGAAAAAAGGTGTGTTACCAAATGGTCTAATTGTTTCTTTATGCTAAAGGTGTCTATGGTAAGCTAATGTAATTAAAATTTACTATGTGCTTTATTATTATTGTCCCAAACACACACACAAAAATATGTTTCTTGGTGAGGATGTTAAAGGGTTAATAGCTTTGTAATCCAAGGCATGTTATGAGTAACCTTTGGCATGATCCTTGTCCAGTTGATTGGCCGTTTTCTTCCAGTCCTCAATTCGCTCCTGCAGAGGATTGATCAGGCTTTCCATCAGAGCACTGAATGAAAGAAAGAGAGAGAGAGAGAGAGAGAGAGAGAGAGAGAGAGAAAGAGAGAGAGAGAAAAAATGATACAGACTTTATTTTGTCACATTTCCCAGGATGATTTTATAGCAGATCTTGGTTCAATTCTCAGTTAACTCTCCGTTAACACTTAGTGGTCACAGTACAAAAGAAACCTATTATGCTCACTTTAAGTGTTTATAATTTTATATTTGGGGTTTACTAGAATAGATGTACATGCTTCAATTTCCCAAAAACACAATGTTTTTCCCATACTGTACATCTGTATTCATCCTCTGTCTGAAATGTAGCACCGCCTTCTGATGAGTCCAGAGTCAGCTAGAACAAGTAGGTAGACCTTGTTCCTTGACCTTGTTTTGTAAGTTAGACACATTTGAACTGTTTTAGCTCTCTGTGTGTTGGGTGTGCTAAGTTAGCCGGTAGGCGGGCACTAAGGACTGTGGTATAAGATGATGTCACCTTGTAACAGAGAATAGAACTGGAATTCCAACAAGGTGTTTTCTGTGGGAGAGGGTTTCTCCCTTTGGTATGTACTTTGGGATTAACAACTTTGGAGACTGTTTATATGCACCAAAAGCTACATAACACTACAGAAAAGGGGAAAACCTAAAAAGCATAATATGACCCATTTAACACCTAGTCAATGCCTCAGCAATAACAAAAGCAAGATCTAATATCACACGAATTATTGAGACATCATATGACATCTGTAACTCATTGAAACAAATCGAGGAATTATGACAAAAATAGCAAACTCTAAACATTCGATTGATAAAACATCTTTATTTGTAAGTATTTGTGATTTTAATCTGACGAAAAGCTACCGTTGTGTCTTTCTTCAGAGAAAGAAAAATATCATTTTCACCTTTTAAATTATTTTGGAACATTTTTTGTAATTTCTTGACATTAAAACAAGCACAAAAACAACAGACGGGAGGCCCTATGAACCGGTCAACACAGAATTAATGCACTGTATAACTTGTAACTATGTAATAAAATGTAATTCTATCTTAATGGCATTAGTAAACAGCTCTTGACGTCTAAGGGTTAACCAGATTAAAAATGAGTGTAGAAATGTAGAGGTCATTACAGGAACCCTCATCATCATCATTTCTCTTTTGAACTGTGTTGGTTTTTGCCTATGTGAGTGGAATTTTAAAGTCAGTGAAAGATGATGGTCTTCGGTGAGGTTTACAGTGTGGCTTTGAAGGTTGTGGGGCTTCCATTCATTAGGCTGTCAATGGAAATTGTCAACAGATGTCTTCTAATGAGGTGAGAGAATGTGGAAGGGGTACGCGTGTGTACTTTTCTGCTTTCTGTCATCAAATTTTGATGTGTGAGTTCTTAACAATTTTGTTTTGGAACACCACAAGACAGAGTTCTGAGGGGCTGGTGTACTAACATATGATTAAAGCCCTACAAGAGCTTGGACAGTGATATGTGCTTCTGTGTTTGTTTCCTTGTGTTCATGCACAGGCCCTGACTTTATAAAGTGTTTTTTCATGAATGCTACATCGAAATTATTCCATTAAACTAAAAGGATTAAACCATTAACCATTTCGTGATGGCTGAGGTTACAGCTTCTACTAGACTAACCCAATTAAAGCCATGTATCTCAATAGAAAGTGTTTCACCGGTAAACATACTATATACAATTAGAACACAAATAAAAATAAATTCCAAAGTACACAATAAGATTTTGAGTTAGCAAGTTGGAGGTTTGGTTCTAGATTTCAGAATGCAGCAGCTAGGCTTGTCTTCACTCTCGTCCCCTCCCTACCTTGTGGCAACGGTCAAGAGTGTACCTGGAGACTTTCAAGTTTCAAGTACAGCTCGGCTTGACCCACCATCACTCAAGACTCAAGGAAGACAAGCGTCTAGACTCTTCTCTGTCCTGGCACCCAGATGGTGGAATGAACTTCCACTGGCTGTCTGAACAGCAGACTCTCTCGTGGTCTTCAAATGCAGACTGAAGAGCACTTAAGTAAGCACTAATCAATGTATATATCTAAATGCACTGTACTGCTCTTATGCTGAGCCTAACTTATCTTCTCTCTAGGTATCAGCACAGGCTTGGGATTGCTAGGTTGTGCACTATTTATTAACTCTGTATTCTTCTTCCTAGGTATCAGCACTGGCCCTTGTTCAGGCAGTGTCAGAGCTCAAGGGGAGTTTAAACTTAAACCTATTTGTACTAACTAGGATACATTTTCTGACTGAACACTAACAACTTTGTAAGCGCTCTGGATAGTATATATATTTCACTTCACCTGGGGTGTTCAACTTGCATAGAACTATATATGAAAGATATAGGACTTCTGTTATTATTACATATATGTACTTATATATGATACATGTAGCAGATATGTATGTTCCTTATATTCTGTTATATATACTTATATATACTGTTCTGGTACTGTTACAACAAACCTGTGTGTGCATGTTTGTGTTGTCTGGCAGTGCTGGTCATGCGAATTTATGCTGGAACTCTGGGTGACAGATGGCACTCTGGCTCGAACGCTGCTTGTAGTCACACTTGAGCTGTAATTTTCTTTGTGGTTAACATGCATTCAGTTTATTGTTTGTTGTGCTGACTGACGACACCAGCTTACACATGATTATTTATATTCATGACTGCACTTTTAAAATATGAGGCATTTTAGACATAAATCACTCTTTATTGTAGGCCAATTCTTTACGGCATTGTTCTTTCCAGTCATTTTTATAATCACCGACACTTTTGTTCCTCAACCTGGACACTAGTTTTGTTCCGAATTCCTAGCATTCTAAATTGGGGTTGCACAGATTAGTCAACAAATTGACTTGGTGGCTTTACTGCTAATTGATGACGCTCAACATTGATTCTAAGAAACTAAGAACAAGGACACCTCAGAGAAGACAACAGGCACGGAGCCTTGTGATTCCAAGGTCTGTATTTCTGGTTCTCTGAAAGCTAGCAGTGTGTTCCAGGGCTCGGTGGAAAGGGCATGTCACTCTCGACCTGTGGAGTAAGGCTGCCTCACAGATTTTTAAAGTCGCTTGTTGCAAAGAATCTTGTGGTTTAACTCATGAGCGATTAGTCAACGTCAACTTTCATCACATAAGTGTCGACTTTGAAGTCGTGCACCCTACTTTCCACTAATTATGTGAAAGCTGTGAGGTTCCACTGGACTAGCATACTAGAAACACTGTCCAATCTGCATCTAAAACTAAACTGGTTATATATTAAAACACTTTACATAAGTACTGACTAACTAACATGAAGTAATGCATTAGTTAGCATAAAGTAATACATTAACAACAGCTACAATGCTTAACCAATGTTAAGTAAACACGTTTATTACATGTTTTATACATGTTTACTTAAAATTAATTAACTATTGTTAATGTATTAGTTCAGGTAACACTTTCCATAAATTTAGTATCCATAATGCATTTTAAGTGCATTCATAAAGATCTATAAAGCATTCATAATGCTTTTATAATACTTGACGTATGCCTTTGTAACTGTACATAAACAATCAGAACAGTGCACATAAACTGTTACAACATCACAGTATAGGGTTTCATAGCACAAAGTGACATAATGTATTATAATATATATATATATATATACACACACATATAAAAGGTTATTAGTGAGACCAGCATCATAAGGACTAGTAACAAATATTGTGATCATTCATTTGATGCCCAAACTCTAATATACTTTCAGATGTTCCCCAGTATCTTCAAAATGAAAATAGTTTTACGTTTTATAACCGAGCTGAACATCTAATGAACAATTATAAGCTCTCTTTACAGACTTCAGGTAAAGTGATGTCGTTGGTTAGCCCTATGAATGAGTCCATGTTAATATAAACCCGTAACAATACCAGAATTCCTAGTTCGTACTTTGAACAGGGTTTAATTTACTGACAAAATACACTTTTACAAACTACCAATAGCGAGTCATCTGAATAGACAGTGTCTCTACGTCTGCATTTTAATGCATGTTAATGATCTCCACAACATATAGAATATAACACATTATGTCACTTTGTGCTACGAAGCTTTATTCTGTGGTGTTACAACATTTTAGGTGTGTGATTATGAACATTTATGTAGAGTTACATGAGGTTTATGTCAATTATTATAAAGAATTATGAATGCTTTACAGATCTTTATGAATGTACTTATAATGCATTATGGACACCTGATTCATAGAAAGCGTTACCTTATGTTCACTATTACTTCATGTTAGTTAGTCAACGCTTCATGTAAAATGTTATCAATATATGTTTTTTAATCTGAATGTTGATTCCAAACTTATAATGACTATATTCCCATATATACATATATATTCTCTGTTCGTACTTGGTGAAGTGACGCAGTTTGGCCTCAATGCTGCGATGTCGCATGCACATCCGGGTCAGCGCTGATCCAATGTCCCTGGTGGCACCTGCAGCAAACACAACCAACAGCGAAAATGTCAGAACAAGACAGGAAGAAAGTCAAATAAAAACATGAACAGGCACAACAAAGACAGACCAGAGGAGGCATACAAGGCCTGCATGAACGTTCCCAGCAAAAACAATAGTGAGTGATTGCCATAGCAAGGCATGCCACGGATGTAGGCCGCACACCAATCACTGTCTTTTAAAAATACCCTCATGTGTGCCCCCCAAAGCCAGTCAAATATTTATCACACACATGGTCCAGTCATTTACTCGTAATGTACACAGTCCACACCGCAATCCAAATAGTGCTGCTCTTTGTGTGTACGAGAGAGTGAAAGAGAGAGGGAGAGAAAGAGAGAGCGAGAGAGTAAAACCTGTAGTGGTGACATATATCAAGCTATTTTTAGCAGCGGCTGAGCGTTTGGAAACTCCTGACCTCAGTATTTGGAAGAAGTAGCGCTCTCTCTTCCAAAGAAGGTGGCCTGCGAAGCTATTGTTTTCTCCTGTGTTTATACGACTACTCCACTTGTTGAACTGAGCGAGGAATATATAACAAAAGCCCTGTGTCTGGTGTCATTCCTGCGACTGATCTGCAGTTTAAATAGGTCACGCTGTTGACAGCAAAACAAACTGCGTAAAAGCAGGAAAATAACATACAATTATTAAAATGTGTATATCCCTCTACTCCGTAAATGCAACCCCAAATCAGATGGACGTAGGACGGCATGGAAAATGAAAATGCACAAGGAAAGCAGTGATTTCTATTTACTTTGGCTTGACACCCATTCCTGCCATTCAAAATGATGGGATTTGAAACAGGTGAGACGTGAACAGGTGATTGTAATGATGATTTGATACAAAGGCAACATCCTGGAAAGGCCTATTCCCTTAGGAACAAAGATGGGCCAAGGATCGGCAGTAACTGTAAGTAAATTACTGGTACATGTTTAAAGACAAAGTTCCTGAAAGAAAGAACGGATCTGGATATTTCACTCTCTACGGTGCATAACATAACTGATGGATTCAACGAATCTGGAGGTATTCAAGTTGGTAAAGGGTGCAAGCCTACGCTGAACTAGAGAAGTGTATTTCCTGAAGAAAATGCAGAGTGACTGCGCAGCTTCTGTTTGTTGCTAGCTGGTTGCTAAGGTGTTGCTAAAAATGAATAGGAGTGTATGGAAGAAACGAGGGGCGAATAAACAACTCCTAGAGGAGTGCTGGTCAGTATGTCTGTGGATAAGAGCTTGGGGGTATGACCTGAGTGAGTTTATGCAGTTTGGTGGCTGTAGGTTAAAGGAAACAGTAAGGTTTGGGTGTGGCTGAAAATAAATGGGACTGTATGGGAGGAAGGAGGGATTGGGAAAAAAAAACAGATGCGTGCAGGCCAGATCAACATTGAATTTGTGCTTGGGGGACTGCCCTGTGATGGTGTATGCGAAACAGTGTCTGTCGGTCAAGCAGAAGTACAATAGATACTTATCCACCCCTTTCGTTCTTGATGGAAAAAAATCTATTTTTTCTGAAAAATGACGTACACCATTCCCAATCCAACATTCCAGAGTTGGTGTCAATAATCTTGAACACTGCAGTACTACATAGCGGACAAAAACTGTTTACCAAGAAGAATAATAATAATCAATAATCAATAAAGCATGTATCTATGCATGTATGTATGTATGTATGTATGTATGTATCTATGCATCTATGTATGTATCTATGTATCTATCTATCTAATAACTGTGCTCTCTGGTCCCTCAGACAGCATTGGATGAAGAACTGTCATCCATCTATAAGCCATATAGCCACATGAGCTCTGGACTACTTCGGCACACTTCTGTCAAATACTACAACACATAGTTACACCCATAAATGCTTATTAAACCTGCAATGTGCCAAAAGGAAGCCTTATTTTAACTGTGTCCAGAAGCACTCAGAGGCATCTGGGATGGGTCATCACACAATAGACACAATACACACAAAAAATGTATGTCAGGTCTTTCTTTGAAGAAACAGACTGAAGATAAAAATGACCATCCAGACCGTTACAAATCCGCAACAAATCCAAAAGCAACAGTCTGTCACAGTGTGGGGTCAGTGTGTCAGTCCCTTGGTAAAAGTAACATACACTTGTGTGATACACCAGATACAACAGATTTTGGAGCGATATATGCTGCCTACAACTTTGCCAGGGATTCCCTTAATATTTCAACAAGACAATGCAAAACCACTTCCCGCACACAGTTATAGAGACATGGATGCAAATGAAGAGGGTGCGGTGCTAGACTGGCCTCCCTCCAGTCCCGACCTGTCCCCAGTAGAGAATGTGTGAGGCATTATAAAATGCAACACGCAGCAACGAAGACCCACACCATACATTTTAAAGCTTGTTTGCGAGAAGAAATGGACAAAATCACACTTGAAATGCCTCATCAAGGTTTTACTCTCCCAACTTTGTTTGAAATATGATCCAAGAGTTAAAATTAAAATACATGTTTCTTAAAACACAAAACAAACAGTACAATTCAATAAAAGGTAAAACCAAAAGTGAATAATGCAGAATTATTCTCAATGTAACATACATCAAGATATTTACAAATCACTGTTTTGGTTTAACATACTATGTTAGCATTGGGTTATCATTTGGTTGTGCTGAAATTATTTAAATTTGAGATTTCATGATACCTCATCATGAATCATTGCCAAAGGAACTGTAACTGAATCTCTTTGCTACGAGCACAGACACATTTCCTCCAATAGGTATGATCAGCTCTAAGGTTTCCTGTACCACAATGACAACATACTTGACACAGTAGCAAAAAAGCTACCTGGAATTGGTTTAGTCTTACTGCCTTTCAAAACAATAGATGTCTTTACCCATTAAACATCATTTCATGTTAGATGTCAAAACTAGGACAAGACATGGCTGAACAGGGTTGGACTTTAGAGATTAGTGGACTAATTGATCTGTAGCTGCATCAGCATTCTCCAGGTAGAGCTCCAGAAGCTGGTCTGAGTTCAGTCCCACGCCCCAACCTTGGACCAACCCAGATTTCTCTGGGCCACACTGACTGGGCTACAAATCCAGCCTGACTGGACCTGATCCCTAATCCAGCTTCTCTAGGGTTAATCTAGGCAAGGCCAAGACGATCTCTGAACACAATGAACACAATTAACCTCAATTCCCACTAGTCCCCTCAACGACCTTCTGTCTTTAACATGGGTTAATAGTACAGACAAGATGCTGCTCTAATCACACGTTTCATGTTCATTTCTAAATTATGGTTCAACAGTATAAGATTAGGCTTAAATGTGTCATGACCTTTTGCATGACAAATGCAAAATTACTAAAGTCTCCTTCACTATTAAACAAAACACAAACGACAAAATACTAACAGCTACTGCAATGCATTTTTGTGCACACAGTGTCGCTGATGTGAAGCACGTATGGAGTAAGAGAAGCTGTCTGACTGGTAACAAAAAGCTCCTTATGATGATGCAGGTTTGTTGTGACAGTGACCAATTCTGCTTCATACCATACAGTCTTTATACTGTACACACAACACTGAGAGTGAGTCTGGTTGTCACGTATCCCTCTGGCTCTGCACAGGCTCTAATGACTGAGAACTCCATTTCCCAGAATACCTCTGATAATCATGTGACCTCCTGCACACAGCCGGCAGCCTATCCCAGATCAGCCTCACCTGAATACTGATTGATTGACCTGTGGTATTGCTTATATAAGCTGCTTGGTTTGTTTGGCCTTTGCGAAGTAATGTCTCTGTTTTTCAGTACGTACTGAGCCTTTGTTTTCTCATATTGTGTCTTTTGATTCTTTACTTTTTCTTTGACTTTGTCTCTGGATTGCCCTTTATGGTTTTTGTTTGCCTTGTTGCTGACCTTTTGGCCCAAAACTGACACTGGTCATCACATTTGAAGAATTTTTGCAGGCTAGTTTTGTTAGTTCATCTATAATGTTCTGCTTGGTTAACCATTAGAGTTGAAAGCAGTAGCATTGGGTCAGGCCGCGTCAAGCTTGGCAGTAGGTGTGCAATAAGCATTGTGTTTCAAGATTGTGTCATCTTGTAACAAGAGGAAAAAGGTTGAAATTCCATTGAGGCATTTCAGATGGCTGGGAAAAGACTTTGCAGACCGTTTGCATGCACAAGGAAATAGAAACAGCGGAAAAACGTAACAGGTCTATGCGTAATATGCGTCTAGCAATCTGTGCAACCCCAAAACTCGTGTTCTTCTTTTTCCAACTTCTATTTCGAAAAGAAAACCAGACTTCAAAGCTTCTCCCCTAGCCATGTGCTGACCGACCTTTGAACAACCTTGAAGATGGGAGAATGATCTCAGTCCTTCACATGAAAGAGCAATGATACGCGCACGCCCTGCTGAGCAAATCCATTACTATCGGCATTCTAACAGATGCTCTTGTGCGTCATAATGGGGGATCCGTGTCACATGACCTTTGTCCCAAAAACATTCCCTCTCTGACATCACAATGAGGCAGGATCCCAGCCAATCCAAATCCAGCATTAAAATATCTGGCACTCAAATGAGCCCTCCGGTGTCAAACGCACCAGCGTTTTTATTACAACCTGCCAGCCTGTTATTACTCTTGATATTTCCTTTGCACTTTGCACAAAGGACACTGACTTCACGATCATGCAGATTTTCTGCTTGGCTGCTCTGCACACACACCACAAAATATGCATGCACGCAAATACACACACAAGGTCCAAATACAAGGGCCCACACGCACACACACACACAGCTACACAAACACACACACAGAGAAGCTCCATTCATAATTAACACATTCCTGCCTTGTGCCTACTGTTCTACCCAGCAACCATTCATTACTGCAGCGAGGACACCACTCAGAAAGCTGAAACACGGTCTAGTGTCACAACACTACGGCACCTCGAGATTCGAGTGAAAATAGCAAGAGGAGTAGCGAAAGAGCAAGAGAGGGAGACCGAGCAAGAGAGAGAGTAAAAAAAAACAGAGGAGAGGAGTATAGAGGAGAGGAGAGGAAAGGAGAGGAGAGGAGAGGAGAGAAGTGACAGACGGAATGTGAATCACACACTGAGAGTGTGAGATGAGAGAGAAAATAAACGAGGGAGAGAGAGGGAAAGAGAGAGGAACAGAGAGAGAATGCTGAGTGGGAGCGTCTCACACATGTTAATTGCTTCTGGATTGATTTAGCAAGTGTGTATGTTTGTGTTTGTTTGTTTTCATGACTTTATAGGACAAATCCATGTGCAAATCCAGTGGAAAAACACGGCAAGCCTAGAATGTCCAGATCATCAAAACAGTACGGAAAGCTACATGTTTATCTCATCTTTCATGTGTATATCAGCTCCAATTACCGTATAGATGCACTCTGCACACAGTTCTACAATTACAGACTGTAGTCCATCTGTTTCTCTGCATACTTTGTTAGACCCCTTTCACCCTTTTCATCAGTGGTCAGGACCCCCACAGGACCACCACAGAGCAGGCATTACTTGGGTGGTGGATCATTCTCAGCACTGCAGTGACACTGACCTGGTGGTGGTGAGTTAGTGTGTGTTGTGCTGTTGGAGCAAAAAGGGGTTCTACACAGCAACAAAAAGGGTTCTATACTAACCATGGGTTCCTTTAAGCAGTTGGCTAAAGATCTCAAAATAAAGCTAAGCAATGCCTTCAAAGCAGGGAAAAGGCCAAAACCTGAAAGAGCAAGGAAACTCTCAGACAGATCTACCCATAGACTGGCCAAACAGGAATATCAAGGTACTGTAATGGGGTTTACCTGAAAGAGAGGTGGGGGGCTGATGACGTGAAAATGGCACTCCTTGGTCACTATCACAAAAGGTATGTTTGGAGAATATAGGGAACTTTCCAGCTGTTAAGCATAGAGATTGATCTATCGTGTGTTGGGACTATGTGGCAGCTGGTTGCACGAGTAGGCGGGAGAAAGTATTCCACTAAATATCATCAGATTCTGGATGCAAATGTGGCACTAAAAGATGCAGTCAAAAAACTAAAAGATGCTGATTTCTACAGCAGCACAATGATCCAATGACTTCAAAATCCACCACAGACTGCAAGGACTGCAAGTTAAAGCTTTTGGAATGGTGGCAGGACATCTACACAAACAGAATACAATTCCGCACACAAGACGGAGCTCTGAAATGCTTTACAGACTGACTGGAACAAAACAACATTCAGGTTAATTAGGTAAGCTTTTACCTAATTGAAAAAGCCGAGCTCGATCTGGTGTCGTGGGAGCTATATGGCTCCATCCATAACACAAAAGGCTACTCATGTGTGTATAAATATTTATTACATACATATGTATAAGCTTGTGTGTTTAGGGTGGTAGTAACTTCAGGCTCCTGCAGATCCTGTTGCACGAGGATGATGGGGCTACTAATACCCGATCATCTGTGCAACAGGATACATAGATTGAGAAGAGGTGGTACAGTGCAGTGAATGTCTCGTTCCATGTGTGGAAAATAGCTCCAAAGAGGATGTTAATGATAGGCTAAAAGGAGTGATTGCATTGGGCATGTCAAAGACCACAGTGTGAATGAAGTAGCTGAATTTGCAGGTGTATGGAAGTGTACGGTCATACGGCGTATGGCCACCAAATCTGGCCCAACTGTGCAATTCTTTGATGCAACAGTGGCTGAATACTGATCCAGAAACTTGTCCAGTCCATGCCAAATCAAATCATAGCTGTTACTCGTGCTTGTGGAGGTACTGCATACTACTGGGTACGTTTTAGTCACAGGTGACTCATTGTTAAGCTTATATATGGGTGTAAGAATGTATGTATGTATGATGTCTGTCCAATTTTCCTCACACTGTATAAAAACAAGCGTGTGTGTGAGATGGTGAGTTTTTCTTTCTCACACTTGTTACACAAGTGTCCATAGCAGTTAAATCATCATAGCATCATATCCTGTTTGGTCCTGTTGACTTCCTCAAAACTCACACAACACAACAAAGCCTGCTGACATCTGGGCAGCACATTTCCATCTGTCTGTGTGCCCAGTGCATGTGTGTGAGTAATTTGTTGAATGAACCTCTACTGCTCTCACACAGGCCAGTCAAAACACTCCAGCTGATCTGGGTGGAAGTATTTAGTCTTGGTTTAACAAGAGACCGTAATGGACATTTGTACTGGACAGTCTTCAGTCTGGTCTAAGTTACTCTACTAACTTAACTAACTACTTTGTGTAGCACTCGTTAGTATCTGTGTTAAGGCCTTGCCCAGGCCGCCCAGTCCAGAGCTGCTCAGTCTGTGCAGCAAAGCAGGGCAGTGTTCACACTCCGCAGTCACCTCCATGTGCTGTGGGCAGCCTGTGTTTACGGTTAAAGACCCCCACCACTCTGCCCACTTATTGATTTTTCTCATGACACTTACTCAGCACAGCTGAGCAGACACGCAAGAATGGAGGGAGAGAGAGAGAGAGAGAGAGAGAGAGACAGAAAGAGAGAGAGAGAGAGAGAGAGAGAGAGAGAGACATACATCAAGCCATTTTTAGCTTCACTCTTTCATGCATGCAGATGCCATAACAGGACTGTTATTTGTGTATGACTAAGTGTATCCCATCTCTCTCTCTCTCACCTGCCTTCTCGCTCATCTGCTCTCCCCATCCCTCTTCTCTCCCTCCTACTACTCTCTCACTTCATTTTCCCTCATTTTTCCATCTCATTTCATTCTCCCTCTCATTCTCTCTTTCTCTCATATTCTCTTTTTCTTCTGCCCTTTCTCTTGCTGCTCTCTTTTTATTTGCCTTTCTTTTCTGCTCTGTTTTTCTCTCTCTTGTGCTGTTTATCTTTAATCAGCCCTTTCTTTCTTCTGCTCTCCATCTCTGTTATCTCTCTCACATGCACACTCTCTCTCATTTTCTGTATTTCTTTTTTTTCTCTTTCCCTCCCGCCTTTTCTCTCTTTCTGTCTCTGTCTCTTGCTCTGTCTGCTTTCTTTCTTGTTCTCGCCCTCTCTCTTTCTCTCTGTTCCCTTCATTTGTGAGTTGAGTCATCAACATTTATGTACATCGACAACACACATGCATGTACACAACACACGCACGCACACCACACAAACATCACACACAAGCAGAGGGATAAATAACCTGGTAGCGATGACTTCTTAATGTACACCAGTACAAAAGCAGCACTAATCCTATTTGTGTTAACATCGTGCCGTATCATTAAAGGCTGAGATGAAATAACAGAAAAGACAGAATGAACTGAGTGATTTAATCAGATGGGCAGGTGTGCTCCTGTGATCCAGGCTCAAACTCCAGCTTTCCGCACGCAGGACTAGAGATTTAACCAGAGCCAAATACAAAACATGTACACATGCACAGCTCAAAAACTCCTCTACCCTTAACCACTAACCTGTAATAACGCTTTAAACATAATGACTATTCTCAAGTCCAGAGCTGCGTTTAAACACATGGAGCAGTAACAACTACCAACACAAGGAGCTTTTTAAGGTGGTAAATAAATATTTCATTGTTTTGTATAGGCTTATAAGAAAAAATACTATTTGTCAGCTTTAGAACAGTCTTGTAGCACACAAAAAGTTAATTATTTGCATTTTTATTCTATTTTATTTCTTTTCTAAAATATTTATTTGCATAATAATGAATGGTGCTATTGCAATTCTGACATTTGATAATCTGTTAATTAAACTAATTGGATGGTATGGCCTGGAATTAAGCATGGCTGCCCTTCTGGCCACCCCAGTTACGAAAAGTTGGAAAATGAGTCAGTCATCATCAGTCAGCTTCATGGTGAAAACTTTGGGTTGAAAACACTATGAAAACAATATGAAATATGAAAACAATATGAAAACACTGCATGTGATAATTATCGTATCTCGCCATGCTAGGCTAATTTACTCAGCTAACAGGTCACTTTAGCAGTGCTTCTCTTTGGTACTCAATGGTAAGATGCAGTAACTATCAGAAATGGGTCTGGTTTCCTCCCACAGTCCAAAGACATGCACTCAGCTAAATTGGAGAGGCTAAATTGTCCCCTAGGCGTGTGAGAATTTACATGCCCGTGTGTCTGCCCTGCGATGGACTGTCCAGGGTGTTTCCCTTGCCCAACGAGTGCCGGAATAGGCACCAGCACAATGCACCCCCCTGCGACATAGCAGGATTAGCGGCTTATAAGATGAATGAATTTGTTTTTAGAGTTGACTACATACATCTGTTGTAGGTTAACTTACACAGGACTATCTAATCACTAGGCTCTGAAGTACAATTGTAGCGAATGCAACATAAATGAATAACTGCTATGGCATGTCTATATGAAACAATGTGCACTAACAAAGGCATATATTTTGCTTCACTCAAATACATTATGTTCTCATGAATTAATGACAAAAACGAGTTACATTAAAACAGTTTTGTCTTTCAGTGTATCTTTGGCTACAGTATTTACCTAATACTCTTATCATCAAAACAATAGCTGCACCCAGAAGGAAGTGTCGGTTTGCAGTGCTATTGGGAAGGAAGATAAAGGTCACCAGGAACAATAAATGATGATAAATTGGGCTGATATGGGCAATATTTATTGAGATACACATACAGAAGTAGTGTCTCTCAGTCGGGCCGCCATGTTTGCTAACACAACATGCCAGACGTCTCGGCATGGAGTTGTAGAGGTTCCTAAAGGTGTCCTGCAATTATCCATCCCATGTAGCTTGAATATTCTCCTGCAGATGTTGAGGTAGAGGTGGAGGTGGAGTGACACCAGACCTTCTGGATGTGAGACACATGACAAAAAATTGTTCATCTTGGCGCTGACCATGGTGCCTCCACATACGGTCGTCTACACCAGGACGACCTCACTGAAGATGACTCGCTGCCATTCTGAGTCACTCCATGATATGTGCTGGCACTAACATGATGACTCATGGAGGGCATAACTGCTCGCTGAATGTCCGCATGCTTGGCTGTTGGGTCAGTCAGGTAAAGTGATAAGGCCCGTCCTTGAATCTGAAACTCACAATGTCAAACCTACCCACCAAGTTTCATTCCTGTTGGTTGAATAATTCTGGGTGCAGCTATTTGTGCAACAATTTTTTTGACAGTAAGTGTAGACTATTCACACTGTTTCCTTTTGCTGTTCTTTCTTTTCAGTGTGTCACCCCTATACAATTTCAGGGTCTCATCTGGCAACCCTATGCTAGATGTGCTATAGCTATGTTGCAATGTAATATACAGTCTCACATCCTACATTTTGTCTTCAAGGCTGAAACTCTCCTTACAACTTCAGCATTAGGGGGCGAGGCTGAACTGCTGCAGGCTGAATGGGTGGATATATTTATGCAGCTCTTGTGATTTGAAAATTGTATGCTTTCAAATTGTGATTTTGATATTAAAGCGATGAATTGCTCAGCCCTAGTCGTAGACAATATTTTATTCAGAATATTGCTTTTCATATTGTCATCTCATTGCCTAACAACTTCATCGATCATTGCATTTCACATCCATATAATGCAGCCTTAATGACCACCACAAGTACACATCCGCTAGCACAAATATCCAAGCTAAAACATTTACCCACAATCTTCAACACTTTAAATGTATGTGTGTGAGAGAGAAAGCAACTGAGAAAGCAGTTCTTCGACTGTGTGTCCTAGAATTCCACCCATGGTCTTAATGAACTTAATGGAATAACAGAAGCAACCAAACTCTGTTTGCTTGGCTAACAACCAATAAACATGACAGAGAGTAAGTGTAGGGTCTAGAGGAATGAGGTGTGCAGGTACTACTGTAAGCTCTTACTAAACATTACCAGCACTAACAACGCTAATAATGAGCCAGTCTGTACAATCAGTGGTCACTTTATTACACACACACGCCTTGTATCTACACTTTTATTAGCTCCACTTACCAAAGAGGAGCTTTACAATGTAGTTCTACAATTGCAGACTGTGGTGCTTTGTATTTATGTGTAACCCCTCTTTACCCTGTTCCTCAATGGTCAGGACCACCATAGGGTAGTGTGGTGGTGGATGATTCTCAGCTACATGTGCTGCTACTACAATTTAAAAATAGTTGCCTGCTGTCTTGAGTATGAAGCTAGACTGCACAATAGTGGTGCAGTTACCCTGTCTCAGCACAGCACTGTCAGTTACACCTGCCTTGTTCTAGCTTTTAGAAGTTTTGAAGATACCACTGCTCATTTGTTGCTGCACATATTGTACTAGCCATCCTCTAGTCCTTGACCCACTGTCAGTTTCTGGCCAAATGACACTGCTGACTTGATATTTTTGTTTGACGGGACTATTCTTGGTCCATCATCTCAATAATACTTGCTCAGTGGTGGTCCTGAGGGGGTCCTGATTTTTGATAAATGGGGTAAAGAAAGGCTAACAAATGATGTAGATAAACAGATTACAGTCTGCAAAAGTAGAATTACAATTGCATCCATATTAAGGTGACCCGAGTTCTGAATTAAAAACTGAGAACACCACAAGATGTGGTGCTTATTAGTTAGAAATAAAGCTGCTAAAGTAAAAATGGGTTTCATAAGTTGCTAAATCTAGTGGTGTAGCCAGGAGTGAGGCAGCAATATGGCTACCACAAAAGATTTAGTGGTTGTATGAGTCCATAATTGATATTCATACTAAATATTTTGGCAGTAAAAAAAAGAGACCCGTTGCTGCAGAATAAAGATTTGTGGCCAAGTTGCCAAATATCAAGACCCTAAGCACACCCCTGGACTAGCTCCAGTTCTGGACAGACAGAGGCAGCTGCTATATCAATATATGTCATTATGCCATTCATGCCTAGCTGAAAAAGTGGAGTATTTGTATGGGAGTATGTGCCTATACAAATCACCGTGTAGTACAATTCAAGTTGTGTAACTCCAATCCTGCTTTAAATCCCTGGGTTACCCCGTGTCTTGAAATGACATTTGTGATGTTATTGAGTACTAATTTGATACTTGTGAGCTTCTGGTGGAGTTTTACACAGAAGTATTCTCTAAAACTAGGCTGGCAAATGGTAGAAGTGGTTAGTAAATAGCAGCAACCCCTTCTGTGGCCAAAGCAATGTAAGCATGGTCCGCTGCAGATCTCTCTTAGGATACTCCAGAGTGATTTAATTCACAGATAAAAATGGGGACATTTCCCGGGACAGCTCCAGCTGGGGGTAGGCCAACCAAAAACAGGGACTGTCCCTGAAAAATGGGAATGCCTGGTCACCCAAACTTACAATATATGGTAAGCGGACTTGATGAAATGCACAATGAGTGTAGGCAGCTAGTCTGTGTATATTACTATATTTCAGACATACAACAAGATCCATATTCAGAAATCGTGCTTTCAAAAAGCATTTGGCTCCAACAGTGCAAATCTGCAGCCACTGACACTCAAAGCACAGGCACAGGCCTCACCTGCGTGTGCTGATATTACGTCAGTTCAACAGAACCTGCCTAGAGTGCTGACGACACTTCTATAATGTTCAATATATAGAAAACTGACTCTAATTAGCCATCATCGCTGTTGCCTCCAGCAAGTTCAGTCTATTGGAAGGCTACAGCAAGGTTCCTGCCTGGTTTCCAGGGCAACAGATGGAAGGAGCGGTGAAGGTGTGCGGATGGCGAGAGCACAGCAGAACAAGCACTGCAAAAAATCAATCAGGCCGCGAGACGGCCATGACGCTGCATAATGCTGCCTGCTGGAGTCTACTAGCAGCATCACAGATCTGCTTTGCTTATGTCTAATATAGGCTTGAACAAATACAAACACAGAGATGGTACTGAAACCCAAAAGAAAAGGACAGGAAAGGTATAAAATCAATTGAACACAGTATTCCTTTAAGTAATTCATCAGCCAAATTGCTGTTTGGAAATTTGCCTCTCTTTAAGCACAGAATCCACTGAATCTTACCGCTAACAAGCAACAGAGGCTTATGTCTTACCAGTTAGCACAGTGCAAATACATCCACACAGGGGCCTCAAGTCATGAAATCTTGCACATATGGTTTATGTACATCACTCATCAAAACATGAACAGCAACCATCATAACCTTGGATTATTTTGCCTTCTATTATAGAGAACAACAGCCATAAAGCAATTCTGTGCAGGATTACATAACAACTTGCCAAAGTTTAAGATAAAAGGAGACATTAGACATGTAGGTTGATGCTAACTAGAGACTGCAAATATATTTTGGAAGACAAGAGTTCATATGGGTAGTAGGTAAAGACGCACTATGATATCGAAATCATATTTCATCCGCAACTGCTTAATAATATTACAGATGAATAAAAACAACATCACAGATGGTTAGATATGGCTAAACTTTCAAAGCAATATTTGATGACACTTTACTCCTGAAGAACACAACATTTAGGTGACGGTAGGTTGCTGCACCTAAATGGCTGCAATTCATTTATTTTACTACATTTGGGTACATGTTATCTTTCTCCATGATGCTAATTCAGGTCTTCATCTCTATAATATATAAATAGAGAACGTATATGCATATTAATGCATTGTGCAGTTCTACATATTCAAACTGTAGTTCATCTGTTTCTCTGCATACTCTTTTATCCTTCCTTTAGTCCATCCATCAATGATCAAGACCCCCACAGGACCACCACAGAGCAGGTATTATGTGGGTGGTGGATCATTCTCAGCACTGCAGTGACACTGACGTGGTGGTGGTGTGTTAGTGTGTGTTGTGCTGGTGTGAGTGGATCAGACACAGCAGTGCTGCTGGAGTGTTTAAACACCTCAGTGTCACTGCTGGACTGAGAATAGTCCACTAACACAAACTCCATATTAACAGATGAGCTACTGTCTCTGACTTTACATCTACAAGGTGGACTAAGGTAGTGTCTAATAGAGTGGACAGTGAGTGGACACAGTGTATAAACACACACTAACACACCACCACCACGTCAGTGTCACTGCAGTGCCGTGAATGATCCACCACCCAAATAATACCTGCTCTGCGGGGGTCCTGACCATTGAAGAACAGGGTGAAGGGGGGATAACAAAGTACACAGAGAGACAGACGAACTACAGTCTATAATTACAGAACTACAAGTGTTCCTATACGTACATGTAGATACAATGTGTGGTACATCGATTTAAAGGAACACCATATGCATATTACACACATGACCATTTCAGTTGTAATATCTCCTGTTTCTAGACAGTTCTCCCTCTCTCTCTCTCTCTCTCTCTCTCTCTCTCTCTCTCTCTCTCTCTCATCCAGACATCTCTTCTCTCCGTCATGAGACCAGGCAATGCAGCATGTGCGCTACCCCATGACTCTGTGTGGCTTTAGAACTGAGTGGCTCCAAGCCACACAGACAGACTCAGCCTTACCACACACCCAAATCCATAGCGTTCATAAAGGTTCTCATACAGACCGTAGAAAGTCTTCCGTGTTCATTACAAAGTCAAACTGTAAGACTTTATTTAAAGACTACGTACACTGGGACTTCATTAATGTGCATAAAATAACATTAAATTTCACATGGTATGAAGTTTTATGGACAGATTAGGTCAGCATTCACAAGATGTTTTATGAAGTGAAGGACACTGCGTTGTCATGAAGGCCTTCAAATGAATGGCTTAAATGAAAGGGTTATATACATATATGCTGATATGTAAAACATGTAACAAAAAATTAGTCACCTTGTGTGGTAGTAAATTCAGGCCTTTGCCGATGGCACTGCATGAGGATGATGGGGCTATAAATACCTGCGGGGTGTGCGACGGCATTCATAGATTGGGAAGAGGTGGTACAGTGCAGTGAATGTCTTGTTCCATGTGCGGAAAATGGCTTGCAAAGCAGATGTTAATGATTGGCTAAAAGGAGTGACTGCATTTGGGCATGTCAAAGGCCATAGTGTGAAGGAAGTGACCTGTGTCTACAGGTCTACTAGCAGTGGCAGAAATCCCAGTCTACAGGAAATTCTCCTTGGAATTGTGCCAGGGAGATATGTATGTACATACAATATGTATATGTATGTATGTATGTACATACTATATATATATATATATATAT
>CM067498.1:9618234-9628605 GCA_034552555.1 Semaprochilodus insignis
CAATATATATATATATATATATATTCCATGAGAACACCATATTATGAGCTTTGTTTAACTAGGCTAGGTTATAAATAGGTTAGAAATGGAACAAATATCATAAATATACATTTAAATATCAAAATATCACCTTTTACTTTTAAGCTATTATTATTTTCCAGTATGCCAGTCATGCTTATGCATGTGCCCACTTACAGGTAGACTTCAAAAAAGTATTGCCAAACCAGATAAAGCTAAAGCTTAATGGACCATTTGATCTTATGACATCCTGTAATCTACACTAAAGCTGATACCATCAAGGGCGAACAGAGTTTTGAACGCAATCGATCTCATATTGACAATTACTCAAATCTATTATGATCCCATTTCAGCTTCCTGGAAGTGGAGGCTCGTTTTACACACAGCGATGCAGCAGAAGTGCCTGACAGCACAGAAGACCTCTGAACAGTCTTCTGTGTGCGTACGTTGGAGAGCTTTCTGCACCCTAGAAGTCATGGCTCCGAACACAGAGCTGTTCCGAATCCGCAGTGACAGTATGTATGAGTATCTTCCCCTCAAAAACCACAAGAGCATGACACAATCAGATTAAGTCATCGGCACTTGTCAAGACTGACCTCATCCCCGTCCACAGCCAGCGCACATTTACACACTAACCTGGTAGACCCCCCCGGAGACAGACACACACACACACACGCATGCACTGACAGAATGGGTCAACAAGCACTCAGTGAAGAGAAACTGGAAAATAGGTCAGACAAGATGTATCAAACTCTAATACAAAACATACACAGAGCAAAACAAACAGCGATACGAACACACTGCATTAAAGGGCCCATATTATGGAAAATAGGGCTGATTGATTTGGGTTTGATTGTGGTTTAAATCGTGAACGTTTCCTAAAAATTGAGGTACTTTTCACCTTTTTTCACCAATAACTTATTTTCCCCCTTTTTCACCTTTTTCACCAATAACTGAAATTCCAGTTTTTGTTGTGGCTTGTTGTGGTTGTGATGTCACAACACATATGTGTATGGTTGCTTCTGAACCCATCTACAGCAGTTCGCAAGCTCTGTGTTACTGGGCTAATTCTTAAATGTAAAATGTGGTTAAGGTAGACTATAATAACATTTTAACAATTTAAAAATTGCAAACTTTCAGATTGCCATGAAAAATTTAGATATAAAAGCTATTCATCTTTCTATTCGGCCCTAATGGAAAGACATTTTTTTTTTAGAAATCCATATTTTAGAAAGCCATATTTTTTTGTAAAAGAGTTCGATGATGTATGTAAACATTGTTGGGCTCAAAACATACCGTTCACTCCCCACTCCATACAGTCCACATATGGAAACCAAGATGCAAAAATGGCCTGGTCATTGTGTTTGTGATGTCACAAAAACCAACTCATTGACCTGCAGTACAGTGCAAAAGATTTCAAGTAAATAAGAAAATAAAAAAATTTATTTGTATATATGTACTCTGATCCAGAAATACAGTAGTGTGCATTTGTTAGAAGAAGCACTTGCATTACAACAAACAGAAATTATATTAGTAGCTATTTTATGCAACAATTAATTTATGTAATCATTTGTGGTGGCAGCCCAGTTTTATTCGTAGTTATCATCCCAACGTGTGGTTTGGCCAATCAAATCTTCTTTACATTAAATCAGGAGTTTAGTGGTAATGACTGGGGCTTTGAGCTACAAGATAACAACAACTTAAAATAAAAACACCATATTTCTATCTACTGCTTATTGGCATTTAATTTATTGCAATATGTTTATTATACAAGCAACTTAGCAAGATAAAAACAGCCTGTTTAAATTTAAGATACAAAAAATCCTCATGTAAA
Source organism: Semaprochilodus insignis (assembly GCA_034552555.1). Taxonomy (NCBI): domain Eukaryota; kingdom Metazoa; phylum Chordata; class Actinopteri; order Characiformes; family Prochilodontidae; genus Semaprochilodus; species Semaprochilodus insignis. Next base: position 9,620,087 of record CM067498.1, read on the forward strand.
TATTCATGTGAACCTCGTAAGTGGATACTGAGGTAAGAAAAACATAGACCCTCTAATTATCAAACGGGGTCCAAGCACTGAACATGCTGGAACCCTTTTAGACAGAACTTTCTATCCTATTATTAATAAATCATTCTTTTATATGTTCCTTAAAGAGCTGCACATAGACATAAACACGCATAAACTTGTCGCTCTGAAGCCACACTTCAACCCACGGCGTGATCCCAAATACTGTATCTTGAACTAAACATGCATAATTCAGTCATTACTGCACGAACAGAAAATAGCTGCTTTACCACACGCACATCAGCCAGAGAGAGTCACACTGCTGGAGAGGCACGTAAACTAAAAGTCCCTCACTCAGTTTTCTCTCAATAAGAGGCTCATGGGTAGACATGAGCTGTATGACAATATGTTACCGTTATCATGATACATATGTCATAATACGCTTCTCTGAGTACAAGTGTTTACTAAAGAACATACATGTAATTGGTCAGTGGTCACTGATGATACATGTGATGTATCGTATGTACTAATGTACCGTGATAATGCTAACATGTCAGAGAGACGGTTTTCATGGTGTTGGTTGTTTTTGGACTGAGTGAGACTGAGTGTGGGTTTGGAGAGAGTGGGTTTGGGGTTCATTCATCTGAATGAGAGGCTCTCTTTCAATGCAGTGAGGCAGAAAAGGGGATACACGTCCCATCACCCTCAAACAAACCTAATCATTCAGAAAAAGAGAGGGAGGGAGAGAGAGAGAGAGCGAGAGAGAGAGAGAGAGAAAGAGAGGGAAGGAGGGAGAGGGACAGAGAGAGAGGGACAGAGAGGGAGAGAGAGACAGAGGGAGAAGGAGGGGAGAGGAAGAGAGACAGAGAGAAAGGGAGGGAGGGAGAAAGAGAGGGAGAGAGGGACAGAGGGATATATAGAGAGAGAGGCAGAGACAGAGACAGAGACAGAGACAGAGAGAGGGAGAGAGAGAGAGACAGAGAGAGAGAGAACTAATTTACCCCATAAACACACAGGCCTTCTTTTGCAGTGAATATCAATGAGACTCTTTAGTAGTTTTTGCACAGTATGTACCACCCCTCTCTCACCCTCCCTCCCTCTCCCCCTCTCCCTCGCCCATGGCCTTCCCACTAGTACATCGCCATGGTAACGACAGAGATGAAATCTGCTGAGAGACTCGTCTGCTTCCCTTCCTCTTTCTGCTGCGCCATCCATTCACACACACACACACACACAAGCTCAAACATTAATATATCACAGCTATCAACAAAACCCTGCTAGACATTAAACAGTGTAGGAGGGGATCTCTAATGTACTCTAATGTATGTTAAAGTAGCAGGATCTTAATCTGAGTCACTTTGGAACAATTCTATTAGTTCTACTGGTGTCGCAGAATGTTCACCAAATGCTGGATCACGGTTGGAAAGCACCAAAAATAGAGATACAGTACTGTGCAAATGTCTGAGACCTCCCTGGATTTAGTCAACGTCCAGTGAAAAATGCCCATGGTTTTTCAGTCTCAATAAAGAAAATTAAATATATACTTAGCAGAAAAACAGAAGCTCCAAAAAATAAATAGCACACATGTTTTTTATAAGTTGGTTGAACTTTCTGCTTCTCATGATCCAAATAATCCCAAACACATTCTGTAATGTTGAGGTCTGGACGCTGCAGTGGTCAGTCCATTCTTCTGAGAAAACAAGCAGTTTAAGTATCTACCTCCTTTTCTCAGAGAGGACCTTCTTGACAGCTACACATCCTTTCAGACCCATATCACTGAATCTTCTCATGTTTTCAGATCTGAAGCAAAAGTGGAACTTGATTTTCTCCTCTCTCAAAATGCTTCAAGTACATGTTTACCTGGGACTGGGACTGTTTGGATGGACTGCTGGATCCTTTTCTAGATTCTTAAACCCCAGTTATCACTCACTTTTCTTTGACTTTCACTTTCCATATGCAGGTGAGTTATCTTCTAATCTAATCTCCTCAGAAATATCACCTGGAAAATAAATACCTTGCACCTAACAGCTACTGTGAATAAAATTAGGGGGACTCTTAGTGTTGTACAAAGTTTTGTTTGTAACTGGGCAGATACATGCCGTCTCACAATTCTGAGGACAGCAGAGAGAGTGAGAAAGAGAGAGAGAGAGCGAGCAAGCTGGTACTAATTATGAACAGTTCCTCTAGAGGGATTAGGAGAGTTTTAATAGCTCTGTTTTATGGGTTACTCTCCTGCTGGGAGACACAGGATTATAGTGGGCCTGTAACACATACACATGAAGAACATGCAAAGCACACGTACAAGCTCAGTCCTGCATTCCCACACACAGAAGCACTGGAGAGCACCGCATGGGACTTTTGCTGACGCACACCACAACATCTTACGTACAAACTGCAGAAAGTGGACCACTAGAGAGCAATGTGCCCTATACAGATGGTGTATAAAGTTGTATGTAAAAGTTTTACCCCTTCTACCCATTTAATGATTAATCAAGTGGAGTAGCCTTCCTATCATAATGCTAATTTTTGTCAGAACCTGGATGGGAATTTCATAGTTATATTACCATCATACAAGTAAATAGTAAATGTGCTAATGTACCGATCAAATAAATGACCAATAGAAGGTCACCGGACAAACAGTCACCTGTGACTGTACCTAATAGTGTGTATTGCCTCCACATGGAGGAATAATAGCTGCAATTCCATTTGGCAGGAACTGGACAAGTTTCTGGATATAGGCGATATCAATGTTCAGGCACACTTGCATCAAAGAATTGTGCAGTCGGGCCAGATTAAAGGTGGATGACTTTCCTGGCGCAATTCTGAGTAGACCTGGATTTTTGCCACTGCTGGTAGAGCTGTATGACTATACGCTTCCACACACCTGCAAATTCAGCTACTTCCTTCACACTATGGCCTTTGACAAGTCCAGATGCAATCACTCCTTTTAGCCAATCATTAACATCTGCTTTGCAACCCATTTTCCACACATGGAACGAGACATGCACTGCACTGTACCACCTCTTCTCAATCTATGAATCCTATCACCCAAACCGCAGGTATTTACAGCCTGATCATTGCGCAGCGCCATCTGCAGGAGCCTGAAGTTACTACTACCTTAAACATACACAAGCTTATTTCATCATATTTGACTGATCTCCATGTAAACTTGACAGTTTTAATTTAGGGCAGTGATTTTAGTTCTCTATGTAGTTTAGAGCAGTTTCAGTGCAGTTTGGCGTAAACGTACCGCTATTGACAAACTTACTGAGTCAGAATTGCTATGGTGTGTGGCGGTGATAGGAACCACATGTGAAACATTAAGTACCTCAACAAATGGCGCTTATTACGAGAAGTGACTATGAATACGGTGTCCAATGCCTAAGACATTGTTTTACCATGATCACCAGAAGGTTTTGGCCCAAAACATCCATTCACGGTGGAGGGATACGTGCAGGTTGTTGTGAGGCAAAACAGAGCCAGAATATCTTTTTTTCAGACTAACCACTATTTTACCATCAACATCATTACACATACAAACTCAGAAAATAGTAAATAAAATGGCCATATATGTATTGTACACATCAGCACCACTGTAAAGAAACCTGAGTAAGTCAGCAATTAACTATTTCACATCAAAGCAAACATTTAACACATGCACTAGTTAGATCCTGCTGGTGTGGGTTCCTTCCTTTTGAGTGATGCTTAACTTGGGTGCTAACAGCTATCCCTTATGGAGATGGTGAAGAGTGTTATACATGTGTTCGATGCTAATAACCCAAAAATATCAAATACAAAAGGCAAATAACTTTGCACAATGTCACCAGCACATATTACATTACATGTATGCTGCTTACATTTCAGCAACCACCCTCTCCACCCTCCAACCTAAAGCACCTTCCCACGTCCTTGCCAACAATATGCATGATGACGAGTACAATATGCATAATGTGGTAACAAGTGACAAATAATTCATTTAGAATTATACCACGCATTGGAGAGCACCGTCACTGCCGATAACTGTGACCTCTAACTGGTTAATATCAATGGTCAGCTAAAGCCAGAAAGCCTGTACACATAACAGCTCAAGTATGGTTTGGGTTTATATATGTGTGTAGGTGTTGGGTGTGTGTGTTTGTGCATGTTTTTAGACCCCCAGTGGAACAGTAACCCACCCAAGCTGGCCTAGTTCTCAAGGTCCACTGTACCCCTCACCAGCCCGTTGGGCTTATAAACTCTCAGCTCACGCTTTACACAAGTGAATGAGGATCCAGAGTGCCCTGCTGCGCACACACACACACACATACCCATAACCTCCCCGCCAACTACACATATACACACAAGTCACATACAGTTCACACAAAAGCACCCAATCAAATTTTAACCACAATGTCTGAACAAAAAAAAAAAAAATCAAATAAGCCAAACATTCCGTCCCTGATTGTGGCTTGATTTACCACTTATGAAAGAAGATTAAAGACAAATCCAGCATGTTTTGTTTAGAAAGTTAACCAGAGGCCTGCAGAAGGTTAACTGTCTCCAAATGCTTCTTGCAACCATCAATTAGCCTGCTGCACCTTGATGTTCTGCCTCGCCCTGTTTTACTGGAAACTATGTGATTTGTGTTGTGCCAGGCACTCTTAGATATAGGCATGCACTGATACGGGAATTCTGAGCTGATACCTATCCCATACCTTTTATGCACGCGTGGTGCCAATGCTGCTGCCGATTCATGCGAGGTCATGTTTTCGGCTAAAATACAAATGTGGGATCACGTTTAGCCTAAATGCAAATGGGAGGTCAAGTGTTCACCTAAAATACAATGTGGGGTCACGTTTTCGGCTAAAATACATCGTGGGGTTAGGTTTTTGGGGTTAAGTTTACAGAGGTTTCTGTAATAAGGCACCAGGATCATAAATGCAGTACAATGAATACTGTTTTAGCACAGTAGCGCAGCATCACATAAATCTTTGCTCTTCTGGAACACAATAAATGCATCGTATGAGTTTGAATATTTAACTAAATCTAAGTGTCAGGCTTTGAAACGTTTTCTTTAAACAATTATATGCAGATATCGATACGATTCTGACATCACTGTGCATCCCTACCTTGATTTTCTAAACTGAAAAGGTTAAACTTTACTCATTTATTCTTTGCATTTAACTCCTGAAAAAAAAACACAGTAAAAATCAGTAGAAGAATAAATCTGGCCATGACTGTCTGCAGCTGTTTTTTTACTTCATCAGTGGAGGCCAGACAGAGCATTGTCCAACAATGAGCCCAGACCCTGGCCTGAGGGCAAACAGACCAGCAGCCTTTCAGCATGGAAGCTGAGAGCAAGGCAAGACTGACCTTATACATTTATAGTCATAAGCAAACACCCCTGGTTAAATTACATGTTTCATAAACATACAGCTGGTCCATGTTCTACAAGTACTGATGAAATATGAACAATACGTTCAGTATTGCATTGTGACACAATTTATCACAATATACATCGCCATATTGCCCAGCCTTAATATGAAGTAAGAACACACACACACACACACACACACACACACACACACACACACACATATTGACACGCCCACACTTGTATGGTTGGCTTACAGTAATGTCCCTTGTAGCTGTGGAGGACGAGCCCAAGAAAATTCCCATCATATTGTAATGTTGTGTACGTATCAGGTCAGAGCAAACATCTTTTTTTCCCCTCCTGGATGACATAAACATGTGCCTACAGACACCAACGCACCGACACTCTAAAGGGTCAGGAGGTCACCGATCTCCCACAATGGGGGGTGTGTTGAGTTGAGACGGCGGTCAGAGGAACCGGACTTCACACACTTACGGCAGATACAGATCTCATATGGAGAGATCAACAGCCAGTGGTTTACACTGGAGCCATTCATCAGCTTGTTTTCTTCCTGCATGCCTCCTCCTAACTAGGCCAACCCCCTTATCTCCACTCAGCAGTACCAGCAGAACACTCAGCTAAAGCTCATCTGCCCCAACAGCGCTACACCCAACACTGTACACACACTGAAGTGGATGACAGGGAAATGTGCTGAAAGTGGTGCAAAGTGTAAGAACTAGGACTGGTGCTTAGTCTGGAATGTTGTAACTGATTAGAATCACTTATACTGATATTTTAAAAAGTTTTCACTCATTTTTGGCCCAAGAATATTTTCATACATGAGAAAATCTATAAAAAAGACTCTTTTGTCTGATAAACGACCGTCATTAGCAAGCAAGCCCAAAATCAATGCGCAACCCATCAAGTGAATAGTTCTGAGTCTAGGAAATCTGATCACCTGAGTGCAAAATACTTGCTACACGCACGCTTATGAGTGAAAACATCATCAGATCACTGTATTAATGCAGTGAGGTATTACAAAGTGTTTCTTGTATATGCTCATGGAACACAGTACTGATAAATGGCCATGGCATCAGCACATATCTGAGGTAAACGGTCCGAAACCAATATGATTGACGAGTTTCATTGCAAAGCACAGTATACATTTGTAGCTATTTGGCAAAAACTGTTTTCTGAAGAAATTACAGCTGACCTACTATGGAAAACACATAATATAATATTCATTTGTCTTCTAAACCGCTTAGACAGAATTAGGGAAACATTCCCAGAACTCTGACTAATGTTACCTACAAGTTCTAATAAGGGTTTAAAGACAGTGTTTTAATCTAATGTTTAAAGAGTGTTTCAGAGATGTTTACAAGTTCAGGTAATGTTCCTATAAGGTTAAATGTTAACTAAGACGTAACATTATAACTGCAGCGTTCAGAGGATGTTTTGAGTATGTTGTCTGGGCCACAAATTAAGTTACATGATAACAAAAAAAAGAACATTCACATGGCAACATTCGGAAAATGTTTTATGGATGTTACTGAGACCTCACTGAGAGATCACAGAACCAAAAGAAAAAACTTCCCACTGAAAGCTTTAAAGGAACATTATTTTGCATATTTTCATAACGTTTTCAGAACAAATCATTTCTACCCAGACTGGGTCATAAGGGATGCTGGAGCCTATCCAGTGCTCACTGAGTAGAAGGCCAGAAACACCCTGGAAAGGGCGCCAGCCCATCACAGGGTCAGTCACAATATAGCAGTGATATAGCAGTAATATTTCTTGTCAATGAAATCCTTCAGGCTTATGATTCAGTGAGCAGTGATGCCCTCCATGAGTCATCCTTTTAGTGCCAGCACCATGGGCAGATGGCTGTATGATGCAGGACTACATGCACACAGACAGTTACAACAACTGCCCTTAACACCACGTCAACATCGGCAAAGACCGCAATGGTGCCGTGCCAGACTGTCATGGAGTGACTCAGCATGGCAGCGGGTCATCTTCAGTGACAAGTCCCACTTTTGTCTTGGTGGAGATGACCAATGAATCCATGTGTGGAGGCACGGTGGTCAGTGCCAAGATGAGAAGTTTCTGGTCATGAGTCATACATCCAGAAGGCCTGGTGTCACTCCACCTCTACACCTACCACAAAATTTGCAGGAAATGTGTGAGAATTTTCAAGCTGCTGGGGATGGATTATAACAGGACACCATTAGGAACCTCTACAACTCTATGTTGAGACGTCTGCATGCTGCGTTAGCAAACATGGCGGCCTGATGCCTTACTGAGAGACACTACTTCTGTATGTGTAGCTTCTGTATACTTCTGTATCTGTATGTGTAGCTCAATAAATATGGCCCATCAGTCTAAATTTATTATCATATATTGCTCCTGGTAACCTTTATCTTCCTTCCCAATAGCCTTGCAATCCAACACTTCCTTTTGCAAGTCATTCATTACACAGTTATGGTTAAATTTCAAATCTCACAAAGCATTCGGATGGTCCCCTAAAGAACGATTCATCTGATCAAACCTATCCAGCGGAGATGTACGCCCCTAAGATAAAAGAAAGCTTTTGTCAGAAAAAGAGACCATTTCATCTCTGAGCAATGACCTTTCCTAAGTGATGTCTAATTGATGCAAAAGGAGCGTGAGGAAAACCAGTCCTGACACGACAACAGCACCCCATTTATAAAGAAAGCAGCAGAGGATAAACCAGCAGCCATCCAACAGAAAAACAAAGAGCGACAAGAAGGAAAGTAAGAAGTGAGACACAAAAAAACTGCAGCGGCACATGAAATGGAATAATTCATGCAATGCTCTATTCCCAGCTCAGCACGCATCCAGGCCTCTAAAGCCTGTGCCCCAAAAACGCAGCGACTGCGTGTGTGATCACACTGACGCCATGCACAACCATTGAGTAGCACTGACACATATGAGACGAGGAATCTCTGAGAATGACTGATGACTCTCAGTGATAATCTATCTGTGTTACAGAAGGAGTGTCACACAAAACCTGGCAGCTGAGAGGAATAATGTATATATACATACACATTACATACTGTATTAATGCTATACAAGGCATTTACTTTAAAACCAGTATAGAAAATCCACATTTAGCATGCATCTTTGCTGTCCAAAGAAA
>CM067498.1:9633536-9805192 GCA_034552555.1 Semaprochilodus insignis
AGTAATAATGCTAGACATCTAAGGATTAACCTTAGACTAATGACAGTATCAGTGTCTGCTGTATTAAGTGCTGGCTCCAGTCTGTACAGTACCTGATCTCCATATAACTCAGTCTGAGCTGCTCTTAGCACTGACAGCAGTATCAACACCCCAGGCTGCACTGTATTTGATGCTGAGGTGTTCTTGTAGGTGTATGTGTGTATGTTTCAGGTATCCGAGCATATGCGTGGGCAGGGTGTATGTGTGAGTACAGGAAGGCAACCAAGGAACTGTAACTAATCATGCAGTCACCCACACACACCCTCTCCACCTCGGAGAACAGAGAAGGTCAGCGCACAAATGCGAAGGCCAGAGAACATAGGCTGCGTGTGACGTGTGGGGAGTCATATAATAACACAATATGGCCAGCTGCAGTCAGAATGAAAGCAATCACTACACATACACAAACACACATACCAATAAACTGCCCCCCCATGCTTTAGGTGCCCTGGCCTCAGCCTTTTAGTGGTGGTATGAGCAGCACAGGGATCAGATTCTCCAGCAATAATTTCTATGTAATGGCTTGTCATTACTGCTACAGGCAAAAACGTTTGGGAGCAGCAATAACTGTACAGGCTTAATCTCCGTCAAATAAAAGAACACACCAGAACAATTCAGCAAAACTGTAATCAATCTAGTAATAAAGAACAAGAACTGCAAATGGCACTCCGAATGATTCGAGACACGTTACTCATGTGCTTTTCCTGAAGCTGATGTCTGTTGTCTGATGATGTTCTACAATGGATCTTACTGGGCTTTTAGTACAGGCATTATATCTGCCTATGAAAATCAAACACTGCCCTTTTACATGTTTATTTTATTTCCATTCAAACTGGACACAGGCTTATGGCTACGACTATACGGTTCATCCACTGAAAAACTCTTTATTGGACCCTCCAAGGTGGTTCTTCAATGTGGTTCTCTCATGAATAAAGGTACTTTTCTTTGGCCCCTCCCCTTGATGGAGAAACTGTACCGGTGCACAAACCATGTTTAACCAGTGTGGCCACATTTACAGGACAATCGCATGTGTCAGGCTGCATAAATGTGGCATTAAAATGGCCATGTTCAAACTTTCTCTATAATCAAATTATAGAGGTTAAGATGTAAATAACGTCAGTCAGAATTCTTTACAGTGGTTGTGATAGGAACCAGACGTCCACCTCTAAAATCTACCTCACAGAAAGATATTGCATGAAATGGTTATGAAATGGCTGCCTGATGCCTAATACTTTGTTTTAAAATCAGCTCCAGTTTTCAGCTTCAGTGAGTCAGAATGATCTTATGCACTAATAGCACTATTTTTTGAAAATCTATATTGCACTTTGTAAACAGGTCGGTATCAGAAAGACTCGAACGAGACACTGATCAATCAGCTCACAGCATGTGGGCGGCCTGCTGCTCTGTGTAGAAAGATGGAAGTCATGACTGTACTTCCTACTTAAATTCATTCACTAATGCAGGTACAGAGGAGCTTCACGGTGAGACTAGAGAATGGGTGGAAGTGTATATAGCCGGCAGGAACAGCTGAAGCAGAATGTGAAAGCATTGACCATCCTTAGGTCAGAGAGGTCAAAACTTTCAGTGAAACATTTGGACTGAATGTACAGGCACAGGAAAGTGCACTCTCGCTCCTTTCACAAATAGCTCAGACAGGAAGTGATTTTACGTCTAGTTTTATGTCTAATTTTACATTGACAGGTATGCCCTTAGCTATGAATATGAACACGCAGTAGAAAGAGATTGCTTAGACATCACTCACCATCAATTTTAGCCATCAATTCAGCCAGTTGCTGAATCAGACAAATGCTGCCAAAACATGAAATGATATGACTACCCAGCTTAAAAACCACCATAGACCATCTTGCATTTTATGCCTATGCTATTCTAAGCAAGTATATGCTGGTGCTGGTTTAGCTGGTCACCCCTGCATGGTCATGGTGGTTGACCAGCATACCAGTATCACAACACTACATATGCTGGTTTTGGTGGTGATCAGCTTATCAGCTTCCATTTCTTCTGTTTTTGTAGTACATAGACACATATAAATGTGCCCTGGCCTCTTTGTTTTAACATAGTTTAGGGTTCAGGTTATGGCCTAAAACCACTTTCATGCATTAATTTTGGAGGGGTATATGAAGTTTGTGCTGGGCCAATATAGTGCACAATATTATAACTGTTTTACCAAAATCAGTTACATAAAAACTATACATAGGATGCAAGTAGGTTTAGTAGTCAGTTTGGATAGTAAATAAAATGCCTATATATCCTTTCAAAACATGAAGGGATATGACTACCCAGCTTAAAAACCACCATAGACCAGCTTGCATTTCATGCCTGTGCTATTCTAAGCACGTATATGCTAGTGCTGGTTTAGCTGGTCACCCCAGCATGGTCATGGTGGATGACCAGCATACCAGTATCATAACACTACATATGCTGGTTTTGGTGGTGACCAGCTTATCAACTTCCATTGCTGCTGTTTTTGTAGTTGGGCAAGAAAATGCCTTAATCAATTCTGACCCATGCTAGAAGCCTACACTGGACTAAGGACCCACTAAAATCCTAGGCTAAACAGCTTAGCCCATCAGCTTCATTACCATATCACAGTGAAGTTCAAAACAGAGCAGCCAAGCAATAGCCTAGGCTCGTTTTAAGGAAGCCGTGCTAATCCTAATACGTGTTTGCTGTTGTTACCATAACCAGCAGACAGAGCTTTGTGGACTCTCTGTCCGAAGATGATTTTCGACCCTCGTTATCAGCCTCAGCTGGGGGGACAAAAACAACAGTAGCCACGGCCAGCTGCTTTCTCTCTAAAGTGCTCTTTCAAACATACTTTGCGTGATGAGTTTGCTAAACTTGAGAGCGCATTTAAATCAACATGAAAATACAGTGTTGTTGTTAAGGCTCCTGCAGCCACTCTCAGACATCAGGAGTAACCCAGCTAGCCTCTCATAAATAAGGGAGCCAAAAAAGCACCTTTATTTATGAGAGAACCACATTTAAAAACCACGTTCAATAACAAGTTTTCAGTGGATGATCCGTAGAACCATAGCCAAAATCCAGTTTGAGTGGAAATGAAATAAACTAACGGAGGTCTTCGACGTTCCTACAGAACACTGTATCCCAACAATTTACATAACGCAGACTGTGTGATCCTGAACTAACTGGTTGACATAAGCTCTAAATACTTTGGTCACCAGCAAAACCAGCACGTGTTGTGTTTTTGATACTGGTATGCTGGTCAGCAGCAAAAGAGATTAATAACCTAAACATCACCCAAACCAGCACATGCTGTGCTTTGATGTTAGTATATTGGTCAACCAGAACGACCGTTCTGGGCTGACCAGCTAAACCAGCACCAGCCCAGCGTAGAACAAACTACCAACAAGAAGTCCATGCAAACTGCATGCAAATTACATTTGGGATACAGAAAAAAATGGTACACATTTCACCAAACTGTCGCTTTACAACATTCTACACCCTATGACTGGCTCTCTCTATAGCGTTCTCTCTCTCACTCTCTGTATCTGTCTATCCCTCTCTCTCTCTCTAAATGCTATATGCTTGCATAGTGATCGCTCACCATGGTGCAGTGCTTTCCTGCTCTGAATGCTAAGTGCATTTGTGTGTTTGGATGTGTGTGCATGGCTGCAGCACACGCGTGTCCACCTTCACGCCGCCGCGCGCGTGCAGCCTCCCTTTCGGCTGCAGCCAGATGGTTACCGTGGTTACACACCATCTGCAGAGCCGGGGTCTGCCAGCGGCTTAAGGCGGCACCGCCCCGCCCAGCACATACACACACACACACACAAACACATACACATACTCATCTGTAGAGGCATGCCAGGTCGTCAGAAAAACTCGGTCTGTGTGTCACGACACAGCAAAGAGGATTACACACACACACACTTAACACACACCACGGTGTGTATGATATCCCAACATTATATCCTGCTGGAATAATCCTGACAAATATCCCACAGTAAACTGACCCTACAGAATGCAGATTCACAATCACACAAATATATGTTGTACAGTCATGTATGTTCATATATATTTATTGTTATTTATATATATTAATTTTATTATTTATGTGTGATTGTGAATCTGCATTCTAAGTGGTTTCAGACAGTCGGCACAGATTCATGCTTCATCACGCAGATTCATGATTCAATATATTGTGATATGCTGCAATGCTGTAAGCAAGTCACTCTCACTCACTCATCTTCTAAACCGCTTTAACCTTCTGGGTCGCAGGGGGCGCTGGAGCCTATGCGTGCATTCAATGGGCAGAAGGCAGGAAACACCCTGAAAAGGCTGCCAATCCATCACAGGGCAGACACTCACACACTCATTCACTCACACCTAGGGGGCAATTTAGCACCGTTAATTCACCTGACTGCATGTCCTTGGACTGTGGGAGACACCCGAAGCACTCAGAGAAAACCTATACAGACACAGGGAGAACATGCAAACTCCACACAGAAAGGAGCCAGACCCTTCCTGCTGTGAGGTGACAGCACTATCCACTGAGTCACTGTGCCACCCCACTGTAAGCAAGTCGATATACTGTAATTATTTAAGTCTAATTTTAAACTAGAAAACAAAAGGCCATAGTTTAAAAATTGATTCCTTTCATTGTTGTAAAGAGTTGTAAAGTAATGAAAACATAGCACTTCATGGTTCACCAAAGGCATCTAAAGCTGAATGCCAGGGTGTCTCCGCTATAACAACGGAAGAAAAAATGATTTCTTAACATGCATAACATATGGACTTTGGCTTTGGAACTCCAATTTGGCAGTCTGAAATTTCTTCAGCACCCCGCATGTTAAACATCAGTAGAATCTAACAAAGGTGCAAGTTTTTAGTTAAAATAGGTTTCTTTCCAGAAGCTACTGAGTTACTCAGCGTTATTTACGTGATTTCCATTAAAGGAAACTATTTAAGCATGTAAGGGAAGACTGAATCATATGAATCTATTTCCCACTCATTAGAATTTGAGAGAAGTACTTAGTATTCTGTAATGGATGTAAATCTATATAATAAGATTTCATTTGTACTTTCATAGATTGCATAGAGAAGGAACTGTGATGCACAGAGGTACAGATGAAGTTTCCAGTTTTCTGAAGGCCTGCATTATTAGAATAACATAGTTGTAAATTTGAATTTGCATTACATAATGGTGTATTTCAAGCATTTATTCATCAAATTCTGTTCTAAGTGATTTTCAAGCCAACACATTCACTGTACAGGCCACTTCAGTAATTGCTGTTAAGGCACAGATGCAACAAATCCAGATTAGGCAGAGAAACTCTGGAACATCTCTTCAAGTCTCTGAACGCACCATTCACAGCCCTTTAGCTGTCTGATTCTTCCTCAGTATTTGACTGTCTACGTCTTTCCGTCTTCCTCTCACACACGTGGCATCTATGTGGCTGACATAGATATGAGATGCTGTCTGACCCCGTGTACACACACCCCGCTGCTTCGGAGAATCAGGGGAAGTGAAGACCACCAGAGTCAGTTCCTACAAGCGGCAGCCTGCCAGGCATCTTCCCACACATCGACACAAATAAGAATCATACCAGAAGTCATTTATCATAAAAGAAACACGACTGCGTCTGTAATCATCCAACACCTTTCTATTCAACGAGGGTCTTCCGTCACCCAAGAAACATTATCTCACGTCCTTCCTCAGTCAGCGGGAACAATATTTCCCCTTTATTGCTTCCTGTTTTGTTACACAACTCTGAATCTGTTTATTTTTCCAAACGGATGGAGTCGAACATGGAGCAAGTCATTAAAACAACTACATCCTGGAGTATGATATACTTAACTGTGACTGATAAACAAAGAATATGCTGTATCATCAAGTTCATTACAGAGCTCAGAATAGAATTCCAAATATTCAGAGCCTGCAGGGTTTCCCAGAAGGCCTGTGATCCCACTGACCTGTTGGGAAATCCACTGAGCATGCACAACCCTCTGAGAGGACCTCGGCACAGCGTGTGAGGGTCACTGGACGATTACGGAGTGGTTTAGGGCACGCAGGCTAGCAAGCATCCTGTCAGCATTAGACTACACTCTTGGTTTCGAGGGAAAAGGAAATAAGGAGAACGGATCCAACAGATTAGGATCCAACATGTCATTGAGGAAAGGAAATTTAAAGGAATAGTGTGACGAATGTACCTAATTTCCTGCTGCACTTAGCAACATCTCTGTAGGTTCAAACGTATAGCCCTTATACCTCACCAGTTATCATTCTGCAAAGTGCACATCAGCTTCAGAAATAGGTTTCTGACACTGTGGGACACACTGTAAACCATTTACCCTCCTGGGTCATGGGGAGATGCTGCAGCCTATTCGAAGACTCTTTGGGCAGACCACCACAGACATACACACTCACATCCACATACAATTTGGTATCTCCACCACATCTGACTGGATATCTCTGGACTGTGGGAGGAAACCAGAGCACCTGAAGGAAACCCAAACAGACATGGACAGAATATTCAAACTCCCTGGTTGATGGAAACAGTGGTCACCCGGCTGGCGAATCAAACTCAGGCCCTTCTTGCTGTAAGGGCCACCACGCCACTGTAACAGTATGTCATAGAGTGTCAGAAGTGTTAAAGTGTCATCATTCAACAATGTCAAATCATTCACTCAATTCATGCAGCCCATACATAAAAACTAAACTGGAAAAGGGGCCTGTTGTGTGATGTCATGAAAGACCAATAAATTTATATATATGTACCTATTCTGGGTACAACAGATTAGCTCCGCCCCCTCACACTGAAGTGATAAGGAGGCTTGTAGTCTGGACTGAATTTTGACTGTTGCACAATACTATCTATCTATCTATCTATATATATATACACACACAGTAAATACATATATATATATATATATACACACACACACACACACACAGTATAAATATCTAGATATACAACTGCATTCAGAATAGCTCTGGAGGTTGAAGAGTGGAAGAACATTCAGCAGTACATCAGTCACAATCACATCATGGATAATGAAAATGAGGTGCTGGGTTGGTGGAAAGGTCACAGCAGATCTTTCCCCTCACTTGTCAAGCTTACCCAAAGTGAAAAGCATGTCTACAGTAGCAGCGGTAGCACGAGGAGGGTGGATGCTGTTCTCTGCCAGACATGATTTCATAACAATTCCACAAAAATATGTTGATAATAAATACTGTTAGTGATTAACAGATGCATAAAAGACAACAACACAAAGTCAAGAACTGTATAACGGTGTCTGCAATAAGCCATCTCTGGTTGGGTTCGGGTTTTAAATTTAGCAGGTTAGGCCTGGATGTGTTGGTATTAAAGTTGCAGGTACAAGTCAGCTCTGGGATCAATGTCATTTTCTGATCTAGCTCCAGTAAAAAAGTACAGAAGCAAACTTCAAACACCAAAGAAGTCTTGGTGGATCAATGTCAAACTGTTCCATTAAATAATGACAAGAAAAGATTCTGGATTCTGGCAGGAAAGTAGAACCTCAGTAGTGCAGTCTAAGACGACTGTTCAAGGCCTTCAGAGGCTAATGCAGAGTTTTGCTGAACAATCTGTATCTTCTGCCCGACGTTCCCAGCCCAAACAATCGCCCCAGATCACCCTGTTGTGCTAAGTGTAAGGAGCTCCCTGAGAATGGGCGAGCTCAGAACAGTTCGTCTGGCCCAGTCCCAGCCTGCCAAAGTGTGGGAAATGTGTCCCCGACAGTGGAGCTCCGTAATCGTTTCATCAGGCCTGAAAAACCCGAGCCCCCGCTGACCTTTCCCGTGTTCAAGGATTCAAGAGTGACAGTACAATGGCAGCGTACCAGGAGGAGAGCAAAGCAGGCCATTTAGGAGAACCTGAAGGGGCCTAAATCTGTACCCTGGTGCACTCCTTACACCTCCAGGGGAGGAGCACAAAACCTCAAGCTTTTGGTGGGGGGGGTGGTGGATGAGAGGGCTTGCCAAAGCCCATCCGCTCTCACTGTCGTGCTAATCTTACAGCTTTTAGCTACAGTATATCGAGCATAAATCCGCCTACACACATGCAGCCTTTGGCTCTCCGCAGGAAAGCCGGACAAACACAGGCTACAATTAGCCCTGTATTATCAATGAGACGGCAGCCGTTATTCCAAGATATATAAACACATTAGAGCACTTGTGCTAAAAACATCTTCATTTGTTCAGTCACCAGTGAATCACGCAGAGGTATGCACACACAATGCAGATGCAATACATGAACGCTCATATAAAGACACCGGCGCTCTATATGTGAACCCTGCCGGACCGGTTGCCATGCCAATGCACCCAGAGGAGCAAACAACACAGCTGCGTGCCCAGACTGGGACCTTTTAAAGACACTGTCCAAGAAAGAGTGAGAAAGGGAGAGAGAGTGTGAGAGAGAGAGAGGAGCAAGAAGTGAAGTAAAGGAGGTCAAGAAGAGGGTGAGAGGGAACAGGAAAAAGAGGAAGAGAGAACGGGGTGGAGTGGCTGAGGGAAAAAGAATAGAGCCGAGCAAAAACAGCGAGCCATTTCCCAGAGAGGGAGATAAAGGCACTATAAATAAAGTGGCTTTGCTTGGGGGAACGAAAGAGAGAGAGAGAAAGGGAACTCACTATTAAAGAACAAAAGACAGAGAGGGAGCTGGACTGGAGCAGAGTAAACAGCGTGAGGAGAACGGTGTGAAATCCGAAGAAGCTTCTCATTAAATATATCACATCCATAAGTTCACAGCAATTGCATCTGCTCCACTGAGATTCGGCTGAGTGATTCTAGTGTCTGTCCCACCGGGTATTACAGAGGTAGCTTTATCTGTGGAGTCATGCTGCATGCTTTTGTTTTCCCAGGGTTGCCAGATTTGTGGTTAACAAATTCATACCGTTGCTGGAGTGGAGTCCAAACTGTTCTTCTACCTGCATTTTTCTAACCAGGATTCTACAAATGTCGTGTTACTTTTCACCATATTAGTTTTCTTGTGTTTGTTCAATATATGGTTGTAGTATGAGAAAGGCTGTCTGAGTGTAGAGAGCTCTGAGAACTGGCTGAGGTTCTGGATGGCTCCTGGTTTCAGATAGAAGGCCTTACATCCCGGGATGAACACAGGTAGGCCTTACAGATAGGACTAACAGGGAAGAGATGGGGAGGGGGAAGAGGTGAAAACGTTGGTCCCTAAACTTCCTTATTAACTCCATGTATTGTTTTTGACAGGTAAAAACATATCTGATGACCACATCAGTAGATTTAAACCATTTTCACGGCTGCTTAAATGGAATTTACTTTTTTTTTTTTAGAGTTTATCATCTATACTGAAATAGATTTACATACTTCAAATTTCCCAAAGCGTAATATTTTTATCATACTGTGCATCCATATTCATCCTCTGTCTGAAAGGCTCTGTTAGAGCTCTGGTGTCTGTAAGCCCTGCCTCCTGTTGAGCCCAGTGTGCTCTTATTGGTCAGCTCATCCACTCTATTCTGACTTGTCATCTGCCAGAGTGCCATCCTGCTACAGCTCCCCCCACAGCACTACGGCTATTCTTACAAAGGCGTCAGTTTTGCCGTATCAGTCAGAGTTCAATCCTGAAATTCAGCTACAGCAAGTTGGTAGATTGATCGATACTGGGCCCACAATTCTGTATTATGATGCTTTACACTGAAACTTATGGCTATAATAACATTGTTGTACAAGCCTCTAATGACACTTGTGCTGAGGTTTTACAACTGTTGGTTTTTAACCAGAGCAGTTGCATTAGATGGCATGATTAATAGAGTGTCCATTCTCCACAATGCACACTCTCACAGTTTTACTATTAAACTAGCATAGCCATTTTTGCAGTTTGTGGTTTTCTACATATTTTGATCAAAACCTGAAAAAATGAAGTTTTGACATGGCAAGAGATGCATCTGAGTCGCACAAGAGCTCAATGAGTGAGCACCAGCTCATCTTGGTCTGGTCTCAGGGCATTCTGTCCTTTTTTGGGGGGGTGTAGTATGGTTGGGAGTGGGGATATAAGATCTGGAAATTGTGCCAGGACCTGGCAACCCTGTCTATTCCCAGCCTGCACTGGCAGCTCAGGGAAGGCTGAAGGACGGCACCGCTGGCTTCTGTCATTGAATCGGGAGATCTGTGTATGTGTGTGTGTGTGCGTGTGAAGGTAAGTAATGGCGGGTGAAATGAGGGCACCAGAGTGCCACAGATGTATTGGAATGAAGAAAAGCACATGGAGAAGGTGAGAGAAAAACAAAGAGAGCCGAGCAGACAAAGAGACGAAAGATTAAAGACCCTGGACTGTCACAGCGAGTCTGGGCCATGCAGCAGACACAAAGCAACAACAGTGCCAGAGAGACAGAGAATCAGTCAGTCACAACAGAGGCAGACTATAGAGGAGTAGGAAGTAAAAGACAGACAGAGAGAGAGACAGAGAGGTACAGAGTAGGGCTGCACAATACATTGTATGTTAACCGCTATCGTCTCCATGTACCCGGTATGTTACTCCCTAACAAACTATACATTACTTTATGTGCGCTGTGAGAATTCTATTCAAACCTCAGATGGTCCATATGGGTCTCTGGAGATGTTAACAGCTTTCACTTGATTCAACAAATCTTAATTTTCCCCCCCAAACAAATGACACATTTTATTGATTTTCTACAGAGAAAATACTGAAACTTTAATTGCTAAAATATACAATATCACATGGCTTTTGCGCAGGGCACATTTTATGTTTTATTTAGTACGCTATAATTTAGTAAATTAAACTGTAGTTGTGTGGTAAAATGTGCAGAAGTGTGTTCTCTGCAGTGGACATTTTCACTTATATCCACTTCCTACTAAAATTCCAAGTAACTATGCACAGCTGTATGCATCATGACATTTAGAGTTAAGTTTATGAACAGACACAATACACCGGTAAATTATTAGGCCCCATTTAAAAAAGGCCACTAAAGAATATGAGTGTAATAAAATACTAACAAAAATGTAACACTTCCTAGGAATCCTGCCTTCATAATGTATTGTAAATTCATTTATAAGCTGTTATATGACCCCGTAATATCAGACATAAGCCTGTATAACTGCTCTTAATCATAATCATATCAATCAATCATACTTATAAACATTTTCATGGCGTATGTCAGGCACTAATAATGTATAAGCCACACCATATATATATATATATATATATATATATATATATATATATATATGTATAAAATAAAGCTTGCTGTATTATATAAATGTAATTACACAGTCATTACACAGTCATCAGCATGTAGTTACATCACCAGAATTACATACTTAACATGTGAGATAGGCAGGTGATTTTTTTGTCTATTTCTATCAATGCAAAATGCTTTTTTCTTCTACTTACAAACACAAACGTATTGATTAACAGTTTTGAATTTGAATGCTGCACTAAATTTCTCCACTTGCTGAGTGCAAAATGTCAAATTACACCACACTCTCACTACTGCTGGTGGTTCTAAGACTTCTCAGAATCAAATATCAGAATACACAGAACAGTATGGTGGTTTGTCCATACTGTGCAGCCTCAGTACAGAGCAAGAAAAAGAAAGAGAAAATGAGTGATCAAGAGATAGAGAGAGCACAGCATGGTTAATAAAAACATGTGATGATAGCAGTAGCTGAGCCAGCAGTAGTAGTAGCAGCAGGGAGAACACGCCTGATTACTACCACTTAATAGTGAGGATTACCTCCAGCCTGGCCTGGCCTGGCCTGTCTGATCACCCTCGGCCATCACACACACACATACACACAGGCCATGGCAGCAGACACTTGACAGGGTTGAGCAGTACCAGAGTATTCCCATGATAAGAGTCCAGTGGCCTTATCTGCATGACTAGACCAGACTGCAGTTTGACTTGGGACGTGTTGTGTTTTTATTTATTGTTTTAGTCTATCAGGAGGGAGCTTGAAACAGGAACAAGGTCAACAGCCTAGTCAGATCCTAAAATGGAGTGAATGTAATGGTACTGACGTGTACATAAACGTGAGTCCAGCAATCAGAGCTGTTAGCTGTAGTCTATACACCGTTTCTGTTTTTATAAAGGCCAGACAGCATTCAACCACTGAATAGAGGAATTACACTCATCATCAAAAGAATAGCTGCACTAATAGTTGCACCCAGAAGGAATCAACTGACAGGAACGAAACTTGGTGGGTAGGTTTGACATCGTAAGATATGCAAATGATTCAAGTTTCACACTCAGCCATGTGATGTGAGTAAGGATGGGCCTTTTCCCTGCACCTGCGAGACTGTCATGGAGTGACCCAGAATGGCAGTGGGTCATCTTCAGTCACGAGTCCCACTTTTGTCTTGATGGAGACAACCAACAAATCTGTGTGTGGAGGCTCAGTGGTCAGTGCCAATATCAATCTAAATTCATCATCATTTATTGTTCCTGGTAACCTTTATCTTCCTTCCCAATAGCATCACAATCTGACACTTCCTTTTGGGTGAAACTGATGATGAGTGTATGTACTTATGAAATCACCTCTGCTCCAAACATGCAGCTCTTTTTTATTGGGATGTGAGCGGATACTCGATTCCGTCTCATCCACAATCACGCTTTATTTGTTTAAGTGCTTAGGGTCCTTCACTCGGTGTCTCTGTCTGTGGAGTATCTAGGCCATGTCCAGCTCCCTGACTCGGCCCCTTTGTTTTAGAAAATGTGCAACAAAAACAACATTATTGTCTTTAATTAAGCTTCAGTCACAATGTTCATCTATTGGCCTCGCTCCCTGTCCCTCTCCCTCTCTCTCCCTTTACTCTGTGAGGACACTTCCTCATGTCACAAGCTTTCTTTGTGTCCACAGCCAGCAGCAAGTACGTGGGAAGCAGCACAAGCTGGCTTCCGATGCCAAGACCAAGTCCTCTCTCTTCTTAATGAGAGCAGTTTGTGTGTGTGTGCACATGTGTGTGTTCATGTCCATGTGTGTTAGGACTCCACAATACGGTGAGCATATCATGGGCGAGACAATGTACAATTACAACAGAATATGGTGGCTTGTCATTCACCAGTGTGTCCTTGTTAAAGATGTCATAAACTCTTAGACAGTCATCACTGCTGGAAAGAAAAGCACTTGAACATGAACTACTTTTCACTCACGGCTCATTGAAACAAGCAAAGAAAAACACTTGTCTAATTCCCAATCAATACGTTGCTAGCAGTGAGGCATCCTCAGGGCTTGGTAGGCCTTCAAAGAAGGCCAAGCATTTTTCGAGATCATATTCTTATTTTACTTTTACTTATTTTTCTTATTTTTAAGTTTTGGTCAGAAATAAAAAACTGCTAAATTCTTGAAATCCCCAAAAGAAAACAAATGATCCAATCAGGATTTATTTCCTTGTGGTGTCTAAGCAGATAACTGCCAAGCAAGCTCTCCCATTGGCTAGGACTTTTGGAGCTGAACTGAAAGCATACTGCATCAGATTACCACCAACATAATTAGGAACTGAAAGTGAAATTTAGGGTTGGCAGGTATAATTCCTTTAGTGAGTTAAGTAACTTTTTGTGCATGTAAACTGTCTGCGAAGTTCCGAAGCTCCAAGTGCATGTCAGATCTCCCACAGAAACCACTTTTCTCGGCTTCCTGAAACAACCTGCTGGAATTCCAACTCCTTTCTCTGTTACACGATGACATCATCTTGTAATACAATCCTTATTGGCCAACACACAGAGAGCTAAAAAAGTTCAAACCTATGACTCTGCAAAGTCCTGCTCCAGTCTAGCTTGTGAAGGCGGACTGGATCTGCCAACTTGTTCTAGCTGACTTTCAGGATTATACTCTTGGCTCAAATTGATATGGCAGAACTGATGGTATTGTAAGCATTGACACAACAGTATGGGGTGCAATTAAAATTTAAGCAATTAAACTGAAAAACGACTGAAAAGTTTTGTTTCTTCAGAATCCCTTGAAAGCAAGATGGAACACAGTCAGTCAATCATGATAACTAAAACATGATTATTGTGTTTATATTACATATCATTATTTCACCAGCAAAAAATAAATAAATACCAAAAAATAATTTTACGATGACAAAAACCTTGTGTTCCCACCCCGAGTCGAAACAAATCAAACAGGACCAATGTTGTGAGAAAATGGCTTTCTAATGCCTTCCATACTACTGACAGCGATTTGAGTGGAAACCTGTCCATTGTGCTTTGATATGTTTGCCTGCGTTCTTCACTGTAAAACTGCTACATGATAAAATATGTTAATGTATCTTTAACAAGTTTTAACCATGCCACAGAATGTCTTGAACAAGTTTTGAATGTCTGTATTTAAACTAGAACATGGCCAGAAAATGTTCTTAAATCCTATATGAGCGCTAACAGAGATTGTATTCTTTTCTTGTTTTTGACCTTAGTGGCCTGAACTGAAGGCCTGAAGGTCACAGTTCACTACTGCTCACAAGTGTAAATAGAAGAAGAGATATTTTAATGATATTTGAATTTAAGGGAAAGTTATTGCTGTGTGTAGACTCTTGTTCTGAGGAAAGGAAAATAACATCTTTCACATTTTTGGCACGTTATGTCTGGACACTGGAACAAGCAAGAAAACAGTACTCAAACTTGTCTATACAGAACATGAATAAACTGAATGTGAATGTAATCAACTCACTGTGTAGTTAAATATAACATAATTTTAAGGGATTCATAATGACACTAGAAGATACTTGCTAAAATAAATTTATTGCCATCAAACAGTGTTTCTATACTCATTGTCAAAAAATAGCTGCACAAATAGTTGCGCCCAGAAGGAATCAACTCTACAACTCCATTCCGAGACGTCTGGCAAATTGCATTAGCAAACATGTTGACCCGACGACATACTGGGAGACTGGGGGACCACTTCTGTTTGTGTACCTCAATAAATATTGCCCGTATCAGTCTAAATTTATAATCATTTATTGTTCCTGGTAAACTTAATCTTCCTTCCCTATAGCACTGCAATCCGACACTACCTTCTGGGTGCAGCTATTATTTTGATGATATTAACTGTATGAAATACAGGTGCACAAAAAATATCAACGTCAGCCTTCTGAGGTTGGGAATTACCAAGGGAAACCAAGGGTCAAGTCTGGCCAACAGGTTCTGCAAGATATCTTTCTCTCTGCACTTCATCCAGACAGTATCTTAAACGCAAGGTCATAAAAACGCACTAGAGGCACTGCCAGCTTTCTGAGCCAGTATATATGGAATACTCTCCAGCAGTGCTAAACAGGACTAACAGTTCCCTCATCACTTCAAACAACAGCTGAGAACAGCCTGGGACAACACACTCATCCGTTTGTCCACTCATCAAACACTGTAAGTCACCGCAACATTTTTTCCCAGTCGCTTAGCAACACTACAAGCAGCCGAGGAACCTCTGTCTCTGTTGCTAAGCAACACTGTCGAGATCCACCTCTTAATGCGTTAAGCTGATTGGCAGCCGGGTGCAGAGTCTACCTGAATGATGGGCCGCTGTGGAGCATCTTAGGCTCTCAGAGAAAGTGTTGCTATTACCAAGTCCAGTGATCCGTAGTGACGGGAACACCAGTCTTGGTTGAGGAGGCAGGCAGAGCTGAGATTCAGATAAACTGATCCCTCTAGAAAGAGAAAGTGCTTTCTTACTGAAGCACTGGCGATGGTTACCTGTTAAGAAGGCTCTGTGACAGACAAATCATTCACAAAGCTTGTTGAGCTATTGCTTTTGCCACTGCTACTCCAATAAGAATCACTGCGTAGGTTAGTTTAAGTGTTCAGTGTTATATAACGTTTGGACCTGCATTGGGTTTTACATGCCCTTTGCTTTAGGGGGCAGCCCTAACAGCAAGAAGGCTCTAGGTTCAATTCCTGCCTGGAATTCCTTTCTGTGTGGAGTTTGCAAGTTCTCCTTGTGTTTTTGCGTAGGTTTCCTCCCACAGTCCTGACACATGCTGTCAGGTGAATGAGCATGTCTGCGGCTTGTCCAAGGTGTTCCCTGCCTTCCGCCCAATGAGTGCTGGGATAGGCTCCAGCTACCCCCACCCTCCCGCAACCCAAAGGAGAAGTGGCTTAGAAGATGAATAAATAAATTTACTGTGGGTGTACATTTCATGACAAATGGATCAACAGAAATAGTCCAACATGTCTTGGAATAAAATCTCGATACATAAACATTAATATGTTAAGTAGATGTTTTCCTGCTCATTCAAAGTAGAAATTACACTTGCTTGCTTACTTGCATAATAACAAAGAAGGTTCTATAACAGAAACAACCTCCGATCTAGCAAGGAGCCAAATAATCTACCAGGTAGGGTACGAAGATAACCAACTCTTACAGCGTGTCCTAACAGTAATCGAACAATGAAATGTAGTACTGCATTGCATTGAAAGGCCTTCAGGACCTGTACACTATATATGTCAAGTATGTACACCTATTAGAAAACAGCTTAGACTTAAATGAACTACCCTTATCGATCAGGTGTGGCTAGAACAAGCCTCCTCCTATGGAGTACAACTCTACAGCCAAAGACCACCGCAGCCGTTTCATCATTTTGTAGCTCTATTGCCTATACAGTTAACTTCTGGTCTAAAAGGAATTTCTCTAATAGAAGAATCACTGTAGTTCTAAAAAACTGTCTCTGCTGCGTATTCAAAAATATTCCAAAGCTGATACGTTTTGTTCTTTCGAACAATTTCTCTCGAATGGACCCTGAATGGACACTGGAGTCTAAATTACACACAGCACCATTTAAGGTGGAATTGGAAAATTTAAAGAAGGAACATAAGAAGCTGGCATTAGCATTGTAACACTGGTAATATTTGATCAAATGATCCTACCTGGTACTGTTATGTACAGAGCTATCCATAAATATGCTCTGTGGTTGGGCAGACCACCGCTATAAGCCCACCTTCCTTTTGTGTGGTCTAGTGACATCAAGTTAAAACACAGCAGCATTACTTTGCATGTAGTTAGATTAATATTACAACTCTTGAACAAACTCGGATCCAATGCTATTAAGGGAAAAAAGTACACGACAAATGTATCGGGTCAGAACATTTTTCCTTACCACTGGGTGCGATAGAGGTGCTTTTTTGAAAGCCCCACTCATTCTTTCCATAGAGAATTTTGAATTCTGAATTCCAAATATGGGCTTAGCACAGACTACTATATTACTCACAACTTGAGTGGTCTATGTCTTATAGCTATATACGCGGTCAAGGTAGGAGAGACCTTCCTAGCACTGGTATGCAATGTGACAATCTGACATTCAAAAATCATTTCCATGTATTATGAGCTCCGGCGCTTGAGGCTGTATAACCCACTTTTCAATCAGAGATGTGCATGAAGTACCATATGAAAGTACCATTCAAAGTATTCTTCAAAGTATCCTACAAAATGGAACAGCCTTTGGTGACATAAAAGTCAGGAAATGCAGCCTTTCTGTATATGTTCCCGAAAGTCAGTCTATAATCACAACTCGGCACCCTTAAATCTAAATCGCAGCGAACCATGAGGTGCCTAGAGAGTCCCACCCCTATTAGTGTCCTTGGGCAAGACTCTACATCCACCTGCTAGTATAAGCCATTGCAGATAAAACATGCTTCCTAAGTATATACAGGTAAATTGTTCTGACAGTCTCTCATATCCAGAATGGATGTTAATGCAATGGGGTTCTATTCCAAGTGCCGAGTGGGCTGGACTACTTCCATTGGTCTATTCAGGATATGCTCACACAATGTAAAAGGAGCTTGATTTGACAGCAGCAAAGCTTTAATGTAAATACAGTTGAGTGAGCCCAGCCCAGCAGAAGCCAACCTATAAGCTGGGCCAACTTCATCTCCCCCATCACCCCACCCCCTCTGCATGGATTAGTCTATCATGACGAGCGCATTGGCCATATTGAGCTGTCAAAACCAATCACAGCGATGGAATGGAATAAAACCGGGAGAGGTGGTGCGGACAGAGGGGGAAGGCTGACAAAATCCCCTGTCTGTGTCCATGACTCGGATTTAGCCCCTGCGCGACCCTCCATGCTATACTATCTTTTGTGCTTGTTTTTCCAAAAAGGCACAACTGAGGTTGCAATCTCATCACCCTCCATCATTTGTGGGATGGAAACAGGGAAGGAAACACTCTGTCATACATACACAGCTAGAGGTCTATTCCTCTCGTCAGCGCTTTCACAACAGTTACGGCATTCCACACGCACACATACACACGTCAGCAGCCGCACTCTACCTATGGGGACCGGAGCTGTTCATTGAATTTCTGATATCTCTTCCAGCTCCTCGTCCTGCGCTCCATCCCAATGGGAGCGGGCTCTCAAGGGGGCATAGCTGGAGGGGCTACAAAGGCAGACGTCTTAATTAGGACTATAATTCTGCAATCCAAAGCTCTGTTAATATTTCATCAGAAATAAGATGAAAGGGCTTCGCTGCCGAGCCTCGGCTGTTTTCATATTTCACATGTGCACTCGGGCTTCCTGGAAAAGGCAATAAAATGTACAGTGCGAGAAACGGTAAATCCTGAAAAATGATTAGGGAACATCACGGGAAGGCCGAGTACACGTGAATAACAACCGCAGAGGCCACTCTTTATGGGCTACAGGTCAGAATGATAAAGGACACGTCTCCTCTCGGCCATGTGAACCCAAGGGTCGTCGAGGCTGACGATTCTAATGGAAATCGACATTCCTCTGCTCTAATTAACGATCAGGGAATCTGGCGCTAGGTGAAGACCAAACAGCTGCCAAGAGAGAGACAGAGACAAGGCTGTCCATCCCTTTGTTTTTATGGAGCATAGCATGGGTCTGTTCATTATGAGTAGACAGGGATGGGTGGTCTTCATTATGAGGAGGTCATGTATTCTGTGGAATATCACCCTGAAGAGAAGCCGAGGAAGGTCTATTGTGAACTGTTATGTTCTCTAGCAACAAAAACACATTTTATGTCCCTTCGCTTTGCAGCTGGGGCAATGTGCTGGCATCATAAATGCCAAATCACCTCTGCCGGCTAGGTGTCTTTCCGATACGTACAGGCACAAAGCTCTCTCACCCTTTTGGACAGTGATCTACTGTCAACTAGCAAGTGAGGTGCTGCTAGGAAAGCAATCCAAACTCTAAAACAGCTTCTTTTCATGTACACTCAAAGCCAAAAAAATAGTTGCACAAATAGTTACACCCAGAAGGAATTACCTGACAGGAATGATTCCTTGGTGGGTAGGTCTGACGTCGTGAGACATGCACATGATTCAAGTTTTGATTCAATTTTAATTCTGAGGAACTGTGGCTCCATCTACACATATCCAGATATTTACAAAAACACAGTTCGTCTCTGCATTTTGGCCTCTGGTCCACATGAACACGCCATTTTGTCAAGACTGAAACTGGAGGCTATACAGGGTGGAGATTCTTCAGACCTCCGTTTTCAGTATTTCCGAGTGGACAAGACAAAACACTGACATCACAAAGTTAATTTATGCACACTTGTGATGTTCATCTTTGGACTTTATCACCCCCTACTGGGCTGGCATTCTCACGTGAGCGAAAATGCTGATGGTGTGGACGAAGATGTTTTATATAGTGATCTCTACCGCAAGCTGTATGTTTTAGCTGCTTAACTGAACATTAAGCTGCTTTTCCCACTACCTGCACTGTACACTACTATATATACATCTAATGTTTAGAACCACATATCTTAATTGTACACCCGGCTACCTCAATTTACTGTACTTCCCAATATCTACACTTAACACTAAGCTGTATTTCACTCTACTGCATATGCTAACTGGTGTTCACACCTCAGTAGCATTCTGACACACAGTTACTGCTCTTCCACAGCTTGCAAATCTGTTTTACTGCTTATGCACATAGCGTATTGTATCTCTGTCTTTTTGTCTTTGCACTATTACTTATTGAATTGAACTGAATTTCCAGATACATGTAGATGGAGCCTAAGAGAGGTTATGTAAAAATTTAAAAATGACTGTCTACTCATCACAAGCAGGGGGAAAACCCCACTGGGTGATATAATAAAGAGCTACAAAGAACTACAAACAAAAAGACAACAAGGCGAAATTCAAACCCACTGTAGATCTATACACTGTAGATCTATTACATACTTTAAATCACCTTTCCGCTCGTTCTGGCTCTTTATTGTGAGATGATAATATGAGATGAGATGACACCAGTGCTGAGTGTCAGTGTTAAGGGGAGTGGTGCTTAAGAGTGCTGATCTCCACATAAACTCTCTCAGTAAGAAACAGGTGCTCTCTGGGGCGGGTGAGTCGGGGGGGGCATGGAAAGAGCTGAGTCAGGAGCCCTCTGCCAACGGGAGGTCCTAAAAAGCTACACCACCCAGCAGAATTAGAGAGTGCTGTACCTCCTCTCCTGTTGCTGTTAATGAAGGAGCGTTGAAGGGGAAAGCGCAAGGCCGGACATGCTTAGTAAGAGTATTTTTTTTCTTTTCACTTCTTTTTCCTTTTGGCATAAACGAGGCTGACCTCTAAGGGTCTCTGGCCGACCTTGACTTCAGTTGACAGAATGTTCTGTTCTCTCCCTCTCTCTCTCTCTATCTCTCTCTCTCGCCTCTTTCCTGCCTTACAGTTCCCCTCTGCTTATCCAAAGTCAATGACATGACACTGCAGTGATTTGACCCATGCATAAAGAACGAAACTGTTTTTCAAAACTTCCTCTGAAAGAACCATGTGCAACCAGTGAGTCCCTCGAGTCAGTCAATTTCTCTTTAGAAAACAATGAATTACTCATTTCGTTCAAAAGGAGACAAGCATAATCATGCACGTCTCTGCTGGGACAGGACCATTCAAGACGCTGCATGCTTTAGTGCAGAGAGACACTGAGAGACTATGAGCCACTTGAAATAGTCGTGCAAGCCCACAACTCTGTCTTTATCAGTGAGAACGGCGCAGTGGACGTTCTAAAACTCACTCTTTGTTCCCGAGCTGAAATACACGTTCATAACAGCCAGTTTTCTGTCAGAAAGGATACAGCAGGCTGTCTATGCAGCAGCACAAACTTAAAACCAAACTCTAAAGATACCACCCGTAACCAGTTCCCTAAAGAACCCTTCAACAGGGTCATTCTTTCAAGAACCATTTCTTGCAAGTGTGCAAAACTTTTTTGAAATTTAAAGAACCATGATGTGGTGTCAATGTTCTAGAACCAGACGATTTAATTCATTTAGAACCTTCACATTATGCAGAGGTTCTATACCTTTTATGATTTCATACTCCCATATCTCCATATCTACTGAAAGGTTCTTCAGGGATGCAAAAGTGCTTGTTCTATAGCATCATTCCAAAGAACCCCTTTAGTCGCCTCTATTTTTGTTCCTCTATAGATCCATGTCAACTGATTATTCTTTAAGCAAGACTTTTTGTGCAGAAAGAACATCATTAAGAACATCCACATGATGCAAAGGTTCTTTGATCTTTTTATTGGTTTAGAACATCTCTCCATATCCATCAAAAGATTCTTTAAGGAACCAAAAGTGAGTTTTCTCTAGTATCACGCCAAAGAACCACTTTGTCACCTTTATTTTTGTTAGTCTAAAGAACCTTTCAATGATGATTCTTTAAGGAATAATTTTCATGCAGGAATGATGAGCCTATTTAAGGACATCCACATGATGCAAAGGTTCTAGGAGAAGATTATTTCAGTTGTTTAAACTTCTGCATTATGTAGATGTTATTTCAATTGTAAGAAAAAGGTTCTTTAGGGAATTACAAGGGGTTCTTTTATAGCATCACCCAAAATAACTAATCCGTCAACCAAAAGTTAAAAAAATGCCTTTGAAGAACCTTTTACTGAATGGTTTTTACTGAATGTGATCTCTTTCAGACGACCGATGTGATGAAAAGGTTCCAGGAAGAGACTCTTTTACTGGTTTAGAACTGGTTTTACTGGTTTAGTTTTCATACTGTCATACATCCGGATCCACCGAAAGGTTCTATAGAAAACCAAAAGTGGTTCTTCTATAGCACCACTCCAAATCACTGTAACCATTTCATGTACTAACTTTCTTTGAGGGAGCTTTTAGAGGTATTAAATCTTCAGACATCTGGTTCCTTCTTCACAGCTTGACGATTGAAAAACGTTCTTTTTCAGTTTAACATTCTTTAAATTTTGCTCAATGTCCTGGTGGGTGTCTTGGTGGGTGTCTGGGTGGGTGACTCAGTGCTAACACTAAAAAGCCCAGGACATGGCCCAATCCAATCAGGACGCTCCACCTGGACCTTTGGCTTGTATTTGCTAACATGTCTGTGTGAACAGTAACACCCAACCGCCTACACTGCTCACATCTGGAGAAGCAGTAACCGACCCCCCTCCACCCCCCACGAGCCCACACAAACACAGACATGCACAAAAATACAACCTGACCCAGTGTGCCAGTTGCTGAGCTGGCGGACATTTTTTTCCCTGTCCTCGGTGTCTGTGGAGGGAAGCCATTTTGCCCCCTGGTGTATGAATTAGATTTATGATGTTCATTACGGTGGCTGCGATTGGGCTCACGCAGACAGGCAGTAAAGCGGCGGGTGAGGCGCTCAGCGCGCATTTGCATGCTCTCCCTTTACGAGTGCCGCCGTGCCAGGCTGTTTGGGCTAGACCCTGCACTTTAATATTCACGCCTAGCACAGCTGTGAGCATGGAGGCTGCCAAAGGGAAACTCGTATGAGCAACGCTGAGAGAAACAGAGGGAACAACAAGAGAGAAGGCAAGCCAGCGATCCTCCTCTTATTCATCAAGATATTTCTGTCGTGATGTTAGATCCCTCTAATCCATCTGCAGAAGAAAAAGGAAAGTGAAAATAAAACAAACGAATATATTATTACCTGTACAGGGCCTGGTAGACCACCAACACTGTCTGATAAACAGCACTTAAATCTCTGAGACGGAGGAGTAAATCAAGCTCCACCCTTGCTTCAGATCTGAAAACATCCACAAGTGCTTCTGTCCATCCCTCCACTGTGAGAAGACAACTCAACACTATGGGTCTGAAAGGATGTGCAGCTGCCAAGAACCTCTTACTGAGAAAAAGAGAGAGAAAGAAGCTTCTGTTGTTCTCAGAACCATGTACTGGCAACATGAAGGGCAGTACAATTTGATTATGAAAATGTACACAAGCCATAATCCACACCTCCTACTGCTCCTCTGGCTCCTTGATGCCTATTATACACATCTCAGAAAGCGTAACGCTCCTAATTCCCCCTAAATGAAGGGCAGACCACAGTCAACATCATTAGACACTCAACAGCTCTACTCTTGTATACCAGGCCACAATAACACAAGTGTTATTGTATTACAGAACTAGCTTGGAGAGAAGTACAGCGAAGAAGAAGAAGAGGAGGAGGAGGAGGAGGAAGACTAATGGAAGGAGAGATGGAGGCAAAGGAAGAGCAGTAAAACGATAGCAAATGAGAAGCAGATTAAAGGCAGTTACTGGCAGGAAGCGTTCATTTCCTTCCTCGCCACAGCAGACCCCCACTGAGAGGATGAAGGTCTGGAGTATGTGTGTGTGCGAGTGTGTTTGTGTTTGCGTGTTTGTTTCCGTTACACTATGGTTCACTGCTAGTCTGTCTCCACGCTTTTGTGGCCATGTATCCATGAAGGCTACTGAAAACTGAGATAAGCCATTCGGTAGAGCCAGTCAGGGACAGTTTACAGCAGTCAAGGGTTTCAACACTGTACTCCAGGATTCAGGTGAGCCCTCAACTGTCTAACTAGGGATGAACAGGGATGTACTGGCACCTGAATGGCAGATTTCCATAGTGCAAGCCAAATGCTTTCATTTGCTCACATTTCTCTATTTCTATTGAAATGTTCTTTAGGGAATCAGAAGCGCTTCTTCTATAGCTTTGATTCAATTAACGTTTCAATAGATGGTTCTTTAGAGAAACACTTTTGTGTTTAAAGTTTAAAGTAACTTACATGTAATTTACAAGGTCAAGGTTTAAGAAGGTCTTTAATCGGTTTAGAACATTTGCATTATGTGGAGGTTCTTTACATTTTAGGTAAATTTTTCACACTCCTATATGTCCATGTCCATGGAAAGATCCTTTAGGGAATTAAGGGAGCCAAAAGTTGTATTTATTTATTCATCATTTATTGTTCCTTGTACCTTTATCTTCCTTCCCAATAGCACTGCAGTCTGACCCTTCCTTCTGGATACAATTATTCTTTTGACAATGAGTGTAAAATGCAGTTGCACAACTAATGATGGCCATAGTGACGTCCAGTGCAGGCTCTTTTCATTGTAAAACCACTAAAATGACTAATTTTATGAATTCCACTCTGACCTCACCTTCTCTCATCTTCATTCTCTCTCTCGCTTTTGTTTTCCTCCTCTCTCTTTCTCTCAGTTTCTCTCCACCTATCCCCTCCAGCTGCCCTGTAGTGTACTCCAGACTGTTTGATCCCAAGCCTAACTGCCTCTCTGACTCTCCCTCTGATGTTGTTCCCGGGCAGGTTTGTGAGGTGTCTGGACGCTTGGCGAGGGCTTGTCCTTTGGCGTCCAGCATGTTCATCAATCAGGTCGCATGACCAACAGGCAAGCTACAGCCCCCATGCAGCATTTGGCCTCCTGAGAGAAACAGAGTCATTCACACCAATTCAAATAAAACAGAGGAGATCTTCTGGAGCTGATTGAAAACAGGGGCATTTGGAAATCCATTGCAAGTAGAGCTGAGATCATCATCAGAGTGTAAAAATTCTTGTTAAGTCATGCAGTTTCTTGCCCACTGAAGTATTCTAAGACCTATCTGGGAAAGTACATGGCAGTTAGAGAACAACAGCGCATCTGTCTTCAGCGCATTCTAAGTCTGAGATGAGGCCTGGGCCAGCCCTAGGGCTCCAATCTGAGTCAGAGATGAACAACAACTCAAAAAGATTCAGTTTAGGCCCTTTACTGGAAAATGCCATTTGGGCAGAACTCTGCTAATATCCCAGCCACAGAGCAATAGTAGGAGGCAAGACTGAACTGCTTTGTATTTTCCCACAATAACTTTCAACTCTACATCAAACGAATGGTTTATATATAGGTGCAATTTGAACATTTTCTCTAGTCCTGCTGCAGCTGGCTCTGTGGGTACATAAGGTGTGTCAGAGGTTGTCTGCACACATATCACCCACTGCTGTCATGGGTAAAAGGGGCAATACATGTTGATTGTGTTCCCTGGGAGCGGATGGGATCTTCCAGCAACACATTGCATCATGTCACACGGTTAGAAATGTCCTATATTGACCAAGACTTCCAAGTACTACCGTGGCCCGCTAATTCCCCAGACTTGAACCCAAGTGAGCATCTGTGGGACACCCTCGATCGTCGTGTTCGCTCTATGGATCCTCCCTCATGCACCCTCCAGCAGCTGAAGGATGCACTGGAGTCAGCATGGCTTCAGGTACCTGTGACAATCTACCTGGACCTTAGTGAGTTAATCCCAGCTTGTCTAGCTGCTGTCCACACAACGGTACACAACGGTAACTCTGGAAATTAGCTGGTCATAATAATGTGACTCGACTGCAGAAGCAATGCCAAGTGGAAGGAAGTGGTTAGTCAAAGTGCAGCTAGCCACCAAGGCAGCACAAGCTCTGAAGTACTGATGCAAACTTCCATGAGAGACCAACGCTATTAGATCTGATGCCTCACGCGAAATGAAATCTAGCAATAAGCAGAACACTGAAGGAATTGAATTCCTGTGAGGGGCCATGGCATCAATGCAAGCCGAA
The DNA here is from genome assembly GCA_034552555.1 of Semaprochilodus insignis. Taxonomy (NCBI): domain Eukaryota; kingdom Metazoa; phylum Chordata; class Actinopteri; order Characiformes; family Prochilodontidae; genus Semaprochilodus; species Semaprochilodus insignis. The sequence continues at coordinate 9,659,327 of CM067498.1, forward strand.
AAAGCATATATACAAGTGCACATGGACAGTCTGGCGTCAAAACATAAGGTGGGGCTCCCAAAAAAGCTTGAGAAAGGCAATCCTACTGTTTTTCTAGAAGATGTTCTACTTGAGGATTTTGGTGAACAGGAAGCTGACTGGGAATCATGCTTTGTGTCCCTTATCACCGCCAAATGCTTCACCAAGAGCCATGACAGCCCATATGCATTACTACAAGACAAAGGAATTGAGGCTTTGGTATGAGCGACCTGGCCAACATTCTGAAAGTGTTTTAAGGGTCATTAGTCAGAGATCAAAATGGGCTATTGAATATGTTAAAGGTGGGTTTCATTTTTCAGCATCGGAAAAAAAAACATATAGTCACACAGCTGGGTGTGAGGGTAAAGACACACGGTAAAGGTAAAGACAAAATGACTCAATCATCCTCAGTTCCTGAAAAATGTAATAATAAGTTATACATAATAAAATGTAATAATAAGTTAATAATAAGTTCAGCATAAATAAATCGGTTTCAAGGCATTTTTCCAGTTTCCAATTACAGTAAAATGTAATCCAACTGAAGTAGCATTCATACCCTATACTTTGTACACATGTCCCTGACCTACATTCAGGAGACCAGCTGTGAACACTGTCTGCACACAGATCTGCTGGAATCATAGCAAGCATCTGCGACAGTCCCGTCTGCCGGCTGCGCCATCAACATCACAGAAGTCGCTGCCCAATGGACTTGTTTGTGGACTGCCTCGATGGAGCCAACCCAGTCATTCCTAAGCTAGCTGTCCTCGAGAGCACACAAAGACAGGCTTCTCTTATCTAATTCAGCGACCTAATGACATTCTGGTCAGCACAATTACTCTTGGCTTGCAATAAGAGCCCCTAGCCTACAGCATTCTACACCCTTGACTGGTAAAGCAATAGTGTGGCGAAAAAAGAATGCATAATATAATCAGCCTTTAAAATAACTGTTACCACTGTTTGTATCAGAGCAATATATGTTTTGTCCATTGTTATAGATAACCGTATATCATACAACAGCAATTACTTAACAACTTGGTGCAGTTTGAGATCTCTGTGTGATGATTAGGCAAGCAGCTATGCACCTATTTGCCATAGGTGGTGTGGTTCTACAATTACAGACTGTAGTCCACCTCTTTCTCTACATCTTTGGTTAGCCCCCTTTCACCCTGTTCTTCAATAGTCACGTTATACCTAAGCTGAACCAACAAACTTCCTCTGCTGTGCTTCTGTTAACATAATGCTTATTTGCACAGCTGTACAGATGTTAAATTTGACAAAAATTCATCATTCTGAAATATTGTATATATACTGTATATACTGTATATGAAGTTTTTATAATACATGTCTATGCAGACCTGCATATGTACAGATATCCTAATATATATATTAATACAGATATTCACACATGACATTCATGGTTCTTTATTATTCTTATTCTTTAATCTGTATTCTTTATTCTTTATACTTTATTTACTGGATTTTATACTTCTTTTTTTCTGAGGTAAATATTTGTTACCAGTCTGGGTGCTTGTCTGATCTGTTTAGTATGTTACATATGTATGCTCTCACCAAGACAAATGTCTTTGTATGTGTAACATACATTGCAAAATAAAGTAATTCTGATTCTGATTCCGGTACCACAGCAAAATCAGAAACCCCATTAAGCACAATTCAATATGTTATTAACAGCCAACGAACAGCCATACAAATGGTGAACCTGGAAGCTTAAGACCAGATCACACTGACCAAACATTCTGCAACATGGTGACATCCACACAAAGAGAGCTGGCAAGGCCAATGAACCAAAACGAATGAGGAAGAACATTCTACTACCAACATCAACACATCTGGCTTGGTTTGGGTTTGTCTAGTAGGTGTGCAACTCAGCAACATCATGTCAGCGCTGTATTCCTGGATCAGAATTCTCACTATACAATATAACTAACATCTGAAATATCTGATTCAGCATCGTTTGCATGTTGGACTTTGTGGTCCACTGTATTACTTTTCTACTTTTTGTTTGGTCTAATAAATACTCTGTCAGCCCCCTTTCACCCTGTTCTTCAATATCCCCACAAGACCACCACAGAGGAGGTATTAGTTGGAAGGTGGATTATTCCGAGCATTCTCTGCAGTGATACTGATGTGGTGATGCCGGGTTGGTGTGTGTACAAGTGGATCAGACACCTCAAAGTCACTGCTGGACTGAGAATAGCCCACCAGAAATATCCAGCCAACGGTGTCATGTGGGCAGCGTCCTTAGATCAGTGATAAAGGACTACAGGATGACCAACACAAGCTGTGCAACAACAGATGAGCTATAGTCTCTGACTTTACATCTACAAGGTGGACCAACAAGAAAGGGGAGTCTACTAATTTTGGCACTGCCTTGGCACCAAAGTCGGATACTTTTGACATCCCTACTAACAGCAAACCTGTCTTTGCTGACCAACTGCATTTGGAGTCATGCGTAAATTGTGTGCATGGAATTGTTTTGCTATCAAAATCACTTCAATGCTCTAGTCTTTCTTCTTTCCCTCCATCTGCGGTCCCCTTACCCCCACCCTCCCTGTCTGCAGGGGAGGTAGGAAGAACCCCTTGCTGCTTTAAGAGGCCATACAGGAAAGCTCCAAAACCCTGTCAGCTCATTAAAGTCTCTGAGCCTGTCTGCATCTCTCTCGCACACTTCCTCAGCCCCATATACACACACAGATGCATGCACAAACCCTCGGTCACCGGGACGGGTTACGACCATAACCTGGGGCAGCCTGAAATGAGATGAGAGAGAAAGAACAAGAGAGCGCCCCACAAAGGAGAAATAGCAGGCAATTAAGGTCATAATAGTAACAGTGTTTTTGTTAGTATCCTTTTACGTGTGTTCTTTACCACTGGACAGCTTCCCTAAAGGATCTCGACTCCGTCTCATAACAATGACTGGCCAGCCGGTCCAAAAATAACCTCAACGCCCACCACCGCTCTCGCTCTCTACTCTCTCCAGCTATGAAATAAAGCTTTGTTCCACTTCACTTTTTGAAGCATAGGCTTTTCGTCACTAGTAGCTAAATGTGCATAAGCCAAGTTTAAGTGTACCTCAGGGCTTGAATAAGCAGGCTGCACTTTTTAATCAATGAATATAATTATCACAGCTGATAAAATCTTCAGAACGGGGTGCCAAAGACAATTAAGGGTAAAGTTAGTTTTTTCCAAAATACACACACTTTAAGGGAGCACTAATTTTATATGACACCACCGCATAATGTTCCATTCACAGTCGCATGCCCTGCAGTCTTAGAAATAAAAAGGTTCCTCTCAGAGCAGTTCAATAGAAGGACTACCCCTGTTTCCCTGAAGAAGCTCTCAATGGATGGTTCAGTGTCTCTCAAGCTAGTCCTCAAGAACCTTAAAATGGTCCAGAGTTTTGGTCTGTCCTAGTTAGGCCTAGTCAACACGTACATGGGTGTTTTTTTTTTTAAACTGGGGCTTCTGAGTATCTTCACCGTGAAAGGAGTTTTGCAAAACGTAATTTTTTTAGGTTTTCCTGGGACAAAAAGCCTAAATGTATAAAATAAGCAAGGTCTTCATTTCCACAACAATCTGGACTGTCTAAGGATCTGTCCTGAGAGAACCACTGCTTTAAAGAACCAAAGGAACCTGCACATACACTGTAAAAAGTGTTTTGTTGGTCCAACCTAAAAAAGATTACGTCAGTTTGTTACAAATCAATTAGGTTTATTCAACCTAAAAAAAAGGATTTGAATGAACAATTCTTTCAGTCAATGTAATTTTATGAGTTGAGTAAAACATGTTCAGTTGCTTGTAACAAACCAAATACATTTTTTAGGTTGCACTTTTTACAATACAACTAAAACATTTAAACACATATCACCAATACGCCCCTCTGTTTCCTCTGAGCGTGTGCAAACTGGGGAGGTCATGTCATACACCAGACGTTTTATTAATCAACTATGAATCCTAGACAACTTAATAGCTGTTATATAAACATGCTTAAAAACAAACTTGATGTATGTTGGTGTAATAAGCAGCACACACGACCCCAAATGATCTCCAAACCACCAAAATTTGTTTGGATACTGCCAGCCTCAAAAAGAATTTGAAGTCTTAGGGCTGCTAAAAGCAAGCTCATGCAGTGGACCGATCACTCAGTAATGAGCAACGCAGTGATTAGTTCCGTTCAGCGTACACCAGAGCAAACTAACTCTGATCTGAAACAGCTTTATGTGTGAAGTAGACAGTGTAGCATATGGGATCTCTGTGGAATCATCTGAACATGAAATATCAAAAATCCAATTGAATCAAATTGAAAATGAATATTTTACTTAAAAATATGTGCACAGCTTATATTGTCGCTGTCCAAAGAAAAACATCTCTATTTTTGTTGAATTTTTACTTTTTATGCATCATACTTGTATCAAAGCATATGTTTTATATATATATATACATAGAGAGAGAGAGAGAGAGAGAGAGAGTGAGGGAGAGAGAGAGAACTCGATTTCCAGATATTTTTACTCAGAAGATAATTTTGTTTATTTTAAGAAATTTGCTTGAAATTATCTGCCAATATAGTGAAAAAAATTAACTTAAACAAGCAGAAAGTGTTTGGAAAAAATAAAATAATCTTTAAATGATCTTACAATAATCTCAAAACGAGAATTTTAAGATATATCAGCTGGATATAAGATCAATTTAATTGCCAAGATATATTTTTGGTACAAACATTAATAAATTAACATAAATATAAACTGCACCAAAACTGCATTAAGACCCCACAGTATCACATACAGTCAAATTTTGCATGTTGTACATTATACTACTGTTCCAAACCAAGTTTTCCCTGGAACCAGACATCAAAGCCAAGAACCATCTGGAAATCTTTATTTTTAATTGTCTATACTGATCCATCCACACAGCACTTTCCAAGATCCCTGATTCTAAAAATCCAAGCAATCTCCTCCTCTGTAGCGCATTACACATCCTCCATACACAACATCCTACCTCGTGTGTTGGTTGCCATGTCTGCCACCTTCTGAAAGGCATCCAGAAAGGCCACTGCTGCTAGCACAGTGGTTCTGTGTGAGAAATAGAGACAGGCATAACGACATTAGCTTTTCTCAACTGGCAATAATAAAAGCATATATTATGTCCCCACAATGACAGGTACGGATGTGAGGCTATGAAGGTGGTCTCACCGGAGCTGGGCATGCAGCTTGGTAGCCTTGGCACTGAAGTCCTCCCAGACAGGATATGAACACTGCAACAGAACAAAGAGACACATTAGGCCAAGCACACGTGGCGCCAAATTTATGTACGTGTTGATAACATTGTAATCTTTGAATGGAGACTGTAATGCTGATATTTCATATAACACTTTCAGGGTCAAACAGGGTCCAGATGTTCACTGATGTAATGTCCACATTTGGTACTGGGCACATATTGGCATTCCAAAATGGTTATTGCATCAGGAAATAAAACTGGACCCAATTTGAATGCACATTATTCGTTTGATACTAATACACCAAGGAAATTAGAGATGTACGATGATATAAGAGTCATATCGGAATCTGTGCTAAATTGCTTTAAAAAAAATTGGCTGTAGACAGATATTTTGATTCAGCCTATATTTCCACCTAATATTTGATGGCAGAATCTTTAGATGATGCTGGGATATATACTAATATTCCTGCATTTAGTTGATTTTACTGCAAATACATTTTATATTTCTTTGTACAGCTATTCCAGGTAAGTGTAACTCGAATTTCTATATTTTATAAATGATTATGTATTGGCATCGGCAGATACGTACAAAATCAAACAACAGCTGACAAAAACTGGAAACTGGCATCTGTGCATAATTCTTATATCCGTCCATCCCTAAAATATTTGACAATATATAATGTCATTGTGACATTATATATCCACAACACAATATGCTTTTCTGAACATATGGTAGATATTGTTTCATTATAAAGAGAGCAAAATTCCCCATTTAAAATCCCCTTTAGCTGGAATTAGTGCAACTCAGTATACAAAATATTCAGTATTGAATATATCACAGTTTTTAATAGATTTGTACATACGTACATTTGTAATATATATCATGGCTGGTTATTTTTCTTAGTTCCAACTGATCAGATGTCTGAACATATAAATGTTCTGGCACATATAAAAAAGATTTTATTGCAATTAGATTTCTGCCGTGTTGCCCACCTCTACTGTATTAGATGAGTCTGAATATGTGCATAAGTATTTTGTACTTATAGTGACGTGAAGTTCATGGCAAACAACAATATAAACAGACACTAAGCTTGAATGATGCAATCACTCAACCCTTCCCGACCCTACCCACTGTTCACGCAACGCTCAATGTGAGAAGCATAATTTCACTATGTGTACTTAAAGGCTGTTGCTGACATAGGCGGTTGGCAAACATTTCATTTAGCTCTGCTCTTGTTGAAACGACAACCAAAATTATGAACTGATGCTGCTTCATGACGACCCATTCACCCCCACCCTACGACCCCCAACGGGTTACCAACAATTTGAAAATGAACCAGACTGAATTAAAGAGGAGATATTTGAGTTAATTAACCATTCATATTTAGAAAATATCATGAAGCTGAATTTGATAAATAAAGCCCAGCACTCTGCATTCAAGCAGATGGAAACATTAGATAGCTTAGACAGCTGTTAGTTTCGAACCAGAAAGCCAAACATAGTCATGCAAGACACACACAGACTATGTGCGGTGTGTACAAGTGTGTGTGTGTGTGTGTATGAGTGTGTTTGGGAGGAGGGAGGCACTGCCCTGCAGCAGGAAGAGGGGTGTCGTCCCACGATAAGGGGACAAGCCGCGTACAAGGCTCTCTGCCTTGTTACCACGGAAACAGAGAGGGCACAGCACTTTCTGTGATGTCTGCTTAAAAAAGGGCAGCAGTGACTCGACCTAACACAGCCATCAGCAAAATACCATATCAAAGCCTGAGCACCATCACAGGAGCTCAGAACCTGCTGATTAGCGTCTTGTGCTGATTGGCTTCTCATACACAACAACAATAGGTCCATCAGTAAGTGCACATTACTGCAGTAGAGAAGAACGGCCAATATCCACTGAAGCTGTGTCGATAACTTCACACATAATTGTAACTTCACACATAATTGTAACTTCACACATAATTTGTGCTTCGATATGATATTCAATTCTGAGGATTTGATCTTTCAGTATTACATGTCTTGATTTTGCAGACCTCTGACTAATTCTCAAATACATAGACTCACTGCTTCAGAATTCCTTATACCTAATTAGATATTCCAATAAGACATGCATGTTTGAAAACAATAAACATATATACGAATACCTATATATATATATATATATATATATATATAATACATACCCTACTTAACACCTATAGATCGAGGCACAATTTGTCTGAATCGTTCCAGTGATCCATCACGATTCTCACTCACTCATCTTCTAAACCACATCATCCTTCTGTGCCGCAGGCTTGCTGGAGCCTATCTCAGCGTGGGCAGAAGGCAGGAAACACCCGGGACAGGTCTTCCAGTCCATCGCAGACACACACATACACTCACACCTAGGGGGTAATTTAGTGTCTCTAATTCACCCAAATTGCAAACTTCACACACACTTCGAATACCCTAGCCAGAAATCAAACCCAGGCCTTTTTTACTGTGAGGCGACAGCGCTAATCACAGCGCGACCATGCTGCCCCGTGATTCCGCAATTTCTTTGCATAATTCAGAAAATCTGGGCTGGGTTTCCCAAAAGCATCCGAGCACACGCTAAATCATAAATGGCAGAGCGAGAATTACACTAAGCGCTCTCTCTACCAGTTAAGATGATTCTAACACAAAGACGCTGTTGGGAAATTGGGCCCATTGACATTCAGTGGTATAAAATGTAATACACAATATAACATGTATTGGGTTTGTCTATACAGATGACAGTCTAGTTACCTAGCTATATCAGCCGCTCATATCCTGGTCTAAACCGCCTGACTTCAGCCTGAAACTATACGAACAGAGCCCCTGTCTTGGCTCTGTGCGTATCTGTGAGGTAGCGACAGTGTAGGTGTGCTTGGTCATGGTTCTCTTTGTTAGTGGGGCTAGCGTGCAGGCTCGGGCAGGCTTTGAGTGCAGCAGATCAGACGGTTGCGTAGCGAGGGGTGAAATTAGCCTCACTTGAGAGCACAGCTGGAGGTCAGGATTCAGCCTAGCACTCCCCGCACCAACACCACTATACACCCCCCACTCCGACTGCCTCGCCTCACCACCCTAACACTACTATACCCCCTCCCGACTCGCCACCACACGCCTCACCCCTGTACCGCAGCCCCTCTGCCTTTAGCACTTTATGGGGTTTCTGGGTGGGGGGGGCTGGCGTGTCAGAGAGAGTAAAAGAAAAAGAGGGAGAGAGAGAAACAAAGAGAGCACATATAAGGAATGATTCGATATAAAAAGAAAAGCTCTGACTCATGGTGATGGGAGGCAAACAGCAAAAAGGGTACCAAATTAGGAAGACAAGGGAATCATAAGGGACAACAGGAAAACCAGTACACCAGCACAGGACAAATGGGGCACGGGGAGGATCGGAACAGACAGCAACAAAACAGGAAAAAATAGAGAAAAATATATATGAGATGTAAATGAATGTCAGCCTCATGTCAGTTTTGCTTTTACCTAATAGGGTGGTGGAACACAAAAGGGTTTGGACAATCAGAAAGATACAGAATACAGTAAAACCCCAGTCATGATGCTGTGCTTGAAACACTTGCACCACCATGAAACCCACTAACATGAACGGACCCAAATAATACTTCGTCTGCAGTCGTCCTACAGGTGGGCAACATGATGATAATTTATCATTACCGTGATAAACACTGCTATCATAATACGCCATATGCTTTTCTGAGTATGTGGCGGATACTGTCCAAACTTAAATTACACAGACCAATCAAATGTTTCATTACAAAGCAAAAACAGTTCGTTTAACTGAATTCAGCGCAGCATTGCACGTGAAGCTGTATATATAACTGTGTGCTGAATAAAAATGTTTTTGTCTGTTTTCAAATGTGACACTGATAGTGAGCTGAGCTGGTGTATCAAAATATTGTGACATTGTTACATTCCTTAGAGCCACATATGCCTTCTTTCTTTTCTTCCTCCTCTTTTCCTCTACCTAACTTTTCTCAGGTGGAGATGCAATCACTGGCCATGTAGCTTGCATTTGGCTGCTGCCCTTCCTCGCACCAGAGGTCAGCTGCTGTACCTTCTTTTTCCAACCAGAGCTGCTGCCTGAGTAGGGGGCAGGGCCCTGGAGTTAAAACCCCACTACCTGAGCACCTCTTTTCCTCTACCTAACTTTTCTCAGGTGGAGATGCAATCACTGGCCATGTAGCTTGCAATTGGCTGCTGCCCTTCCTCACACCAGAAGTCAGCTGCTGTACCTTCTTTCTCCAACCAGAGCTGCTGCTGTCTGAGTAGGGGGTGGGACCCTGGAGTTAAAACCCCCTTACCTGAGCACATGTGGAGAGAGCCATATTGTGTGCCTGAGGCTGTTTGGTTGCTGGCTGTTTTTGGTTCTGTATAGAGATAGAGCACTGTTTGGGGTTCCCCTTCACCTCATATTGGTTGCACTCTCACTCTTGCTCTGATGCTCAGGCTCTCTCTACTCAGGACAATGTATGGACAGGTAGTTTGGGCACACCTTTACTCATCCTCATCACAGTACTTCTTTGTATAGGCACATCAGGTAAGGGGGCGAGTGCCACCCGCTGTATTTGCTTTGGCAGGATAGCTTTGGTTGGGCAGGTCAGGTGTTCTATTCCATTTCTTTGCTTTGGCACCATCCATAGTCCACTGTTCCTGCTGCTGCTGCTACACCTTAGCTCAGAAGCTCTTGCTGCAAGCCCTTTCCGTTTCACTGATAACAGATTAGCCTTGCTGGCCTGTTAAACTGCTGTGCATGTTTAGCTATATGTTATTTTCTTATTGTCTTATTAGCTCTGCTCTGCTACAATTATTGCTATTGGGCATTCTTATATTATACACCCATTTTCCTAATCAGTAAATTATTGCCTGTAAGCAGTTTTTCTGTCCTCTGTGTCCTTCCCTACCATCACACATCACCGGCTCCATGTTGCTTCCCCCTGCTACCCCAGGACACTTCCAGAGGGGACTGTAACAGATGTGTATCACAAAAGCAGTCTTTGTCACAAATGGCAACAGATATTGCAAATACAGCAACAGATAATCTATAATCAGTAAATGTGATCTACAAAATACATATGCCCTCACCAGCCACTCCACTCAACACCCTTACCTACTTGTAGAGTTGGTAGTTCTACAATTACAGACTGTAGTCTATGTGCATACATGGCTGGCTCCCTTTTACCTTTTCCTTTAATGGTCAGGACCCCCACAAGACCACCACAGAGCAGGTATTATTTTGGGGGGTAGATCATTCTCAGCACGGCAGTGACTCTGACATGGTGCTGGTGTGTTAGTGTGTGTTGTGTTGGCGCGAATGGATCAGACGGCAGTGACTCTGACGTGGTGCTGGTGTGTTAGTGTGTGTTGTGCTGGCGTAAGTGGATCAGACAGCAGTGACTCTGACGTAGTGGTGGTGTGTTAGTGTGTGTTGTGCTGGTGTGAGTGGATCAGACACAGCAGTGCTGGTGGAGTTTAAACACCTCAGTGTCACTGCTGGACTGAGAATAGTCCACAACCGAAAATATGCAGTCAGTGTGTCTAACAGAGTGGACAGTGAGTGGACACAGTTATTAAACGCCAGCAGCATGTTATTTAAAAACATCATTCATTGTTAACTGATTGGGGTGAAAATAATAATAATAATAATAATAAAAAGCTGAGAAACACTGTTGTGAGTGTGAACCATCTTTCCTGGAACTTTAATGATCTATGATCGGTTTCAGGTCACCAAACACAAAAGCAGGTGAGCGCTGTGACTACTCTGCTCTGTGTATTCCAGAAGCCTTAAATCAGAGTCCAGGAACCGTTAAAGTTATCTTCTGTATCAAGCAGCAAAAAAGTTGTAGCATGACACGTTTTATTTCATTTGTCTTACTGAACATTGCATGCCCTGCGATGTGAGTATTGCACATGTGAGTATTGCGACGATGATGCTGAAACGATACACTGTGCAGCCCTACTGTGGATACATTTAAGTTTTTGATATCTGTATACCATTATGTGCCTGCTGAGGACTGTCCAGCAGATGAGAGGATAAACAAGGAAATGAAAGATATGCAAAGCTGGAGTTCCCCAAACCTAGAGCCTTCTTTCACTCTGGCCCAATGAAAGTGTCCATATTAAGGTCTTTTTGTGACTTTTGCGTGGATAAAGTACAACTGAATTTCATCTGGTCATACAAGTGACACATTTTAAGGAATATTGATTACGATTATTATTATATATGAGAAAAAAACGATTTACCAGGTCCAGTAACAACACCAACACTAACTAAGGCAATTCCACCAAATCTTTACATTTTCTGCATAATTAAATCTTTAAAATGTGCATAAAGTCATCTAGAGTGGTCTGATGCAATTGTTCTCAGTGGTGGTAAAAGCTACAGGCCATCTGAAGCACTTAATGGATTGGTTGGAACTCTATTCCTGAGGGCTTTCCTGCTTTAGGTTTCCTGCAATTAGGTGATATAACCGTGCAAGCACACCTAATTCAACTAATTCAATTCAACAAGGTTTAGTTGGTGTGCAAGAACTTAAGTTTCTCTACAGTGCACCATTTCACATCAAACTTTCTGAAAGCATGAATGACTTTAACCACTGAATTATGTAGAAATGGGTGGAATTCCACTTTTTTTGGATATCAGTCAGATCATCCATGATCATCCATGTATAAAAATGTGACTTAGTCATCATCATTCTAAAACAGAATGCACATTTATAAACCTCTATAAATTTATATTTACTGTATTACTTGCACTGGATTCAGTAGGGTCATATCGGCATCCCTATGGGAAGAATCCTAGATGTCAGTTTTGTTTTTATACACTGATGAACGAGAGGCAAAAGGGGTTGAAAAGGAAAGAGAAAGGAATGAAAAAAGGACAATGACAAGACACTACACCTGCCCAGGACAGACAGATCACAATGGAGAGTCACTGGTGACAGCGCCAAAGCAGAGGATACACGGGCAGAGAGTCTGCGGGCATCTCCCGTTTGATCCACCGTCTCGTTCAGCGCGTTTGATGTCTGCTAATTCGCTCTCAAACCGGAGCGTGATATTCCCAGTGGAACCCCCCCTCGCACCGTTTGAAGTGCTCTAATCTGGGGTACAGGCCCGAGGTCCGTCAGACTAAGGGGGGCTTGTAGGGGAGAGATAAGGAGAGAGAAAAAGAGGGAGAAAGGCGACCCCCCTCCTCTATCCCAGGACACCCTCTTATACCTCATTAGCATATTCACTCAACTAGTCCAATAGGACAGCAGATTATGCAAAGAGTATGAGCCAGCTCACTGACACTACCGTTGTTTCCCATCTTCCTTTTGGAATTTCTTCCTCTCTTTCTTGACTTACCAAATGATCCACAAACAATCAAATAAGTACCTGACTCGGCTGTGCACTCTCCGCACCAAGAGCTGCCTGGACGCAGGGTAAGGAAGCAGGCTATTTTCTGTTTAGCCTAACCAAGTGGAAGAAAGGCATTTAAGGTGCATTTTAATCAAGGCAAGAAAACAACCAGAAGGCTGGCAGATGATAAAAAGACAAAGGCATTCGTCCCATCAGGAGAACAAAACCCAGACATTGTGGAGTACGCCAGGATCGCGATAAGCCTTAGGCTCGGGACACAACAGTGATCCAGAAAAGGTTCATAATCAAAATGAATTAAGTGGTAATGTTATGCTGAGAAGAATAAGTATCCATATTAAGAAGAGTACAGATGGTCAGCTTGCTGCTTGATCATCAATATGTCCATTGATCAACTATGTGTAGACTACAGACTGCAGTGTTTGATTAAAATAGTCCATTGGAATTCTATGTGATGTGTTTCAAAGCATACCCAGACAGAGTGCGTGTGTGTTTGTGTGTATATATATTTGCAATGCTATTTGGAAGGAAGACACATTTTTCCAGAAACGATAAATGGTGAAAAATGTATTAAGCTACATACAGAAGTAGTGTCAACGTGCATAAGTCTCGGTATGGAGTTGCAGAGGTTCCTAATGGTGTCCTGTGATAATCCATCCCATGCAGCTTGAATATTCTCACACAGTTCCTGGTTTTGTGGTAGGGGTGGAGGTGCAGAGTCACCATGCTTTCTGGACGTGGGATGCATGACAAAAACATTTATCTTGACACGGACCACGGTGCCTCCACACAGATTCGGGAAGTGGGACTCGTCACTGCAGATGACCTACTGCCATTCTGAGTCCCTCCATGACAGTCTGGCACGACACCATTACAGTCTTTGGCAATGCTGATGAGGTATTAAGGGCAGTCATTGTAACAGTCTGTGTGCATGTAGTCCTGCGTCTCACAATGTCAAACCTACCCACCAAGTTTCATTCCTGCTATGGTCTATAACTATTTATACATAAATACACGACTGTTTTAAAAATGGGCAAACTCTCATTATCCCTTAAAAACAGGTTGTTTTGTTATTGTGCCCAACCAATATATGTAAATTACATCTGTTCTGATTGGCTTTAGTGTATTGTAAAGAGCAACCTGCACCCAAACACTCATTACAACTATTAGGTGAATGGGCAGGGCTACATTGATGTAACGTAAAAAGGGAGATATATGTAAATATATGTTTCGGTTTCTGGGACATCACCAAAAAAAAAAAAGTTTCTGCAGCTTGGTTTAGGTACATGGACTGTACAGACTGGTCAATGTTTTGAACACTTACTGATGTTTAACAATGTTACCTATGTTCACATCTTACAACAAACTCAAATATAAGAGACAGAAATAGGCCCTTTATTAATGGGGATTCACAATAGGGCATCATGGTCTATTATCCTGAAGGGTAACTATGAGTAGATCTAGACAAATGTCAGCCTTATATCAGTGTTGCTTTTATATTTGACTATGATTAGTTGCTCTTTTAGTGGCATTCCTCTTGCTGTCTTATTGCTTTCAGTTCGTCTCCGGCTCCCATAACCGTCTGTAGCATCAGAAAAGACTGATTTTACAATCGCCGATCTTTCCAAACAAAGAGCCTCTCTCCGCTAACTTCACCCGCTAATGAAAAGCTATTGAGCAGCCATTGCCCAGGCGCTTAAAAGACAAATTCTGTCAGTGTTCAAACGAGTCATTTTCATTTCTGCGACCAAAATGAATAGCTCACTATGCAGCTTAATTTCTCCTTTCTTCCCTATTGATTTCAGTGGGGATCCGGGGAGACAAAAGTGGAACCGCATTAGCCTAATTCCATCTCCACAACTGAACCAGTTCAGCTGCTGAAACAAAGGCACCAATGAGGAAAAAACAAAAGGAGGTTTTGGCACTATCATTTACACACTTCATGTGCACAGTACACAACCACAGATATGTGCTCCTCTAAATAATACATCATGGTCTTAGTTTGATCATGAGCTTTTAAGATGTTTAGAAGGGCTGGGAACAATGCAAAAAATGCAATATCACAATATTTTCCAAATACCGTATATCACAGGATTACCGTATCAAATGACCTTGAACTCAGGATTAAATAAATTTAACCAACCCACTGTTCATGGCACTCTACCGGTACTCTACACTAGGGCTGAAAGATGAATCTTTTTTATATTAAAATTGCAATTTAAAAGAGCGCAAAGTTTTAATCGCAAAACCTGCAATTTTTTAATACTAGCCTACACTATTAAAATGTTGTCTTATCCTTTAGGTGGGGAATTTGTGATGCACCATGGCCAATCAGAGGCAGCCCACACCTCCATATTGTGATATCACAACCACAATTTGCTGACATACTACATTTAGGGCCCAAGCCCTGTGCATATTCTGGCCAATTTTTTTTATATTTTTAAAAATTATAGAATAATCATAATTTAATGTACAGTCACAATATTTGGCATTAAAAATTGCAATCACATATTTTCCCCATATTGTTCAGCGCTATTCTACAATAAAAGAAGGTCTTACTAACCTGCCATATCTTGTTTTGTTTGGACATTTTAGTTCAGTTCCCGTTAGTACATTAGCAACATTACACCAAAGAGAACCTTAAATAATACAGGAAATGTTAGACAGATAGAAAGTATACTTCCAGAAAGTAAAGCAGCATTTATGAATTTTTAATTATGAATCTTCTACATTGCAGTGACCTGAGCAGCCCTGGACGCTTGTAGTTCAACAAAACAGTGTTTTAAAAAAAGGCCAAAAGACAAGATATTAATAAAACATTAACACAATAAACTTGTATATATTTGTAGCTGTCAAGACTGAAGCCTAGCTGCTAGAGAGCTGTATGTTATGATCCACAGCTGTAGGCGTCTCATGCAAATACAACCTTTAAATAGCTTTAAAAGCAATACCTAGTCTTAGTCCATAGGTCAAGCCTTATTATAGCCACACCCCTGCATTTTGCAGTTAGAGACCTACTGTTTTCAGGTAAACCAGTGTGGGACATAAATAATTGTCATCTTTTTTGTGTATTAATGAAAAACATGGTGATTTTATGTGTGCATAAATCTTCAAAGTTGTAGTCAAGTACTGCTTAGCATTTTTTAATTTATGCACAAAATTAGCTAACACTGTCACTATCAAAACAGTCACTGAAACACTTGTTGTTTATATGGATGTATATGGAAATACGGTATCTAATCTAATACAGTATCTAATACAGTAAATACAGTATCTCCATATACATGAAAGAACTGAAACATGCAACCACTGTTGCTCTCACAGGCCATCACTAATGAAAACTGTTTTTTGGGTTCATTGAACAGTGCATATTTGAAGCTTCAGCCCCTGGACGACTTGGGCAGGTAAAAGCACATCTGCAGCTTCATCCAGGGGTGGCTGCTTTCCTAGCAAAGTGTTGCAATGCTTTCACAGTGTACTTTCACTCCGTCTACCAGACCCGCCAGTCTCTATCTTGGTGGGTAATTTGAGGTATGAAAGGCATACACGGGGCATAGAGAGGAACACATTGTAAAGAGTTCAGTTTTTTCCGTGAAGAAATGTTCATGTTGGACTGTTTGAGGTTCAGGACTTCTATGGTGAAGAGCCTGAAATACGGGTGGAGTGGTGGCTTGCAGGAGGCTGCATTTTTAGCTGTTAGCGTTGTGTTCGCCTTTTGTTGTGTTTGCAAATGACTTTTATTGATAACCTACATTTAGCCAAATAAAAAATGAACATCCAAAAATGTAGACCCCAAATCTACACAATAAATGAATATCCAAACAGTCAATATTTGAATCCAGCCCTAGTGCACCCTGGTGTTAACACAGTTAATAAACTGTATTATGTTTCAATGAATTGTTGAAAATAATAAATACAGTCTGAAGAAGCTTATTTTGCTCACTCACACATCTATGAAAACACGCTAAATACACAAACTTGTTGGCAATTCATTATTTTATGCTTTTTAAATACTGATTAAATGCTATTTTGCATATGACTTTAATTACCTTTTAAACTTAAAATCAATACTCCAGTTTAAAGCCAGGACCAGTAGACACCGGTACTGACAACATATCGGGCTAAATTAGTTTGAAAGAATGGTAGCTCGCGTGTACGTGGCCTTAATGTAGGAGGCTCACATCTATGAAAAGCTTCCATGTGATTTACTACTCCTAGTATTCCGTATGCACATTCCTTGTTACATAATGTCTTCCCCACAATTTATAGCTGGAACATTAGTTTGCCGTGAAAACTTCCAGGTGCTCGTGGTGATGAAATGCGCATTGCACACTGAAGATCCCGCAGCTGTGTTCCTCGCTGAATCCCTTCCCAGCCACCAACTCTTAAACCAACAGAAACAGCACACTAAACTGACACATCAGCATTTGTAATTCCACAAACAGAAACTCTGTTAGGACGGCCTTAGCTCGCAGACAAAAGGAGTTACATCACATGAACTGAAACAGTACACTAGCGGGGTTACCAACAGTGCATCCAGCGTGCATTAGGTTTCTTAAACACTGCGCTCGGCAAATCACCACAATCAAATTACATTAGCAGACAGGCAGTAAGCTGTTGTCAGATGAAACAGAGAGATTGTTTGCTGCATAATTTATGAGCGGGAGAGCGCACCAACTTCGCTGCGCTAATGAAAACCAATGGCGACGCTGGTGCCTTCCGGTGCCTTCCGGCCAAGGGCCCCCTGACATAACTAGGGATGCACAATACTATCGGAATCAAATCACGATCGACAGATGATTGCTTAAAAAACAGTGGGCAGTAGACATATGTTCAGATATGACTGCTATTTCTAACAAATATATTTGGTGTACTCTAGAACAGCAGAACGTTGAGACGATGTTGGTTTTCTGTGCTAAAACATCTGCATTTTATTCATTTCTGCAGTTTATACATGTTGATTTATTAGCATCGACATCAGCAGACATGTAAATGAAAAACAGCAGATAACTCCCATATCGGTGCATGTTAGCCTCTGTTGAAATCTTAGACAAGGAATGCAATGAATTTATTCGCCTTCTGCTCTTTTCTTTATCTCTGTTTTCTCTGGTCTCTGACTGATGAAGGGCCTCGGCCTTTGTCTCCGAGACCTCGATATGTCTTGATAAGAACGTCTCCCAAATTTGACATTGCGGCACGCAGACGTTACACAACAGAAAAAACAGTGAGCAAAAAAAAAAAACATGTTGCTTAATTGCTTTCACTCATCCCCAACCCCTCCTCCATCACTTACAGAACTGGACAAAGGGTTGAATGAGGGGGATGAAGTGATGGGATTTGCTGGAGGGACAGAAGCTGAAAGTCTGATGGATTCCAGGAGAGATCTGATTGGCTGAGCCGCTTTCGCTGGGCTTCGCTGAAGATATGCTGATTGGCTCTTTGCTTTTGTGGACAGAGGAAGATAACCAGCAGTTTGATGACCTTCTACACTTTATGTCTTCCTCACCAGTGTGAACGAATGAATGAATGAATGAATGCATGTGTGAATGAATGATGGAGAGGAGCAAATCATCTCGAGCTTCTGCATTTAGCACTGCAGCCTGCAGTCATGCTCTAATGAATAATTGAAACCTCTTAGCATGAACTGCTACCGTGCTCCCTCTCATTCTCTCTCTCTAGTAAATGTCTTTAATCTTCTAAGAAGTCCTTTACTCTCACTAGTTTCACTCTGAACGGGGCCACTGTGGTCACCAAAATAGGTCAGCTGCTTTTATTATTAACTTGCTACATATATTCTCTCCCCAGTCACTCTCAGTGAAATTCAGTCGGTGTGACACCATTATCACTATGATGACTGGCAGTCGTGTTGACTGGTTGATCAAAAGATTCAGACACCAGAAACAACATGTCGTACTGCGTGATGATAACAGATATCAGTAAATAGTTGAAAAAAAGAAAAAAGTATTGCTTTAAAAATAATCACCATCTGGTACATATTTTATAGTAATATTTAATTTAATATTTAATTTATTGGCCCATAGTACTCATTTCAGTGCATTGCTAGCATATCGCTGCTGTATGAACAAGACCTAATACCTCCATAATGAAAATTTTACAGGAGAAGAAGAAAAGCTACCAGGTTTTTTGGGCCAGAAAGTACTTTTGGGCCATCATGAAGTTTACACACAATGTAAAGAGTAACAGACATTTTTTTAGTCAAAAACTGAAAAACAACAAAATTGCTTCAGATATATATGCCTGTTACAGTGGAGGCTATCAAGAGAAGCTGTAGCTGACCACTTTGCTACTTCTTTCCTCAGTGACCCACCCCAAGTATATCAATGGCCGCATAAATATATTACATCAAATTAAACAAATTCCAACAAGGAAATATTTAATAGTGCTTAAAAAAATAACACAGTGTCACTAAGCATCACTTTTTAGCCCTGTTGTCATCTCCACAACCTTCACTCTAAAAGAAGACTAGTTAATCCAAGTTCATCATTATGATAATAAATCTTCAAGTTTCATTTGAGCTCATTAGCTGTCCTTTACCTCATGTAATATATTAAACATCGAATAGGACAAAAGAAATGCTCCTAAATTGTTTGGAATTAAACATTTTTGCTCTCTCCTGTAAAGTTGCCATTTTGTAGATGTTTGTGTTTCTGGAAAGCAATTTGTGTTTTTGGAAAGCAATGGTCCACCCCAGGTTTGTTTCAGTCCTATCGGAAATACTGTATGTGCTTATATGTCTTATATTACCACACGATGCTAATTCAGGTAGACGTCTGCTCTATTTCTATTTCTGCTCTATTCAGTATCAGTGGATCTGCACCTGCATCAGGCCACAATTCCCGTATCAGTGGACAGCCTTATGGTTTACATGAAAATGACACATAGGCTTTTTCCGTAGTTGACATTGCTGTGTGTTAACTAACTGGTGCAGCCATATTATGCAATGCAGTCACTAATTCAAATCAACCTTAATGTTACGGTCTGTTATGTGTCTCAAGCAAAGATAGCATCTCAACTCCAGGCATTTGTCCTAATGTGGAATCTTGGCGTGACAGTCACTGACTGAGTCTTTTTCTTTGAGCAACACTGAACCATTTTCAGTCCCCAGTTTGAAAAAGAAATCTTTGAATGTTTTAAACCTTGAATCTTCAGATAATGTAAAGGTTCTATACCAAATAAAGGGTTCTTCCTAGAACTTCCTTTTACCTTATGCAGACGTTCTTTAACAGGGTTCTTCACACTCACATATCTCATGTGCAAAATGGTTCTGAAGAACCATCCACTGAAAAGTTCTTTACAGAGCCAAAAATTGGTTCTTCTGTGGCATTTTGCATGGAAGAACCTCTTTTGGTTCCCTCAGGAACAATGTTTGAGTATGTGAGCATGAACAACCTTTTAAAAGTTTGAAGAATTATCATGTGGTCTGAAAGTTCTACACCAATTTATTCCAACATGTGTAATGTAAACATTCTGTAAGGAACCAAAAATGGTTCTTCTATGGCACTGTGCAAAGAGCACTTTCTGCCACCCATTAGGAATGTATGCTATATTCTAGCATATCTACTAAAGAAAAGAGTGACTTGGTTTTTCTGAGAATGTAGGCTTGGTGCAGAGCGAATTAAGGTGGCTATGTGAAACTAAAGGCTATTTGGCCCCAGGTCAAGAGTATTTGATGACTCGTGCTTCATACAGATTATGTAACCCATGTGGCCAGTTTGACAGATTGCAATACACTACAGGAAGTGTAGGGGGCGACATGGCTTCTGTTGTTTTATTGTACCATGGAAGTAGGCATTGCTTGACATACAGACGAAATCATGGCAGCACTATGACAGGGAAACGTTTGATATAAGGTCAGACGAAAATGGTTCAATTAGCTGATTAATCGAATAACAGTTTGACAGATCAATCAATTACACAAATAATCACTAGCTAAAGCCCCAATGCATAGCATAGCCCTGGAAAGAACCTGGAAAACACACACATCGATCTGCCATATCCCCCCGCCCCACCCCCTGCCACGCAGACTGATCACCCTTCAGGAGGTTTTCCTCGAGTCAGCAGACGTAAGAGACGAGATGGGTTTGACAGGTCCAACAAAGCCTCAGCCGGACTGGCACACTTCCAACAAGGTCTCCGCCATACAACACAACCTGATTCATCATTAGCAAGCCTAACGAAGAGCGCGGGAAACACATGCTCATTTAGATGCCACAAACCTCACGCATTTGCTACAGCAACCCCCAAAAACATAAAAAAATATTTTTTTAAATAAATAAATAAATAAGAACGAGAACATGAAGAGTGGCCTCACGAGGATTTCCAGCCTCGCTGGTGGGGCAAAAAGGAGTGGAACAGAGAGAGGGGGAACACGTGCTCTTGTTCACACGCTCTCTAGCCCTGAGAATAACACTGCTTGTGTCGATGTTGTCCACTCAGTAAGCCCCTTGGACAACTTGGGTTACATTAGAGCCAAGTCTAAGTCTGACAGTAAACTACTGGTGGTAAATGATGTTAAAGACAAGATTAGTCCACCGCAAGCTGAGGTTAAACTAGGACTCACTAGAACACACCAGGGGCGACGATGTATTATTGTTATCTTGTTAATCACATCATGATATATTATATGTCGGGGTATAATTAGCACTCCTAGAACACTGCACAGCTGCCATAAATGAGCTGTCTTAGACCAATTGCAAAGAACCTGTAAACAAGAACCAGTGTAGTGCAGGGATGTTCACAAGTCATGCAAGCCTCAAGAGACCATTGTGCAAGTCCGTGTCGAGTCTTAAGTCTCTGGGGTGTTAGTGCAAGGTGAGTCCTGAGTCTCTGGAGTTCAAGTCTGCACTGAGCCTTGATTCTCTAAGGCGTTCGAGTCTTGTGTCTTTAGTTAAGAGTTTTTTGGTGTCTCGTTATTTGTTGCAGGCATTGCAACCCACATTCTAAAGAGATTCAACAAATCTTCAAATAATGAGCCTGAAGGCCAAAACGAAGCACAACATGCAGTAAAAGCAGGGGTTTGAAAGAAACAGGCAATAGTTGAATCTGTAGTCTGTAGTTTAGTACACTAGCTACCCTGCCGAAAAACAGCCTCACACGTACCCTACCGTGATCTATGCTGGTTCATTGTGGTCCATGCTGGTCTGGTGCTGGTTTAGCTTCTGAAGGTCATGCTGGTTGACCAATACACCAGCATCCAAAACACAACATAAGCTGGGTCTGCTGGTGAGCAAAAGCTGGTAGCTATCGGAGTCTAGCAAGTTTTCCGGCACTTTTTGAAGAAACCTGTAACTTCCTAAAGCTTAAACTAGGTTAGTTGACAACTTCAGCTGAATTGTTATTAACCCAAGGATCATGATCATTAAGGATCATATTTGGGTTGAACTGTTGTTTATGTTAAGCCTCAGTTTGAGTCGAGTCAGGAGTCATTTAAGCGCGAGTGTGAGTCGAGTCACGATTCGGTCAACATGCGACCTGAGTGCATAAGGCATAGTAATAAGCAGCTGACTGGATGAAGACACCATCTTATTTTATTCATCTACGCCTACCAATTGTTTTACTCCAACAGAAACCTCAAAAAAATTACAACACCGTAATGAAAACGTCTTTGAGGACTGTAACAGATTTTTGTCATACTCCCACCCCCCCAACTCCGGCTCAGATTAGCCCAGGGCAGACCGAGGTCTAAACTGAGGGTCAGCACGCATAAAGCTGAGCTACCTTTGTCCTTGTGCGTGTGCGGAATGCTTTTACTATACACACACTGGTATGCAGATCTCAGCGGGAGGCTAGTAAATGTAAACAGTAGTGATATATGGCTAGTCCAGCTGGCAAACACATGACCGCATGGGCTTGCATCACTGGTTTCCCAACACATCCCAGATTTTTCCTTTCACTACAGACCCATGGGAGGGAATAAGGATATAGGGCAAGGTGACGACAGACTCAGCGTGTGACCATTCTCCCTGCATTCACCATTTAATCATTTTACATCAAATACAAAGGCATACAGAAACAACCATAGATGCTGATCTGGTCTAATGTATCAATTTTTGTGCATTAATAGCAACATATCAAAACACTTAAGAGAAGGTCTTACAATGTGTCTATTAGTTCAGCTTGGACCAAAAACTAGCATTAATAAATAATCACTGTATCCTCTCGGACAACGTAGGAGAATAACAGTGGATCCGTGGATGTGTCCATGGCACATTGATTTGATAGGGTTCCTACTGTATTCTTCCACCAGAACAAAGACAGCCCAGACAGCATGCTGGTTGTCAGATACATACTAGAAGTGAGCTGGAATGCCCTCAGGGTGCCAACCCCCAGCAACAAAGGAATACAGGCATGGATACAGAGACTCAGAGGGCAAAGGAGACGAATCAAACCTCCGGAAACCAAACACATACAGAGAATGTATTTATTTATTCAACAAGAGAAATACCGTTTTCTGCATATGCAGAAAAACCAGATGGCTGGCTATTCCATTCCAAGAAAAGGCAGCTTCCGGTAAGACGCTAAATAATAATCTCTATGATTGTGAAGCAAACCCAGCACTGACGTAAAGAATGAGCGAAACCACAATGAATAACCGCCATTCTTCGGTTCCATCTGATCATAATAATCTCCCTCTTCTTTGGCCTCAAAGAGCACTGAAATGTCACTGTGCTTACCAGTGAGAATTCACCCACAATTGACACTTTAATGACTGATGAAATTTGGGGATTCTCTTGGCCCTGTGGAATGAGAGACTGAACGAAGCGTGTCAGATTACAAGATCAGGAGGCAGTTTCTCAAACACATCATCTTAACCATTTCTGGTCACTGCTGCTTGTTCCATCACTGGAGTACACTCCAAGAATTAATCCCAAAGAAACGTGTTCCTCAAGCCTGGTCCTGGAGGCCCACAGTCCTGCAAGTTTTAGTGCTCTCCTTGCTTCAACACACCCACGTCAACTCAGCAAGGACTTGTTAATGAGCTGGATAGTTGGATCAGGTGCGTTGGGAACACTAAAATGTGCAGAGCTGTGGGCCTCCAGGACCAGGGCTGAGAAACACTGCTACAGAAGAACCACCTTTTGTTCCTTAAAGAACCTTTTAATGGCTGGTTCTTTGTTTTGTGCGTGTATGGAGCACCTTGTCAAGTGACTCATACCCTACATTTTTCTTGCACATTGTTTTTTTTTTTCCTTCTTTCCTCTTATAATACAGTAACTTCTTTTTACACTGCCATTTCCATCCTCTTCTTTATCCCTTGGAATTAAACAGAGATGATGTGTTTTGTGAGTGGAGCTTAACTGGTGGCGGAAAGTGACAGCATAGCAGTGTCAGGAATATAGGAATATGGATCATGTAGACTACTTCTCCAGTTGTTTTAATGGGTTGCCAGCAGAAGACAGGCTGCTGTACACTAATAAGCTAACCCTTAGTAATGGGGTGAGGTTTACTGACCTGTACTCACTGTCAGGTCAGCGGGTCAAGGATCCAACAAAATGACCATAGTTACAGTGGCGGCACATCTTCGTGTCTTGTGGAAAACCCAACGTCTTTAGGAAAGAAAAACTCAAGGCATACCGATCTCTTGGTCATGTCCAGGACTTTGAATGCTGAATGCTTGAATACCTGAATACTCTCGCTGATCAACCATTCTATTACAGACCACAGCCAGCAACAAGAATATTGCAAATGTGTGTGCTATTACCTGAATGGCTGGGTTAGTATGAACTCTTTTCATTGTTTAATGTATGTTAGGACAAATCACCAGAACTTCTACTGCTACTGCTACCTAGGAGTATGTAAACTTTTATTTCTACTTATAGGCCTAAATATTATTAAATGCTGTAAAGCTAATGTAGGGGTAATAGAGTTAGTTGTTGGCTGTAGGGTTAATATAGTGTGTCCTCTATGAATTGCAAATGTGAATTATTACCGAGATCTAGTGTTTACATCAAATTCATGCTCTAATGTGAGCTAATCATTGCAGGTTATGATCATGCTGCATCCAATACACAGCTTTTTAAGGCAACCATAAACGTTAAAAAAAAGTTTTACCTCAAAGGGTGTCTCTAACAATGGCATTCAATAAAGATGAAGGCCATTTGTTTTTCCCATTCACATTATGACATCCAATGACACAACAAGTGCAGTAATTCTGTCATGGATGCATGTAAATGTATTGTTTCTTGTGACATCACAATGTCAAGGGAATTCCAAATTTGTTGTTTTTGTAGCTTAGCTTTCATATAAGTATGATATGGACTGGGAAGTGAACCGGGAAATGATCCTATACCAATTAACAAACTGTACATCCCAACACACTCCCAGCTAACACACTCCCAGTACAGACACAATTCATATAACGCTATAATGGGGCAAGCAATAAAAGACCAGTAACGGACTGCCATCACACTGTACTGCACATAATTGGACTATTCCAATCACGACTCTTACTAATGTGCCCTTGTAGCACTGCTTAAGTGGAGCAACACACTTAAATGGGCTGACGAACAGACGTGCCTTCAATTTGAAGCAACCACTACCATCAGCCGACCTAGTCAAACGTTCCTCGTTACACAGAGCTGAATGTGGGGAGTCATGTTTTGACCCACATTTTCCAATCTCCCGGCGCACGGTGATCAGCATCAGCGTGCAACCTGGAGAATCTAGGGCTAAATTATGAATGAGATCAGCATGCCTGCATGTCAAAATAGCACAGCGCAAGGAAAATAAACTACACAGAGAGAAAAGGGGGGAATGGAAATGAGAGTGGGTATAGATGAAGTGCAGATCTCCTGCATAAACGAGTGTCCCCTTTGATGAACTCTCACTGCTTTGCAGGCTGGAGGCGAGAAGGTAATGCTCATTGAGGTGCATCATACAGCAGCTTGATGGTCAAAAGAGCTTAGAATGGTATAGTGCTATCAAGCTGGGTTCTATTAAAAGAAAGGGGGGAGAATAACATCCAAGAGAGGCTTCACAGGGTGCATAGCTAGACTGTCCAACGTTCTTTGTAGAGGTTAGAATGGCAGAGCAGTGCTAGTAACTTTGGAAATGATATGACTGGCTTCTAATGTGATTCCTTCCATTCAATTGTTTTCCATTACCCACAAATGACAGATAAGGGCCCAGTCTGGGCTGCATGGCTGAACACCCCATGGACATCCAACATCCTATGCGTAAGTCCTGTTAAGGGGTCTTCAATAAAAATGATCCTTGGCAGGAAATCAATGATGAGACAGTATTTCTGTCGTGCAGGAGCGAGAGAGAGAGAGAGAGAGAGAGAGAGAGAGAGAGAGAGAATAGCACAGAATGGTGAGGTTGCGTCTGCTTGAACAGAAGAAGTGACCGGCCACACGTCTAGCTCATTGTGTCCCTAAAGATCCATTAAGTCTGGTACAGGTGCAGAGCAGTTTGCATCAGGAACCCTTTGCTGAGGAACATGCGTGTGCAATATAAAGCGACCTTTCGGGCGATACTGAAGAACGTGCCTCTCTGGCTGCCATCAAATACCACAGCATGGCTACTGAATGGCACAGCAGCCCCGATTACCATGCAATGGTGCTAAGCCCAAGCAGCAGGCGCCTATGCATGGTGAAAGGAACTGCACAGTGACGAATATATGCCCAGAAGACATAAAGCGATGCGCACTGTGGAAAACAGGCTTTGCAATGAAACGCAACGCAAATCTGCACGGAGGGGGGAAAAAAGCACGAGGATGCAATGCCACCTCTAAAGCCTACCTTCATGTCATTGACAATCGCCTGGAATAGTCCACCAAGCGCACCGCACTCCTTCTCCACCGTCTCCATGTTTATAGGATCCAGCTTTGCTGATTGTGAGGGAGCCTTGAAGGCTTATATGAAACAAGTGAGAACAAGCAGCCCTCCTCTAGAAGGACTTCCACGATAGCAGCAACGTCGATGTCCCTTCCTCTGGGCAAAGCGGCGCGCGTGAATTCCCAATAGCGGCGGACGTCGAGGTGGTTCAGCAGTGGTGGAGAGAGAGGGAAAGGTTGAACCAGTGCGGTAACCCCAGTGCCCGGCGATACAGGGCAACTATGGTGAGAAACAGAGAGCGAGAGAGAGAGACAGAGAGAGAGAAGGACTCTCTCTCTTCCCAGCTCCGGGTCTACTCCCCACGGGTGGAGGTCAGGCTCGCAGATGGCACCCCAGCATTCACGGTCATCTTCGGACAGAGCAGAGAGGTGACTCAGGAGCTGGAGGAGAAATACCGGAGGAGAGAGAGAGTGTGTGTGCGTGTATGTGTCTGTGTGTATGTGTGTGAGTGTGTGGAGGTGTGGGGGTGCGAGCGTGAGGAGATGCAGCGAACTCAGCTGCGGTGCGGACTCACATTGAGGGCGTTGTGTTTCGTTTCCCACCCGCATTGCGCCAGGCCACGCCCTCCTGCGCTGGGATTGGCGGGTGATATCATGCCGTCGAACGCTTTGGTGTTTTTTTTTTTCAGGCTAAACAGTTCCATGTTAGGAGTATAAAATTCCTGTACATGTCTGTTTTCCTATGGAAGCCCATTCTTGCCACCTAAAAAATCCAGAACCGAATGATTATTTCTATTATTACTTCTAATAAGTCATTAATTTAGAAATGATAATTCATTATTTTGAGATGCTTAGTCATTATTTTGAGGTGATTTCTCAGTATTTTAAGACCCTCATTTTGAGATTGAGATTTTGTTTATTAATTTTAGAACTTTTCTTGATGTTTTGTGATGCTAAAATAATATTTTTATTTTTTAG
The DNA here is from genome assembly GCA_034552555.1 of Semaprochilodus insignis. Classification (NCBI taxonomy): domain Eukaryota; kingdom Metazoa; phylum Chordata; class Actinopteri; order Characiformes; family Prochilodontidae; genus Semaprochilodus; species Semaprochilodus insignis. The sequence goes on from CM067498.1 coordinate 9,686,727, forward strand.
ATGCTTTCTTTTTATTTTGAGATGATTTTGTTCGTTAATTTTTAGGTTTTTAGTTATTTTGGGGTGCTAAGGTATTATTGAAATAATTTCTTGCCATTTTAGATGCTTTCCCATTATTTTAAAATGTGTTCCATTTATTTTTAGGTGATTTATGGTTATTTTGAGATGCTCTATTCTGCTGAATTGAAACATTTTTTATTATTTATTATTTATTTTAAGTGCATGTTATGGACTTCCATATTCTTTCTTCTCCTGTGTTCGGCTTGCAACTTCTCTTTTAAGTAGTAATTTAAAAAGTGAGACATTTTAATGAGGTTTGCGCTGTGTATGCGTCTAAAAAACTACAACACCCATAAAGCATTGCGAACATAACAGTCACTCAGTGGTATATTTGATCGTTTGTCACATTAAAGCTTATTTTATGTCCCATGCTTTTCTCTTTTTGTCAGTATAGCGTACTACACTACCTGTTGGTGAGAACACCATATATTATTATTGTTATTTCGTGTTATTTAATAATAGCAAGCAACCCACCACTCCGAGCGCAGTGGGCGGGCCTGCCGGAATACAGGTGGGGAAAAATAGCGTGGCTAGAGGAGGCAGTAATCTGATCCATGGGAATGGAAGGGGGGCAGGACAGCTTTCTTGTCACATGAAATAGGGGGGAGGAAAGAAGAAGGGGGACAAGGCGAGTCACTCTCACTCGCTTGTATTTCTCCATTCGTGGGGTTTTTCCATGGCTTTGTGTAAGGCTGTAGATAAATGCTGCTGTGCTACACCCTAACCTAATCCTAACCCTAACCTCGGGAGCCTAAAGCAAATATTTGGCCTCTTTTATATTTAAAAATAAAAGCTGTTTATCCTTGTGGGAAGCAGTCGGGTGTCCCCACAATGTCATATTCACTGTCAGCCAGGGAGGCACTGGTCCCCACCAAGCCATAAATACAGACGAGCACACCAAAACACATGTGAGAGCAGAGAACATGTAACTAACTCTATATTTAAATTGAAAGCTATACCTTTAATGATATAGAACAAAGACACCCGGACATAACAAATGTCCTGTAAAGAGAAGCAGCAGCCTCTCTCCTATGGTGAACCTGTTTTACCTGTTTTGATTATGTGTAGAGTATATAAAGAACCTGTTTTATTTATGTATAAAGTATAAACAGAATAGATTCCCATCAGTCACTTTCCATATGTAGCTCAGAATCCCGAGGATAATTATCAGGCAAAAAATCTGCCTCATCATTTACTGCACGCTGAGGATGTTAGCATGTTAAAGTGAGGTTTTTCCTTTTACAAAATTGTCACAATCTAATAACAAAAAGTTGCAAGGTTTGTTTTTATCATGTGACCCATAATCTTGTAATTACATTATAACTCTTCCAATTACATTTGCAACAGATCACAAAACTGTAAATCGACAAAACTTTATATACATTCACTTCCTATAAAATATATACTCTCTGAGTACTTTATTATTTATGAGTTTATTATGCCTGCCTTGTATTTGCGCTTATCAGCCATGGGTGCCACCGCCTTTCTGCTGACCAGTTTGCCTACCATGAAGCTTCTCCTTGTCTTGTGCTGTGAGGGGGGCTCACCTGCATCCAGCGATCCTGCTATGTAATCACAGACTAACCACGTATTTCTTCCTCTGCCTCAAAAACATTCCTCCTATTCTTTCTAATAGACTGTCTTCGTAGTCTTCCATCTAACAGTTACTAACAGTTCTTATTCAGTATTGCCTATAATTATAAACTCTGATCCTTTTTGTGTTTGTTGCTATCTGGAGTCGACCTGAAGAGGATTTTTGGGTCTTAGTTCCTCTCAAAATTTCTTCCTCTTGTTCTGAGGGAGTTTTTCCTTGCCACTGCCACCTCTGGCTTGCTCAGTGTAGGCTTGGACCCGGATTTTCTGTAAAGCTGCAACATCTGTGCTACATAAATAAATTGACCTGACTTGACTCCTAATTAATCTACTGAAAGGGTGCTTTTTATATATATATACAACATACTGAAATAGAACTAATTGTACTTAACTGTAGTATAAAGATTCAGATTAATATTCACTTAAATATACTTAAGTACCCAATAAGTACATATTAAAGTATCATTTCTAGTACTATGAAATCTTACTGAGAATAGCTTAGCTGCTGCTGCACAGTTTGGGTTGGACATCCTCTAATCCTTCACCAGTGGTCATAGGCTGTTGCCCACAGGCACCGCTGGCTGTATAGTTTTGGATGGTGGACTATTCTAAGTCCAGCAGTGACACTCCAGCAGCACTGCTGGGTCTGATCCACTCACACCAGCATACCACACACTAATACACTACCACCAAGCGAGCTGATAGAAGGTTATGTCATACAGAGACCTGCAATATCAGTTTATTGGATTTAATGCTGACTTCTATGCTTATTATTCAGTTATTAATCTTTATACTTGTTGTTCAAAAGCTACTATGAAAACTCTATGTAAGTTTGTATGTAGTTTTGAGAGTGAGGAACTAAAGAGTGGGCCTACATACAGGCTTTTAAGGGGTTAATATTAATGATGCCCATGTCAGTTCAGGTCTGATGGATAAGATCCGATTTACATATTTCATTTGTTCCATAAGTGGCCATATTATGCAGAGGGGAAGGGTAATAAAATTTAAACAAGGTTCTATGTTATGATTTGTGATGGAGAGAGAGGTTGAGGAGGGTGAGGGCGAGTGGACAGTGAAGTTGCAGATCGCAGGGAGAGGGCAAAGGTCACGCAAAACCAAAAAAAAATTTAAAAAAACCACAATTCTAGGAAGGGGGTCCTGAGTGACCTTCTTCAGCTGGGGGTAAAATAAAGCATCTTTGATGGAAAAGCGTTTTCACTTTTACTGTCATTTTTGTTCTCTCCCTCTCTCCCTCTCTTTCTTTCTCCCTCTGAGGGACCCCCTGCCAGGCTGTGCATTACTCAGCATGACGGAGGCTGCTGGCATCAGCATCCTCCCAGTCTCCACAGAGAGCTACCATCATGCCCAGGCCTGCCGCTCAACCTGCCAGCATCTATCCCATCCTTAAAGGAGTACTCCAGAGTTTTACAACCTAATCTCTATTTACTGCATCTGAATCACACTGCTGATTTACGATACACAATCATTTTGACACGCTGCCCTGTACTTCAGAAAAGAACAGACAGTTCATGGACTGACATACTGTGGTCTCATTCTCCTCTCACTTTCATTCTCCTCAAGTGCAGGCTCACTTTCAATAGTGCAGGCTCACTTTCAAAAGTGCAGGATCAGTTTCAATAGTGCAGGCTCACGTTTAATAGCGTAAGATCACGTTCAATAATGCAGGATCACTTTCAATGCGGCAGGATCACCTTCAGTTGTGCAGGAATACTTTCAAAGGTGCAGGATCACTTTCAGTGGTGCAGGATCACATTCAGTAGTGCAGGATCATGTTTAATAGTGCAGGATCATGTTCAGTAATGCAGAATCACTTTCAATGCTGCAGGATCACCTTCAGCAGTGCAGGATCACTGTCAATAGCGCAGGATCATGTTCAATAGTGCAGGATCACTTTCAGTAGTACAAGATCAAGTTCAATAGTGCAGGATCACTTTCAATAGTGCAAGATCACATTCAATAGTGCAGGAATGTGATGTTCTGTGCAGTATTGTGGTTAGATATCAAGACTGTTTGTATAGCCATGATAATATACAAATCTTCAAAAGGTAAAAGATCATTTTTATAAGTTTTTCTCTAAAGTTATACAGTTGCATGCAAACATTTGAACACCCCTGGCCAAATGGCATGTTCTCAAAATAAGTTGCCATGACCAAACTTAGACATGACGTGTTTTTCATAAATGTAATTGATGTAAATGTAAAAATGTAAATTTTAGTGCATGTTTTCTATTTATTTGCTTTTACAGGAAACTTTTAATGCTTCATTTGTTTTTCCAACGTGTTAAATCCAGCAAAAAAACTGTCATTGTGCATTAAAAGGTGTTCTTTATAGAGGATGTGTTAACTAAGAAGGGCGGTGCAGAGCCTTTTGGTCCGACATTCTAAATCTGTTTAGTTAAATGAAGGATACCACAAGACAAGTAGAAAGTGCAGCTTCTGAAGTGTTGCCAGAAAAAGCTAATTCAAGCTCATTTTACACTCTCACTTTCTTCCTGTTTTTCCTATTTTTCTTTGTATTTTTATCTAATTTAGTCTGCCTCTCTCTATTATATAAACTGCTATCAAGCTGGGAGGGTGAAGGCTAGCAAGTGCTTCATCTGAGACTCATAAAACACCACTATATTTTTGCAAACTGCCACTGAAGCAACATCATTGGACAGCTCTCCATCCTTGGAGGAGAACACTAAATTCCAGTTCAGTTAAATCTGCTAACAGATGCTTGTGTTGGCTAACATAGCACTGAACTAAGTTTTGCATGCTACCCGAACTGCTTGGTGTGCGGTAGCCTTCAAAAGTCCCACTTGAAACTTTTTCCCAGAGGACTAATAAGAATAAGCTGCAATGCAAATTAAATGTCCAGGTTTGATGTTTTTTGAATGATGCCTTCAGAAATGATGCCAGTTGACTGAAATGTCCATAAAAAAATTTATTTATGTGAACTGGATGTTTTACAATATCTGGACAGAGGAACATCAGGTAATGCCAATAACATCTGTTAACAGCTATTTAAAACCTTTGCAGTAATGTTGAACAATTTCTATCGGCAGATCAGGGTGCTCTACTCCTGTGTAATACCCCCATCACTTCTGGGTGAAAGTAACCCCTGGTGGTAAATATAAATTCAAAGGTCTTTGACAATTTAAAAGCATAAAATAGGAATATCCTATTGATTTGTAGCTATTAGGAGCTTAAATCCAGCAGCCAACAATTACATCAGGAAAACAATTACATCATGTCATTGCATCATCATTTTAGCATCACTGTACAGGAAAGAATAAAAGAAGCAAAGGCTTGATAAGTGTCCTTTCCGTCTGCCACCATCAAAGTGGACGAATGATTCATGAGGTGTCATATCCTGACATCAACCTTATCATGACATAACTACCTTATTGAATCACCAGGTCGTTTCTGACATATGTCACTGTTTCTGTTGTTAAGACATCTTATTTTGCTGTCTTGGTTGTCTGTCCATGTGACAATGTTACTAATTACATCACTAACATGAACATGCATAACACCATGCATAACGACCTATACCTATTCCCTGCCCCACAGTTTATCATTTTCATTTCATTTTATCTCATCTGTGGACAGCCAGAAGCTACAGGCCTCTCTTTTTGCTCTTCTTCACTCTTTGGGAAAGAAAGAAAAGTAAAGAAAACGAAAGATATGCAAAATGTGACATAGCAGCTTTTAGGCATGGTGCCACTAGTAATTCCAATTTGGTGCCAACACTGGCTGAGTTTGCTTTCAACCAAAAGAGGTCCTGAGTTTACCTGGAAAGGGTGTTCCTATAGAGCAAAGTTGCATTGTCATTGTGTAGACATCATCATGCCCATATTAGGATCGGCTATAAGCTGTAGAGACATTTTTCTTGGAATTTCACTGGACTGAGATTACAAGGTCGTTAAGGAGACAACATAAGACTTTTGCTACATGCAAGCTTATTCTGCTATGCACTTGAATGGCATCACAACCCCAGTATTCTCAAAAAGCATAATAGTATAATAGTATCATAAATGCCAAAGTATAAAAAAGTATAATACTGATGAACGTTAAAGAGGACAGCGTCATTTCAGTATGCAGGGGCATTAGCTTGTAGCATGTAGCTACCTTCCTCAGGCCATCACCTTCATAAACAGCTGACCAGTAATATTAGGTAGTGGACCATAGTTACTCCTGTTCCTCCATAGTGTTCACCGGTTTCACTCACATGCAGTGGTGGACGAAGTACACAAACCATGTACTTGAGTTAAAGAGATACCCAAGGTAAAATATTACTCCAGTAAAAGTCCTCCCTTTAGACCCCCACTTGAGTAAAAGTACTAAAGTATTTACCTTCAAATATACTTAAGTATGGAGAGTAACAGTAGCATGATTTATTACGGCTCTAACGGCCTATTATCATTTCTGCAACAAGACTCTTAATCAACTCACTGCAGGTGAAGAGACTCTAGTGTTGCTCTCAGCCCACCAATCTTTAAAACAAGGTCGTTAATTAGTCTGACACTGATGTGTATTCAAATTATCATAAGCGCAGAACACTGAAGGAGAACAGTTTCCATTAGCTAGAACTATAAATTACTTTTTGCAAACAAGCAAAGTTTCAGTTAAAGATTTGTTTGCAACTTAGTTACAAGTTAAAGTTTAATAAAAACTTGCTTTAAACTGAATCACAAATGAGTTTTCCTTTACTATACTGCATCTGTAGGTCTCTGTTCATAAACATTAACCAGCCAAAAGAAATTTATTATAAAATGAAACAGTGTTTGTATAAATGCAGAAAAAGACACTCGCCAGTCACAAGTGCATGTGTACATATTTCTATATTGTGGTCTGTTTACCCACAAAGTCAGGAATAATTTTTTATCTGTTTACTAACCCCATCCTGCTTTTCCTGCCTTCCTCCAGGTGGTCCTTGATGTAGTCCAGACCTGAAACGGACATTTCCATGGATGCCAAGAATCCATGAATAAGCTTGTTTCGTTTTGATATTCGTTTCACATAAGCCGCAAGGAACTACAAATTTTGCAGAATGTAGTGGAGTAAAAAGTAAGATATTTGAGTTTGAAATGTATTGGAGTACAAAGTTGTCCAAAATGGAAATACTTCAGTAAAGTACAGATACATGGAAAAACTACTTAAGTACAGTAACTAATTACATCTACTTCGCTACTGTCCACCACTGCTCACATGCCAGATTATAGTCTATAGTTTCTTCCCCGTGCATGTATATTAACACTGTTGCACTACCTCAACACTACTGCCTTATGTAAATAATATGTACACTGTATATTATTTGTCCATATATAGTTTGTTTATTGCTTGTATATCGTGCTATTGTGTAGATTGTATATTGTACAATGTCTGTATTTATTGTGTATATGTGGAGTCATTGTGGACTGTCAGTTAGTTATGTGTATATTGGAACTGTACTTGAGAGACACAAACCGCAGAAACCAAATTTATTGTGTGTGTCAACATGCTTGGCCAATAAACCTGATTCTGATTCTAAATGCTAAATGATTTTGTAATTCAGATGATCCAGAATGCAGTTGGGAGAAAAGTGTACACAGGACAAAACATACTGGGATTGGACCACAAAGCGCAAAAGTAAAAACCTAGTATCTTACACAGAACAAGCTGCTTAGGCCCAGAGGTCCTAATAGCGACGTGATGCCGACTACAGATTGACGCACGACTTCGGAGGCTCTATGACACAGTATTCTTGCTCTGCATAGTCAAATATCTGATATGTAAAAACTGGTTACAAATGAGGGATGGCCTTTACCTCTGCACCCTGAGTACTGTCCTTTACCCTGTGCTTCTTCTCTTTCAGCCCTCCTCTCCTCTCTGTCTTTCCTCTACAAATGCCATTGTTGTCACAGTGCCCTGCTCTCTACCTCCTGCCTCAGTGCAGTCTCATCCCCTCTGCTTCTCTCTCTCACCTTTCTGCGTTCATGTGCAGCAGATGGACAAGGGGGTCCAGACAGGACAGAGCGGCCTAAACTGATAACATATGGTTCACATTCTACTGAAGTCTCCCTGGATAACAGAGAACAGAAATCACACCAGGGGCACCATAAGAGCACGCAGAGAAAGACAGATAGAGAGAGAGAGAGAGAGAGAGAGAGAGAGAGACAGAGAGAGAGAGCAACAAGGACACACATATTAACACGGGTGATGAGATGCTAACACAAAGGGAGGAGATTTGATCAGACGTGTCTTTTTTGTCCTTGTCGTCCTGAACAGTGACAGTATTAAGTACCAGGATACCACGCCTCATCTTGATTAGACTAGTAAGAGCGAGCTGAGATGGGACTGAGCATTTGGGACAATTCAGACATTCAGAAATCTTGGGAATATGTCTGATGACCAACTACAAAGTTGTTTGAATTCCCAAAGATGTTCAGACGGTATGTGTGGCACAATGCCCCCAGTGATTGTGCACAGGCTGTTCTCTCCTCCTTGCGTCCTCTTCCTCTTCAGAAAGACTTGCACTCGTTCAGCAACCACAGTAGGTCAAGGGTCAACCCTGACTTTCAGCCTCAGTGCTATTTGAATGCCATGTGACCCTCTGTGTGTTACATTGCTGTTTCCTCTGTGTGTGTGTTGGGGGGGGGTATGCTAGGACTGTATTTCGGCCAATGACCTTGGAGAAAGAGGATCCTGTCATCTGGAGACAGTTAGGGGTTTTTCAAGCAGTGATCATTAAATCAATCAGTGCTGGAAAAGAGTTCACACAAACCTTATAATCACACTTTTACTTCAGCATATCAATAACTTACAGTAAAGATACCATAGGACGGAAACCTGCATTTACAATTGTGTGGTTGAATAAGGAGAGTTCAGTATGCAGTATAGGTACCGTGAAACCCAAACGCTGTTCATTTATGAAAGAGGCAAGCAAATTCCAAAATCCTAAACTGTGGGCACGGTCAATGTTCATCTTTAAACATGGTGGACATTGGCTTTCTACTTGCCAGTTTCTTAATCAAATGTTCTGTTCCACCTTAAATGCTACAGCTTGTACGGACGGCAGAATGTAACTGAGGCACCATTTAAGGTGGAACAGAAAACTCACAAGCTAGCAAAGAGGAAACCAACTTCAGCTCCCACATATTTAACAAGATCCTGGACAACGTGAAATTGTTAATTTGCTCCACACATTTCACTCCAGACACTTTCTCAATCCTTGGACAATATGGAGCAGCTTTGCTCAGCAATTGATACTGAAAAGACTGAAGAGATGCTGTGTGATTGTATCACTGTTTGCTGGTTGAAGCAGATCATCTTAAACTGAAAGTTTAACAACTTTAATTTACTTTTTGTTGACGTCGTGATCGAAAGGAAGTAGCTAGTATAGGTAATGTCAGCTACTAGCAAGCTACACTAATGTTGGCATAGCCTATACAAACTGTAGCATTTAAGGTGGAACAGATTAAGAAGCTGGGGAATAGGAGGCCAAGTTCAACTTTATGGTTCATTTTATTTACCTGTCTGTGTCTAAATGTTGCTTCTGAATGATCATCAGGGTCTCACCGTAAACCAGCCAATCAGAGCAGAGCTCATCAAATTATTCATGAGCTCACCAAAGAAAGGGAAAACTGCTTGTTTCAATCTAGAGCCAAATCATAAGGATGTAAATGGGCATGTAAAAACAAATAAATTTGCCTTCACATGCCTTCTATATAGATATCAGAGAACATGGTCTCAAAACATGGTCAATAAATGTGCTAATTATGAGATATGTATAATTATAAATGTACTATTTATGAGATATGAGTTATTAGACACGTTACAAAAGCAACAATATACAAAATTCAAAAACAAAGCACACACAACTACACAGTTCCCACTGCTAGCAGGGGGCTTCCCCAGACCGGGAAGCCTTCAAGGCCAGAAATGTCTTCAGTCATGAACATTTCCCTACAGCCTAACACTACCAGCCCAGGCAGTCTCACAGCTCAAGTCAGCATCACCCAAGCGGCCAGTACAGGTGGCCGGTAGCTGCGATGTAGCATTGCTTAGGCAGCCAGTCCAAAAGGCCTTGTAGCAATGGCCTGTGTAACACTGTTCATGCATACCGCCAAACCACTAGTCCAGGCAGCCCCACAGCTGCAGTGCAGCATCATCCAAGCAGCTAGCTCAGACAGCCACGTAGATGTAATGTAGCACTGAACAGGCACTTGGTCAAGGTCACTCAAGCAGCCAAGCCAGACTGTATCACAGCTGCGTATTAAAAACATGCATACAAACAATACACAGCAAATGACAAACTTGTGTTATGTTGTTATGTAAAAACACGGAAGATTACTGTGTTTAATAACAGCTTATTAAAAGTACAGCCGAATGCGGCTACATCCCAGTAATCTTACAGCCTTATGACTTTGCATGTTCTCCCTTTGTCTGTGTGGGTTTATTCCAGGTGCTCGGGTTTCTTCCCACAGTCCAAAGACATTCTGATGAACTGGAGATGCTAAATTGCCTCGTAGGAGTGAATAACTGTGTCTGCAGTGGATTGGCAGCTTGTCCAGGGTGTTTCCTGCCTTCTGCCCATTGAATGCTGGGATAGACTCCAGGACTTCCCACGACCCAGAAGGATAAAGCGGTGTAAAAGGTGAGTGTGTGTTATTTATTGTTATTTATCTATTGTTATTCACTGTTTATTGTTAGTTATTGTGTGTTGAATTTAGTGTTATTCATTGTTAATGTGGAACAGTATATTACTGTGAATATAAAAGAAGCTAGTAGCCAGTAATTCATTGTAATTGTACAGTGCAGTAGCAGCAGCCACTTTAAATCTTTCATTTTGGCTAGTTTGTTTGTCCATTTGTGCATCAGATATTGGTTGTCTCAATTTCATACATTTGTAGTAATGGTGAAAACTGTGTATGTGTGGTTTTGAGCTGAACTATGGCTTTAAATGGTCATATTGTTACCAATTTACTCTTTTTCTGCTTAATGCAGTCAAAACCAAATTCCAAATCAGTGTGCAACTGAGTGTGAGTTCCGTTCCAAAACCGGCTAAAGAAAGCACAGCCAAAAGTCGCATTCCTGAGTATGTCACATTATGGATGGTTTCTAATGTGGGAGAAAAAAATAACAAAAAAAAAATGATTTAATGTGTCAAATATGTATGGAAAATATTTCAAGCTCCACAAGCCAAAGAAAACCTTTCATCCGTTTAAGGGCTCTTCTCCACAGTCTAGTTGTCGCAATTTTGACATATCTCTGAGACTATTGCACACAACTCAAGCATCTGGCTCCGAAAAGAGATAACCCTTAGTCAACAATCTAAACCTCCCCCAGCTCGTCGTCCTCACCCACATCATGTAGGACTAATATTAGTTTTCTGCTCAGCAGAAGGCCAAGGGGTCTTTACGTGCTACCACAAGCCACTAACTAGCTCCTGGGTTAAAAAGAAAATGGGCATTTTGACAGTTCTAGGGTTTTAATTCCATTCCTGTTGGCGTGTTTATGTTCGAATTCCATCTTTATGAGCAGTCATGAGGGTGATATTACAGAGCTGGAGAGATACTCGCTCCAAAATAGACTCAGGCTGCATATGGTCGGGTCACAGCGACACATAAACCACAGCTCTAATGACAGCTTTTTGGGGCTGAGGTGATTGCTTCCATTTCAGCGTGAGGCCCAGTGTTTGTTGCCGTCTAGGCATGCTGGGTTCCGCCAGGAGCCAAACATGCCCTCCACTTTTCACATATTTGATTCCTAGTTTGTTTGCTGTAACAATGTTGACAAGGCCAAGGTCAGTGTAGAATGTAAGGTTGATGAAAGAAAGAGCAAACCTTTAAATGAAGAGCATAATGATGTGCCTCCTTACAGCAAATGTGGGTGATCAGTCAAGATGTTTGGTGAATAACTTGTGCACTGTGGGGAACCACACCAGTTTCACGCATCAGGCAGGGGGAAGCCTCAGGATCTTCTAGGCCTTCTGAGAAGGATTAATAATTTCTGTGAAAAATATACATATCTTTCATTTTAAGGTTTGCATTTTATGCATTCATCATCAAAAAACAGTTCATCCAGAGTGAATCAACTGACAGGAATGAAACTCGGTGGGTAGGTTTGACATTGTGAGACATGCGAATGATTCAAGTTTCACGCTCTGACCCAACATCCACGCTTTCGGACATTCAATGAGCAGTGAATCCATAAGTCATCCTGTTAGTGCCAGCACCATTGGCAGACAGCTGCATGACACAGGATTACACGTACGCAGATTGCTGTGACGACTGCCCTTAACACCACATCAACGTCGCCAAAGATGTCTGTGCCAGACATGGAGTGACTCATGATGAGCGTTTTTTGTCAAGTGACACATGCTGCATGGGATGGATTATCACAGGACACCATTAGGAACCTCTACAACTCCATGCCGAGACATCTGGCATGTTGCTTTGGCCCAACACCATACTGAGAGACACTGCTTCTGTATGTGTAGCTCAATAAATATTGCCCATATCAGTCTAAATTTATTATCATTTATTGTTTCTGGTAACCTTTATCTTCCTTCCCAATAGCATTGCAATCAGACACTTCCCTCTGGGTGCAGCAATTTTTTTTGATGATGTGTGTATATCCGTCATCAGTATGCTTGTGTATGCATGTTGGCTTCAATTGCAACGAAATGCTTAACAATGTTTCTTCTGGAAATGCTCTTTTCTTGTTTTAATGTGTACTACAACATATTGACTGGCATCTTCTCTTTTGTCTATGTAACAATACAAAATTGGATTGGTATGAAATTAGTAAATTTTTCAGTTCTACGGATAGGCATAGTTACAGTTGTTTGGCTACAAAAGACCGACTAGAGGTACCTATTTGATTTTGATTTTCAGACAATCAGGGGGTCCAAGATGTGACTTAGTGGGTCCCGGACCCCTGAAGCCCACCGTAGTTTGCACCTTGATCATCCTACAGCAATGCCCTTGTTTACTTTTTTAAAATGTTGAAACACCCCATTAGAAAATGGTCCAATCAGGATTGTTTTTTCCTCCATGTAATCTAGGTAGATACAGAATTCTCTAACAGGTTTTGACTTCAGGACTTTTATTTGCTAGTATTTGCTAGTACACTAAAGTGTCTAGGATACAGCCTGGTGTTTTCGGGGTGATATTTTGACTCACTGAATTGTTCCCATGCTGCCCCAACCATGTCTCCTCAACATGAAATATAAGACTAATTTCCATACCTTGCCTTTATATACAAATGTACATTTTCAGCAAATAACACCTGAAAAATTACTGCTTCCAAATGGACTCAGATTTACATTCCAGCAAACAAGAAAGATAATCTCTTCACTATTCAGTGGTTTACTATTTGTATCTCACAGTATTAACAAACTTGCAAAAAATGACCATATTTGGTCTTCATGCTAATAATATTTTAAGTGCATCTACAAGGAGAACATCTACCCTCCAGTTCATATTTTTAACATGCCCTCGTCTGCTTGACCTCGCCATTCCTCCTCAGGGGATCCCTCAGTGCCATCTAATGGGCTGCTCCAATTGCTGTATTAACTCAAATGACCCCCTTGGAGCAGTGAGGGATCGAGTCAATATAAATATAGACTTCTTGAATTTATTGAAAGCTGTTTGTTTAAAAACATTTGATTTGTTACATGCAAATTCAGTTCTATTCAAATGTAGCAAACCACTCCATCTGTTATCCATGTCCACAGCTGTCTCAAGGCTTAAGGTTTCCCTGTGAGACTCACATTTTTGGCCTTTGCTGCAGTCTCAAAGCCACAAATGTAAATCTCTCAAGTTTTCATTTTCTAAAAAAGTGAAGCTGGTTTCAAAAACTTCTGGTGCGCTGAGATGCATGCTTGACCAATACAGCCACCTTAGATTAAACAGCAGACTACTGATTACACAGAACGCTGATTTATGCCTACCTAACTGAGCAAAATCACACATTTAATCAAATTCTCCATCACCAACCTTCAAACTATTATTAGGATATGAGTTGACAGGTAAGCTCCCCGGACAAAAAAAATGAGTCACCTTGCATGTTTAAGGTGGTAGTAACTTCAGGCTACTGCAGATGGTGTTGCACAAGGATGATCAGGGTGCACAAGGGTGATCGGGGTGAGCGACGGGATTCATAGATTGTGAAGAGGTGGTACAGTGAAGTGAATGTCTGATTCACTGTGTGGAAAATGGGTCCAAAGCAGATGTTAATGATGGGCTTAAAGGAGTGATTGCATTTGGGTGTGCCAAAGGCCATAGTGTGAAGGCAGTAGCTGAATTTACAGATGAATGGAAGCATACGGTCATTCAGGTCTACCAGCAGTGGCAAAAATCCCAGTCCACAGGAAATTCCCCTCAGAGTTGTGCCAGGGAAGACATCCCTCAAACCTGCTCCAACTGCACAACTCTTTAATGCAAGAGTGGCTATCATGCAAGCCTGGTGTCAGCGCTTTTCCTGCCCTTCCCATTGAACTGTGATCATGGATGATGTGTAATGATGTGCAATGTAATGTAATGATGATAAAGTTGGTTTTCTATTCACAAGCTCCTTAATCAAATATTCCGTTCCATCTTAACTGCTACACCTTGTACAGGTGCCAGAAAAAACATGTTTTTTTTTTAAAAAAACAAGCAGGCGAATAGGAATCCAACTTCAGCTCACATCTTTAATTTAGAGTTGTTACTTTGCTCTGCACATTTCATTTCAGACAATACTGAGCAGGTTCGCTCAGCGTTTGACATTGAAGAGACTGAAGAGAGGAGCAAGTTCCACCTTGTTATTAGCATCACATCCCCAAAAGCAACCTGTAGGTAGCAGCTATGCTGCATGAATTTATCACTGTTAGACGATTAAAACAGGTCATTTTAAAAATGAAAGTTTCATAGTGAAGAACACGCACAGTTGCTTCTGTGTGATTATTGTGGTGTTTCACTGTAAACCAGCCAATCAGAGCAGAGCTCATCAGAATATTCATAAGCTCACCTAAAAAGGGAAAGCAGCTTGTTTCACTCCAGGGCCAAACCATATGGGTTTAATTGGGCTCATCCAAAATCACATACCTTCTGTGTAGACATCAGATAACAGTTTGTATGTGTGTTCTTTGGCACCATATGATATATCATATAAAGAGCTGAGAGAACACACAACCCTGGGAAGATAGGTACGCTCCCATGCGTTCAAGTTCACACTGAAGCCATATCTTCACGCAATGGAAGGATGGACAGAAACACCAGTGGATGATCTGAAGCAGGAGTGAAGCTTGATGTTCTCCACTCTCTCAAAGATGACAGCTTTAAGTGCTGTTTATCTGATGCGGTCAGTTTTGGTGGTCTACCAGGTCTTACGTAGGAGTCCTACTTTCTCTGTAACTTTTAAACATTTTTTGAACTGTAATTTTGGAAAGTCCTGTTGGGTTTTTTTTTCACATATTTTCTTATTTACTCTCCCTTCGTTCAGCAGGTGGATTATCTTAGATCTAATCTCCTCAGAAGTTACTTCTGAAAAATGAATAACTTGTATTTGATGGAAGTTCTGACTGGACATCTTAAGCCCCTGACTCCTGCACAGTGCTGTATATGTGGATTATGGAAAAAGTTGTTTTGCAGAATCTGCCGGCTGCATTTCATATTACATCTACAGCCCGAGATACTGTAGAAGAATATGAGCATCACAGGATAGACAGGTTTATCCTCCTGCTGAAACGGCAGAACAGAGTACTCTCATTGAAGTATCTATGGCTCTGAGAGGAGAAAGAGGAAGTGCTTTCATTAGCATATTTCTGCCTTACGCCTGCTTACCCATCTCGCTCCTTAAAGTGGGTCAGGATGAGTCATTCACCACTTTCCCTCTCTCTCTGTCCCTCTCTTTCCTGCAGCAGCCTGTGATCGACACCACAAAGCTGCCTACACTACTCATGCTCATGTTTGGATTCTCTTAGTGTGTAAGCAGAATGGAAAACTGGCCAGGAAAACACCAACACCACCTCAGCTAATCCTGTTCCTTGACATTTACAGTGTAAGTAAGCTCACCAGACTAAAAAATGAGTCACCTGTGACTGAAACATACCTAATAGCATGTAATACCTCCATGAGCACAAATAACAGTTGGGATTGGATTTGGCGTGCACTGGACAAGCTTCTGGATGTAGGCCACATCAGTGTTCAGACACTCTTGCATCTAAGTTGGGCCAGATTTGGTGGATGCCTTCCCTAGCACAATTCAGAGGAGGGTTTCCTGTAGACTGGGATTTGTGCCACTGCTGGTAGACCCATATGACCGCACGCTTCGATACACCTGCAAATTCAGCTACTTCCTTCACACTATGGTCTTTGGCACGCCCGAATGCAGTCACTCCTTTTAGCCAATCATTAACATCTGCTTTAGAATCCATTTGCCGCACATCATACTAGACATTCACTGCACTGTACCACTTCTTTTCAATCTATGAATCCCATCACTCTGGAGCAAGGAGCCT
The DNA here is from genome assembly GCA_034552555.1 of Semaprochilodus insignis. Taxonomy (NCBI): domain Eukaryota; kingdom Metazoa; phylum Chordata; class Actinopteri; order Characiformes; family Prochilodontidae; genus Semaprochilodus; species Semaprochilodus insignis. The sequence continues at coordinate 9,702,870 of CM067498.1, forward strand.
CAAATTACTACCACCTTAAACATGCAAGATGACTCACGTGATGAGATCACGTCCTGCATGCTGTTGGCAAGGCAATGTAACACTATACATAACATAACATGTTTAATATTATCATATTTTATTATCATATGTATATTTTTAGTCTTGGCTCTTGCATATGGTGACCCTTGTAATGGTTGGACTCAGTCTAGCTTCAGCTTTCACTCCAGTCAAGAGAGTGCAGGGCTTTGGTGATGAGAAATGAGTAGGAAGACCAAGACTTTTAAATGCTACCTAGGACTCCTACCTAATTACCCAGGCTTGAATCCAAATGAGCATCTTTGGGACCACCTCAATTGTTGTGTTCGCCCTATGGATCCTCCCCTACACACCTTCCAACAGCTGTGGGATGCTCTGCAGTCAGCATGGCTCCAGATACCTGTGACAACCAACCAGGACCTTAGTGAGTCACTCCAAGCCTGTCTAGCTGCTGTCCGTGCTGCACACTGCAGTTACTCTTGATATGGTGGTCATAATAATGTGAATCGACTGTGCAACTTGGCAATGTCAAAGAAAGTCTGCAAGTTCACCCACAAAACTTCATTGGTTAAAGAAATTAAAGGGAAAATCTGACCATAATAAGTCACTGGATCAGCTTGTTTATCGATTTGTTGTTAAGACCATTAAAACGTAATGTTTTGTCATTTTGGGCTTGGTAGGAAATTTAAAAATGACTTTTAACTGCTTTTGGTACCACAAGAGCAGAACTGTTAGAATATCTCACCTGACTTTTATTTTTTGACATTAAGTGCGTTTTAAAAAGTACATTTGTATTTTAACTCAAACTAAAATATAATAGACCACCATTACTTCTACTTCAGTGCCATTTTACCAACGCCATCTCGACCAGGTACTGGATTTGTATGCTTCACCCATCACTGCTTCACTACCGCTGTTTATGTGCTGAGATCTTATCTTATCCTTTAAGCACCATAAGCAAAGTCTTGTATGAACTCTCTTTGCTTTGCAATATTTAAGGCACTGCAAGTAATATTTTCTCCCCACTTTCTTGCCTGCAGAGAATTACGCAACGCTTTATGACAATGTTCTATGATCTTTAAAAATTCACTTTGTTCCATAATGCATCTGCCTTCCAACACAAAGCTGATAGTAGAACATATCCCAGCATGAGATACTCTTGCATGGCTAATTTAGTTCTGGAAAAAAAAAACTACTGAAGGTCTGAACAAGACAGGAAAGAGTGCATGCTTGGAATAAATGCTGGACCATCATGGTCCAAGGCTGCCATTTAACAGAGGAGTCTGATCTCACACTGTTGTTCTATTAGGAGGTAACACCCACTTTCTTATTCAGAACCCTTGTGAGCAGGTGCTAGTAGACCAGACTGTGTTATTATTACTTTTGCTTTAGCTGGTTAATTTCATTGCATTTTGTTATTTCTGCGCTTTTAGCATTGGCCTGCAGTACAGCAATAAACCCCTGCCTCATTAACAACTCAATGCACTTAAAAGATAATGATGCCAGCGCTCAGGAGACGTTTACTAGGCTAATTATGTTCAGCAGGCTAATTTGCCAACAATTTACATTTTGTCACTTTGCCCTAGTTCTGGGTGTTCGTCTAGGTTTATCAAGCCTGTCTCTGGAAAGTGTCAGCTGTATTTAATTTCTGCATTGTTTGCTGCAGGTGGCCGAGACTCTTTTTGTCTGGGTGATCGTTAGACTCCTATTTTAGGCTTAACCATCCTGCACTATCGCTATAGCCTTCGGTTCTTGGCTTTTCTATCAGCTGTAGCTGGATGATTTTTATTTCACATTTGGATAAGTAATAACTTCGGTCAACGCTTTGTCTCATTTGCTCTGTAGTAGCAGATGTTAAAGGAGCAGTGTGTAATCTCTAGTGGTGAGATTGCATATTGCAACCTGCAAAGAAGGAAAACATGCAGCTCCGTTCAGCTCTGCTGTTATGGCAAAGTTATTTAATGCAGCCATTTGTTGTTGTTGGGGTGCATTGGGGCACATAAAGGTTATGTACTCACATGTGACCTCAGTCATCTCTCAAGGTGGTTTGAGTGAGCACATATATCTTCACAAGACCTCGTACCTGTACTTGGGACTGCCCACTATGATTCAGTCACTTATGATGCATGTTAATGCCTGGTGTGAACAGGGCCTGAGATGGTTTTCTTCTCAGGTAATGAACTGCTGCTGCTATACTCATTAAGGTATGAATTCAAGATCTTCAGTGAAGTTCTTTCATGTATTAAGCTGACCTTTCTTTCATTGTACCTCTGCAGTTTCCTAAATTATTCAGGAAAAAATGCCTTTGAGGGAGTAAGCACTTCAGACCTCTCTGGAAAACTTGAAGGCTCTTACTGCATGTGGCTGTGAATATAGCAGTTTGACCAGATAGTAAACTTAAACCATGTGGAAACCACTTAAACCATCACTATCAAATGTGATTTAACTGTATTTCATTAGTTTCACATTACACCAAGGCAAACCAGCATCAGAATTCTGGGCTACCATGTACCATTTGAATTGCAGGTTCATTACTATGATTACTTGAAAGATTCATACACACACAAAGTCCAAAGTGCAACAGCCCTTCCAAAGCGTGTTCCTCCGCATTTTGCATCCAATTATACATTTCCACCAGAGAGATCTCCAATAGCCCCTAATTAGCACGATAAAATAATTCTCTTTTCTTCTATAGTATGTAATTGCCTTTTTAATTCATTTGCTATGCTATGCAGCACCTAATTAAAGATGCAACTGGTATCATTTTTACCAAATAACAGTTTTGTACAGTATGTCAAAGGCGGCCATGTATTGTGTTCCAGAAATATCTGCTGAAGTTGGCATGCTAACCAGCTAGCCCCAGCCCATCCTGTCTTGTAATATCACTTTGTACCTCAAGAGGTGATAGAAAGTGGCCATAATGTCTAGTTGAATCAGGTTAAGATCAGATGATGCAGAAGTAGTGCTGCTGCCCCAATGGTCTATTCTATTCTACCTCGTCAATCATGTTGAAGGTTCGGCTCCTGGTTAGATCATTTAAGGACAGGTAGCCAATGAGAGGAAGAGCAAACACAATGATCACACTCTCAGCAAGAAATCACGTCCAGTAGCAAACAAAAGAAGTGATATGAATAGAGGTAAAACAAGAGCTAACCTTAGTCTTGCTTTCTTCCTGGAGACTTTCTTGATGAGTGAAGGGACGAAGTTTGGTTCTTCTAGACTGGTACAGAGTGAGGAGGTTTCCTGGTTTCTAGTAATATGTTGCCCCCTATTATTTGGAGTATGAACACAACAGATTGTGTCAGCTTACAACTTCACCCCTTAAAGTGATGTAGTTATGGGGGTGTGGAATTAACGGGAACCCACAGATGGGACATTGCCATTTAAGGTGTTAACCTCTACACAGCCAGCATGGCGATGCTAATGTATACTTACTTGAAATGGCAGCAAGCCTTGAGCAACCTGCTATTAAGCCCAGACGAGGCACCTGCCCTCTAGCACTATGCCGTTCACCCTTGGCCCTTGACCACTGACCTTGCATGAAGTTCCAGAAGCCTCAGACTCCTCTCAGAGCGGAAGCGGAACACAGGAAGCTGGGGCGAGTGTGCTCGAGGCCTGGGGAGTTAGGGTAGAGGTCATTACCCTTTGAGCTATCAGTGGTTTAACACATCCTCTTCACAGTCTGAACTTTCAGCACAGTCCACGTAGCAGATGCATCACTGTGAAAGCTTAATTTATGCTTGCTTGCTACCAGATTGACTGTCAAAAGTTTTGGGGGACAACTTTCCTTTGTCATATTGCAATAATACAACTGTAAATTGTTGGCAATAACTTCCAGTTGTGTGCACATTTTAAAGCAGTATTGTGTAGGAATTTTATACTCACTCTCTCACTCATCTTTAAAACCACCTTATACTTCTGGGTCACAAGTGGTGCTGGGGCCTATCCCAGCGCTTACTGGGCAGAAGGCAGGAAACACCCTGGACAGGCCGCCAATCCATCGCAGGGCAGACACATAGACACACACATTCACTCACATCTAGGGGGCAATTTAGCATGTCCAGTTTACCTGACTGCATGTCTTTGGGAGGAAACTGGAGCACCCAAAGGAACCAAAGGACATGGAGAGAACATGTAAGCTCCATACAGAAAGGACATTGGATGCCCTGCCCAGCAATCGAACACAGGCCTTTCTTGCTGTGAGGTGACTCCGGTGTCACAGTGACACCCATTTTTATAGCCCTTTCATAAATAAAAATCAGCTGCTCAGCTGTAAATGTGCATTTATTGACGCGCTGAATAATAAAGGATCAGACGTCCCTTCATTTGCACACGAGTTATGCATGCATATGGATGCTTGGACAATAAGGATGACTTACAAGGTGGAATTTGCAGGATTGTATTGCAGGAGGTTCCAAACTTTTAAGGCTTCTTTGACATGAAATTTACAAAGACTGGCCAAATTTTCTGCCATGAGATGAATTTATTTCCTTGCATGCAGCCTAAAGCAGGACTGAGGTTAGATGATTGGGATCCAGAAAATCTACAAATCTAATTGAGACAGGGATGACACAGATATGGTTACAGCCTACAACGCAATCTTTCACAAATAACAGTATACAGTATGCAGTGCATACTACTGTAGTATGCAGCATGCAGTATAGTAGTGTATCATTTCTAATACAGCCATTCTTTGTTTTTCTTTTCCTCGCTTACTATGACAGCATCTTCTTCTGTCTCTTCTCAGCCTTTGCCATGACGTTCCGTGCTGGGAATACCAAGATAGCTTCTTCTTATAGCAGCTGAAGGTCCATAGTTGTTAGTCTGGGATGTGGTGTCGTAAACTTTTACACAGTTCTCGTGAAAGGTCTTGCACACTCTTCCAGAGTTACATTGCGCTGTAGTAGGCATTCCAGGCTCAGAGTGCCAGTGAGAGAGACTCCATTCACCCTTTTATAAGTCAGTGTAAAGTGATTTTGAAGCTGTTATTTTAGGGTAAAAGTGTCACATGATGCTGCTATAATGAGAGATGGGATTAAAAGATTCCCTGTCAAGACGTTTCTTAGTTACATTCATTGTGAAGAGGATAGCTTGGGTCATGCACTATAGCAAGAGCCTTCCTATGTACCACAGTCCTAAAGACCTCATCCAGTCCCTTCTGTTGCCCACCTTCAAGATTGCCAGCTATTCTGATGATCCTGGCAAGGATGCTGGTTCCCAGACCAAACTCCAATATTAGAAACAGGAATACCTTCCTCCAGACTAGCACACCACAGACCTTCACACCTGCAACGAGCGTCACTTCCATCCTGGATGAATCAGTGACACTGTCTATTTATTCTTTCATCGCTTTAACTTTCCTTCCTCTATACAACGGCACTTTCTCAGCCTTCTCTTTAATCCCCCCTCTTCCATCCTCTTTTCATCCTTTCGTCAGCACGTCGTCGAGGCTGCATTTCTGAGTCATGGCTGTGTTTATGGGATGAGAAAGGAGAAAAGAGAGCTGAAATAACTCCGCCAATCTGCATGCATAATTCTCTCTGATAGCGGGCCAGCAGATGGGTCCGCTTGTGTCCCCAGTGATTGACCTATCTGTGCTTCATGCTTTTTTTCTCCCCTTCTTTTCCACAATCTGTCTCTTTTAATCGCTCCTTCACTCATCTTTCATGTCTTTGGATTATTTCTCTTCTCTGTCCATCAGTTCATTCACATTAGACGGAGGGACTCAGTAGAAAGAGGCCTACAGTTTTGAAGACTGAGCCTAAACCTAAATTAGCCACCCTCCTTCTGCTCTCTCTCTCTCTCTCTCTGTCTTTCTCTTTGCTCTCTTTCTGCCTACAATCTATCTCTTCCTCTTTCTTTGTCTTTCTCTCTATCTGCCTACTGTCTGTCTGGGTCTCTCTCATGCTCTCTCTCTCCTATCTTTCTTTTCCCCCCTTTCCATTTATTCTTTCTTTACCAATACTCACTCTCTACTATTTATCTCTTTTCCTCACTCTACTCTCTCTCTCTCCTTTCACTTTTTTGTCACTATCAAAGAAGGGTACCTCTTTCTCTCTTTCTGTTGGCTTCTCACTTTTTCCACACTCTTTTTGCATATTCTCTCTCTCTCTTTCTCTCTCTCTATCTCTCACGCTCTCTCTTTCTACACTCTTAGCAAAAAGGGTTCTATATAGTACCTAAAAGGTTCTATGATTATGTAACATCACAGGTTCCATGCAAAGAACATTTTATGAATTCAGATGGTGCCTTGAGTTGTGTTGGTTCTGTATACAACTATTACATTTACTAAAGAACCCTTGAACCTATTTGTAAGGATGTACTATTTGAGTCTCTCTCTCTCTTTCTCTCTCAGTGTCTGCTCATCCCTTTGCTGAATGTAGGTCTCTGCACGCCTACAGCCATCAGCAGCAATCAGTTCTGCCCCAGTTACTGAGACACCACAGAAACACACATTCACAACATATGAACATACACACCACATAATCAAGTAATACATAATCATAAAATTATTTTCCTACACTTACTAGAAGGTACTAGGTATGTCCACCCAATGCTCATGGAGTGAACTGAAGTAAGGTATTAATGTTAATGTTGATATTTGCCACAAATGGGCTTCATACTAATACACTCATCATTAAAGGAATAGTTGCACCCAGAAGGAATCAACCAACAGAAATGGTGGATAGGTTTAACATCATGAGACATGTGAATGATTCAAGCTTCACTCTCGGCCGCGCACGTGATGTAAACAAAGACAGGACTGTACCTGACTGACCCAACAGCCACGATTGTGGACATTCAGCAAGCAGTGATGCCCTCCTTGAGTCATCCTGTTAGTGCCAGCACCATTGGCAGACGGCTACACAACGCAGGACTACAGGCACGCAAAATGCTACGACAACTGGTCTTAACACCACGTCAACCTCGCCAAAGACTGTAATTATGTTGTGCCCAACTGTCATGGAGTAACCTTCACCTTCAGATCACCTTCAGTGTCCCAATTTTGTCTTGGCGGAGATGACCAACAAATCCGAGTGTGGAGGCACCATGGTCAGCGCCAAAATGAATGGTTTGCTATCACACGTCCCGAAGGCCTAATGTCACTCCACCTCCGCCCCTACCGCAACATCTGCAGGAACTGTGTGAGAATATTCAAGCTGCATGGGATGGAATTTCACAGGACACCATTAGGAACCTCTACAACTCAAAACATGCCGAGACTTATGCATGCTGCGTTAGCAAACATGGCGGCCCGATGCCATACTGAAAGACACTACTTCTGTATGTATAGCTCAGTAAATATTGCACTTCTCAGTCTAGTCTTTTTCATCATTTATCGTTCCTGGTGACCTTTATCTTCCTTCCCAATAGCATTGCAGTCCGACACTTCCTTCTGGGTGCAACTATTTTTTAATGATGAGTGTATTAAAAATATACTCTTAACCAGTGGTAAGATGGTTACCACGCTGGGCTCTTAGAAGCTTTTCTGAATGAAGAGAGCAGGTCACTGGCAAAGGTTCTGAACAAGAACTTTCAAGCTCCCTTCACAATATATGTTCAAATACATCCAGACAGCCTCTTCTAATTTATTAATTTGACGACTTTAAGGTGCACCCAAGCATTGTAATTAGAATGGGATTGGCACTGATGCAGCCCCATTTGAGCTCAAGGTCATCATTCCCAGTGCCAACTGTTGGCTAGTGAGGCATATGACCCTCACCATTGGGCTGTGGAGCAGTGGAACTAGATTTTTTTGAGTGATGGAGCTCCATCTGATACCTTTGGAATGAGCTGGAGTGATCCAAAACCAATCATCCAACATTAGTACCTGACCTCACTAATGCTTTTGCTAGGCTGAATGCAGTCTAATCATCACAATAATGTTCCAACAACGGGCCCCATTCACCAATATCATCCTATGTTCTACTTGAATTTGTTCTTGAGAAAGGTCATAAGAAAGTCATATCAAATTCATGATGTGTTCTAAAACCACAGAACTGTTCGCACTTTTGAGTGTGTGTAGATTCTGTTCACACCCCAAAGAACATATCCCAAATAAGAAAACATTGGTAGGCTATTACTGTAGGCCATTATACCAATGGGCAGAATAAAAGAACATTATCCTCAATCAGAATTCAAATTGATAAAGTTATTAATCTTAATATTACTTGTGGGAGTGGGTGAATTTTGTCACAGTTACTTTGACATGGTAACCTTATCCAAATACTAGAATAATATTCAGCACTACGTAACATCTGACTGAACTACTGGAGGTTTCATTTCATTTAATTCATCTGCTATTTTTGAAGACCCAATGAGGAGCGGCTATGATACCTTATTATACCTACTAACAACAGAGCTTAAATTGTCTCTGCCACAGAACACATGATTCAAAAGTGTCCTCACACTCATAGGTGGTGCATAGACCAGTCAACTAGTCAATTTGTTGACTTTACTACCCAGCAATAATGCTTTAAGCTTGATTGATGACTAATTGTTAATCACATGATTTTAGTACTAACAACATGGATGCTTCAGAGAAGACAGCAGGTGAGGATCCTGGCGACATCTCCAGCACTGGGCTCCAAGGCTTGTTGGAACAGGTACACCAGGCTCTACTGACTGTGGAGTTTGGCTTTGCTCTAACATTTCCCTTTCAAACAACAGATGGTTTAAAGATTATATTGTTCATCTTCATCTCTGGTTTCTAAAAAGGCTAAAATAAAATGTCATGTGTTGTTGAAGAGGGAGCGTAATATTCTATAATCCTGGAAAATTTGAGTTACGGTACTGTAAATTTCTCTGGCTCTCCAGACCTCCACCGCAGGGGAACATCTTGCCGTGTTAGGGTGCACCTAGACAGGATACAAATTCGTGAGATTGCGGGGGGGCATATTTCCAGTTCTCTGAAGGCTAGCAATGTGATTCAGGGTTTACTGGAAAGGGCACATCCTGCTTGTAGAGCTTGATGTCGATAACTAGAATTTCATTACATAACTGTTGGCTTTGAACATCTGACGCTGTGCAGCCCCTCAGGTCTTGACCTGTGTTCTTGTCAGGTGTGAATTGCAGTCCTTGGTTACCAATCACAGGAAAGGGTAAGCTCATGATTAAGGAGGTTGGAAGGACTGAGTATAGGAGATCCACATTTGTTTATCTTCAGATTCTTCTTTTCACACAAGCTGGAGGAAATACACCCTGTGCAAAACCGTTAGTGGAACACAAGAAGCCAAGGCATAGACAGAGACACACTTTCCTAAAATATGACATCCTCCTGGCCTTTGTGTTTCTGCACCATGTTTTAGCACAAGACGTAATTCTATTTCGCTCGCTCTTCCCCATCACTCACGCTTCTGTGGCAGATTCTCAACTGCACTCTGCAGACAAAGCCATTCCACTAGAGAGCTGTTGTCTCAGTGTCAACAGGGCTATGAGCGAAACAAAGAGCATTTGAACAGTGTTCATTTGACTAGACATGCCAAGCTTTTGCAGTATTTCTGGAGCTGTCTGTTTCTCACAGTCCTCAATATCCTCAGAATGTTAATGATTCTGTTTCTGACAAATGCAAACTGTTACACCAAGGAGCAAATCGTCACTGTCCGAAAAATACAGTATATCTCCTAAAAATCATTAACTTTCAATATAAATTAATGTAAAAGTATTTTGGGCCATTTCTGCTGTTCCTGCTGGTTAAGGATATATTCTTAATACAGTCATCATCAAAAAATAGTTGCACCAAGAAGGAAGTGTCAGATTGCAATGCTACTGGGAAGGAAGATAAAGTTTACCAGTAACAATAAATGATGATAATTTAGACTGATATGAGTAATATTTATTGAGCTACACATATGGAAGTAAGAGTCTGTCAGTATGGCGACGGGTAGCTGTAGAGGTTCCTAATGGTGTCCTGTGATAATCCATCCCATGCAGCATGAAAATTCCCATACAGTTCCTGGAGATTTTGCGGTAGCGGTGGAGGTGGAGGGACACCAGGCCTTCTGGACGCGTGAAACGTGACAACGTTTTTATCTTGGCCCTGACCACGGTGCTTCACACATGGAAAGCGGGACTTGTCACTGAAGATGAATCACTGGCATTCTGAATCATTCCATGACAGTCTGGCACGACACCATTGCAGTTTTTGGCGTCGTTGACGTGCTCTTAAAGGTAGTCATCGTTTTCTATGGATATTGATATACTTCTGGTTTATACTAATTAACTCAGTTTGAGGCAAGTATGTGATGATTTGTGCAGTTGTCACAGGGTTAGTTTTTTGAGTGCCGGCTTCTTCTAGCTATATTAGTCTCATAGCTTGGTAGCTCATGCTAAAGTATTACCTCAACCTCGCTGATTCTGAATTACGGTGTACTCAGACTATAGCTTACATTCCTCTGATGGCACAGCTGCTCCATGGCTTCTTTCACCCCCTTGAGTTTCAAGGGTCCACAGAGGTGAGAGTAGGGGTGCAGGGTTGGGGAGTGGGGGCATTCCCTGATGGTGAAATCCCTTCTAACCATCTCCCTCTGGGACAGATTATGGAGATAAGAGTGGTCTTTCTCTCTCTGTCTGTGTCTCTTTGTTTCCCCTCTCTCTGTCTAGCTTTCTTGCTCCATACATGTGCATTAATTGTGCATTAAAATAGTATCTATCTATCTATCTATCTATCTATCTATCTATCTATCTATCTATCTATCTATCTATCTATCTATCTATCTATCTGTTTATCTGTTTATCTATCTTTCTGTCTACATATATGTAATACATTTCCATATGCGCGCGCACACACACACATACACGCAGTTCAGAGCTCTCAGATCCTGACAGGTCTTATATATTTATGTACGTATTTACAGTTAATCAGTATTCTCTCTGTTAAATAAATCATGGGCTGAGATTTCCTGCATGAGACCATGTACACGTACAATACACACACAGTCAAGCAGCTCATTTACATGACACACATATGTCTGCCTGCTGAGGATGTGATTAGTGAAGTGCTCATGCTGGTTGCTCACATGACATTAGGGTTAAATACATCTCAGAATAGACTGACACTCGTTACACTGGTCATGATAATGACCTGTAACTGTAATAATATGTGCGCATGCAATGTGCTCTCCATATGGCCTCAGACATGGTAACAGAATCTTTAGTAATGCTGCTGTATGGTGACCCCTCAACTGTGTTTCTGTATGTGTGTTTCATACATGGGTTTCATTACCATTACCATACCTCTGTGTATGTCAGAGACCACCCCTCATACATTAAATTCACTCAACGCTGCCAAGTGCAACTTATTCACTTTTCAGCATCAGGACAAAAAGCACATACTTAAGAGGCAATCACACAGAAGACCCAGCAGCCAAATATAGTATACACATTTCTCACCCTTTACCTTTATTGGCCTTCTTTTTTATGAAACTCACTTTCAGTTTTTCAAAGATACCCACAGGGATATTGTTCCACACCTCTGAAGTTCGAAGTTAGACTCATCATCAAAAGAACAGTTGCACCCAGAAGGAAGTGTTGGATTGCAGTGCTATTGGGAAGGAAGATAAAGGTTACCAGGAACAATAAATGATGATAAGTTTAGACTGATACGGACAATATTTATTGAGGTACACATAGAGAAGTAGTGTCTCTCAGTATTGAGTCAGGTCACCATGTTTGCTTACGCATGAAAACAAACCGTTCATCTTGGCTCTGTCCAGGCCCATCCTTGCTTACATCACATGCATGCCCGAGCGTGAAACTTGAATCATTCACATGTCTCACCGTGTCAAACGTACCCACCAAGTTTAACTCCTATTGGTTGATTCCTTCTGTGTGGAACTATGTGTGCAACTATTTTCTGACGATGAGTGCATTTGCATTCTCTTTGTACCGAGTAATCCCAGATACATTCAGTGATGTCTTAGTGAAACCTCTGTTCATTTTCCTAATTTTTCCTTTCTTTTTTCTATAAAGAGCTTTTACTTTTTAATGACATGTTAGTATTGAAACATCTTAAAACTACTTTAGCTGGAGTTGCTTTAATAGAGAAGTCAGCTGCTCTCACTGGTGTGTCTCTCATGGCCTAGTTAGAGTGGAGCGCTAGAGTGTGAGCTCACAGCCTTAGATCAAAGCGCGCAGACACACACACACACACACACACACACACACACACACACACACACACACACGCACACACACAGGAGAACACAAAGAAAATAAAACAGACTGAGAAAAAAGAGCACGAAAATGTAAAGAGAGAGAAACAAGGAGCAGGACAGACAGACTGACTGATTGGGGTTCAGAGACAAACTGCAAAAAACAAGACAGAGAGAGAGATGGCAAGGAAAGAAGGAAGAAAAGAAAGAGGAAGGAAATATATTTGCAATATATTTATATTTTTTACTGTATAGATAAAACAATAGAAAGAAAGAAAGAAAGAAAGAAAGAAAGTTTCAAACAGAAGACATCTGTTCCCACCAGCCTGCAGGATTTGAGCGCCTCTCAAGAGGTGAACAAGAGGACTGAGTGAAAGGAGGATATTTCACTCATCCCTCCACCTCCTCAGCTCTTCTGTCCACTCCAGCCTGTGAGTGCAGTAATGAGCTGGAGCAGCAGGGCCAAGCACCAACAATCTACTCCTTAAACATTCACTACAGAATGAGATCCACCTTCTCTCCCTCTCTCTCTCTCTCTCTCTCTCTCTTTATATATACATATATATATATATATATATATATATATATATAGTAGTTTGGTAAAATACCGTTAGTTTCCTTACTCCGTTCCACATACTCCAGTTAAATGGATTTTTCTGTTTTCTCAGCACCTCTATTGTTCACATATCTCAGTTTTTTACACCAGCAAAAGAAGGATAGCATTTAGCACACATCAGTTCCTGTACTGTGAGATGCGGAATCACAGAAGTTCTACAATGAAGTTCAGTCCTATAGGGAACTCAATGTTAAGCAGGCTTTGGGCCTGTTACTTTCTTCCTAAACTTGTTTCCTGGTACTTTTTGCTTCTTCTTGATTATTCATTAAAGCAACAAGACTTCCACTTTCACTTGCAAACTCTAGTTGGGCAAGGTACAGTAAAGACAAAGTCTTAAGAGAGGTGTAGATGTGAAGTCAGTACTGAGAAAAGAAAGAAAAGACAAGAAGAGATGAAGAAATTTGCACTGGAATATTTCCTGTTGAATATAAAATGGAAAGAATTTCCCTAAATTTAAACACACTTTCCAGTGAGACGAGGTCTATCCAGCTAGGCCTGCCAAAGAGCGCCTTTGCTGTTTCTGGTTGTCATGGTCTAATTAAAGCTCTCATTAAAGAATTGAAATCTCCTGTTTCACAGCAAAACCTTGGATAACCTTGGCCTGCAAGTGCTTTTTATAGGTACCTGAGAGAAGTGTCATCTATTCAAGCCCGTCCTAATAGACTGTGTGCACGTTTGTGCACCTGTGTGTGAATTTAATTGCATAGGGACGGGATATTCTTTCATGCCTTCAGTCATTTCAAAGTGTTAAGTTTGGTTTGGTTGCATGCAGATTGATGAGGTCAATATACAGTGCTAGACAAGGTTTTCGTTATCTGTCATGATCCTCCGCAGTTAACAGTTGCTCTAATAGAGGTCACCCTAAAAGTGTGGGTTCATGTAACATGTCTCTCACACTTTTGGGTAGTTCTGGAGAGAGACAAAATTATTGCTGAACTGTTTGAATCAGATTGATGCTTTATTGATACACAGACTAACAAAGTCATTTGAGTCCCGTGTCCTACAAGTGAGTTTTGGGGGATTCCCTGGCCTCTCCCTGTGACTCAGAGGAAGAGAGAGAGAGATTTTCAGTGACATTTCACAGCTGAACTGCTGACATTAGAAGGAGAGATAATGGAAAGGTTGAAGACGGTTAGAGTGAATCATCCCTGCTCATTGTAAATGAACTGCAGGCTCCAGATGACTCTAGTCCACTTGAGCTTATCAGTTCTTTTAGTCAAACAGGGACTCAGTGTTCAAGCATGGCCTGTGTTTACCATGTTTCTCAAGTCGGGTGATAAATTATGTAGTACAATTCTAATTATAAACAAGGATTGAAAAATGAATTGCTGGGGAGAGTCAGGCCTAACCTAACAGTACTTACTTACTAATATCACTTTTAGTTTTTCCTTAATCATTTAAAAATTATTTAAGCAAAATCAGTAACATTTACTATGTCACCTACATGTCTCTGCTATACATTTCCATCACCTAGCATCTTCACCTAGCAATTCAGGTGAAAATGGACAACATGCAACAAAGCCTACCTGTTGTTGTCAACCTGCCTAGTTTTAACTCAGCTTGGGATCATAGCATTTTAACATTAGGTAACTGTTAGATGCAGAGAATTCCTGCTACTCATCACTAACTAGATGCAGAGAATTTCCCATTCAAAAGTTGGAATCACTTGCCATCTTATAGACTGGTGTTAATTTATGCCATTTTAACTTACACTGTAGATTAGTGTGTTCTCACAATTGTCTCCAATACTTGAGTCTGCACCCAAAACAGATTCTGGGCTTGTATGTTGCTGGTTTACTTTCACATATGTATTCCATTTGACCTACAAATTGATTGCACCATTACATACGTCACTTTTGTGCATGTAGGTTTGCAAAACTGTTGGCACTAGCTTCATCCATTTGCTACTTTTTTCATTATGGATATAGACACTTAAGCAGTAAAGGATGCATTTTGGATACATTTTATCGTGCAAGAGCACCTGCAAACAAAAACAATACTAAATGTAATATGCAAAAGGCCATAAGCAGTCTTGTTTTGAGCAAAAGAAGGCATATTTAAGATGGCATATTTGTTTGTTGGTTTGCAGTTCAAGTGGTGGAAAACAGCAGATTTCTTTTCATCCTCCTATAAGGGAAGTGTGGAGATGGTTATTTCTAAGCTTTTCCACACTGTACTCAGACAGATATACTACTCCGGAGACCCGCTAACCACAGAGCTATCTGCAGTGACCAATAATCTTGGCCTCCTTCTTTGGCATTTTAGTCATAATTCCAGCAAAAGTTAGCGATGAGTAGCAGTTTACTCATTCTTGCACGTCATTGCAACAGGCAAGAGCTTTTAACGTCCAGTCTGTGACAAAGCTTTCAGGGGGCTTCTGAACTCCTTCTGGCTTTGGTGGTGAATTCTTTGTTGATCTCCGTTCCTATTTTTGTTGGATGCAGGAAATGTTAAACAGATGCATCCGTGGTCTTTCTCTAAGGTTTTGTTGGTCTGTGTCAAGCATTAGTCACACTTGAGGACTGCGTTATGATGTTTAAGTGAGGCTGACTGCTCTTGCCATGTTTCAAGCCTTTCTGACACCCAAACAGCAGTTGCACTCATCTCTGTTGTTTCGAAACGCTCCTGAAGTGTAAATTGACCCGTCTGTTTTGACTGTGGTCTGTTGCAGCTTTGGCAGTTGTGAGATGTTTTGGCTGTACTGGGCCTGGTGTAGTCATATTACTCTGTTTCTCTGGGCCTAATGGGCTTCTCCGCTCTCACTGGTGTTATTGCCATCGTGGTTCAGTGGGCACACAGCGTCGCTGTGTTTAGGTCAGCTACTTCGGCTGTGGTTTGCGGTACTTTGACTTCTCTGCAGCCCTTCTGCATTCTCTGTGGTCATATTACCTCGCTGTGGGGGTTCATTCCAGCTGGCGCTAGAGAATTGCAGCAGTAATGTGTACACGCACACTCAGACAAACACATGCACTACCCCAGCCTCACTGTCCCATTCATAGGGACGTGACAAACCGCAGACCACCGCGGATGATAGAGCGACCACTAAGACAGGAAGGAGGGCTGAGGCCAAGCAAACTCTGTGGTGAAGCCAGGATTTCCTCAACGGATTATTAACCTCTCTCTCTTTCTCCCTCTGTCACTTGTTTTCTCTCTCTCTCTCTCTCTCTCTCTCTCTCTCTCTCTCTCCAGCTCTCTCCTCCATCCATGTCCGTTTTGCTCATTTCCTCTGTCAATATGCTCACTATTTAAAGGATGTGGCGAGAAATCTGCTCTTTATAGAAAGTAAAAGCTGACCTAGTCTCACAGAGAGTCTGGACAGAGAGTCTGGTGTGGTTCCTCTCTCACCATGGCCAAGAAACTCTACTCTAAATACTTTGATAGGAAAGAGACTCGACTGACTTCCAAATTCACTAAACACAAAACCATTGCTGTTGTGTGATGTGTAGATGCTGACAATTTCCAAAACCAGGCTACAACATAAAAACATAAACATGCATGGCACACTCAGTTAAGCTTTGGGGGGAAAGCATTTAGGGCGCATCATAGCCAAGGGTGGTTTACTGTACATTTGGGGCATCTGATTGGTCATTTTATTTACATGAGATTTATTTATTCCCCTTCACCAACACCAAAAATCATTTTTATGTATAGAGTACTCTTCATACCCTTGGCAGCTCAATGTGTTTTACAGACAGTTAACATCAGTAATAGCAGAATTATGTGTTTTAATGAGCTAAATACTGAAGCTGGAAGTAGGTTTAATGGTTTTGAAGCATTATAACTGAAAGAGGTCTCTCCACGTTTTCAATGTTTTACAGAAGGCGTTGGAGGAGTTGGAGCATAAACAGGGAGACAGTGTACGATGTAAGATGGTGCTAGATTATTTAGAGCTTTATATACCAATGAGATTGAAATTTGCAGAAATTTGAGTTGAGACTGAAACTGAGAGTCAAATTTGATTAGTTTTTTGCAAGCCCTCTCACTACTTTATGGCCAAACAAATCATACACTCTGCCAAACTCTGCCTTCTTTTGTCAGGCATCCAATCCATTAAGGCTTCATCAGCATGCCAGTGTTTGAACTTGGGGATCCACTTGCGGTTGAAAGATGGCATTTTAATGTCAATTTTAATTTCATCCTGTACAGTGAGTTATTGTCTACCTATTCAAAACCAACAACCATCATCATCAACAGTTTTCTGCAAATTTGGCATTTACAACGGTCCTGTACGACTGAAACAGGCTTTGTGAAAATGTCAACACAAACAGTCAACATTGCTGTAGTAGCTAGATAAAAGGTAGGACATAACCAAACCATGAATACTGGTTTAAGCCCAACATGGCAGTAGCTAGGTAAGCTAGGTTTTTTGAATTTGATGATTGAGTTTAGGTTTTAGGTTTACTGTGTTCCCTGTCTGTACATCTCATGGCTGGTTTCAACTAGTTATGTGTTCTGGGCAGATGTATTTGTGGTGAGCAGATGCATGCTTCATAGTGAAGGGGGCTGTAACATACATGGCACAGTATCACAGAAACTCAGTAGAGGAGTATTGAGCTTGACTACTAGCTACTAACACTCTACAACTCCTTACAACAGCTACTTCCTCTCCTTGCCAAGATAAAAGTCCCAAATATACAAAATAGGGCTAACGTCAGAATATTTTGTTCCATCTTACGACTGAAATTACTGTCTCACAATTGTTTAAAGTAGCTAATTTACATGTTTAAAATGCTACTCAGCTGAACTAAGCCAAAGAGAAAACTAGGCGGGTGAAGGAGATGACTGACAATCTTTAAAGCTTGCCCAGCATAACTACAGTTGTGAGTTAAAGAATGAAGATATGGGCAGAGCATTAATAAGTCACTTACTGCAATATTCAGACATGCATAGACAGTGAGAGTCAGAAAAATACTTTACATAGCATATAACACTATTTCCATCACCACCAGACAAAATCCTAAAATTCTCTCTCCTTCCCACTTACACTTGGCATACACTTGGAATACAAACACACACACACACACACATACACAGACGCATACATACGAAAGAACAACCAGGCCAAGGAGGCTGTGCAGTCTCCATGACAACTGGGTGGAATGTTGGGCCCATCATCAGCATGCTCATCCACATCTTCACTGCCGCTCTGTTCACTCCTGTTTCACTCCTTCGTTCTATCAACCCCTCTGTCGGCCTCAGGATAGAGACATCTTCTTCATGTGTCTCCGTATCATTGCCCAAAGTATACAGTGTGGTGAACTGCAGTCCATGTGTGGGTTTCAGTGTGTGCAGCCACAGCAGTCAGCTGAGCAATTTAAGCCAGTTCAAAGTTTGTGGACTGTAATGCAAACTGGGTCATTCTTAAGATTTTAGATGTGTGCAATAAAAGTTGGGACCCTCTGACAGCTCCTGGTTATTTAAGCGAGTCCAGGTCCGGAAACATAGTAAGTCAAAGTATTATAAATGGGAATGTGTTAGGACAGAACTTGTGACTGAATTGGTGGTCACACTTTATGTACTGTAGAAATCTCATTTGGACACAAATTAAGGTCAGTATGTGAAAGGAAAATGAAAACAAACAGCAACGATTTGTAAATCCACAATCCATCATGTTCCAGAAAAGTTGGGACAGCCGAAATTTAACACAAGGAACTTGAATGTTCAAGTTCAGTGCTCAAAAAAGCGATGCAGTCATGTTTGGGGATATGGAGCATTCAGGAAGCATAGTTAAGGATGAAGGTAGGCTCGCCCAACGTTCCTCAGTATGCAATGCCAAGGATCTATTTTTCTTATTAAAGTGCATAATAAAGAGAGAGATTCAGGGAATCCTGAAACATCTTTTGTGTGTAATGAGCAAGCCTGAAAAACACATCTGAATGTCCTTGACCTTGTATCCCTCAGATGACTCTGCATTAAAAAAACAGACATGCTTCTGTGAGGGCGATCCCCACATGGGAAAACAAACCATTATAAACAAACTGTTATAATAAACATAAACCGTTGTTGTATCCGCTAAAGCAATTTAAGACTATACTGTACACAGTGGAAGACATATCACACATCTAAAATGGACTGATGCACAGTGAAAATGTGCATTGCGCTCAGATAAGTCAACTACTAGATTGTTTAGGAAAATAATGGTTTTATTCTCCAGGCTACAAAAGAAATGACCATCCAGATTGTTACTAGCCTAAAGTTCAAAAACCGGGGTCTGTCATGGCATGGGCAACTTGCATATCTGTGACAGCAGTCCACATGAATATGGACGTCCACATAGACATGGACTTTCCTGAAAAAGACATTGTCTAAAAGGCATCATGTTGGCCCAAAATGTATTTTATACACATATACATGCGTATATGTATGCCCCAATATTTACTTTGGAACATGCTATGGATTTTTTTTACTATTCAACTTCACCATGTGTTTAAGTGGTCCAAAAATGACATCTTTACAAGAGAGGGCAAAAACCTAATTTAATTAAAAACTAATTTAATTTTAATGTGATTCAATTGAACCACAATGGGACAAACAGCAGCTGCTGTGTTCAAATAATGCATAAAAGCAAAAATCAACAATAGCAACAATATGCTTGTACAACAAATACAATGTTTTGTTCTGTTTTCAGTTCAATACAGGTCAAACAAATGTGCTAATCACTGTTTTCTGTTAAGATGTGCATTTTAAATACTGTCTCAGTTTGTTTGGGACTGAGGTTTATACTTCATTGACATACACCTCCTAGATAGATAGAAGGGGTTTTCTTCAACCAGAAAACTTCATGATGCTTTATCATAAAAGAGGGCCTTTATCCACTCCTCTAAGTCTGGGCTAAAAATAAAATCTCTGTTGCTGGCTTCTATGGCTAGTTATATCTATATCTCCATATCCCATCTAGAGTGGTGCACTAGCTCTTGGCAATGACCCTGAAGGGCACTCAGGGGGGCAGGGTCAGGCCAGGCTGGAACCTTGACTGAGGGAATGCTCAATGCACTCAAACCGGACTCTTCATCCTCTGGATGAAAAAAGCCAGCCTGTCTGTCCCCTAGTGGGGGCTGGAGTTTGGATCAGAACTCAGTCCAACCCTAGATGGTCATAAATCAGATGCTGGGATTTTAAGAAGAAAAGAAAGAATTTGGGGGTCATGAATTTGGGGGTCATTCCAAAGCTTTCTTGTATCTTTCTTGCATGTTTTTACAGCAAACAGGTTTCGGGAAGAATGAGCTTGTTATTCCCATTACGTTTTTTAGACTACTTTACAAACTTGCAGGCTTCAAAACTGTTTAGGACACCTTTTTGGACCCTGCTTTGGTTTCCTGTTTTTTTCTTTGACTATTGCTCCTCCCTGACAGCTTAAAAACGAGCATGTTGAGCGCTGTAAGATCTTCCTTTCTTTAGGTGGAACATCTTAGAGCCCTCCCTCTTTCCCACGGTCATTTAACTGGCCTCCATTCTAAGGAGGAAGGCTCAGTCAAATAGGCAGAGCTGAACTTTAACCCCATAACCCTCCATTTCCTACAAGTTCTAAAGTCTACAAACATGGGGGGGAGGGGGGGGGGGATGTTGAAACGAGGGCACTTCAGCAATTCAGGTTAACTTCCGTTTCTTTCAATTAGCCTGACAAATAAATTGAATATGCAGCAGGGGGTACCACCGAAGGATAGGCGAGAGGGTTAAATCAATATTACTGTATTTGATCAAATAAATCATTCAAAAAACCAAAGCAGGCCATGATGTACCGTATGTGTCACCACATACAAACTGAGATTATGGATAATTACCTAAAATTATCAGATGTGTAGCTCAGTCTTCTTATATACACAGAGTACCCCTGGGCATCTTATGTACGTTTCCAATTAGTGGAGACAGAAAGTCTACAGATAATGACAGTACTGGGTATTACATTGGGTACTGGGCTTATATTGCGTTTGTACAGCAAGGCAGAGCGAAAGTATGACTCAGAGCAAACCCAGCTATAGAAAATGGAGTACAATGCAGCACATTTAACACAGAGACCAAGCGTGATACAAACAGCAGCAACAGGCAGTTACATAATTGGACGGTGAAGGATGATTGAATAAAAGGCACCCACGTAACCATGGGACAGACCCCACCCCCTTCCACTGGCAGCTATTTCGCTCATGCTTTTGAAGAAGCGTCCATTGAGCGGCTGCACCGCCTCTTTGCCTCTTTTTCTGGCCAGGAACATGCCAGTGAGGAACACTGCATGCCCCAGGCTGCTCCGGGAATCACACATACCCTATTCTTCAGGAGGAGGCCATACAGACAGCATGAGAGGTTTGTGTGCAGATGCAGGAATGGGAAATAGGACATTATTTACCAGAGGCAGTACAGAACTGTAGAGAATAGGGCTTTAAACAATTTCCCTAACAAAAAATGTCTGTGTGGTTCCCAACCCTGCACCTGGAGTACCCAGTCCTGCACATTTCTGTGTTTTCCTGATCCGAGGGCCTCGAAGGGGAATTCCAGTTCCGGTACCAAGTTATCATGGTGTAAACAAAGTGTCATTCAGAGTAGTTTGGTGTGAAGTGCTCTATTCTAGAGAAAATCAGAATTACTCGAAACAGCAGTAACCAAATTTTTTCATGCATCTAAAAGTTACATCATAGAAAGTACTTGAACGAATACACTGGGTGATGCCTGAGACATTGTTTTGCTCTAGAAATATACTTTTGCAAGTGCATTCATGGTGGAGATGGTACATGGAGGTGCTGTAAGGCAAAACAGTGGCAGAAGAAAACCTATATTATACTTTACATCAACTTTACATGTAAAAACTCATAAGATATGCAGGTTCCCTGGCGGTTTTGAACAATAAATAGAATCTGTAAAGAAATCTGAGCGGATAAGTTTCTCTACAACAAACCATTTCACACCAAACCACCCTGAATGACTGTGCTTACTTCTCAACCCCTGAATTTTGAAAGGTTGGTGGAATACTCCTTGAACACATCAAGTCAACATGATAGAGGTGAAACTGATGACCACCCTATCATCACCTTATGTACTGAGAAAAGCTGCACTTGAACATATTGGCTGACAGCCGACATGCATGCATGTTCTGCACCTGCATAAAAGGAGCAGCATCAGGAGCCGGCAGTATCAAGGAGCACTTTCTACATCTTGTTCTACATCTGTCTATTTTTCTCTGTACACACACACACACATATATATATATATATATATATATATATATATATATATATATATATATACATACACACACATACATACACATATATATACACACATATATACATATACAATACACTGCATTAGCCTTCTTTTACCCTGTTCTTCAATTTTCAGGATCCCCCAAGAGACCACCACAGGACAGGTATTATTTGGATGGTGGATCATTCTCAGCACTGCAGTGACACTGAAATGGTGGTGGTGGTGGTGTGTTAGTGTGTGTTACGCTGGAATGAGTGGACTACACACAGCAGGAGTTTTTAAACACCTTAGTATCACTGCTGGACTGACCAACCCATAATATCCAACCGGCGGAGTCGTGTGGGCAGAGTGGACCAGCAAGGTAGGAGTGTCTAATAGAGTGGACAGTAAGTGGACACAGTGTTTAAACACTCCAGAAACCCTGCTGTGTCTGATCCACTGGTACCAACGCAACACACCTTAGAGGTCACTTCTGAGTTCTGGATCCAGTCAATAAGCACAATAAGCTCCAACACCACTGTAAGAAAACCAGACTCAGACTTTTCCACCTCTGTGCATTACAGTAGCCTTAGCATAGCCTGGCTACAGATCTTTTTAGGCCTTCCATCAGTCTTAAAGTGTTTTTGAAACAAATGTCATTTTGATCAATATCTTAAGAGTGACCTACAGAACTTTAAGAAGGTTTACCAACAGTTAAAGGGTTAAAAGTGTCCAAATACTTTTTTGTGGCCTACCAAAAGGCCTTCTTAGTGCTACAGTCCATCTCAAAAGTGCAAATTTTGGAGACACTGACAACATGTGGACAGCTAGAAATGATTGAAACCCAGCTAGAAATGATTTGTTCTAAAAATGTTCTAAGAATATGCAATGCAAATACATTGTTCCATTAATGTCCTCTGCAGGAATTTTTCTTTTGGCTTCCAGAATGTTCTTTCTAAAGGTAGGAGAACATTCTCTAAAAGCATTGTCATCTCAGGTCTCAGTAACACCCATAAAACATTTTTCTAATGTTGCACTGAGAGTGTTTTTTTGTTATGATGTAACAATTTGTGGCCCTGACATCATCCTCAAAACATCCTCTGAACGTTGCAGTTAAAATGTTACATCTTAGTTAACGTTTATCCTTAAAGGAACATTATCTGAAATTACAAACATCTTTGAAACGTTCTTTGCACATTAGATTTTCTTTAAACCTTTATTTGAACTTGTAAGTAATGTTAGCCAAAGTTCTGGAAACGTTCCCTGCTAGCTGGGAAAGAGACCTCAGCCGTTAGATGTTAAAGTCATGTATTTGGGACAGATACATACATGCACGTTTTCCAGTGAATTATTGTATTGAGAATATGGTCACTAACACTGGACACTGTTATATGTATGTGTCATGAGCATTAGAAGAACCCCGAAACGGGAAACCTGACCTTATGGCCCACTTGAGACAATCATGGGCTAGTGGTTAGGGAACCATCCTTGTGATCGGAAGGTTGCCGATTCGATTCCCTGAACCAAAAGGACATGACTGAAGTGCCCTTGAGCTATGTGCCTAACCCCCAACTGCTCCACGGATGCTGTGGATGCCCAGAGGCATGTGTGCTCACTGCCCCCTAGTGTGTGGGTGTTTCACTACACGGATGGGTTAAATGAGGAGTTTGAATTCCTCTGGCAAAAATAGTCCTAATCTAGTCAAACATGCATATGAGGGCTCCAGGACCAGGTCAAACGGGCCACCTATGTTGATGGGCAATGATTCCTCACAGACACTCAAAAATGGTCTGCCAACTTTCAACAGACCCCAGCCACTTCAACTCAAGAAGGGCTTGTTGGTGAACTGATAAGATGGGTCAGGTCGGTCGGATCAGTAAAAGCACCACACTATTCTCAGGGCAAGAGTTCCAAAGCACCAGGACAGGAAAGCACTACGATAAGGACACTTTGCTTAGCACTATGATGGAGCCCAATCTTTGCGGAGTTAGAAGCTAGGATAGAGATTAAAAATGGATTTGGCTCCTTCACTACATTTGTCATGTATGACGGAGTCGCGTGGGGAAGACTAGGGCACGATGCTCAGACGGTGTGTGGGGTGACTGTTATTCTAGACATAGAGGTGGGATGTGGAGAGGAGGACGAGAAAGGAAGGATAAGCTCTTACATAAAGCTCAACGCGCACAGCATCCTCCACACCGATGAGTCCTGGGTGATTCACACCGACTCAAAACCTCCCTATGTACCACTTCAACATAGCTTACCTCCTAACCTACCTTGCTCTCAGCTGTTCGTGATGGACCGCCTCTAATGGAGGGCTGGAAGTGACACACATTCCTCTGACGTGTGGAAGAAGTGTTAAAGCCGGTGGTACACTAATCATAGCCAGTATTGGCAAGCTCACTTCAAACAACAAGAATATCTCAGGCTTCAGGCATTTCCTCTTAGACAACCCCCCCCGCCCCCCGCCCGATTAGTCCACCCACACAGGCCATGTGGGCACAGCCTGTGTCTGGAGGCTACAGCTGAAGACGGATCAATAGGGCCTGCGTTTACACCCATGCCCCTGTAAACACAGGTCGAGAAGGCCAACGATTATACAGATCAGTGGCTATCAGTACAAGCACCCTAGGAGACATTTAGTTCAGTGATTTTCAGTGGCACTAATATCATATCAGATCTGTGATCATTGAGTTGTGTGTAGTAATGCTGTGGCAAAAGATCAAATGTACACAATTATGCTCTTAACCTTAATGTTTGCCTGAAGTTTGCTTCCTTGGTTTTGTACTGGAGCAACAAGGTTAATGTAGCTTACAAGTAATAAGTATCATGCAAACTGCATAAACACACGAACGACTTCAAGCTTTTTAAAGCTAAACCTCTACATGATTCAACTGGCATACTTGTTCACAGGGGTGGTGATAGGATCTATAGCCATGGCAAATGTAGTGTATTATAGCAACAGTACCCCCCAATACCCCTTCATATTTACTGTTATTTTAATGGTAAACACTATTTTACCATTCTTGCAATTAAAAAAAAAAAATCTAGACAGGGCATTCAGGATTATCTAAATGACACTACTAGGGTTATTGTACTATATAATTAGATCATACACAACTTCACCCCATACATGTACATCATTGCTTTTTGTACTACTACACACACACACACACACACTGCTTGAAGAGTATGTATCATCTGTAAATGTGTACATTGTATTATACTGATCAGACATAACATTAAAACTACCTCCTCGTTTCTACACTCATCTATATCCGCACCGTTTACCATATACTGTATGAGCACTCTGTAGTTCTACAATTAGACTGTAGTCCTTCTGTTTCTCTGCATACTTTAACCCCCTATCACCCCATTCTTAAGTCGCCAGGACCCACACAGAGCAGGTATTATTTGGGTGGTTCTCAGCACTGCATTGACCCTGGTGGTGGTGTTGCGCTGGTGTATGCGGATCAGAGACGGCAGTGCTGCTGGAGTTGATGCACACTGTGTCCGTTCGCTGTCAACACCTCAGAGACTATACCTAATCTGTTGCTGCACACATTGTTTTAAGTCACCCTCTAGTCCTTCATCACCAGCCACAAGATGCTAACTAGACACTGTTAGCTGGATGGTTTTGGTTGGTTAACTATTCAGTCCAGCAGTGACACGGAGATGTGTAAAAACTCCAGCAGCACTGCTGTGTCTGATCCAATCATAGTACACCACCACCAGTGTCACTGCAGCGCTGAGAATGATCCACCACCAAAATACCTGCTCTGTGATTGCCCCAACCTTTGCGAAACAGGGTGAAAGGGATTCAAAGTATGCAGAGAAACAGACTGACTACAGCCTGTAAGGGTAAAACTAGAAGTGCACATATGGTAAACTGAACCGGTATAACTGATGAGTGCAGAAACAAGGGTGATGTGGCTGATCAGTGTACTTGCCCATACATAGTTTACTTATTGCTTGTACGCCGTATATTAGAGAGAACCTACTGAAACCAAACGTCTTGCATCATTCTTAACCAATAAATCTGATAAACTTAAACAGGTGCAAGAATTAGTAGTGGCACGCATCCCAAAGCTTGATTCATCTGTACTTTTGAACACCAACAGTCATTTTGTTGGACAAGTGATTATCATGATAATAGCTAGGACCAATTCGGTCACTTGACTGCCACAATAGCCAGAGCACCAATGCAAAATTCACACCAACATGCCTTGGCTAAATTACTACAATTAGGGTTAAAGGAAAAGCTGTGTAAAAACTGATTTTTCTCCAAAACCTTCCAAGAGAATAAACTACTTTGAATTCCAGAAAGCTCAAGTCTATAACCACCACCAGTGCCAGTGAGGTTACACTTCAAATCACAAAAAGTAACAAATCTTGCCATAGCTGCCACTCAACTCTGAGGCTAAAATAAGTCACTCCATAAACCAAGAAAGCCATGGTTAAGACTTCAGGCACATCCAGCTATTAGTTTAGTAGCAAAAAGGTTGTACAGAAGTCATCTCAGCCTGCATTTTAATGCTGAAGCATAGTCCGACCTTGAAACAGTGCATAAATTGGATTGTTACTTGGAGGCTACCATCTAGTGGACAAAAGAGGAATATTAGCACCAAGCTATGGAAAACCAATTGCTGGTAACTCTCAAGCTGTTTTAAGCCCTTAAAAATAAAATCAACTTGACACTTCTGGAAGTAACTGTACCACCATAGTAAAACACAGACAGCAGTATGAATGCTTAAACACCTTTATTGTGCACAATCAAAAAACTGAACTTCACATCTGTAAGTACACAAACTCAGAAGACCAATGAGGTAGAGTAAGAAAAGCAGCTGGGCTTGAGACTCAGCATGGAGAAAATGGAGAAATGACGGTCCCAGTTGTAAAGAACTTCCCATATCCATGAGCTGCTGACAGTCTGGGAGTAAGAAATAAAGTGACATCTGCATTTGGTCTACTAAGGCTCCTAAGGTACATTCATGTGAAGTTTAGAGTATTAAATTCAACAAGCAGCTGTTGGTACTCTTCCTATAGCAATACCTGCTGATCTCCAAAGTGAGTGATTAAAAACCTACCCCAAGTGCAAATTAAAAAGTGCAACAATAAAACTACGTGCAATCTATGGCCACTTTTGTTTGATTAACAAGGTCAAGTTGATCGGAAAACTTGATGCAACCCAGTAAAAGCATTGCCTTCTGGTGGCATGCGCTAAAAATGATCTGGGTTGTAATAGCAACATTCTGCGCAAAACCCCCTGTTCCATTGAACAAAGCTGGACAAGGGAGAAACTCTCCAGAAAAAAATTGTGGAGTCAAAAAAAATTGGAGGAAAATTAAAAAGCCAGTAGGTAGATTTCTGTTCAACTTTGTCATGGACTTAAAACCGTTTTATGTAAAAATTAGTAAAAAATAACTGCGTAAAATGTCTGGAAGATGAAAATGGCTTCATTATGTAGCTGTTTCTAAAGTAAAAACCCCAGTTAACTGCAATGGGAAAAGCAGCTAGAGAGGAGAGGAAACCAATTCAAAGGCACTGTATGGCTTCTGTCGGTTTTAGATGAAACTTGCATGACTGTTCAAAAACTGCAACTTAAGGGGAAAATAAGAAAAAAATTGAAAAAACAACAAAAATCTTCTAGACCATGGCCTTATTCTTACCCCCTGCAAAAAGAAAAAAAATAATCATGGGGGACTTTCAAATGTGTGGGCCCCTGCAAACCCATCATTCACAGTGCAAAGTGCCAAAGTGAACAAGCCAAAAAAAAAAATAAAGTGCGAAAGTGAACTTTCTACAGTGTTTCTGCAAACCCACGCTCCTGTTAGTGCCCTCTTCAGGGCTGGCGCTGGAGCTGTGCCATAGGAGGCATGGTTGAGATCCAGGCTGAAACACGGTGCTGCCGTGCAGGATGAGGCCTTTTAGCTGGAGTCCCGGTTCTTCTGGTTGCGCATCAGAGGGCGGTGGTTGCTCAGGATATCCATAGAGTGTTGCCAGTGCCAGCAGGAGCGACAGTAGTACTTAAAGCAGGCCTGGATTAAAAAGTGTGACGTCAGATCAAACTTCAGGGGAAAGGGCCTAAAGCTAGATTCTGAAAATTAGTTAAGGAGGTTTTGCATCATGGCCACCAAACTGGACAGTGTATCAACTACTGCAAGTTCTGAACCTGGAGATGCTTACACTACCACAGATACTTCTGTGGAGTTCAGCTGTTTTAAATTAATGACCACAAAAAAAAAAAAAAAAAAAAAGGGAAATTAAACAAAAGACTGCCCAAATCAAAGTTTGCTTGGACAAAATAGGAAAATTAGTTTAACCAATAAAGTGCAAGTAAGGCATGTGACATTAACAATTGCTCAGCCAACATGGCTGTTAAACTACATTTCCTTTTTAGGCTTTCTGGAAACTCTCCAAATGTCTGAATGAAGAGATCCCTTGAAGACCCTCAAGGATCAAAACTGAACACCCATGGACGTAAATGTTGATCAATCCATAACTGAAGGGAGTTGTTGCAAAAATTATCCATGGTTCACATCGTTTCTCTTTAAAATGAATATTCTAAAACTATACAAAAATTGTTACAAAGTAATCACCTCAATTACAAATAACCTTAAATAAGCAAAGGTAGAAATGAGGGACAAATTCAAACATTGGCCCTTTAGGAATTTGCCTTGCATGCAAAGGTTTGTAACCGTTAACCAAAGTTACAAACTTGCACTTTACACCAGCCAAAATTTGCTTTATTCTACATGCAAGTGATTGCCCAAGTGTTATTATTGTGTAAACAGTTGCCAAATAAAACTTTAAACCCCAAGAATCCTCATGTTTGTCCACACCTGAGGAGGTACTCAGATTCCATTACCAATTAGTGATTCTGGCTTTGGTTTGTCACAAGCTGAAGGGAACAATGGATGACTATCTAATCCTAGGGGACAACCATGTAACCCTCATACCACTAGGCCATTTTCTACCCGCTTTAAGAGATTCTTTTTCAGATCCTCACCTGGTCTCTGCAGAAGAAGGGCCCAGGCTGGCGGCTGCACACCTGGCACATGGAATCCTCCAGATACGGGTCAATCTGAACCTGGTGGTGAAGAGAGCGTCTAAATGGTCACCAGAGCGCAAAACTATCAAGATTACTTTTGTTGTTCACACTGAACACCAAACCAATGGTTTCTAGCCCTAATCCCAGATGACTTCATGCCCTATACACTTGTTTTTGATCCAAGTCTACCAATCAACATGCCATTCTTGAGTGAACATGTAAAAACAATGAGCAAGGCAAGGGGTCTCCAGGACCAAGACTGGGAAGCACCATCTTACATGAGAATAAGAATGCTTAACCTCCCATAAGACAGAATGGGCATATACACCTTTAGATAACTGTGCCTCCAGATTATGAAAACCAAGAATCACCTAGTGTTCAACCATGGTCCTGGAGTACCACTGCCATACCTGCATTTTATCCTGCCTCATCACATTCAGTTCAAAGAAAGGACTTCAGTTCATCACTTTGTATAAGGAGAAATGCAAACCAAAACATTCAGTTCACAGCAGGACTGAGACCTACTATTCTAGATACATAACCAAACACCCCTTGTCTGTGCATAATGACAGTGGTAGGTTACTCAAAGGACACTTCAACCTGCTCAAACCTTCTCCAAGTTTGTATAAAGGTTGTAGGAACAAGATTTTATAGGAACAGAGTACTGAAAACATACCTTTTTTGTAAATTTGGGGGTCTTGATTTCAACAAATGCAGCACTAACAGCTTTCAGGTAACTGCGCTGGTTGTTAAAGGTTACACGACCAGACCCTGGTAAAGAGAACAGCTCAGTTCGAACAAAAATAACTGAAATTCACAAAGGATGCTATAGACACCTAGAATAAGCCCATCAGATATACTCAGAAGTAAACTCACCAATTGGGTACTTGTGCTTGTCTGTATCAATCCCCGCATACATGACTCCCCCAAACAGGTCATTCATGATGCTGGCTAGAGCTTCAGCATTCAGCATGCCATGCAGAGCTCCCACAAACACTGTATTACTGGGGTCAAGCCTCTGAGAGGGGCAGCGCACATAGTTACTGTCTGAGATCACCCATGGGATCACTTGGACCTGCCCAAAAAGAAATGAGAGAAATAAGGTCATTTTACAAAGAAACACATCAGGAGTTTAATACATTTACAGAAGCTTACAGCTAGACACCAATGCAGCTGTAATTAATAAGGAGATCCAATATCTGTATAGTAGGTCATCAGATATTACTACATTAATAGGTTGTTAAAATCAAGTGAAATGTTGCACTGGACCCATACTTACATCCTTACAGCGCATCCTCCTGCTGGACATTTTAAAGTAGTACTCGCTATAACCCTCAGGATGGAGCAGATCCTGGGTGCAGGCTTGCAGGAGCCCACGCACAGATTTCTCCGACTCAAACACCAAGTACACATACCCTACAAGAGACAAGCCTTAACCAAAGAACCAACAAGCCTCAAGAGGCTGTACATGCTGAAGTCAAATCACAGCTCCTCTGGACTAGCAACTTTGAGGATTTTGCCATGCCTTAGTTACTTAATGTACAACATTTTGGTTTGTCAGCATGCACACAAGATTGCCAAACCCCCACACATGTTGCCACAATCTAATCCCATGTGCGACATGCTTTAGTATAGTTATCCAACACAGTGCCTCTGACCCAACCTCTGGTGCCAACCACCTTGAAACAGCTGGAATAAATTGAAAGACCTACCCACTGCATTACCTTTGGGCATATTACCTTTGGGAGGGCAGCGAGGATGCTTGCCATCCTTACCAGGCCACTCCACACTCAGTGGACCATAACAGTTAAATGTGTTTATCAGGCCAGCTGAGGAGAACAAGTAGAGAACTCAACAGCAAGCCAAGCAAACCACCAAAAAAAAAAAAAAAACCAACTCAAAACACTAAGCTTTCTCAATAAAGAGCAACACTCACCCTCAGTAATGTCCCATGGAACTCCTCCAAGGAACACTTTACAGGAATACACTGGGTTCTTGTAGTTTCTGGAAGGAAGCTGGCCACTCCATGTGAAGGTAGCTTCATTAATGGCTGTTATTAGAGATCAGATGTACTTATTAAAAAACAAGGCTAGCATCTCCAAGACAAGTGATAGATGCAAGGACCGACCCTAGAAGCTCATTCACAAAAGATGACCCTAGAGCAACCAGTCCAAAGTAGCTTAGCAGAAAAACATACATGCAGCCTGTCTGTGGAGACGGGCCTCCCGTTCAATACTGAAGGGACCGTCTGGGGTCTCCAGCAAGTCCCAGTTGGGCCACACAGATGCTCCAGGCCAACGGCGGGAGAGGCTGCTGCTGCCGCCGCCGCCGCCGCCGCCATCACCACCACCACCTGGGGTGGCACTGGATGGAGGGGTCAAAGGAGAGCTGTCATGATCCATGCGGGGACCAAGGCCAAGCTTCAGAGGATCTTTTTGCACACTGGACATTAGGAAGGGCACTGAGGGGGAGATCCTCAGTGAGGACTGCACAAACGAAAACCAGGATTATACATGAAACCGGTAATGAGTTAAACAATAATACAAGATGTAACAAGTCAGTTAAACTAGTTCTAGACTATCAAATGCATATGTTCACAAGCGGTCTTGCGCATGCACCGAAGTTTCACCCACTGAATTCTTGGCTGATAGTAACATTTTCATATGGTTAAATAACACTGCAAGAGAGGGTAAAAGTAAAAGGCAAAAACATGACTTCCATATGAAGTTTAGACCGTAACTAAATAAATTAAATTCATTTTCTCCAGCACCACTGGTACAGATGCTCTCAGTAGAAACAGCTGAAAGTGTCAGTCATTGATGGCACATCGACAAACTCTTGCCTCAAGGTTTTGTAAGGTGGGGAACCCACAAACGGCAGCAGCAAAGTCCAACTACATAAGTGTTACTATACAAATCGCCTTTGGGACCACCTGTTCAAGAGTCAAGATTTCATTGCACATTCAACAGTCCACATTAGGCCAAGAGTTTTTTTGGTGCATCAGGAATTTACCCATTATGGTTCCGCAACAGTATTCCACATACTTAACTCTGAATTGAGATGACTCATTAAATTACTCAGATTTACATGGAGTTAGGATAAAGATTGAGTTTTCTGAAACATGGCAACACCACATATGTACAAGTACTTTGTCACAACTCACCAGCAGGTCAGAAAGATGATCAGAGCCAGAGCTGAAGCCACTGGTCTCTGAATCCACAGGGCTGCTAGAGTGAGAGTCCAGTAAAGAACGGGAGTTCATGCGGGCCAAGGCTGGAAACTTCTCCAGGAAATCTGAAGGTCCAGAATTAGACTCATTTGAACTGAAGCCCTGGGGCTTGTTCAGAAGATGGCCCAGAGGGCTTCCCAGCAACCCCAGCACTAGAATATAACAAACAAATCAAGAGCAATTTGCTTTTACCTTAAATAAGAATCATTAAGGCTAGCTGGACCTTTGAAAGTAATGGCTCCTCAATAAACACTTCAGCACAAGAATAGGCAAGACATGAGGTAGGCAAGGAATCTATGACACAGCAGCTACACTAAGCACTGACTCACTGTACAGGCCTGTTTTGATCGGTTGCTTACTGAAAGCAATTAATCAACAGCTCAGATCAAAGAATTAGACAAGACCAAGTGTCAAGATAGACCTACATATAAAAAGCTAAAAAAATAACCCAATACAAAAAGGTATAATGAAAGAATAAGCATTACTCAGGAATGTGGGAAAACAACAAGAGCAAGGAGCATTTAAAACATTTCCTCCAAATACACCCAAAAGAAAATGCAAAGCATTCAAGAAAACATAACTCACTGGAGGCAGTGCTGTTTGGAGCTGACTGTTCAGAGTCCTGGCTGCTCCACGGCCTCTCCCAGCCAGACAAGCTAAGGGACTGCAGGCCCAGGCCCAGCTCATTGACATCAGGCAGACCCCGCGATGAGTCCTGGCCACTGCTGGGGAAAAGCATTCTGCTCCGGACCACAGACAGGTCTGAGTCCGGACGGTCTGTCAAAACAGTCCAGAAACAAATTTGCACATTCCGCATTAGGCACGAGGTACTATCTTTTAAAAAAATAAATAAAAAAAGCATTCCACTAAAACATAGCCTCTAGACTCCGCTGATAAACAGATTCCCTTTAAGCCTGTCAGAAAATGAATCTGCAAGCCGGCAAGCCTGGACTGCGTGAATCTGCTGCAGATGCCATGCAATTCCCTCCGCAGAGACGACCCACCCTGCATGTGACCCAGGCGCTGATGCCCTCACACCCCACTACTAATGACATCAGCCCCCAGCCCCTGCTTCGCTGCCACACCAATGAATTCCTGTCAGATTCTCCTGCAGGCAAACAAGCAGGGTAGCCTTCTCCCCTCAAGGCCGCTCGAGCGCTGGCTGTTGTCCTTGACTGAGGCAGCAGAGGGAGCGAGGAGCGAGCTGCAGGCTGTAGGAAAGAGGGGAGAAAAGCCTGGCGAATCACAAGACGGCAGCAGGCAGAGGTTGCCTGATCACAGGAAAAAAGAAGGAAGGAGAGAGAGAGGGGAAAGAGGGGAGGAAGGAAAAAAAAAAAAAAAAAAAAAGGATGGGCAATCTGCACTGCTCCTCCAAACTGGACATCATCCAGCTGCACAATTCAGGGCTGATTCAGCACCCTCTGCCCACATATCGGCTGCATGTCATTGCATGACCAAAGGAGCATTTGTGCAAGAAGCCTGATGGGAGGAAACCTTCATAGCATTTGGGTGACAAGATTAAATTGATTAAAAGGTTGATTCATTCCATGGCTTGAGATGTAAACAATTGATCGGAGCAATCTGATACTAAATCTTAAACTAGTAAGGACCAGGGCCTGTGACGGCTGATGGTTTCTTTTGGTTATTATGTTGCTTGACAACAGCTGGCATTAATGACTACAACCTTCTCAAAGATATGGAGAAATCTGACATGAGCCATACATCTGGTCCGCACCACCAACACTGAACAAGTGACCAAGTTTGTCTAGAACTGAGCATTCCAGACCAAACCCATCTTAAAAGACTTGCATCTTAACCATTTAGAAGAGGAAAAAAAAAAAAAAAAAAAAAAAAAAAAAAAAAAAAAAACAACCCCCAACACAGACACACACACCTTACTTTAAAAGGCACTACACTTAACAGTCAGGGCTAGGGCTGAACGCTTGGGAACACCCATCACAACAGAGATTTAAATTGCAATCCTTTTTAAATAAGGTTGAGGCTTTTGGACCCAAGAATGTAGCATCAGACTTACCAGCAAATAGATTTTGATGCCATGGCATATGGAGGCTCATATGGACCTGACTAGTCTAATTTGTTTACAAGCAGTTAGCAAGCTGTGTTATTAGGGTCAATTTCTCCTTAAGACAACATTTTCCATATGGATTTATGGAAGTAGGTATAATAAATACATATAATGAAGTGGAGTATACTAGAAAATCCACAATGCACACTTAAAACCAGTTGATTTTACAGAATGCAAGGACAGATACTATTGTAATTGACAATACTGCAAATGCTTTTAATACAAACCCTGCTTGGCATTATGTAAATTTCATGCCTTGTTAGTTAGAAACAATGTAGCACACTAATACTACATGCACTAGACTGCTGAACACATACCATTAAAGTTAAATAGCATATACTGCATACTATCAGTGTGGTACACAGTTGGGACATGTCTATATCTGTCTAAAGCACAACATGAAGTAACACTCTGCATTAAACAAACACTTCCCAAATCAAACCAAATGTTGGCACAGCAGATCACACAGATAAATAAGGGTCTTATTTAGGCCAAAACCACAGATCAGGCAATCCAAGATGAGCAAATGAAAACAGAACCTTAACAAAACCTAATATTTCCTCATTATTGGGCTGTTCTAAGAATAGGGTACAAGTCCATTTTGGTCTTGTTTTAAGCAAGTTTCTGGTGAGACATTGGTGTAAATTGTTAATTGGGTTTAACTCTGTCCCTGGAGACCCTCAACAGATAAAGTGACGAAAGGGTAGAGGAAAAAAAAAATTTTCTAAGACTCAGAAATTTAACCCCCCCCAATGCAGCCAAAAACAAAGCTCAGACAGCATTATGGAAAGCTTATTTTAGTCTCTGTGTTGTATAAGGTTGAAGAAGTTACCCATCAGTGAGTCCCGCTTGGTCTTGCCACTTGGAGTGGTGCAGACCCCAGTGAGGTCAAGAGAGTTGCCCAGCATCGTGTTCATTCTGCGGAAGATGTCTGCATTGCTGCATGTGGACAGGGCAGGAGTGTCCGAGTCCCAACGATTAAGGGCTCTAGGATTATCTCTCTGGAAGAAAACCGGGGGGAGAACATGAGTGCTCAAATGGACATGGGCGTCGAGGCCTAGCTGGGCTTACAAACCACAAGACAGCAAAAAGTTACAGTCAACTTTGTTACCAAACGTATTCTGAACATCGACTGTGACACACAAATAAAGGATATTTATGAGTAACGTCGAGCTAAACATACATTAGCCTTTAACATGGCGTCTAGCACAAAACAAATTCACACACAGACGCTCCCCTCCTGAACCTCCCCCTTGCAGGATGTGAAGGCGCACACGCCAAAGGACACACTCCCTAGTGGAAATACTCACCAGAGAAAACGCCATGGTAGAACTATGAAACAGAATGATCTAAAACACCACTAAACTCCTCTCAGCACACATGTACTTAAACCCTCCGACAGGGAATCAGCAGCTCTCATTGAGAACATCTGCTCAGCGCTTCAGCGGACTGACCAATCAGAGGCTTCCGCCAATTTCGCCGTGAATAAGGTGCACATGCAGTACCGCGCACTACAGGCCTGCATTAACCCGTTAACGTCCGACTCTCAACTTTCCCGTTCCGTCCGGTTCCTAATGTTTCCGAGCTTGTCTGGGAAACAAATGTGGGAAAAAAAAAAGTTTTTTAAACTGCTCAGATCATATGGCTGAAAAGTGAACACTTAAAATGTGAAATATTGTTTGAAACAAAAAATAATATTTTACCCCCAAAATAGAAATACAAATTAGATTGTACTCAAAAGTAGGAATAAAAAACATATAATCATATGTTGTTAGATGTTTACTCAAGTTAAAGCAAATACATATACACATATATAAATCAATAAATAAAATCAATCTGTGCCGTAGTTTCTGTTATACTGCTTTAGTGGCACCTTTTGCCTTCTTATAAATACATATAAATACAATTTTTAAATACAAATAAATACAAATTTGTGTTGGTCATCTTCTAGTCCTTCATCAGTGGTCACAAGACGCTGCCTACAGGACGCTGCCCACAGGATGCTGTAGGCTGGATAGTTATGGTTGGTGGACGATTCTCAGTCCAGCAGTGACACTGAGGTGTTTAAAATTCCAGTGTCTGATCCACTCACACCAACACAACACACACTAACACACCACCACCCTGTCAATGTCACTGCAGTGCTGCGAATGAACCACCACCCACATAATACCTTCTCTGTGGTGGTCCTGTGGGGGTCCTGTCCATTGAAGAACAAGGTGAAAGGGGATATGAGGCGGCTTTCTACCAGATTTTATGCATCTGTATATGTATTTCCCATTCATGTAGAAGAGAATTTGTGAGGTCATACACTGATGTTGGACGTTAGGGCCTGGTTGCAGTCTCTGCCCTATTTCATCCTAACGGCGTTCGTTGGGGTTAAGGCCAGTCAAGTTCTTCCACACCAAACTCACCCACCCATACCTTAATGGACCTTGCTTTGAACAATGGGGCACAGCCATGCTGGAACAAATAAGGGCCTTTCCCAAACTGTTTCCCAAACGATGTTGGAAGCATATAGTTGTCCAAAATGTCTTGGTCTGCTGAAGCATTAAGATTTCCCTTCACTGGTTTAAGGGGGCTCTAGGATAACCCCTGAAAAATAACCCCATAGCATTATCCCTCCTCCACCAAACTTTACAGCACAATGCAGTCAGGCAGGTAATGTTCTCCTGGTAGTCCCCAAACTCTGACTTGTCCATCAGACTGCCAGATGGAGAGTCATAATTCATCACTCCACAGAACACGTTTCTATTGCTCTGGAGTTCAGTGGTGGCATGCTTTTCTTTTTCGCCACTCCATCCGACACTTGGCATTGTGCTTGGTCATTTAAGGCCTGCATGCAGCTGCTCAGCCTAGTATACCCAGCCCATGAAGCTCCCGGAGCACAGTTGTTGTGTTGATGTTAATGCCAGAGGAGGTTTGGAACTTGGCAGTTATTGAATCAGCAGAGCATTCGTGACTTTTACACACTATGTGTCTCAGCACTCAGCCACCCCACTCTGTAACTTAAGGTTTGAGTTGCTGTGGTTCCAAAACACTTTTTAATAATACCACTTACACAGTTGATCATGGGAATATCTAGGAGGGAAGACATTTCACAAACTGACTTGTTGCAACAGTGGCATCCTATTATGGCATGCTCTAATTCAATGAACTCTTTAGAATGACCCGATCTTTTATGTAAAGGCAGATTGCACGACTAAGTGCTTGATTTTATACACCTGTGGCAATGGGCTTGAAAAAAACACCTGAATTCACTAATTAAGACATGTGCCCCAAATATTTTTGTCCATTTAGTGAGTGCATCTACCCACCTTTTAGGTGGACCTACCTTGTTTCTACCTTAATTGTTTATTTCAGCTCTACTTACTATATAGATGCACTCCATTATTATTATTATTATTATTATTATTATTCTAAAATATATTATTCCAGTATGGAGAATGCATTCGAGTATTATTTAAGGTCTTTCCAAAACATTCAGGGATACCTATTATTATGATTATGATTATTATTATTATGTTATTTAACAGGTCTTTAGTGTGCAAATACCTGCTGAACCCCTTGGGGCATTCAGTTTGCAATTGTTGAGATTTATTAAATCGAATTGAATCTATTAAATATCTTGGTCACAGCACTAGTATTCATGATTATTTCTGTCTTTAGGATGAGTAAAAAATCTATAATGAAAATCTATGAAATACCTTGTAAGTGCCCATTAATTATGGCTTCTATGTGTTTTTGGATTCATAAATTAACTTCCCCTCCGCACACACTAGAGGGCAGTCTCCTTCAGTTTCTCTTGATCAGCAGTCCAGCAGGACAGTCCAGTTTGGTGATTTCCCTGCTCTGACAAGCTGCTAAACCTGCAAATTCACCAATGAGTTGTGTATACAATGCTGGAGCAGATGTATATGTGTGTGTGCATGGGTAGAAGACTGCATATATATATATATATATATATATATACATACACACTGATATAAGGACATAATCTCTGTTCTAAATTGGCTGCCAGATGTTGCATCTCATTCAGAAAGCAGCCCAGGATCAAACTATTTCACAAATTCTGTAACCTTGTACATATACGGTTGTGATTGTATGCTAAACTGTGACCACCTCTAGACATACACGCTGCTGTGCAGAAAAAAATATTCAGAGGTATTAAAATAGACATATCAGTATCTTTACAGTATATAGGAATGCATGTTTTATGGGATTTCCAATCTCTCTTTATGCCTTACAATTAAATTACATTTTTTTAATTCACTGGGCCTGTAAGATGGATATACAGCAGTCCTGGCTGAGGCATGCTTTAGCAGTATCTCAAGTGAAGGCTGCAGGTGATCTCTTCCAGCACTGGTACACAAACACTCCCCTTCACTGCTCACACACAATAGAGAAGGCCTGCACAGGCTGTACAGAGCTTAGTGATGCAAGTAAGCAACATGATGCTCAATTACAATGTACACTTCATGAGATTTCTTTACAAACTGAAGGCCGTTTTCTTTTCTAAAGGCATCAGTAATGTAGTAGCACAGAAACACAGCCTTCCTCTGCTGCAGCTTTCAGATAAAGCACTTAAAGGGCATCTCCATAGATTTTTTTTTTTTTTTATAGGTTTCTGCATAATTAAATGGATACAATATAAATGCAGTAATAAAGCAGTTTGGCTTAAAATGCTTCATCCTAGAGATGCAGTACTAGAATTGTTCACAGTGGTGGTGATAGAAACCAGGCATCTGAAGAGTTTAACGCCTCTGAAAACTTGAGATTCATTACATAAACTGATATAAATACACCCTCTGCTGTCTACTGTAGACCTGTGCCCTAAAAAGTATTTTGGTCTGTTTTGATGTACTCATAGTAGGGGAATACATAAAAGGGAGCTGTACAGCAAAACAGCACCTTAAAAAAAAAAAAAATTAAATAAAAACTCATTCTTCTACAAACAAATTTTATCAAATGCCTCTCAAATCTGAGGAATCCCCCATTAAATTGACTGTTAGAGAGTCACTAAACTGCTGTAGGCTAAGAAGATGGATGTGCAAAGAACAAAGAATGAACTAAAACTGGGTTGTTTGTGCAGCCTAGTTTCCATACATATACTGCATGGTATGTTCTGAGCCTTTAATAGCATTCATAGATCTTTTACAAGAAGTATTTGATTTATTTCCATTATAAAAGGTCTTTAAGAAAATAAGCCACACCAAAAATGTAATGCATTAACATGTTTTAATACTGTATTGTACAATAACTTTTTTTTATTTTTTAAACAGCAAACATTTTACAAATAAATTCCTAGTGTCAGTATTAACCATTACTATAATCCACATTAAAACCCCTTCATGCATCGTTTTAGCACATTATTCAGCTTATAACCTTATTGGCAATCTAACGTTAACAGTCAATTCTGCCAATGTGTTAGACTTGCGTCAGTACGACACAAAGCTAACAAAAGAAAAATACAGTTCATCTGCAGCTGCGGTACAGGATGTGGAATCCCAAAAACAACAAAAACAAAACGTAAATATCCAACAAAGAGTTAATAACTTACAGATTATTTATTTAATTGCACAAACACTCGTCTCCCCACAAGGCCTACTTTATTCTACATGGATTGTCTTGGGCTTTGGCAGGGCCAAGCTGTCACATAGGAACACATTTACAAGTTTAACCAACATGGCACATTTAAGCCTTAGCTCATGCTCAAGATTCTGAATTGGGGGAAAAAGGGATGGGGAGGGGCCCCCACAAGGAAAAAAAAAGAAAAGAAAAAAAAAAATTATAATAGCTTGCACAAGGTGTCATCACCTCATGCCTCAAAACGATGAGTCGGCCACTACTTCACATCTAAACACAAAAAGACCAAGCTACCAAACACAAATAATGAAGAGGATTACACCCAGTCAAGGAGGAATACATTACAGCAAAGGGTGCACAGAATCTATTACTTATCTAGTTCATGCCAAAATATATATAACATGCTTTGTGTGTCAGCTGATTGGCTCAGACCCTGTAAACTCAGAGCAAAATCTGAATGAAAAGAAGCAGCCTCCCCATTTCTCATTCCAAAACATGTTCCATAGAGCAACTCTATTAATGCAAGTGCTACTATGGCTGTACCATCTGAGCCAGTTTACCACATAGTTGGCAAGATGTAGTCAGCCTTGTTCAGCATCATCCTTGAGTGGATTCCAAAAGGAGAAGAGGCCTCCACGTTGCAGAACTCCAAAATGAGCTGGACTGGATTATGTATGGGTAGCAATGGGTTCACTCCATTTTAAGTGAACAGAATCTTTTATATCTGTGGGGAAAGCAAGAAAAAAAAAATAAAAAAAGTTTAGTTTATTATTTCCTGAAATGGAAGTAAAGAGAGTTCAGTAACAATTGGTTGACATACACTATATTTAACAGAACTGCCTTGATTTCCATCCAGGCTGGGATGACTCCGAAGTAGATGGATACCAACGCATCTAAAAAGGGGAAAAAAAAGGAGGGGGGGGGGGAAATAAATAAAAACCAACATTTATTTGGCAACCAATCCATCTCAAACAGCTACAAATCTAGGCAGACGATTATGGCACATTATAATCCATCTATTCATAAGTACAGCTGGGGCAGGCAGACAAACTACACAGTAATATGCTTTTCTGAGCATCATTATGATAAATACCTGAAGTCAATCTCAAGTCTCATTTAAAATCATATTTCTGGTCATATTAAATTCTGGCCAATGAACCACACAAATTTGTGTTTTCCCTGCAACCTGCCTTCAAAACACTGGGTCGCATTCATCAACCAGTGGAAATTTCTTAAAACCCATGGAAGCAGTGTTCATGCAGATTCTGACATGCAGTTTTATTTGGTTCAAGAACAGAGCACAAACGTGTGCACAAGTCTGCGGTTTAGGAACATGCCATAAATCAGACTTTCTGCACCAGTCTCAAAACACTAGAAGCAATATTGACTAATGAAGCCCAATATTAACTAAGGGCAACAGGACAATACTGAAATCATTGTGATGCAACTTCAATACGTTGCAGAGTTCTGTGGATCAGTACTTTTGATCAACTGCATGTTTCATTAAGGGTATAGTTAGCCCTGTTTTACATTCTCAGGCATCATGAAAACACCTTTAGATATTGCGGTATACTTGCTACATAACCCTGAGAGATTAGGCAATGCATGTCTGCTCGCTCTCCATCAACAAAAGAACTCCTGGAATTCTCCCGAAACTCTTGGGAATTGGAAAGCATCAGCCACTATCTACTGTCCTCCTACAGTGGTGCCACACTGGTCTCCAGAGAGAGATTTTCCAGCTTAAAGTTCAGGGAAACGCCCCTTCTGATATCTTGAAGGCAAGAAAAACATTTGGAAAACTACAAAGGTTTTGGTGCAGCTACTTGAAAGCAAGCAGTCTGAAGGGTGGGCTAATGCAGATGGAAGGCAGATAGCTAATGTTACTACTAGTAATGCTTTCATCAGCTTCAGCATGGACAAAAATGAATGGATACAGAGTTGACTGCTGACAGACTGATAAGCACTGTACTACAGAATACAAGACATAAGTCAGTTTTATGCTGGAATGCTGAGCTGCACATTTCATAGCAAGGAGAGCATAATCAGTCCTACTTAACTGGATCGAGTGCATTGCAGCATGTGCAATACCAAGTAAAAACCACTCCGACTTAAATTGTAATACATATTGAGTGCTGTAAAAACAAAAGTATACTATATTAATTTTTGCCATCTCAAACATGAGACCTTGGCAATTCAGGCTTAAAAAGATTCATAACAGTTTTTTTTGGAATTACTCTCCACATGAGCAGCTGTTGGCCAAGTGGTCTTCTGAGAAAAGAACAGGTTATTCAGAGCATTTGACAAGTCCATCAACACTTCGTAATCAAACAGCTCTAGTATTAGACTTCCTTTCAAGGGGAGGACCAAGGGCATGGGAATTCTGCAAGGCACGTTGGGACATCCACAATCGGTTGGTTACAACTTGCACCATCAATCGAAACATTACATTTCAATAGGAAAGTCCTGCCAAGTCAGCCAGCCATAATCAGAGACGGACACACAAAGCAAGACTAATTATATTCCAATTATAGGCCATTTTTCATTCACCTAAATACTTTAGCAGGACTAGCATTCTGCAGGACAAAAAAAAAAAAAAAAAAAAATAAAAAAAAAAAAAAAACAAACCCATTCAAAACGTTATCAGCCATTTCTACAATAAACTAGATTAGAATCTCATGGCTGTATTTCATGCTTGAAGCTTGGGGGAGGGCACAAAACAGCCCCCATTGAGGGACCATGCTCAGCTTCTGATCGAGGGCATATTGACTATAGCTGGTGTTGGAGCCCTTTTCTATGAAAGCTTCAAGTCACACTTGAGCCTAGTCTCAACACCCAGGGGACCCGTACGCCTGATGCTGGGCTGAGGTGAGAACCAAAAGGGTACAGCGGAAGGTTCAATGCACCACCACACACACGGTAAATGAGGTCAGACATCACAAGCAGAGTGCTGCATAGCAACAAACAGAAGATAGCCTAGAGCGGGGTTTCTCCATTCCAGTGCTGGAGATCCTAAAACGTTTTACCTTTAGAATCTAGACACACCTGATACAGAGGTAAGAACATGTAGATGCATCATACATATAGCATCCTATTGTACTTTCCCTTTTCCCTTAACAGCCTGTGGGCTTGTTGCATTTCATACACCATGTGCTCTCACCAAGACAAATTCCTTGTTTATGTAACATTGGGGTGTTAGAGGGCTGATTTAAATATGGCAATTCAGGTCCATTGATCTTGGAACGTTTGAATCAATTAACATGAGTCATATTTGGCCTGAATAGAAATGATTGTCCAGTCAATAGTATAGCATGACAGCTAGGGGCTTTAACTTTCTCTCAAATAAGCTGCATCAGCCCATAACCATAAACACAGTTTTAATGAACACTTACTCATTTACTCATGTTTCTTTTGAGCTTCTGTCCAAATTTGAAGCATAACTCCATCCACATTTGTTTTACCAGACTCTGCATTAATGACCTTTACAATTTCCCAAAAATAGATTTAAAGAGTCTCCTTAAATAATTCTACTACTCACATTTATTCTTAATGACTCCAAAATAAATCAGATCAAACAAGCTATTGTACAAGTAGACCAAGCCTCAGCACATACACAGAGCTTATCCACATCTTTTCTTCTCCACTGTGTGGAGCTCACCTGGGCGTGGAGAGCTGCTGCAGCAGCTGCTGCTGCAGGGTAGGTGAAGGTGGCGTGGGGCAGACCAGGGCTCAGCTCTGCCGTGTAGAGGGGGTATGGAGACCAGGCCTCTGGAGATGCAGGGATGAGCGCTGCCCCCGTCAGGTCATCTAATGAAGCACAGCAAGCCTCATGGATGCAAATACAGCCCTACTGACCTGGACTTCCATCACAGCTCAGATTTAAACCCCAAATTACAGTAGCAAGTTAGTTAGTAGAGAATAAAGTGAGAAGTTATTCTAGGCAATAAGTTGCTCACATCTGCAGTTTTGCTCAGAACAGCAGGAAAACAAAAGCTGAATGTGGTGTGAAGTGGAAATGTTGAATCTGAATGTGTGTAGAAGATCGCTGAACTGAAGAAGCCATTTGCTCTAATGACGCATGCATGTGGCAGAAGTGAATTAGTTTGTTCTTTAGCTATA
This sequence comes from Semaprochilodus insignis, assembly GCA_034552555.1. Taxonomy (NCBI): domain Eukaryota; kingdom Metazoa; phylum Chordata; class Actinopteri; order Characiformes; family Prochilodontidae; genus Semaprochilodus; species Semaprochilodus insignis. The sequence goes on from CM067498.1 coordinate 9,746,898, forward strand.
GGCGACAGGTTCTACACATGCCTAAAGAGTGTGTGTGTCTATCTCTGCAGAGTGAAGGCTACCATGTGGCCGTACACTTACATGGGTCCCGTGCTATGAAGTGTGCTCCTAGAGCTGGGTGGATATTTGTGGGGTTTGGAGTGCCCATCAGCTTACTCTTTGCCATCTTCGTGTTGGCTTTAGCAAACTCTAACCGGAGGGTCTGCGGGTTTTCAGGGTCAAATCGAACCCCCTGGAGACACAAGGTGGGGGAATACAGTAACAGGAGTGGGCTGTGCCTGATAGACTCTGGTAGAATGTGCAATAGTGTGCACTAAGCTGGTGCCCACATGCAGGTGAATGAGTCAACGTGACTTCACAGAAAAGCTAGCAGTGGTCTAAATACAGAACTATCAGATACTAGGGGTGTAAGTGATACATTAAGCTTTGAAGGGATTAAATTCATGATTTAAACAACTTCAGGATAAAAAGCCTAGTCATTTGAATGTGGGTACCTGTATCCCAACCCCTCCCCACTTTCCTTTAATAGAATTCACCCAGATGACTGATCACAGACAGTAGGGGTGGGTGATATGACATGACATAACAGACGAGCCTTATTTTTTGGAGGTTAGAGAAGATGGATTTAGTGTTGTGATGCAACAGTAACTCAGCATGTCCGTGGCATGGGACAGGCATCAGTAAAAGCACTCATTTTGTAACAAAAACTGAACTCTACACCTCTATCTGCAATTTAGCCTTTAGCAAAGCAACCCATTACCTAGGCTAGTGTGCCTGCTAGTTAGTGAGTGGCATCACTAAGCAGGAGGTCTCAAACAAGACCTCAAAAAAACCAAGGGGGGGGGGGGACCCCACACCACACCTGCTAAAGTTCACTGCTACTGACAGCATCAGCATGAATAACGACATCTACTAAACTCCAGTAGAGTCTAACACTCAGAGACACCATGCAAGTGAATGAGTTAAGAAATTTGGATGCTACGTAACATTCAATACCGTTTTGGCCAAGCCAGAGAAGCTGCTGCACCACAGGGTGTTTGTGTATAAAAATGCTTTTCAGTTGTTTAAGTATTTTAGACAATAAAAAGAATTTTCATAGATTACCAATTCTACTAGTGAAAGTACTAAACACTTCTAGGAAACAATGTACACCAAAGTATCCAATACAAACAAACAAAAAAGGCTTTTCAGTCAAGCTGATAATGTTGACACAGAACATAGATTTAATCTATATAAAACATTAAAAGATAGAATTTTAAAGATACTGGGACTCTGGCTAAGAACAGTATCTGTTCTCCATATTGGTAAATATTTACCGATTGGGTCCCAGAAGAGAAGAAGTGGTTGTTGTATCTCTAGTTGGAACGGAAGTGTTAGAGGGTCCAATCAACAATTGAACTATATTACCGTTTTTAAATATTAATTATAAAGTCATATCACCCATCCCCAAATGACCATGATTTCCAGAAAATAAGTAAATACATCTAATAAGACAGGCTCATCAATTCTTAATTTCAATTGCACCAAATTCATTACACCCTTGTCAGATACTATATACTAGGGTTTGAGAACACACTATTGTTCCATAGCAAAATAGGTGCTCCTTTTCACAGTTGGGCCAAGACGCCTCTCTGCCACAGCCACTGAAGGGGCTGAATAACGCAGCACACAAGACTACCAGCTGAAGCGTTCAACCATTCTGTAGGCCACCAAGCCACACTTATGAAACTACAGTTAGAAGTACAGAAACAGCTAATGTACACTCACTGGCACATTTAATAGCCAACTTAAATCTGCTCTATAAAGTGGAGAGAATTACAGTAAGACAAACAGAAGACCACTGGTTTAACCAGCATTAACAGCACTGTATAGCAAAATACAACGCATGCGATCCCTGCTGTGACTCATCTGACAGATCATCAATAATTCAAACCATTTCTTACAGATGGCTAGGTGCTTACGTTTAATGCGTTTTTCGCCGCTTCAGCACCAGACCGACTGTCAAAGGTCACAAAACCAACCGGCTGGAAAAGAAGAAATGATGAAAAACAAATTATGCATTTACTTTAAGGCTAGAGGCACAATTAGCATCAGAATACTATGGGCAACTTTCACCCTCAGATACAGGACCTCAATAACTACAATTGCCAAAACTGCCAGAGGGCCATAGGGAAAAACCTCACAGCAGCAGTGACCAAACTGTACATATACACCCACTGTAGCACCAGTCAGCTGTGATATCCACCACCATCTCACCTGCTTTGATGTTAACTTAATCAGTGAACCTTCATAACCCTGAAAAGCAAAAAGAAATCCAATTAGGAGCCATGAAGTCACATGCCTGCAGAGACGAAGGGGGGGGGGGGAAATCCTCTGGCATTCCCCACAAGAAGCCAACCTAGTCAAAGCTCCCTAAAGTCAGTTAACCAGTGAGCGCTAAGGCAGAAGAAGCTACCAATCTAAATGTTGTTAAGGATGTTAATACCCTGAATTAAGCAACAGTGATCAAACATATTCCTTTCCAAATAGGCTTCAAGGTTTTTTTTTTGCCATATGTAAACAGAGCAGGCACGAGCTTCCACACTGTGTGGAAATTAACTTTCTGGTTTATGGCAAACGTGGATGTACTTGCGATAGAGTTTAGCAATTAAATGACTCATGCATTCCGATTTTACAATGCCCAAGCAGTCATTCTTAGGATATTTATAAACATAATTCAATAGTCAAAGACAGAACACAGCTGCAAGTAGAAATCCTGAGATTGGTTATGGGATGACGATGCATGGGTAGAACCATTTAACTACAATCTTTTCTTACCTTAAATGGTCTAAACAGCAAATACAGCTCACGGGGCTTAATATCTGTCGGCAGGCCGCTGACAAACAGAGTTCGCACCTAGAAAAAGTGTTAAGGGGGGGAAAAAAAAAATATTAATAATAAGCTTAAAGAATTTATCCCAGATTGGCACCACAAAAGCTCTCTGGATGCAGGTTAAAGTCACACAATATGCAACACTGATCCCATTTCTGGAGGAATAACAAACTTCTCTATACTTGCCTGTATAGAGAACACAACCCACCATTTATAGACATGGTTCATATGCAAAAACTGGAGCACAAACATCCACAGGATATGGTAATTAATATGGCAATTAAAATAACAGGTTAGTTGCGTTTGTGTATGACACTATACAGAAGCTTGATATTTAAAGGAAAAAAAACAAAAAAAAAAAACAAAAAAAAAACAAAAAAAAAACCACACCCACCACCCTACGAACCCCTGATAATGTCTAGCATGCATGCCTTAAAAAGGGATATTTTCTACTTCTGTGGCCTCGGCTAAGCTTTCTTCTACCTACTGAGCAATGCCAACCACATGAAGCAGTAGACAAAAAAAAAAAACACATTAATCAGTATGCCAAACTAAGTAGTAGTCTACACCATTTAAAACAAGCCCTAACAACTGCAAGATAAACAGAGGCCTACTTTACTGACATTCATGAGACAAATCTGCATTTAATACAGGCCGGTTTGTTCCACTGGTTACAGAAATAAACAAAAGCGCAAACATCCACTTGTTTGAGCTCAGTGGGAGGCTCCGAGCCACAATGGTCTGGAGTGGAACAGTGATGGACAACAGCGCACAGCATGACAGCATTTCCTTCCTCTGCCCCACAGAGCACAGCCATTCTCCAGCCCCGGACCACCGCACCGCCACACCTCTCCTGAGCTTTACCACCTATTCTGACATATTTGTAATTCTTAACACGTTACATGCTGGTTTCCCCAGACATGAATTAAACCTAACCGTGGAATAAACTGCAATATCCGTAGGGAACTCTTTAGCCCAGGTTTAGGCAATATATGGTCACCAAAGAGTTGAAGCACAATGGAAAGAGATCTANATTAAACCAATATATGGTCACCAAAGAGTCGAAGCACAATGGAAAGAGATCTAGTAGTAGCAGCAGCAGCAACGCAGCTAACAGGGTTGTTCAATTTGGGAAACTGCCGGCATAGTTGGCTTCTGACCCACCGGCTACTAAAATATTTTGTCGCTGTTGAAACAAAACCCGAATGAGAGAATTCGTAACATCCCAGGAGAACACTGTAAGCATCAAAACGAGCAAGGCAATTTTTAATCATTAGTCCACTTGTCATGGAATGTTTACACAGTGTGAATCAAATGAGCTACAGGGAAGTGGAAAAAAGCCAATTTGAAAAACAGGAGTTTGAGGTGAGGTTCTGATAATCACAACCAAGGTCAGACAGATATAGATGGTTGGTTGTTATATAGCATTTTTAAAAAGGACCTTTAAGGTCAATTAAAGTGCAATTTAAAGACTCAATAATGGGATCTAGCCAGTTACTCCTTTTCAGCTGATTAAATTAATAATAATAATAATAATAATAATAATAATTATTATTATTATTATTATTTCTACTCTACAAACCAAAAGCCTCTCAAAGAGCTACTAGATGTGAAACAGTTGAGTAGCCTAGTATAAAACTGAAAGGTTCTTTAGTAAGACAATGGGTCTACATAGAACAATGAACACTTAAAAGAACCACTTGCATGAGGACAAGTGTGTTGTATGGTTCTATATAGTACCAAAAGGGGTTTTTCTATTGTTGTGAGCTTGACATTGTAAAACTACAAGAACCCTTTTAGGTGCAAAACAGACAACACATTTTCAAATCAATCTGAAGAACATGTTCACCATGCAGAGAACCATTTAAGCATGCAAACTACACTTTGAGTGTTCAGAGGTTCTATATAGAGCTATTGCCCAGTATTTCTTTAATAAAACAATGGTTCTACATGGAATCATTACCACTCAAAGTACCATATCTCCACTGTAATGGCTCTTCAGATTAATTGAGAAGGCACTGTGTAAATGGCCCTATATAAAACCATCTTTAATAAAGAACTCTTAAAAGGACCATCTTGTTTAGGAGAACGGGAATGCACACAGCTGGAAAGCTACGGGAATGGTAAGCATCACACCAAGTTTGGTGGACATCAAGTCAGATCAGTATCTAAAAACAGCTTGGTTCTTATTAAACACACACACTTTCAGCATAAAGTAACTGATTGTTCTGTTCATGGATTCCCAGTCCATGAAATCAGCTCTAATTCATCTCAGACTGTTGCTAGTAGAGTAGCACTGTCATCTTGAGTAGTGAAACCCACATTAGTTCTGCTATCTAGTCTTACAAGCCCCAGAGCAGATCTGCAGAAACAGTGGAACTACTAGAGACAGTGCTTAAAAGCTGCTGTACTATTAGAATGAAGCCCAAACTATCCTGGATTGTGCTCCCCTGCTTCCCCTCAACTTACCTCCTCTTCAAGGGAGACGTTGTTGTTTGGCTCCGAGTCAGACTTGACACTCATCGTGTAGGTAAAACGCGAGACAGCCAACAAGAAAAAAAAACAGAAGAGCAAGACAAACTTTTCCTGCTTCCCGCTGAAGTCCACAAAAGTGCGCCTGGATGTCTCCTGCGGTCGGCTGCTCAGAGCTTTGTGCCCGGGTGAAGGTGGAAAAGTGCCAGATCCACTACGAACGAAGCCCTGGAAGAAGCTGCAGGTGAGGGTAGAAGGACAAGAACTGAGGTGATCTGGTGGTGGAGGGTGCTGGTGGGAGGTGGAGGTGGGGAGGGAAAAGTGCACTGTGGGGATGAGACGGTGGAAGCGGTGGCGTTCCTACTTCTGCTCACATCTACTCCGCTTTAAACTCGGAACTTAATAGAGAAAGAGAACATAAAGGGACCGCCGTGCCATCACTGCCCTGCTCGCCAATTAGGTCATCAAGTAAAGGGTTCAAAGTGGCAATCAGGGCCGAGAAAGGCTGCAGCTGGTGGGACGGCCACGCCCCTCTACCCGCGCGTCAGCGCTTCAGAATAGCACCCACCAATCCGAGCGCAGCATCCAAGTTCACGTTCACGTTTGATTGGCCATTGTGGTGTGCTGGGGGTCAGTATACACGACCTAATGAAGAAGAGATTCTCTCCAGTGTGAATAAAAGAGAAGTACGGAACAGTACAAATTAGAATTATTTGCTGGTTTAAAACTGCTCTAAGTGTGGAATGAAAAATGTCTGAGCTCATATTCCTGCTTTTAGGACATTATAATATAATATATTATATGCAGAGGTGACGTTGGGTGGGCGCGGGGTGAGGGGACAAAATGACCGGTGTGTCTGATCCTCTCGTACCAGTACAACACATAACCAGCACTGCAGTGCTGAGAACAATCTACCACCCAAATAATACCTGCTCTGTGGTGGTCCCACGAGGGTCCTGACCTTTAAAGAGCAAGTGGGGTAACAAAGTATACAGAGAATCAGATGTACTACCATGTCTTCCTATATGGTAAGTGGAGCTGGACAATGAGTTTAGATGCATGGTATGTGTACCTAATGAAGTGTAGGTATAATCAGCCTTTCTAGGCAAAGAAGACATCATTGCATGGAGTTCAGCTGGTGTTTTAATGTATAAGCACAATAAACAGAACAAAGAGTAATATATTAATCAACTTTTATATTTTTTCTGTGTTTACAAACATTTTACTAACAATTGACTGAGATCAAACAAGCGTTTTAACATGGAACCCTCACAGGAAGAGGAAGAGAGGCCAGCCAAAGAACACCTGGCAACGGGATCTCCAGGCAGATATTAAGGGACTAGGATGTATATAGCATCAAAAGAAAACTAATGACCGAGAGCTCTGGAGGTCCCTGGTTGATGTCCAGTACTCCAGTAGGGGTGTCAGACATACCTGAACTCAACTGACTGAGATCACAACACACTCAATAAACTACCTAACAAGTTTTAAAAGATATTTGATTGTAATTGTATTATATGTAGGTTCCAGAGTCCTTCCGGTAGTTCTCCTCCCAACGGTCCAAAGGGAAATAAAAGAAAACTCTCAGAGACTCGTAATATGTCTATATGTCTCAGTAAAGTTTAAGCTTAAAATATTTCTCTTCGTAGTGATTCTCTAGAGAAATGTGGAAAGTTGTTTCACTTTTTTTCTTTTTTGTTCTTTGTTTTATTCACAAGTTTAATCCCACCTGAGAACATTGCTACTAGTGTGTCTCTGAGCAAGGTACTTAACCCTAAGTTATTCCAGGGGGGCTCTTCTTGTATCTAACTAACTAACTAACTAACTAACTAACTAGCATAGATGGACATAAAACATAACAGTGATGACAAAATGAAAGATTTTTCCATCTTAATCATTCTCGTTTTGCTTTTTTTTTATTGTTGCTGTCTTTATAAACTAAAATGCCAACATTTATTTCCACTGGTGGGCGAAGTACACAAACCATCATGTACTTGAGTTAGAGTAGCGATACCCAAGGTAAAATATTCCTCCAGTAAAAGTAGAAGTTCCTCCCTTTAGACCTCCACTTGTGTAAAAGTACTAAAGTATTTACCTTCAAATGTACTTAAGTATGGAGAGTAAAAGTAGCATGATTTATTATGGCTCTAACATCCTATTATCGTTTCTGGAACAAGATTCTTAATCAACTCATTTTAGGTGAAGAGATTCTAGTGTCACTCTCAATCCACCAGTCTTTAACAGAAGATCATTAATTAGTCTGACACTGATGACCATGACATTCCCTGAGTCAATCAGTATTTCAAAAAAATGTCCAGGAACTTTCATGAGGGCTTGAACAGCATTGTTTAAAAACATTATTCACTGTAAAACGGCTCGGGATGAAAATTAAAATAATAAAAAAAAAGCTGAGCAATGATTGAGGACTTGATGAGTGTGAAGCATCTCTTCTGGAACTTTAAAGCTCTATCATCAGATTCACTGCACCAAACACAAAGGCAGGTGAGCGCTGTGACTACTCTTCTATGTGTATCTGAGAAGCCTTAAATCAGAATCCAGGAACCTTGCAAGGTTTTCTTTTGTATTAAGCATGCCATGTATTGTATTGTAGCATGACACGTTTCATTTCATTTGTCTTACTTAACATTGCATGTCCTGCGATATGAGTATTGTGCATGTGCACAATGTGATGACGGTGCTGTAACAATATATTGTGCAGCCCTAATGCAGTTCATTTCATGAGTATACATTAGATCTACCATTTAAAGTATTTTAGTCTCTTAATTTATAAAGCAAAGAGGACTGCATGATGTTGAATGTGTTTTGTCTCTTACCTTCAGAATAAGTGACTCACTGGTCGTTTTGGATGGTAAATCAAATATGGCAGATGGAATGCTTATTGGTGAATGATTATTAGATGAAACCGAATTGGTATGTTTCCCTACAATTCACCATCTAACATCAGACCCCTCTGAATGACTTATATTATGACATATACTTTGTACAATGAGTTGATCTGTCTGATCTAGTTGTGTTTGTGAAGCTACAGAGATATTAAAGAGATCTCTGTTTAGATTTTTCTTGCCTTTGGGGCTTAGTTGCTTATTGTAAAAATAAAATTGGCCCTTTAAGTGCAGTAACAAAGAACAATTACTCATGTATTCCCACCCCTATATATGGTGCAGTATGGGCAACAGACAAAAGTGCATGTTTGTTTTGGTAGTTCCACCATGTTTCACTTGTGGACGGGGCTCATTTCGGTTTCGGTCAGGGCGATTGTGCATTAAAGGGCACACTGTTTCCTGACATTGTATGGCAACACAATCAAAGCGAAGTTTCTGAGGGCTGGAGCTTTTCAGGACATTAGTCTTTGTATAGTAAAGTGTGGGTTTTGTGCATTCTAGCTAAATGCAGGCACATTCATTTGGTCATGTTGTTGTCGGCGCTACTATTTATGACCACATGTTTTTCAAAGGAACTCAAGTTCATTAGACTGGAAGCCTGTACAATAAAAAAAAACTGAAAAATGCAGTTTATTAATTTCTGTAATTGAGTTACAAATGTTTATAGGTTTATATAAGTACTTTAAATACATGCACATGCTTTAGATTCTTTAACGTATGTGTACAGTTTAAAAATAAAGCACAGCATCTAAAGCCAAAGATAATCATGCGGTTATAGATAGCGTTATCAGTGCCAAGTTCTTGAAAAATGACATGTGCAGTGATTGTGTGAGTGGAGGCGACCTGGCAGAAGGAAGCAGACAGGCATTCATATAACACAATCTGACACTAGCCAGAATGGGCTGTGTTTATTTAGAATCTTCATGTTCTCATGTTCAGACTCTGTAACGTGTAACAATGCAAAGCCATGATAAGTCAGCCAGCTAGAACTCTTTGGAATAATAAAATAATGTATTTGATTTAGTTTTTAGTTAATTAGTTCATTTGTTTTTTTCAAGGCTTCCCAAATCAGCACGATTCGAACTGCGGCCTCCATCGGCAGCCAAAGTGTTTACAACATTCCCTGTACGTTGTTGGATGAACTTTCATTTTCTGTTGTCTCCTTGTTACTGCTGCTGAAACTCCGACACACAAAGGCCGTACAGTGAGGCCAGAACCCTGTGATGAGGCCTTCATGTTTTATTCGAGAAGAGCAGGCCCATTGTCCCAAAAGCCACCTCGCTCTGCACTCCTCCACTCTCCGCCTCACTGAATCCATCCCATCGCATCACCGTCACAAAGCTCCACAGCACTTAGCTTGTGTTCCCAGTGTCCTCTGTGCCTCGGTGCACATCCACCATCCACCGCAACTTGCCGATCTTCAGCTGTCTTCATCAAGAAGCAGGTCTCCGCAGCCTCTGTTACTGTGCTTGTGCTTTCTTTAGGCAGTTCAACAAAAATGAATGTTAGGGGTAAATTGTTCATGTTTTGTTTTTGTTGTTTTGGGGTTTTTTTTTTACATTAAATTGTGCCAATCTGTCATTTCTTGCTGTTAACGCAGACCCAGCAAGGTTTTCTTTATATTGCAGGTCTGAATACAAAGACGGTCGGGCCTAAAAGCTTTTTCAAAGGCTACTTAATATTGAAACCTGTGTAAACATGTTAAATATTAAGGTGATTTGTTTGGTTACCTATAAAGAAGAAAATCCAGCTCTAGTTTTGTAAATCAGACACATTTCCAATGCTATATTTTCCAAAGGGAAAAATTCATGGTTTAACTGAGGAACCTCAAAACAAGAGGAAATTGTCTACTGTGAAAAAAGGGTTAAGAGTTAAATCTGCACTATGTATGATTTTTTTTTGTTACAATGGACAGAAATATTATTATTAGGCCTGCTCCAAGTCACCCTGAAATCTTGAGTCGGATTTTATTAGCTCAGTATTTAGGTCTCAAATGCAAAGTCAACATTATACTGATGAATATACCATAGCAATAGTAGATAAGATAAGAGAATTCACTCACATACTCAGAAACAGGGTTGGGTAGTAACTCAATACATGTAACAGCATTACATAATCAGGATACAATGAAAAGATAACTGTATTTTGATTACAAGTACATACTAAAAGCAGGTGATTACCTGCAGGATTACAACTACATACATGCAAACTTGTCGCTTTTGTCTAAACTTGCCAGTTTAAATGGTAAATATGTCTCATGAATCTTCTGGATGTGCAGAGTTTTTCACTTGAAGAGGCAGGGAGGGGGTCCTGCTGCCAGAATAGATTTTAAAAATATCCCCTCCTCGGCAGCAGTTTGCAGTCTTTTATTCAGTATTTTATTTTGTTGGCAGAGCTGAGACCTGTAGCGTTTTCCTGGAGATATCTGCATCAGGCATTTACTCTGGTTGTAAATTAATGCATCATTAGCAGTGAAGTTAAGTTCACTATATGTGATTTATATCTTCAGTAGATTTGAAGTGATGGTGTAATATGTTAATATGTGTAAATTATCATTATTTGTATCGAAGCCAGCCGATTTAGTTTTAATGTAAAATGAGTGCCTTTTAAACTGGTAAGACACACTAAGTTGTGTGAACTACTGAACGCATGGAAACCGCTAAAAAGTCTAAATTACATCACAAACAGCGATCATCAAAGTATCGGCCATCAAAACTAGTGTAGAGGTTTTATCAGTTAGAACACAAATAATGGTCAATGTTCTGTAACGTGTGATCAGTAATAATGTTTTTAAAGCAAAGTTCTATTTAATAACAATTGATGAGGAGGGTCTTAAAAGAAACAATCAAATCTTTGGTTTGGAAAGATACAGAATTTGAACAAATCAGAGCCAGGAGAGCAGTTTTTAACTAAACTGCGTTTGCATATTTGTTAAATTCAGTGGATTTCAAAAAAGTTCCTAAATGGTTCTTGGCTTAAATTGGTATAGAACAGTGGTCTCCAACCCTCCTCCTGAAGAACTACTTTCCTGTAGAGTGCAGTGCCAACACATGCTCCAACTAGTCAAACTTTATCCAAGTTCTTGATTGGCTGGATCAGATAAAGGGGTTGGGCAGCTCACAGACATATATACATCACATTGTGATACGCTTTCTCTTTGGGAAACCTTCAAAATGTAACAAAGTGAGCCAGCCAGTCAGATATAATATGTCCATTACTCAGTCAACACAAGTAGCAGGTCATAAAAATGTGTTTATCTGATTTCTTATAAAATCTCAGCTTTCATAGCTAGCTAGCATTATTGCTAACATTAGCTACTAATAGTTGGCCAACTAGTTAGCACTCAACATAATATTACATTGGCCAAACACAACCAAAACAACTGTTCAGTCTACCTGTGAAAGGTCATTCCCCATGGTCTGATTTGGACTATGCGATGGTTTGTACAGCCCCAGGATGCACACTCTGGCACCTTTTTCTAGTCCAGTCATCCAGAGAGAGAAGTTGTTCAGTCCAATATGGCGGCAACATTGACACATGATCCAATAGCCAGTGCGGTGTCTATATGTATCTGTGTCTGGGGCAGCTTGTTGGATAGAGGTTGGAACTAAACTCTGAAGGAAAGTAGCTCTCCAGGAGGGGTGTTAGAGACCTTTACAAGTTAAAGTTCTTCTAACTTAAAAAAAATGGTTTTAGAAGAAAACCCGTTGAAAGATTCTTCAGTGATAAAAGAACCTTTTAAAAGTGATTCTTCTATGGCACCGCTCGAAGGAACCCTACTTGCCCTGTTTTTAGAGAGTGGGGGACCTCATGGTGGAGTACTATATGTCATCAGTAGATAACGTTATGCAGCAAGGCTTTGAGAAGTGGTACCTATTCTGTAAAGTACTGTTGCATAGTCATTTGCCGTTATGCCTGGTGCCCAACCGAGATCTGTGTGGAGGTCCTTGTTTCCTTTTTTGCCTGTCACTCATGACTAAGGACACACAAACACCTCTAAAAAGTCACTGGAGTTCATTGCTTCACTCTCAGGGACACTTCCACCGCCCCCCACCACCTTTGACCAATAAAAACAAATCAGCTGCCAGAATTAGACTGTGTTTATTGTTGACACAAAGCCCAATAAAACAAAAACAAACTGAAATATGATGAGCTGTGCTTTGGAACAATACCTGCGTTTTCCTCTTTGCTTCTTGGGAGCCTCCAAAAAGATGCGGAGACCAGAGAGACTAGATCTTAGTATTCCTCTTCTGAGCAAACACAGAAGAGCAAAGACAATCCAACTTTTAGGAGTTTAGGGAAAAGTGATTTGCGTCAGATGACAAACAAAAGATTCAGAGTAAGTTAACTTACCACATATGATATAGATGTAAGCCATCTTTCCCAAAACAGGGCTTAATCTGGGTTTATAGGCCTAGTTCCCAGCGTTCCCGATTTGAGAGTTAATTTGTTTTCACATCCTCCCTCATATTTTTTCAACTGAGCCCCGGTTTCCTGTTTAGATGTGAAGAATGGAAATAAAAGGTTGCGCTACTAAAGCAAAGAGCAACACATTCCCAGAGCGACAGGCTCAAAGATGATAAACGGAGCTACTGAAGAGAACTCATTGTGACTTTGCTAAAAACACCACAACAATTAGTCATGTGAAACATGTACGCTAACATCCCGGTCATCATGGATTAGAGGTGGCTAATGGTTAAAATACCTGTTTTTGTGGAATGTACAGATTTAGAATGGTTTCCAATGGCCAGGCCAAAGAGGTCACAATGAATTATATGAATTCCCTTTGGTTTTTCAAGGCAATTCCTCTACTATTGAAGTTGGCACAAGTTGAGAGATGGAAAATCACGATTAGTGTTTCCAGTTGAATGGTAGGAACAACCATGCACAGTTCAGATTGTGGGTAGAGCTTATTTACAGGCACCCTCTTAAACCTACAGGATGTCTCTAGGCCTCCAGATGGGGGTCAATATCTACAGGCCCAACTCAAAGCCAATCCAGATGAAGACACTGATACCTAGCCTACTTTTATGCTTGTACATACTGTAGATCTGCTACGACTCTGGGTCTGTTCCTCCCCACTACACCAGACTTGCAAAGTAGAACCACAAAAAAAAAAAAAACAGAACAAAGGCAGTGAAGAAGAATTAATCTCATCAAATATTAAACAGACGTTTGCAGATTGATTCAGCGATGCGGGGGGCTGCTATGAAGCATCTGCGGAGCTTAACTGGGGGAAGGAACTTCATGCTAATGATGAGAACAGTTACTTTTACGCTTGAGCTGTGCTCTTAAAAATAAAGGTGGCACAAATCTTCAACTCTGGTCTAGGGAGGCCAGTGTTCTGCCGGGTTTAGTGATTAAACAAACCCACAAAACAAGCCAGTTAAGTTCAGGTAAGGTCAAAAATAATACAGCACATGGTAAATTTTAATTACATTAGCTTAGCTTAGACACCTTTAGCGTAACAAATATTAAATAATAATTATTTGACCTTCATAACACTTCTTTTTGTTGTATAAGTTACATAATTATGTTCATGAAAACCTCTGAAACTATAATATGCTCATAAAATAAGCTTACCTTCAAAAATTCCACCAAAAACAATCCATGTGTGTGGAGAGATTTACTTGTTGCTTACTTCCTCTATGTCTTCTTCTAGAACAGTAAAGGCATATCTATTGAAAGACTAAGAGACTTCAAGTGATTTTTGTTACCATGCCGTACCTCTGCCAGTTGGTAGAGATGGCACAATCAGGTTAAGTTCAAAGCAAAAGCTCAAAAGCTTAAAGCTTCTGAAAGCTCACTTACAAAAATGTATTACATGAAATGTTAAAATATATGCTGATGGGTGTCTGGCACATTGTTTTATAATAGTTTACTGATTTTGTAAGTTGTACTTAATATGTATTTATTCCATTTATTTAATCCAATTGTGGCGGAGGAAAACATGCAGAGTGTTGTAAAGCAAAACAGTCCCTGAAGAAAACTTTCTTTTTTAATATTTGCTGCTATTTTACCATCATCAACATTACATATAGAAACTCAGGAGACGTGTCAGTTCACCGGTGTTTTTAAGATGTGGTGTCACCTGGTTCCTATCACCACCATTGTAAAGAAATCCAAGACTGTATCAACACACCAAACCACCCTGATTGACTCTGTCTATGTGTCAAGGATTCTCAAATTTTGAAAACTTGGTGAAATATCTTTAAATACTAAAATAAAGCACTAGCTACACAGCGCTTACAGTAGTAATAATAACATTCAGTGTAAAGATAAATATCTTTTTACACGTCATCTTTTGTGACTAGCTCCATCTGCTAAAACCTCCTTCTTATTATATATGACAACGTGTTGCTTTAACATTGATTGATTTAACACTGATTGATTTCACTGGTTTGATTGATGTAAACCTGGTTTCCAGAATCCCCTTTCTTTTAATCGTTTAATTTGCCCATCATGCATATTTTATCAGCCGTTATGCTGGTCTGGTGCTTTTTTAGCTGATCGCTGGTCACCATCACACCATCATCCAAATCCAAACGTATTGCTGCTGTCAGTTGTCATTTTTCATTTTCTGATTTAATTTGAAAGGAGCTTTTGTCCTTTACAGTGCGTCTAACTTTGATCGTGAACTGACCAAAAGGACTGGTCCAAAATTACTGGGATATAATCTGGGTCTATTGACTTTTCCTTCTCCTAGAATGTTAGCATTTTGTAAGTACAAGGTTTTGGTCCAACAACAGTGATATTCTGGCTTTGCTGGTGGTCAGCTATGCTGGTCAGTGCTGGTATTTCTAATAGGGTTCAGTCAGATAACTCTATTTTTGAATGGAAAAATGTTCAGATGTCCTCTTCTGTGTGCTTCTGAGTGTTCCTTCGTAATGCTGAACTAGTATGTTAGTACAGGTGTTACAGATGCTACCACACTGAGCTGAAAGCACAGCCTGAGCTGAAAGCGTGTTGGATGTAGCGTCGATAACTACAGAGGGCGAGACTTTGTCAGAAGTTTGCAAATTGTACCTTCAAGCTATAAACCATTTAGCAACCTGTATTTATTAACCTGTGTTTGTTCTTGTAGTCAAGCTTTAATTGAGCTCTGTCTCAGTAGCCTTTCTAGGTTTATCATATTACTTTAAAGCTAATCACATACTACCACCACTTTGTTACCTGCTATGTGATTAAAGCAGCAACCTAATAATGAATATTCTTTCTCAGCAAGTTGCTCAAGTTAAGCAATGTTTTCTTTTTCAAAGTAGTAAAGGAGGAAAGTGATAAAGAGTTCCAGACTGCACAGGGGCTAGAGGGGTCAGGGCACTGACCTGTTGTCCATCACCTCCTCACAGGCTCCCCTTAACCACTAAGAAAAATGAATATTTTATACAGACCCTCCCCCTTGAGTGGGACTGTCGGACCTTGTTTCTCTCCACAACCGCACACCAGGCTTTCTAGGCTCTTAAGAGGACGCCACAGTTTGCATAATTCAATGGCCACATGCTGTGTCTATCTCCCTTTCCCTTTAATAAAAGGGTAGGTCAGCTGGGATGGTGGGTGTAACTAAAGTTTAAGTGGAAGGTAATGGCATGGCACTAAGCAAGAACTTCATATGTAGATCTCTATACAGATGTCCATACATGTCTATAGAGCTGTGGAGCATCTGTTAGATGGGACGGTCCTATAAATATTGTCCCAATTATTGTTGACACCTTGTAGATTAAATAACATGTGGTCACCAGCATCCTGTGGTCAAAAGCTGAGCCTGCCCACATGGTTTTACAGTGTTTCTTCTCAAATCATGGGTATTCACAAATAGGTTGTCTGACAGTCACTGCAGTAACAGCCTCTACTCTTTTGGGAGGGCTTTACACTAGAAGTTGGGACTGCTGTGAGAATTTAATTGATTTCAGCCACAGTAGTGTTAGTGAGGTCAGGTACTGATGTTGGATGATCAGTTCTGGTTCATAGACGACACTCCAACTCATTCCAAAGGTACTGTACTGGATGTAGCTCCATCACTCCAGAGAACGCTTCGTACCCCTCCAGGCAATGGTTGGCATTGGGCATGCCTCATGTGTGACTGCTTCAGTGCATCTGAAGACTTGTATTTCATCACTGTACAAAGAAAAAAAAATATACATATATTTGTGCAACTATTCTTTTGAAAAATTTGGATAGTTGCACAAATCGTTGCAGCTAGAAGGAATCAACCGACAGGAATGAAACTTGGTGGGTTGGTTTGACATTGTGAGACATGCAAATGATTCAAGTTTCACACTCAGCTGGGCATGTGATGTAAGCAAGGACAGGCCTTATCGCTGTACCTGACTGACCAGCCAGAATAAGGACATTCAGCAAGCACTGATGCCCTCAATGTGTCATCCTGTTTGTGCCAGCACCACTCGCAGATGGCTGCACGATGCAGGACTACCAGGACATCATACTGAGAGACACTTCTCCTGTATGTGTAGCTCAATAAATATTGCCCATATCACTCTAAATTTGTCATCATTTATTGTTCCTGGTAATCTTTATCTTCCTTCCCAATAGCTTTGCAATACAACACTTTAGCTGATTCTCTTATCATGAGCAACTTACAAGGTTAATCATATTACAAATAGGCCAATTTAGTCCTTGCCCAAGGACTCTTATTGGCGTAGCACAGAACAGTTACCCAGACCAGGAATTGAACCCCAAACTTCCACATGAGGTGGTAGTTCACAGACAGGTAGTGGTGTTTTCCATTGCACCACACCGACCACACTTCCTTCTGGGTGCAACTACTGTTTTGATGATCAGTGTATACATATACATACATACACATATACATCTGTATGTATGTACGTACATATGTATGGATAGATAGATATATAGATAGATTGATAGATTGGTAGATAGATATGCGTAAATAAAGAAATAAATAAGGTCTGGATGATGTCTTCCTCTGCCCGTGAAGCATCCCTCTCTGCATGTCAGTATCCTTCTCCTGCGTTCTAGCACCACTCTATTACGCCCTGTGATAAATGCAGGAGCAACAAGGGAATCATCAGTGCCCATGGGTTGGGCAACTAGCCCACTACTAATTACTCTCACTGTTTATAGAATGTATTGTAATATTTAATATACTTTCCAGTGGAGAGTAATTGGTTAGTTATTTAATTACCGTAAGTCTGTTTATAGGATAAAACAGACAGTGATGTACATGTTTCATAAAAAAAAAAAGACTGATCCAACAAAGAAGCTGCTGGTGTTCTCTGACTGCATCTGGGATTACTTGGATTGTTTGAAGTGCAAAATGCTAAACCAAATTATGAAGACTGAACTGTGGAGGTATTGAAAAAAAATCCCTGCAGATTTCTTTGAAAAACTGAAAACAGGCCTCAAAGAAGTAAAGAGTGGACGCAGTCAATACTGAACAATAAGACACAGTACAGATGTAATCATTTTAATTTAAAAGAAATTGTTAAATATGTAGCTTTCTGCCTTTTTCCCTGACACTGAAAAATGAATATGTAATGGCGGTTTCGACTGTAAATTAAACAAATGAAGGGTGGTCTTTTGCCCAGTACTAAACAAAGCTCCATTTTCTCACCAAAGAAAGTAAAGATTTCTAGTCGCTGATCAAAATTGGTCTTCACTTGTCCTCTGGTGTTTACATAACAGCAGCCGCTGTTACGCAGTGCAGTGGTAACTGCACTCTGTGCGGTAGGAAGATTAACTCCAAGGAACAAAAGGCTCATTGATGTTAGAGGGCTGAGAGCCAGAGTTGACGGCAGCTGTCTCAGTGGACAAGGCAGACGAGATGCCCTGTGGGGTCCACAGAGCCACAGGTGCCGTCGTGTCCAGCTATGAAGTAACTAAACATCTTTATGTTTCCATTTTAGTGCTGCAATTTTGAAGACATCCTGACAGTGAAGGTCACAGGCATGGAAGCAGATGGAGCAATCATGTGTATGACCCTGGAACACAAAAAAGGTTGAATAAGCACAACTTTACATCCATTTAGAGGTCCAATGACTCCACTTTTTCTTCCCTCTGATAGCAATATCTAATCCTTAGGTATCTGTTCATAATAAGTACCAGTACTGATACAAGCTCTTTCTAACCCGACTATGCCTTTAAATCCTGCTATTTATACCATTCCAGGTTTCATTTTGGTAAAGCAGTGTTCTATGTCACAAATTAAACATACTGAGCTGGAATGAATGGCATTTACTGATTGTGTAACTTTATGTTTAAAAGGTTTCAGAGATACAAATAGTCACAATTCTGACACTGTATTAAAAGCAAAACACTACATTACTGAATGATGATATTATGTATCAGTGTATGTATCATGAGATCAGTGTTTTTGTATCTGATCATATTTATATATATATAAATCGTATTTATCGTATATATAAATCGTATTTTTATATATCGTATATAAAAACGATAGATATTTTAATATGCAACAAGACATTATGTATTTAAAAGCATAAATGTGCTTATTTGCAAAAACAAGTCTAGCATTCTGATGATGTTGAAATTAAAACATAAACAATGTTTACCTTACTTCTTTGTTACTTCTTGGGCAAAATCCAAAGGAACCATTCAAAAATAGAATTTTAAAATCTTAGCATTTTGGACTATACTTTATGCTAAATACTGTTACCAAATCAAACATAAATTTGTGAAATACATACAGGATATATGTAATATATTGCTGCTGACCAAAGAAAAACAGGTATCTTCATTTTTGTCCATTTAAATTTTTCTATATCGTTTGACCACAGCAGTTGTCCTTTACAGTGCGTGAAAATTTCATGATGATTGGACATTAGAAATGCTTTAAAATCACCTGCAATACAACCTTGAAGGCCCACCTGTCAGAATTTGGTCCACTTCTGGCACAGATACGCCAGTGCTGCCTAATGGCAAACTGCATATTAGCCAAAAGTGGCCCACATATGTAAAAACTTACGTGGCCCACATTTGGCAAAGGAGAGCGGCCCGTCCAAGTGCTGTCAATCTGTGCGGTAAGTGGGCCAGATGAAAACGGGGAATGTGGGCCAGAACAATTTTGCTCTCTGGGCTGCTTTACACTGACTTTAACTGCCATTGATATGGTTGGTATGGTATTGGTGCAGTACTACATTTAACAATGATTGCATTCATATAGCTCTTTCCTGTAGAAATCTCTATTTATTTGACTTGTCACTTTTAAAGGAATAATTTGGTGAAAGTAGTCACATTTGGGGTCCAAGCTTTGCTTCTTTAGCTTTGCACTGCAGCAAAGGTACAAGGTTAATGTAGCCCAATGGTAATGGACACTTTACCTAACCAGTTGGCATTGTGAAAGCTGCATGCCTAAAACAGCATACACTGTAATTGTTGCATTCCTTTTAAAGTTTCTAACTTTCTGACTGTCCTCTATTAAAATGCACAAATGTAGGGAAAAATTCAGGCATCAAAAAGTTTACTGCTGTTCAGCTATGCACTTTGGCCATTCTAGTTTTTCCGCCAATCCTTTGCATTAAACGTCATGAAAAGAGTCACATGTCAGGACAGTAAATCTCTTGGCATACGCATGGAGTGCTGCTCATCGTGGCCGTGGGAGTCAGCGTCCTTAGGGAGGCCTCGAAAACAAGCCTTCTGCTGAGAATGTAAAGTGAACTAATAACCTGCCGTTATCCGACTCCCCTCTCGGCATAAGTAAACATGCGCATTTCTCAGACAGGGCACATGTTAGGATTCATGTGCAGAATGTTCATTAGTGTTGCATTACATGTGCCCTTCTGACCATGGCCTCTGCCCTCTTAACATAAAGGCTTGAACGTATAGTTGTAGGAAAAGCTTTTAATTGAACCATTTCTGTTATGTCATTTACAAAACTCTCTTTAGGGAACCAGTTGCTGAAAACACCGCTATTTGGCACCTTTAGTTTTAATAGAGTGTCAGTCTAAAACAGAAACCTAGCAGGCAGCGGTTAAACATGGTAGGGAGACAAATATTTTGGCTCTGATATCTCTCAAAATGCAGTTGCGCTCACATTCTGAGATTTATGTGTATCCCAAAAAGAGAGAGAAGGTATGTTAGTAGCAGGAGAACAGAGAGATTTGTAGTGGGATGTAAATCATGCAACGCTGAAGCTGATCTTGCTCACTGCCAACTCAGTCAAACAGAAAACATCCAGAGTCTGTTTTAATGTGTTTAACTGACATAGAAACCCCTATGAAGTCACAGTTACACAAGCATAGTGTAATGTAAAGGAGCACTGTGCTGTTGGGGTGTCTTATGACAGAGGCTGCCATGTAGAGCTGCAATGTTGCTACAGTAGCCAGAAAGGACAAACCACACCCTGACTTGATTCCATTTCATATCTCATGTTTTTTTATTGAAGCAGCAGCTCGAATTTGATGGCTGGAAGATGGTAGAAAGACGAAGAATCCCTGTCAGTCCTTGTCCATGTGTTGGTAGCTCTGTGCATAAAACTCCAGGTAAGATATTTTGATAGCTTAAGTCTGCTAAGCAAAAATAATACCAGCATTAAAACTGTGAAGTTGAAGTCAGCTTCTTGTTCGAATTGTACCATTCCACCTTAAATGGTGCAGGGTTTACATTGTGGCACCAACATTCAGCTTCTTATTTGCCAGTTTCTTGTTCAAATTGTTCCATTCCGCCTTAAATGGTGCAGCATTTACATACTGTTGATGACATTCAGCTTTTTAGTCACCAGCTTCTTGTTCAGTTTTTTAAGTTTCACCTTAAATGGTGCAGTGTTTACATTCTAGCACTAACATGCAGCTTCTTATTTGCCAGTTTCATGTTGGAATTGATCCTTTCCACCTTAAATGGTGCAGCATTTACATACTGATGGTGACATTCAGCTTTTTATTCACCAGCTTCTTGTTTGAATTTTCTTGTTCCACCTTAAATGGTGCAGCAGTAATTGTAACGCCTTCTCCACAATGAGAAGTTCACATACATGCTAGCACTCATATATACCCACATATTAACCACATGGAATACTATAGCAATAGTTTAGCCACATCTTAGCAAGCACCTGGGATACAATAGGACCATAGTAGAAATATATTTATTATATAACTATTTAATTATGTATGTATAACTATTTAATTATGTAGAATTACAGAAGTATCTCTAGACCTTTAATAGGATTCTGTTTTAAAGGAGCCCCCGCAGAACTTTCCTCTCCAGCTCCCCTTCATATTGCAATCCGTCCCACAGCGTCTGCTTGTGTTTGGAGGGTGCTGGGGGGGCTGTCATCCAAGGGCTGATGCAGACCACCTGCCTTGGCCTTTCTCTGACCCCCTGCCGCCCCCACAGCAGAGGCATTCCACTACCTTCCCTTGCCATGTTTATCCTGAAGACGATTAGACAGCACTCCTATCAAACGCATGCCTGCAAACGGCCAGCCACTCCTCCACGCTTCTTCATCTGCTGAGTGTGAGAGAGAGGGAGGCCAGGGGGCTTTGCTTCTCTACTCCAACATGCTAAACTTCCATTAACCCTGCTAGAGGTGCCTGCTCATTTACCAACATTGTTAACTATAATACTACTAATGATAATACTTTTAATTTATGTAGTGCCGATTGATAACACGTTTACAAAGTTCTATACAGAGAGACTAAAAGCATAGAACTAAAATAAAACATAATAATGAATGAAGGAATTCAAAGAGAGAAGTGATAATACCTTATTACAGTAAAATGTAACTGAAAAATAAAAGACTAATAAATAAATGTAGTATAAACTTTTTTGAACGCCTTGAATCGCTTCCAGATTTTCTGAGAATTCCAGAGCTTGGTTATCGTAGTAACAGAAGGCTCACTCCCCCTCTTCAGCTGACTTTCTGGGATTGCCAGAGTGCTGTTTTTTAATCTGATCTAGGAACATATTTTTGCTTGCCAAAAATATGTGGACATCCCTCCTAACTACTAAGTTTAGGTGCTGCATCCAAACTCACTGCTAACAGGTATACAAAATCAAACATATAGCCATGCATCTCCATAGCCAAAACCAGCAGTAGAATGGGTTGTACTAAAGAACTCGCTGTCGTAAGTTGCCACTTGTGCCACAAGCACGTTTCTGAAATTTCTACCCTGGTCGACTGTAAGTACTGTAACTGTGAAATGGAAACATCTAGGTACAACAACAGCAGATCAGCCACAAAGCACTAGAGCATGCAAACTCACAGAGCAGAAGCAGTTCAGGCTACTGAAGTGTGTGATGCATGAAAATCTGCTGCATCACTCCAATCTAACTTTGGAAGCAACAAAAGGATTACATGTAGTGAGCTTCATGAAATGGGTTATCATGGCTGAAAGGCTGCACATAAGCCTAAGATCAAAATACATAATGGCAAGCATTGGCTGGAGTGGTGTAAAGCCACCACTGGAGTGATAAATCCCTTTTCGCTATGTGGCGGTTCAATGGATGAATCTGGGTTTGGGGGATACCCAGGGAATGCTACTTACCAGGATGCATAGTGCCTACAGTAAACTTTGGTGGAGGAGGGATAATGGTTTGGCACTGTGTTTGGTCCCTGATGGCCTGGTGTCACTTCACCTCCACCCTTACCGCAAAATCTGCAGGAACTGTGTGAGAATATTCAAGCTGCATGGGATGGATTATCACAGGACACCATTAGGCACCTTTACAACTGAATTCCGAGATGTCTGACGTATTGCACTAGCAAACATGTCGGCCCAACGCCATACTGAGAGACACTACTTCTGTATGTGTAGCTCAATAAATATTGCCCATATCAGTCCAAATGTATTATCATTTATTGTTCCTGGTAACCTTTACCTTCCTGCCCAATAGCATTACAATCTGACACTTCCTTCTGGGTGCAGCTATTCTTTTGATGATGAATGTATGGCTAATATTTTAGAATGTCATAATGCATGCTAATGTAATGAAGTGCTTAGAGTTATTGTGGACTACTTCTATGGACCATTTCTTTGTTGTTAACACAAAGTACAGTGAAGCTAAAATGGATGAAAGCAGTATAACTGAACCATTGTCTATTAATTTTGCCAAGGTATAGAGGAGCAACGCCATGAAGACAAGAATCTTAAAATCAACAGCATTTAATAAACTATATCGCTGTTTAAGGGAACCTCAGTTTGTGAGTCATATTCAAATTCAGTGTCCATCTAATGATGATGAATAAAACAGCACAAGCAGCTCATGCTAAGTTGATTTCGTCTGAATTTGTCCTAGTTTGTTTTAGGTGTAAATAAAAGGATCACTCGAGGCCTGCTCTCTGGTCCGTTCTCCAGCAGGCCTCACTACTGCCAAAAGCTTGCCTCCCCCCGCTGCCTCCTCACACAAACATCAAACAATGAGGAACTGCAGCCTGATAGCATAATTCACTCTCCGCTTGCTAAAGAATTTCTCTTGGAACGTGCACCCCATTTCTGGGATTTGATTTAAAACGAATTGCTGTTTAAGACTGTAAATGTTTAAACCAAACATAATGCTGACCTCATCATGACCAGGCCTATAAGACTGGCGTTCGAGCAGAAAGCTCTGTTCTGTTTCTCCTGACACAGCTGCTCCTATGGCGCTGTTAGGCTTATCAGAGTTTACAATAGCTGCATATCTTTCAAATCATCCTAGAAAAAAGTCAGAGTAGTGTACAGTGAAATGTAAAGTGGAGTGATTTGAAGTGAAGTGATCCATTATACAGAACGTACAGACTTGGATTCCTTTGCAGTGGTGATGATAGGAACAAAATAGCTATTTTACACACACACTCAGCACTTTGTCAGGTATTGTGTCTAATCTTCTTGCACCAACAGAACACATGCTAACACGCCACCGTCATGTCACTGTCACTGCAGTGATGAGAATGATCCACTATCCAAGTAATACCTGCTCCGGAGTGATTCTGTAAGGGTCCTGTGATGGTCCTGACCAATGAAGAACAGGGTTATGGTAGGATAACAAAGAAACAGATGGACTACAGTCTGTAATTGTAGAACTACAAAGTGCACCTATATAGTAGGTGGAGCTGATAAAATGGACAGTGAGTGCACACACAAGGTAGGTGTACCAGTACGAGTTATCCAAAACAGCCAGTGAACCTACGTGTGTCTTCTGATTCAGTGATATAACTTTATAAAGTATTAAAGGCTTTGGATGTCTGGTTCCTATCACTACCACTGTGAACAGTTCTGACTCAATTTTCAGATCAAACCACTCTTAGTGAAGCTGTTTACATGTGTACAGTCATTTAATGGTACAAAAATGTTGAAAAAGCATTGAACTACCCCTTTAAGCTTTTTCAATTACCTTGAGACGACATGCAAAAAATGACTACTGTGAGATCCATGGGAAAACGGTTTCTATAAACCTGAATTCCAATAAAATACATAATTACTTCTCTGTGCATTCATTAACATTAATGGTTAAGAGAAAGAAAATTATACAATAACAAATGTCACTGTGAATCATTCTGTGACTAGTATTCATTCTGTATATGTAAGGATGTCACTACTTTCTATCTTCATTTAGCCTGAAGGAGAAAGAAAATATTGGACTGCCAGTTGGACTTTTCTAGCCAAAATAAATTGAAACCAGTCAAGAATACAGAAGCTTCAGATGGTTTTGACATACAAGCTTAAGAAATACTGCTATTTAGCATCAGGCTCTTGGCTAATGAACAGTTCAGCTGGAGTGCCAGTATATTAGAGGAGGGTCAGTTTAGCAGAAAAAAGCTTCATGTGTGGTCACAGCTGACTTTAATCTGCGCATCTGCTATCACTCCAGATCAAATTTAGCCATGCCAAATGGTTTATGCTGCAAATGTAAATGTAGCCTTGTCAAATGGTCTGTTTGAGGATTAGAGGACTGTCTCCTTATAATGACCTTAAAGGGTGAATTCCACCATATTGTTTGAAATTTCAACATAAATCACTCAAGGAAAAGTAAAGGAATTCATTCAGATTGGTTTAATAAATAAACACCATTCCAGAGAAATTATTGAGCCAGATTAGCACACAATGGCAGTGATAGGAACCTGAGGTCCAAAGCCTCTGTGAGGCTACCTCATGGAAGTTTATTTTGTAATGTCTCGTCTGAAGCCGTAGAGGTTGTTATTATTAGGGGTTTGCCTACAGTGTATATCCTGTATCTTCTAGACACTTCCATGAATGGCACCTCAAAACCATATTAATGGATTTAGCACCATTCAACATCATCAGATATTGAAAAAACCCAATATGTAGGCATAGCTTCACTGGTTGTTTGGATAATAAACAATCCCGGTTATCTTTTCACTGTAAACATCATACACATCATGCTATCAAGCAAGCATTCTCTCCTCTTCATTATACTGAAGTGATGCAAAATCCCCCCTTTTTACAATAGAGGATCAACAGTGAATAAAATGTGTTTGCTTCAGCAAAAGCACATACTGAACACATTCACAACCTCTGAACTTACAAGTTCAAGAAGGAACTTCTGAGGAGCACTAACATAAATAAGCATAACATAAATAAACAGGAGCTCTGCATTTGCTGCCTCTTGAACCATGTTTAACAGAGCAGCCCCATCTGCTGTCATGCTGGCACATGACATGTGTTCATGTTTTCAAGTATATGGAACTGTTTAACACTGCAGTGACTCCGAAGATGCAAAGCTGCTCAAATGACAGGCCTAATCAGTCACTGGAGGTTACTGGTACCCATATACAGGGGTTGGACAATGAAACTGAAACACCTGTCATTTTAGTGTGGGAGGTTTCATGGCTAAATTGGACCAGCCTGGTGGCCAATCTTCATTAATTGCACATTGCACCAGTAAGAGCAGAGTGTGAAGGTTCAATTAGCAGGTAAGAGCACAGTTTTGCTCAAAATATTGCAATGCACACAACATTATGGGTGACATACCAGAGTTCAAAAGAGGACAAATTGTTGGTGCACGTCTTGCTGGCGCATCTGTGACCAAGACAGCAAGTCTTTGTGATGTATCAAGAGCCACGGTATCCAGGGTAATGTCAGCATACCACCAAGAAGGACGTTTTCCTCCACCAGCATCACGTAGTGACCTGGCCACTATCCTGCAAGAAGAATGGCTTAAAATCCCTCTGACCACTGTGCAGGACTTGTATATGTCATTCCCAAGACGAACTGACGCTGTATTGGCCGCAAAAGGAGGCCCTACACCATACTAATAAATGATTGTGGTCTAAAACCAGGTGTTTCAGTTTCATTGTCCAACCCCTGTATGTCTTTCTTTCTTAGTTTAGTTAGTTGTCTAATTGACCGGACAAAAAAAAAAAAAAAAATAGTCACCTTGTGTGTTTAAGGTGGTAGTAACGTCATGTTTCCAGGCACTGGACAAAGATGGTGGGGGTATAAATACCTGCAGGGTGTGAGTGACAGAATTCATAGATCGAAAAGAGGTGGTACAGTGCAGTAAATCTCGTCTCGTTGGATGTGTGGAAAATGGGTCACAATGCAGATGTTAATGATTGGCTAAAAGGAGTGATTGCATTCAGGCGTGCCAAATGCCATAGTGTGAAGGAAGTAGCTGAATTTGCAGGTGTATCGAAGCGTACGGTCATACGGGTCTACTAGCAGTGGCACAAATCCCAGTCTACAGGAAATTCTCCTCAGAATTGTGCATCCACAAAATCTGGCCAAACTGCTCTATTCTTTGATGCAAGAGTGGCTGAACATTGATGTGGCCTACATCCAGTCCATGCCAAATAGAATCACAGCTCTTATTCATGCTGGTGGAGGTATTACACGATATTAGGTATGTTTCAGTCACAGATGACACATTTTTTGTCCAGTAAGCTTACTTAGTAGTAGATCTTCACATCTCAGGTGAGATTTCTTTAATCTTTGTCTATCTGCACATTGTCCTTGTGGAATTCTGTCAAATATCAAAATGTCAAAAACCAGAAAGATCTGTTACTGATCTGCTGTGCTGTTAGACACTGTGTTTGAACATTGTATTCATATGCTAATCAGTTTTGTCATCAAATCAGATTTAGTTAGAATCAGTTACATTTATCTGATTCACTTATTCAGAATTCCATTGCATTCTCACTGGCCACAAACTTCAGTTCCTTCACTTTCACAGCCAAAGATCAGGCAGAAGATACATGCATCAGTTCTCCCAGTGACGGGGAGAGGAACCGAAGTCAGTAGCGATAGAATTAGACAGGTCTCAGGAGGCTAGCTGAATCATACAATCTGATGGACTAGCTGAATGCAGCTCTTTGATTGGCTAAGAGCTGGTTGAACTCCTCCATTTGATTGGAGCCACAAATTATTATATTGAGGACAGAAATTAAGATTCTCTTAAATACAGTAATTTGTGGTCTGGATATAGTAATTAGTGGCCTTAATATAGTAACTCAATATATAGT
This sequence comes from Semaprochilodus insignis, assembly GCA_034552555.1. NCBI lineage: Eukaryota > Metazoa > Chordata > Actinopteri > Characiformes > Prochilodontidae > Semaprochilodus > Semaprochilodus insignis. The sequence continues at coordinate 9,774,537 of CM067498.1, forward strand.
AATTTGTGCCCTCAATATAGTAATTTGTGGCCTCAATATAGTAAGTGTGGCCTCAATAAAGTATTTTGTGGCCTCAATATAGTAATTTATGGTTTTAACATAGTAATTAGTAGAGGGCGCCATCACAGCGCTGTGGATACAAACCTGAAGGCGAAGAAGAAGAAGGAGGAGGAGGAGACGCCATTGGCTGCTGGGTTTGGTGTGATATTATGCTAGCCGGGAAAGGAGAATGTGTTGGTAGATGAACGTGTGGTGCCCCTCTAAACAATCACATGACCTGTAAAGGAAAGACCCAGTTCTGGCATGAAATTGAATGAATACATGGTTTTATTGCTGCACGGTAAGCTGTTCTCTCGGTTTGTGTACACAGTGTACAGCTCTCTGACGCTCTTCTCCTCCATACGAATTAGCTGTGCTAGCTAACGAGAGCTAACTGACCAACGCAGACAGACAGATACCCCAGACCAGCCTGCACTTTAATTTCAGCTGGTTATGGATCATTGGTTGCATTACTTTAACGTCAGAAACAGTTTTGCTCAGTAATGTTAGTTTTGTGTTCCTTTCCCCCCCCTGATATCTGCTAGCATAGCTAGCTAACCGGCTAACTCTCGTTTGCTGATAGCTAAGGTAAGGCAGGTAGCCAAATAGATACCTAAAGGGGAATTCCACCGAATTTTCAAAAAATAAATAAATAAATAAAGGAGTTAAGGTATAAACATAGCTGTTCAGAGTGATTTGGTGTGAACTAATTTATTTGTACACAAACGCAGATTTTCTGCACAGAGACGCTGATGAGAACCACAGGTCCCAATGCCTACAGTGGAAGTGTAGCCGTTTTATTTACTGTCCAAAACCACCAATGAATCTTCACATGTCTTCTGATAATGCTCAAATGGTGATAAATCAAAGAATTAATGCTTTCTGCGGTGATTATTTTGCCTTAGAACTCCCTTTGTGTAATCCTCCCCTATGAATTGATTAAAATACGTTTTAGACCAAAATTTTGTCACATAACTACTGTAAAATCAAGGTGTCAGACCCCAGGAAGCATATTCATAACCATTTCATGTAATACCGTTTTGTGGGGGAGCTTTTAGAGGTGGATGTCCGGTTCCTGTCATGCCACTGTGAGCTATTCTGATTTAATTTTTTTCTAGAATGAAGCATTTCACAAACACATAAAACCACTCTGAATTTAATAATTTATACATTTAATCATGCAGAAATGTAGAAAATGTGGTGGAGTTCCCCTTTGTTATTAAACATGTGGAAAGAAATCAAACAAACAAGAAACCGGAGGTTTAAAGCTAAAATGAATCTTCTATAAACATAGTAATACAGTTTTTACAGCAGTTCCTGTAATTGCACATTGGAGACCTGTTTGAAATCCATTATCTTCAGTTGGCCAGCTTAGCCCCCAGTCATTGACACCAAATGCAGGTTAATAAAAAAAGTGTGCTGTTGTAAGAAGGGCTAATAATTAGTGAGTTACGCAGAGCCTTGGAAGATCTTAATTGTTTGTATACTGCAGAGACATAAGCTACAGTGAACATAGAGGCCATTAAAAGTAACTGCCAAGTTACTGTTTTCCAGGATAGAAGCCTGAGGCTGATGCTGATGCTGGGCGCTTCAGCCAGGAACCATGCAGCAGAAGCGGAGCATCCAGATCATAGAATGGGAGGACTTGGACAAGCGCAAGTTCTACTCCTTCGGAGTGTTCATGACCATGACCATCCGTGCCACTGTCTACCCGGCCATGCTCATCCGCACCAGGCTGCAGGTACAGAAAGGAAAATCTCTCTATACCGGGACCTATGATGCTCTCCGAAAGATCCTGAGAGCTGAAGGAATGAGGGGCCTTTACAGGGGTTTCATGGTCAACACATTCACCCTCATATCTGGCCAGGCATACATTACCACGTACGAACTGGTGAGGAAGTACGTCTCCAACTACTCCAAGGATAACACTCTTAAGTCACTGGTGGCAGGAGGGTCGGCATCACTGGTGGCGCAGAGCATCACCGTGCCCATAGATGTGATATCTCAGCAGCTCATGATGCAGGGCCAAGGGGAACATCTGACACGCTTTAAAGTCAAACCCAAAGCATTGGCAGGAGCAAAGCACAGAGTCACTTTCGGTCAGACCAGAGACATTATTGCTCAGATATTTGCGGCAGACGGGTTCCGTGGGTTCTACCGAGGATATGTGGCGTCTCTTCTCACGTACATACCCAACAGTGCAGTCTGGTGGCCCTTTTACCACTTTTATGCAGGTAAGAACGTCTCTGAAGTGTTAATATACTTTTTGTTAAACTTAATATACAAGAAGCAAATGACCATCATCGCACTGTTACAAAATTACGATGGTATGTTTTCTGTTTGAGGATGGAGCATGTAGTCTTTTGAATGCTATACAAACAGGCTAGTTGAGTGATTTGAAAGCAATAGCCCACAAGAGCTTTGTCCCCATGAAGATTCTGTTCATCCCCAACACTTTTAATGTAATTCTTTTTCTTTTACTTCACAGAACAACTGTGCAAAATGGCTCCAAGTGACTGCCCGCATTTAATACTTCAAGCCATGGCCGGACCTCTGGCAGCTGCCACTGCCTCCACTGTCACCAATCCAATGGACGTAGTTAGAGCTAGAATTCAGGTAATTTTCTTGCAGTGTTTTTTTTTTTTATTATTATTATTATTTCCTTCTATTGTGCCAGAATTGTCTGTTGTGCATTTCACATTCAGTGTGCTGGAGTATGGTGCTGAAAGAACAGAACTTGTCACAGTCCAATAATAAAATATACTCTGTACTAATAGTAACTGTCAGGGTTACAATATCTGTCCAAATGTTTGTAGACGACTTTCCAATTAGCGAATTAATTTTTTTTTTAGTCCACCCATTGCTAATGCAGGTGTTGAATCGTGCATGCAGATATTGTATGTCCAGAAAAAAAGCCTTGCTGATAGAATTGGATGCTCTGGATCAATCAGACAACTCACCATGCTCACCATGCCTAATCCAAAACATGGGCTGGGGGTATGAAGTGGTAGTTGTTACTAGGGATGCATTTATACCACGTGTTTTTAGTACTCACTGCTATACAGAGTCCAGTACTATAATTAATTACTTCACATGAAGTAGTTGTTAATGAACCTTAAGAATTAAATTGTTGCAATCTAGCTTAAATGAAGTACATGAGTTAGCCATGCTACATTAGTTACTTTAGACTGAGTAGTGCTGCACTGTAGAAGAGTGGGCTTTGTTTCTTGTCAGAACAGCTGTAAGTAAAGTACGTTTTGTAGTTTTGACCCCTGCTTCTCGTCTGCCTCAACAGCAGTCTCTATAGAATTGTGATGGCCAGAATCACATCCTATCCAGGGAGCTGTCGAGTTCTTAAACTCAGGTTTTCTGGCTAGTTGAGCGGTTGTTGAATGTCTTCTAAAGCCAGAAATGACACTTTCTAAAGCCAGAAATACACTGTGATTTTACAAATCTTGTTTTTTGGTGACTTGTATAAAGAAAACCCTTGGGCATGAGACTCTGCCTCTGCAGACAGTTCTTCTACGGGAAAATAGTGCGCTTACATGCCCAATTACTGAGCAGCTACATGGTTGGACATTACAGTCTCTCTACAGACTGTTTTACATAGACTGATTGTGTGCATTAAAAAGAGGCTAACATCGCATCATCTGTGTATTCATGGCAGGATTATACCAAGGCAGAATGATTTAAAGTGAGCTAAAAGTGACTGCCATAGCATCAGCAGCTCTCTGTGTGAGCAGACCTTCTTTTACTGCCAGCTCAAGTTGTTTGTTCATTAGCATGGCAGCGCACAACAGGCATATGCCACATGAGTATTGAAATGTTGGTATTAGTGATTTTTGGTGACTACTGGTAGAAGGGCTTGGCATCAGCTAAATACTTGATACCACTATCAATATCAATATATCCCTAGTTGATCGTGTAGCATGGGGGGAGGGGGGTGGGATTGCCTAGTAACACCCTTGATTAGGAACAGGTGTTCCTATATAGTGGTGCAGTGCCTCAAATGTCTTGCCAATAGCTTCAGTACCCCAACATTTGCAGCATTTCATTCAGACTCTGTATCTTCCAACAGGTCGAAGGCAGGACTTCAGTCATTGAAACTTTCAAGCAGCTGATCAGAGAAGAAGGTTTCTGGGGGATGACCAAGGGCCTCTCTGCTCGCATCATATCCTCCACCCCCACAGCAATAGTCATGGTAGTCGGTTATGAAACCCTGAAAAAACTGAGCCTTCGTCCAGAGCTGGTGGATTCCAGGCACTGGTAGAGCCGTTGCGTCTAAACCATCTCCTCAGTAACTCCCTTGTTGCGTTTCATCCATTTCAGATTTGCCTTTTAACCTTGCTGCCTTGTGGCATGATTTTTGTGTCTTCGAGGCATTTTATATTTGATGTGTAGGGAATATTTTATGGTTTCATCTGATCTTGCAATAATGGAATACTTTATTGGTTTAATGTGGGGAAATACTGCTCAGGTTTGTGCGGAACTCGCAAAGCATTTGATCAGAAAGAGGGATAATGTTGATTTTACCGTGTATTTTAAGACTTTTAATTTATTTTTGTTACCGTCTAGGGAGTACTTGAGGTGTTTTCGAATGCTGAATCATTGTCTTTCTTTTGGATGGGGAGCAAAATATGCTAGAATGTTGCAAATGGGCCCTGCCACCTGTTTCTGTCACTTTGTGTTCTGTGGTGCACTGGATGTTTCGCTCCTTGAGATTTTTCTGTGTTTGTTATTTCTAATCGTGTGAACAGTGTCCTTCATTTTATTTAAGCCTCATATTGTTCTCCTGGACCCTGATGGGGACAAAGTTGCCAAAGCACAGCGAGATATGAGTTATATTCCGAGGAACGAAAAGCATACATGTTGCACAGGATATGTGGAGGGAAATATGCAAATATGCAATGTTGTGAAGTTGAATAAGAATGTGTGAGATTGTGGCTGTGTGTGAGCGCACTAAACATACATCACCTGTGAAAATGTTTGTCCTTGAATTTAAAAATGAAACTATGTTAATTGATGTTATAAGAGTGTGGGTGTTATTATTGACAATATGACTAATAAGCGTCATATGTGTAATAAGAGTCTTTTTTTCCAACCAGAACATGCACTGCACTTATTTCAGTCATTCCGTGGCCTCAACATAGTGTTCAGGATTACAGATTTGAACTGTTGCACTGCTTCCTATGACCACTAGAGGACAGACAGACTACACACCGGAATTATAGGGCTTGTTCATCCTATTATACCTGGAGTTAAAGGGGAATTCCCCAGTTTTCAGAATGTCTGCGTAAATCAGCCACTGGGGATGAGAACACAGTCATTCAGAGTGGTTTGATGTGAAATGGTGTACAGTACAGTATGGCTGGTGTGCAAAAAATATGCAGCCTAGTATTGCAGTATTTTGTTTGGCAATATTTAAAAAATACATGGATACAAAGAATTAATATATGAATTTAAAGTACGTTTTTTAAATGACGGTGACAGCCAATCTCTCTGTTTGACTTCCCATTTTGGTGAAATAAAAATGATTGAAATGGGATGAAGTCCAGGCAACCGGAATTATTTCCCAGAAATTTGGGTCGTTGCTTATGGTCCACTGAAATTCACACTCGATGTAAAGGGCAACAGACATCTTTGAGGTATGTTAGAAACAGAAAAATAACACAAATGATTTGAGATGTGATTGCTATGTTTTGCTGAGACAGCAGGGATATGTTATCACAATACTTTGCATTTTTGTGATTTTTGCTTTTATGCATCATTTAAACACAGCAGCTGCTGTTTACACTGTGTGGAAATTTCATGATGAATGGACCTGATCAAACAATGTTTAGAGATCAGGTAATATATCTGTATCTGTAACTAATGAGAGGTTGAAAGGTTGATTTGAAACACATTAAATGCTTCAGATGTCTGGTTCCGATCATTGTTGACTTCTTGACTTAGTAAGATTCTCTAGAAGGCAGCATTTCACATTGAATCACCCACTAAGAATAATCTGTACGTCTTCATATTTGTCGATTTTTGCTTTTATGCATCATTTAAACACAGCAGCTGCTGTTTACACTTTGTGAAAATTTCATGATGAGTGGATCAACAGAAATGACCCAAAACTGCTTGGAAAAAGTTCCATTGACTTACATTCAAATTAATCAGGTTTTTGCCCTCTCCTGTAAGTTGGAGATATTTGTTTTTCATTAGACAGTGACGATATGTAAAATAATCCTGTAAGAGACTTGCTGACAGGGATAGGAATCACCTGTGTTAAAGGTGTCCCCAACAGAAATACTATATGATGTTTCGTTATATCTAAAACGCCTGTCTTTTGTGGTTCAAAAATCTTTGGGAGATATTTTTCCTTACGACACCCTGTGTGTACCTCTCTGCCATGAGTGTATTAAAAAAATTGTTTAAGGCCAAAACCTGATCAAACAATGTCTCAGATATCAGGCAATATACTGTATCTGTAACTAATGAGAGGTTGTGAGGTTTATTTGAAACACATTAAACGCTTCAGATATCTGGTTCCTATCGTCACGTTGTGACCACTCCTTGACTCAGTAAGATTCTCTAGAAGGCAGCATTTCACATTGAACCACCCACTAAGAATGATCTGTACATCTTCAGTACTTCATTGAAATTGGTGGCACTCTTCTGTAATACAGCTTCATTTAGAGAGTAATAACATCCATCTACGCTACTGCAACAGTCTGCAGTTTAGTTTTCCTTTCACTGGCTCTTCATTCATAATGACTGTTTTGATCTTGTGTGCGTAGCCGGCTTCCCCTAAAACAAAACAGTAGTTAAAGCTGTGGAATATGAGGCAATCCATTTCAGGCATGCATACACAAACACAAACACTCTGAGAAGGAGAATCCATTCTCTCAGCATCTGATGAGGTCATTCTTTCTTCCTGAAGCGCACACAGTCGGGCTCAAAGCCTCAAAGTGCACACGGGCAGTGAGGTGCAAGTTCAGCCTCTCAGCAACTGCACAGACTCCCGTGGTGGTGTTTTATGAAATTGTCTCAGTCGGCTGAATGGACTTTGCTCTGATTTAATGCCAGTGCTCTCAGAGCCAGTCCCTTGCTGCTCTAGTGCCTGGTGGGAAATGTGCTTCTGTGGCACCCTGCATTATCTCATACAGAAATGTTCATAATGCCACAGGAAGGTGCAGGGCTGCAGCTCCCTCAGAAGAGGAGCGTGGTGAATATATTAGGAAAGAACAGTGAAAAATTACAGATTGTACAAATTTTCACCAACACTATCACCATCATGGACAGACTTTGGATTGAATCAAGTCTATTTTGAAGTCTATCTACAGTTGTATGCAAACATTTGGGTGTCCCATGACATGACATGTTTTGTTTGTTTTCTAAGTGAAAATAAGACACATCCTACACAGAGAACTGCACATTTGAACCCACAATTACTGTTTATTTGCTGAATTTGGCATATTAGGAAAAAAATTAAACATAGCCTGGCCTCTGTAAAAGTTATGACAGTTATGTTTTATTTTTCCCCATATGTTAAAAATACTAGATGTCAAAATATGTTATTATGTCTAAACATATTAGATAGAAATTGTGCACTAAAATTTGAAGAAAGGCATATTTGTGTTTGCAGTTTCACTGGGTGTTTTAAACTTTTGCATAGGACTGTCTTGATCCAGTTATACTGAACTTCGGTTTAATACTAATCAGGTTTACATTTAAACCTGCTTGCATCCTATTTTTTCGTTTTACAGTAAACTTGATTTCAGGTTTAGATGAACTTTAGTCATTTAAATGTAAACCCGCAGCTGAACTAGTTTACATTTTTAAAAAAAGGGAAATACAGTTTTAAAATGTTATTTAAATCTGAGGAACATGCTTCCCTGCTTTGAATGAAACATTAATCCTTGATTAGCTCTGAAATTTGCTTAATGCAATCCTTGTTGGTGCAGTCCACTATATGGGTTCACAAGTGTGTGCTTGAAAATTGTCGCTGTCCAAGGAAAAACATGTATCTCCATTTTTGTTGATTTTTACTTTTATGCATCATTTGAACACAACAGCAGCCGTTTACGTTGTGTGAAAACTTGATGATGAATGGATCAGCAGAAATGGCCCAAAATCACTTGGAAAAAGGTCTGGTTCCATTGACTTACATTAAAATAAAGTTTTTGCCCTCTCCTGTAAAGTTGCCATTTCGGAGATGCTTGCTTTTCTTTGGACAGAGATGATACTAATAATTATACAATCAGCTGGAGGTAGTCATTTTAAAATATGCATCTGATGAGATCATAACAGAGGAGCACTAATGTACTGAAATAAGTGTTAAGGTATTCACAGACTGTTGTTTTGTAGTCTGAAAGTAAGGATAGTGTCAGAATGCTTTAGACTCCAGGGGAAGAAAGTGCTGATGCAGTAATGCAGCAGGAATGTTATCATTCCTCTGTTCTTTGTTCCGTTGATTTGACTATAAATTTAGAACATACTATACGAGGAATATTCAAATATACTTTTGGGTGGGAAGTAAATTAAAGCAGTTATTTTGTTCTTTTTATTATGGGATTTTGGCAGGAATATCCTGCCTGAACTTTTAGAGTGATTTGTTAAATTGCTTCACAATTGTAAATTCATTTTTAATGTAAACTGTAAATCCAGATTAAAGACTTTGTATCACGTTTTAAATGAGAGAATAGGATTCAGCTGAGCTGTTTGAGAACAAATTGAAGACAGCTGGTCCTTTGTCCTTAACGTATTTCCAAATGAAGTACAGTATCAGGGAGGATCTCTGAGCTAGCCGAGTGTTTTCTCTTAATGTAGTGATGGGGGCCATCAAGATACTGGTTACAGTTCTGGGTAATATTGTCTATACAGGTGATACTGACATACCGATATAGATGTTTTCGCTTTTTAGTAATTTTTAGCTATATATTACATAGAAAAGTATAATATCAAGACAATAAAAATATCATTAAAAAAAAGTGGTACATGGTATCCAGAAGCGGAGAGTTAACCGAAGTGTCATTGGAATTGTTTTGTAAGAACAGTTCAAAACACTTCAAAATTATTCATATACATGCATACATGAATAAATAGTTGTTTTCCTTTTTTAATGTGGTATCTCTCTGATTGACATTTGTAATAGTCTAAAAAATTTCCTTTTTGTGTCATTTCAAGAGAAAAAAAACTTAAACGGTATGATGTGACAAATCTTACTTAATATGACAGGGACAAAAACGTAACAAGCTATGAAGGTCCATTCTAAGTGAGGAGAGCACTTATAATAGTTTATGATAATTTGCAGTATTTTAAACATTGATACTCAATGTTGCCGCCTAGCTTCTCTGGCTGAACAGCTCATCTAAACATTGACACGATTAAAAAGTCTTGCAGAAATCCTGAATATTTGGATTTATAGTGTGGGATATATTGGCACTGTGAAGGATCGCAGAGAGGCCTGATCTCTCTTTCAGTAATCAGCCTAAGGTCAGCACAGACTAATGATCAAGATACTCTTCTCCACCAAATCAATCTGTAGTCGGGGCATCTGTGCTATGAAAGGCCCAGACCTCGGGCTCTCCCACTGGGACCCCAGCATACAGCAGAGAGCATTATTAATGACTAAATAAGGACAATGGCAATAACAGATGCCCTAAAGAGCATGGGAGCTAAATAAGTGTGATATTGGCACAGAAGGTCACATCTTTCTTTGGTGACTCACATGTGATGGATGCCCACCATTAGTGTAGCCTTTGTTGATGGCTGGATTGTGATTGAATCTGAAGATTTCCTATGCAAGTTCCAGCTGAGACCTGTCAGAAGTGACTAAAAGCTTTCAGAAATTGCATTTAGATACATTTAGTGAGTACATGCATTATTTAGTGATGCAGTATGTTTCTAAATGAACCTAAAAATCAAAACGAATAAACCAATGATGTACAGTGCCTCAGAAAAGCATTGGCCCCCTACTGAGTTCTACTATTTTTGCTTATTCACTCGGACACTGGGATATGCAAAACTCAAGCACTTGAATTGTTTCAGGTCTTCAAACAAATATGATGACAAAAACAATCTTAGTAAACATAAAATCATTTCATTTATCGATTACTGCAGGAGTGGTTAAATTTAAACACTTTCCAGTGATGCGGAATAGGCTAAAAGCAGCCCACTATGTGCATTAAAATGAAATTCCAGAAGAGGGTTACATTGAAATAAATACAGTCATCGTCAAAAGAATAGTTGCACCCAGAAGGAAGTGTTGGATTGCAGTGCTGTTGGGAAGGAAGATAAAGGTTATCAGGAACAATATATGATAATAAATTTAGACTGATATGGGTAATATTTATTGAGCTAAACATACAGAAGTAGTGTCTCTTAGTATGGCATTGGGATGCCATGTTTACTAACACGACATGGCAGACGTCTCGGCATGGAGTTTAGAGATTCCTAATGGTGCCTTGCAATAATCCATTCCGTGCAGCTTAAATATTCTATGCGGTAGCTGTGGAGGTGGTGTGAAGTGTGGACTTCTGGACATGTGGCGCATGACAAAATCACTGTTCATCTTGGCACTGACCGCGGCATCCACACACAGATTTGTGGTCGTCTCCACCAAGGCAAAAGTGGGACTTGTCACTGAAGATGACCCACTGCCATTCTGAGTCACTCCATGACAGTCTGGCAGGACACCATTGCAGTCTTTGCTGACAACTTGGTGTTAAGTCCAATCATCGTAACAGTCTGCATGCATGTAGTCTGCAAATGGTGCTTGCACTAACTGAATGTCCCCAGGTGTGGCTGTTGGGTCAGTCAGGTACACGGTTTAGGCCAGTTCTTGCTTATGTCACATGAGCATAAAATTTGAATCATTCGCATGTCTCGCAATGTCAAATCTACCCACCAAGTTTTAATCCTTTAAGAAGTGGGCAGCATACCAAAACAACTCATCCAGGAAGTAGCTAGAACCCAGACAAAAAATTAAGGAACTATATGCCTCACTTACCTCGGATAAGGTCAGCATTCACGATTCCACCATTAGAAAGAGAGCTGGGCAAATGTGGTGTCCATGGCTGAATTGTTAGCCAAGAGGAACATAGATCCCATTTACATCTGGTCACTTTATGTAACCAGCTGTAAACAAGAAAAATCACTTTGATGACCTCAAAACCTTTGGAATATTATTCTGTGAACTGATAGAGGGAAGGGGAACACAGCAGTCCCATTACTTCTGGCATGAATGTAATAGCATTCCACAAATAGAACCTCATCCCAACAATGAGACATGGTGGTGGCAGTGCAATGGTACTGGGATGCTTTGCTGCTTCAGGAACTGGGCAATGTGCCAAAAGTGCCAATTTGAACCCCATTGAGATGCTGCGAAAGGACCCTAAATGTGCAGTTCACGCTCAAAGTCCCTTCCATGTGGCTGAATTAAAGCAATTCTTCAAAGAACAGTGAGCCAGAATTTCTCCACAGCAATGTGAAAACCTGATCTCCAGAAAGGGAGGCACTTGTTTGCAGTCATTGCTGCTTCAGGTGGTACAACCAGTTATTAAGGTCAGATATAAAGATATGGTAAATGTATTTAAGTACATGAAAGCTCAGATGTTTATTGTGACTTCTATCTTGTTTCTTTATGTCAGGTACTATGCTGACCCAAGAGTTTAACAAAAACACTAGCATGATGAATAATATGCAAAAGCAGTGACTCTGTAGACCACATTCATAGCACGTTCTCTCCACTCTTTCAAAGAAGAGGGAGAAAATGCATAGACGAGAAGCAACTGAAGGCCCCAATCAAACCCATTGATTGATGGTGCAAACGGCGTCCGACAAGGGTGCGCTGGGGAGTGGATGGGTCCTTTCCTTTTCCCGGACACTTCCTGGGGGAAAGACAAAGTGCTCTCTGGCCTCGCTCTACATTAATTATCAACCGCTGTCCAGAAGGCACTTTGTCAACGAGATAAATGAAGTGCCGTCAGAAAAGGAATCAGATGGGAGAAGAGGGTGGGCCTCAATGTCTCTCTCTCTCTCTCTCTCCCCCTCTGTTTCTTCTTCTTTCTCCTTAGCCATTCTGTGTGCTGGAGAGGTGGGACCCAGGACCAGGATAAATTGTTTGTCATGGGAAATGTATTAAGAACATGTCCAGAATGGCACAGGGATACTTCCCAGCACGATGAGATCAGGTAGTTTTCCAGACACTGTATAAGCCCAGCTCAATAAAGCCTGATTTCGTAATTCAACCCAAAAGTTAATGCCTGTCTGGAAAACTGGTCCTTCGGGCTACTGAAGGAAAAGCAATAAGCAATGAAAATGATATGCGGTCATTTTAATTGGGGTTACTTAATGTATTTCCCCCATTATTATATTTATATAATGCCCTGAGATATTTAATAATAAATGAAGCAGCCTCAGATATAATGTTATTATTTTGCATTATCTCAGCTGGAAAGATGCTACATGGAAATAATATTTGTGTGCAATATTCATTTTAAAATCTCATCTGGGGGCTCAAGTTATAGCATTTGTAAATATTCAACTGCATTCAAGTACACAGCCTCTAACCCACAGTGATGAGTTACATGTGCACTCATCATTATCGAAAAAAAAAGTTGCACCAAGAAGGAATCAACCCACAGGAATGAAACTTGGTGGGTAGATTTGACATTGTGTAACATGCGAATGATTCAAGTTTCCCACTTGGCCACACATGTGACATAAGCAAGGACGGGCCTCATTGCTGTTCCTGACTGACTGTATAAGGTCATCCAGTTGTGCATGCTTTCCATTCTGACTTGTGCTGTTGGTGTTGGTAGCATTTGCAAGAGAAGTATGCCTCTGAGAAGAGTTTGAAAGCAATTCAAGCAGTTGGAAGAGTTGGACAGGGTTCGCATCATAGGGCACTGGGAAGAGGGATGGTCTTATGAACATATTGCGTGCTATACCAGTCATGTGGATATTACCAAAGTACACTGTTGGTGGCAGTGGATAGAAGAAGGCATGTACCAGAGACATGAAGGATCTGGGAGACCTACATGAACCACGTAGAGAGAAAACTGACAAATTGTCCAACATGCGTGGAGTGACCCAACAGCCACAATTGCAGACATTCCGTGAGCAGTGATGCCCTCCATGAGTCATCCTGTTAGGGCCAGCACCATTGACAGACAGCTGTACAACGCAGGACTACATGCACACAGACCGTTACAACAACTGCCCTTAACACCACATCTCAGAATGACTCAGAATGGCAGCGGGTCATCTTCAGTAACGAGTCCTGCTTTGGTCTTGGTGGAGACAACCTATGAATCTGTGTGTGGAGGCACCGGGGTCAGTGCCAGAATGAATGGTTTTTCATCACACGTCCAGAAGGCTCTTTGCAATCCGACAATTCTTTCTGGGTGCAGCTATTTTTTTGATGACGAGTGTATGTCCTGTATTTCTTTATATAGCGCTGCTTTCAGAACAAAATCTTGTTTCTCCAAAACAATAAGGAGAAGGAAAAAAACAGACTTTACTTTTAATATAAGTCAGTGGAACCAGACCTGTGGAAGAGAAGTGATTTTTAGCTGTTTCTTTTGGTTCTTTTTATCATGAATTTACACACAATGTAAAGGGCAACAGGCATTTTCAATGATGGTAAAAGGTTGTGTGACAGCAGTGATATGTACATACACATTTTCCACTAAAGTGTTATCAGTTTCTTCTGTGTTGAGTAAAAAAAAAAAAACAGAAAAAATACCGCTGTTGTCCAATGAAAAATATGTTTCTCCATTTTTGTCATTTTTTACTTTTATGCATTATTTGAACACAGCAGCTGCTGTTTACACTGTGCGAAAATATCATGATGAATGGACCAACAGAAATGGCTCAAAATTGCTTGGAAAAAGTCTGGTTCCATTGACTTACATTAAAATTAAATTTTTTTTAAGGAGTTTTTGCCCTCTCCTGTAAAGTTGCCTTTTTGGAGATTCTTGTTTTTCTTTGGACAGTGATGGTATTTTTAACAGAGTATTTACACAGAAGCCTCAGCTACTAAGTGTATAACTTGATGTTTTAGTTTGGCTGCCCTTTGGCTTTATTACAGCTTCCTTCTTTCAGCTTTTTAACGTTTTTGATGCAAAGTGCATCATAACGCACTCACTCACATTTAACAAGACTGCCCACAAGGAGGAGCTACTGGCACTGTAGTAACTTCTATGGGCGTCCAAACCAGCAGGATGTCCTATGTTTACAGCTCATATGTTCATATTTACAAATTTCGGTGAGGCCAATCAATCATTCAATGAGTAGAGAGCTTTTGAGCCATTTTGTGCCATTACACAGAGAGGAATTTGTCTTCCGCATTTAACCCATCCGTGAAGTGACACACACACACACACACACACACACACACACACACACACTGAGCGGTGGGCAGCCCTATGACCAATTAAATGATCAAAATAACTGCAGAAATGCAATTATGATCAAATGGTTAAGTGCATGTACTAAACATTTACTTAATCAAGCTCTTTGCTGGTGCTTTGCAATAATTTGATTTGCAAATATTCAGCAAATATTAGTCTATTTTATTTTCTCAGTACTACAGTCTACTTGGTTTTTTAGGAGTCCCAATTGCTTTGTGGTTTTTGAACACTTGTGAAGTTTTGGAAACTATCTATCTATCTATCTAATCTATCTATCTATCCAAGATAAAAATCTAACTTTTCTAAATCTGTCTAAAATTTTCATATATGCTGAAATTCCTTTTTTTTATTATTTCCTTCTTTTTTAATGTTCCATAACTTTTTTTCCTGGCCAGTTATAAACAATTTCCACACAGAATCCAGACATTAATCAAACCCAGTCTTGCACCACATTGCAGTGGAAAAGGTCTTTTTAGTCTAGGCTTATGCATAATCGATGTCTGGTAAACTGGCTCAGAAAGTCAGTGCAGACTGAATCTTAGATCTTGTTAGGGAAGCAAGAGGTATTTCAGCGTTTGTGCTTTTTTTCTCCTGTGAGCCAGTGCATCTGTCCAGGAGAGAGGGAGGGACATCTGAGGCACGTCACAGAGGCTTTACTATCAGCAGTGGTCCAGATGAGCACAGCAGACTGACAGAGAGGCTGAGACGGTGGATGAGAGGGCTACAATAAGAAGCAAGGGAAATAAGAAGGAAAGAGTGACAGACTTTGAGATTTTAAGAGATAAAAATCCAGAAAGGAACTCTGACTAAACGATTTCACCATTTTGTGGTGGGTTTTTTTTTTTCGGGCAAGTAGTTGAAACCTGAGCGAAGAATAAAAATGCCAAACTTTGCAGGGACCTGGAAGATGAAGAGCAGTGAAAATTTTGAGGAACTTCTCAAAGCCCTTGGTAAGTTCTTTGCTCGTTTGTTCTAGTTTTTAGGGGCCTCTGAGCACTGAGAATATATTGCGAGCACATGCAGTCATTTGTTTCCTCTGTGTCTCGGCTGTGACATCTCCTGCCTTCTTGGCTTTTTCAGGAGCATATTCATGGATTAAGTGGTGTGAAGAGTAAATCACTATTATTTTCAGGCTGCTGCCCTGCTTTTTTCTACTCCTTTGTTTCTTTGGCAGAACATTTCATTCTTATTCAAATTTCCAGTGTAGAAAGTTCTTGGGAGTTCTTGGGAAGCTGGAGCTGGAAAAAAAAATATGGGCTCTGAAGCACTAACTCTTATTCCTTTATTAAAAAAACATCTTATTTAAAAATAAATAAATAAATAAATAAAACTTTCTGAACATTGCAATGAACTACATGTTTTGCTGTGTCACAGCTGTGCTGTGGTATGAGTGGACAAAGTCATAAGGCTTAAAATGTGTGATTAAAGCAGTGGGCTACTCCTAGAAATAAACGTTCCTAAGTGGTTCTTGGCTTGGATGTAGGTGTCTGGGAAAAAAAAAACATTCATTGGTATAGGACCATTACATTAACTTACATTATGTCGCTGTCCAAAGAAAAACATGTATCTCCATTTTTTGTCGATTTTTACTTTTGTGCATCATTTGAACACAGCACCTGCTGTTTACACTGTGTGTAAATGTCATGATCAATGGACCAACAGAAGTGACCCAAATTTGCTCAGAAAAAAAAGTCTGGTTCCATTGACTTACATTAAAATAAAATTAGGTTTTTGTCCTCTCCTGTAAAGTTACCATTTTGAAGATACTTGTTTTTATTTGGACAGGGTCGATAACTCACATAACAACTTGCCATTAATTATTTACATCAACCCCATTGACGAAAATGATCCTATGAAGAGTCCTCCATGCAAAGGTTCATGTTTTTTTCTATGGCAGTGTTTCTCAACAAATAGGGATAGATGTGGTCTGTCTGGGTGTTCCGAGACCAGTTTGAGAAACACTGTTCCGTCAACTCCAAAGAACCATATTTAGCACTTCTTAAAATGTAACCTTGTGTGGGGGTTGATGACTATGGACTACAGATCCAAACAATGGCTCCCAGATCTTTTCAAAATGTGGAGAGTTGCAGGTTATGAAGAAAGAGTTTAGGTTTGAAAAATCCCACCATGATTAAGCTAAGGAAGTAAGCCAGACACTTTGACACTTCACTTTGTTTATACCAGTCCACTGTGCTGAAGGCCTGTGGATAATCAGTCCGTGCAGGGATCCATTGCAGTGTGATGGGAATACAAAGCCAAGAGCTGAGACATTCCTTCCAGTCAACACCTTGTCATTGCATCCCCATACTGGCAACATCTGCTGATAACAATCTGCTCAGTGGTGGCCCGACGACTTTTTATGCCGAAAATTACATACCAATGGTGCGTACAGACGAGAAAAATGAGGGCCAGTCAATCATATCACATAGTTCTCATTTTTCCTTCTCAGCTAATACACTAAAAACAACACCAGTACTATTCAGCCATGCCCTGTTTCTAGACAATAATCATGCCAGAGACACAACAAATCAGGTAATTGTACCCATCTTGGATGAAATTATGCCAACACAGAAACTAGAGATGAAACACAGTACAAAGGACACGACTGTACTTGAGCAATTTGATCAAGGACTTCAAACCGCTTTGAAATATAGTCTACTTACTCTGTTTACGAGGTGAATGTTCTTGTTCTGAGATTTGCAAAGGAATGAAATTCATTTTGCCTGTTTGGGAATCTAATTTAGGCTGATTTCATGGTCTACTCTGCACTCTACATTCTGTAGGGGTGAATGCCATGCTGAGAAAAGTAGCCTGCGCCGCAGCCTCAAAGCCTCTTGTGGAGATCCGTCAGAATGGGGAGCAGTTCTACATAAAGACCTCCACAACCGTCAGGACCACTGAGATCAACTTCCAGATTGGACAGGAATTCAATGAGGAGACAGTAGACGGGCGAAAATGCAAGGTAATCACAGAGCACTGGGATACCGTATGACTATGAATGGACTTTTGTTGAGCACAATTAGTATGATTATTCATGATGACCAATCACGGTTGATGTAAGAAATGACTCAAACTGAAAGCCATGATCCCGAGTCTTTTCTCAGAAATACTTCCTCTCAGATCCCAAATTGATGTGATCACCCCATGACCTTCGTGAGAACTTCAGAAAAGACACAAAGATTTAGGCACTAGCGTGCGAATCTGTACAGTTCCTCAAACCTTGGGTCTGATGTTAAGCCAGGGCACCCACAGGCCAAAGGCAGATTTGATTATGGCACTCAGGACTCTACTGCAGACCTGCTTAAACATCTTCACTCCTCCTTCTTGAACTATTATGTATGCCATAATACAGTGAGAACAAATATGCCGTGAGAAGATGAATGCATAGAACTATGCAAATGTGTATATGAGGATGTGTCTGTAGTATATAAAATTGCATAAAATTAGCTTTGGCAAACAATCTCTAGTATATTTATAGTGCAGTAAGGACATGCAGAATATTAATATTAAAACATTAAAGTTTCTTTGTTTTTATTTGAATCTAGAGATACCCAGATTAGGTCTTCCACACTTTTATCCAAGTGGTCTTTGCCTATTTTATGTTTCTATTGAAAGCAAGTTTGTTTGGCTTGAAAAGACTTTCTTTCGATCATGCAGTCAGAATCAGGACATGTATATATATACATGTGGGCTAAACTTCTCAATACACCAAAATCACATAAATTGCTGATCAACAACCTTAACTTTATTAAAACATTTGAAGATGAATAAAACTAATCTATTTCAACTGTCAAATATCCCCACATTTAACATAAATGTAGCAAGAAGTGTTTGTAGTGAATGAAGAGTAGTACATTAACACAAGTCTGTCTTTCAGTTACGAACTTTTGACTACACTTGTGTTGATGTGACATTCTGTTCAGGTGGAAATTATGCACATATTTCTAGTATTTAAAGTATTAAAATTCAGTGTGTTACTTTTTGCAGTATACATATTCATTCAACTTTGAACTCCTCATCAGGACCATATATTTTGAAAGTAATTATGAATCTTTGAGACTGAAAGTTATCTGTAATTAGCAGTAATTGGAATTTGCCATTAAACCAGCATAATACCTGCAGTGGGCAATACAAACCATCCAATCAAGAAATGTCATCAGTTTGCCATGAGCTGCTGTCTAAGGCCAAGTTCCTTAGATATTTACTTATATACCTGGAGCAGTGTATACTAGTGATCGTTTCCGAAAGTCCCTTCTGCTGACCTCCAACGCATCTGTATCTTCAAACAAGCACCTGACATAAGGAAAATCTAAACTATCCAACAATGTATGCATTAAATGTTCTTATAGGATCTGCTTCCGGATTTGTTGGTTCCACTTAGAGTATATTTCATGTTTGGCACTAAGGGTACAGATGATGCTCTATGAATTGGCTATGAAGTCAGGAACTCAGGTTCTGCAATCTACTTGTGGATTATCCATCACTAAAGTGTGCTCATATATGTGTCACAAGCATGTGCTTATTCCATTCTTAAGAATTACCTAAAGATTACCTGCCAGAGGCACCCCATTTCCAACCGAACCCTTGCCACAATTGAGGTTACACCCACAAGCATGAGAAGTAGCCATAATCTTCTCTCTCTTTGTTTATTCTTTGATATAGACAAACATCTGGAAGTCATGCAAGTTGAATGTTCATGATGTTAAACATGACTTGATAACTCTCAATGCTGAACAGCTCGAATAACCAGAGAGCAATTAGTGCTGGTGTTTCCTTGTGGTCAAAAAAATTACCCCTTCAGAGACCCTTAATTTGTGGGAGGTGGCTATGAAAGCACAGGGTGGTCACAGACTAAATCTTCATTTGGTGGTCTGACTGGTGCTAGGCAGTTTTACAGGCTAACCTCTATGACCGCTGATTTTTTATGGTTACATAAAAACAACAACAGTCATGGCTCAGAATAAGCATGTGTTTTTGGACTAAGTGTATTCATTTCACTCATGCGCTTCACAATTCTCACTATTAGTAATGATAAGTTACATAATAAATGTGCTGGAGAGTATTACTACTGCATGACCAGTTGCTATGGGATTTCGGGAACACATGCAGTGATGAGTCCACAGCCTGTGGAAAGTTCAGAGGCCCCGGGCAGGGCTCTCGGGGCCATTCCGGAGCTTTATGGGATGGTGAAATATGGCGGTGACTCACAGCCACTCTGTGATAATGTAGCAGGGTCAACTGCGACGCTGCCCTCTCCTCAGCACTCTTATGAATCGTGCTTTCACATCAATGGCCTTAAAGTCTTTGATGTGCTGATGGGACGCCTGAGCAAGCATCATTAGTATGCTGATATCATAATCTCTTATAGAGGCCATATCCTTCATTTGTTCCCCCGAGATACACTGTTTATAGCAAAAGCATAATTCACTTTTACATGACTATTTTCCAGCCTCTCTTTAGGCATTCATTAAACAGGCTGGTTTGCCGCAGTGCCTGTAGGACTGATACATCTGTTCTGACTGGCCATGTATTGTGCCTCATTTAAGAAGCAGTCCAGGCGGAAACAGTCTTTATGTATAACCTTAATGTGAATGGACAGGTCCAAAGTGCTGTAGGATCAGCATAAATTAACCCACTGGCTATTTTGCAGGTCTTTTATAAAATTTTACAGTCTTATATAAAAGTTTGGACACCCCTTGTCAGATACCAGGTTCTGTTGTTTTTCTAAGTAAGTTATTAAGTGATTAAGTACACATCCTCATACAGAGAACAAATTCATACCTGCCAACACTTTCGTTTTTGTGGGAGTATTCTTTGTGGGAGTATCCCAGTTTTTAACCCTTTCCCCTTCTGTGTTCCCGACTGGTCATTTCTCCTGTTGGTCTCCCGATTTGATAGTAATACAAATCAAGCAGGTGGTTCGCAGTTTCTTTGTGGGATGTGTGTCATGGTACCTGGCAACCCGACCCAGAGGCAGAGGTGAGCAAGCGCAAACAACTCCGTCTGGCGTGTGCGCCCTCCCCGCTCCACTCCGCTCAATATATCAATATATCTTACTGAAATATATAGGCAGGGAAGTTGAGGGTAGGCCATTTTCCAAGGACCCAGAAAATCTGTCCTTTTTTACAGCCTACTGCTGGCAGGTATGCGAGTGTCTGTACATATAAAAGCACAGTCACTGTTTATTTGCTGAAAAAACATTTAAGACAAAATGTGGCCTGTGCAAAACTTATGGCACGATTTTTTTTCTAGTCCGGTGAACTCAGCAAATAACTAGAAACTGTGCAGTGAAATTTGCATATTGAAGTTTGGTCCCTATATAGGATGTGTTCAGCCAAACCAGAAAAATGAACATATGTCATTTGACAAGGGCTGTCCAGGCTTTTGCATTTTGAGTGTATGTAACTGTATAGACTGGGGAGTGAAAGATATGCTTTGCAATTTGAAAGGAATTTAAAGTCATTTGTAGGAATTTGAATCCCTAGAGCTTTATTTAACTACAAATACTACAAATAAGGTCTTGTTCAGACTGCCAGCCCAAATCAGAATTTTGGAATACCTAGATTGTATCCAGGTAGCCTGGAGAGCCAAAAACCACATGAAATCTGATGTCGGATCCAAACCACATTTGGAAGTGGTTTGAAATGCGATTCCAATCAGATTTTTACAGATGCCTCTCAGTCTGGATGCTTTGGCTACTCAAATCAGATTTCACAGTGTCTAATGACAAAAAACAACAATGTCAAATCCAGACTGGCAGAAGTTCTAGCACTTGCTATGTGATTGCTGGCATGTGGTAACTTCAGCAGTCCGTGCTGATAGGCTGTTAATCCAGTCTGATCGTTTGCAGCCATCTCAAAAGATCTCATTTGAGAAACAAATTTGATCTGCCTGAACACATCCCACAAGCTTAGCATTACTTCTATCTGGCACTACTAACCTAATGTTGTTCGCAGAGTCTGGCCACATGGGAGACAGAGAATAAGATCACCTGCAGGCAGACCCTTTTGGATGGAAATGGCCCGAAGACATACTGGACTCGAGAGCTGAAGGGAGACGAGCTGATTCTGGTGAGATACCTTCCTTTAATATGCTTTACATTTACATTTATGGCAGTTAGCTGATGCTCTTATCCAGAGTGACTTACAAGGCTAATCGTATTACAAATAGGCCAGTGTAGTATTAGAAGTCTTGCCCAATGACTCTTGTTGGTGTAGTGCAGCATAGTCACCCAGACAGGAAATCAAACCCCAGTCTCCCATATGGTATGGTAGCATAATGGCAGGTAGTGGCGATATTCATTGCACCACACAAACCACTTTAGCATTGTGTGATAGTCATATCTGAGGCCATGTTCAGATTACGGAGTTATGAAATAACGGTTGGACTTAACTTAACTTCCTATAAAGTTCACATCCCTGACTTTAATTTGGCGCATGAGAAAGTCTTCACACCCCATCACTTCCTCACCTCCTCCTTGTTCCTTAGTCCCCTCGGTGTTCGTTAAACTAGCTCCAAGCAGAAGCCCAGAACTCCAGCCCAAGTGCTCGAAGTTCGCTCCCTTTCTACAATCATACAGCTACTTCTTCTTCTTTATTCTCCTAGTGAGTCATCAGAAGGAGAGTTACTGTTATTCGTTATGCTAGCGTGGAAACCAATTATATGCTTTAGTCAATGTTAGGCTTCATTTATTAGAATCAGAGCAGACTCAAAGGGAAATTCCAACAATTTTTCAAAATGTCTGCATATTTCAACGGTCGAGATGTAAACAAAGATCTTCAGAGCAGCTTGATGTGAAATTATTAATTGTAGAGGAACTTATCGACTCGGATTTCCTTAGAGTGGTGATAGGAGCCGGGGGTTGTGATGACTACAACACATAGACATTTTATTTATTATCCAAAGTACACATCTTTTTTCATCTATAATGTTGGAAATAGTAAAATAGTGGTTTCTTTGGATGTTTGAACTCTCATCCAAGAATGTAGTTACAAATACATTTTAGGCTGAAGCCTTATCTCTAAAACAATCATAAAGCAAAGTCTTGTGCATCTGGTAACATAGTTTTAACAATGTAATGACTTTATATGAGCAATCCAGGGTTCCCACTCTCAAGTAAAATGTCAAATTCCCTGACTTTTCCCTGACATTCACTGGCTAAAAAGCTGAATTTCCTTTACCTATAATGAATGGAAAATACAGTCAGCCTTTATACTGAGCAGACAAAACCCAGCCAGTACATCAAGCTTTATTTACTGGCTTTCGGTACAAAACTTTCAAGTTTTCCAGACATGCATGCTTTTGTTAGCAGGTACAGGAAACTGAAGCGATTGCCAATTGTTCACAAGCAGGAAGGGAATAATTGGGCACAGAAAAAAATAAAACATTACAACCATAACAACTACTCACAAAATATGGGAACATGTGAAGGTATAACATATTAATGAATGATATTTAAACAAAAAGTCAATGACCAAATCTCTTGACCTTCCATGTCAGGGATAAAATTTCATGATGTTCCAGAAATTCTGTGACCTGTTGGAACCCACGTAATCCTTCAAGGTCATTATATGGAAGTTGCCTGGTTCCTATCACCACCACTTTGATTCATTCTGACTCAGAGTTTCTCTAGAATGGAGCATTACACTTCAGTCCAATCTAAATACCTTTGTTCACATGTTGATGATTTATGCAGAAATCAGTGGCATTCCCTTTTATAAACCACCAAATTATGATATGTTCATACAACCACACAGGCGTTTTCATGTTGTAGGTGCACAAAGCAAAATACATGCTGCTTGCATCTCATGCAAGTGCAATTCTCCATGTTCAATTCTCCAAGTCTTTTTTCACAAACATTTGATCTTCAAGGTAGATTGAATCATGCACTTTCAGCCTTGACTCAAGCATAAGGTAGTAGTTAAGGCGCATTCCATGCAGCTCTACACTTCTCTGATTTCACCCATTCATTGCTTTTCTGACCGAATCGCAAGAATGTGGCATCTCGCAAACATCTGGCCCGTTTGGTTTTATAGACCAGATGGACAACAGTAAATGGCACTAATAACCGAGTGGAGAGTTTTACTGGAGAGGAAGATTTCCTCCTTTACTGCCTTTCCAGTCCCTGAGGGACATCAGATGGGTTTCTGTCTTCGTAAGTATCTGAAATCAACTAAACAGAGGCCTTTTTTTATTTCGCTTGTGCAAAATGTAAAAAACCACAGGAGCAACCACTAAAACTAAGCTGCACAAAGTGAGGCATTGCATTTATTTGATTCCAGTATATACCATTTAATACAATACAGCCCATAAACACAGTTACTGCCAAAAGTCATTAAAACCAAAACAGTTTGTTTTGATGTATGCGTTGGAATCAAGTACATTCAGTATGTCACAGCATATACACAGCATAGTCATATCCATGAGATAATGGGAAGGAGACTCCATTATGAGACAGCAATGAGATTTATTACTGTATACTGTCTCTTTTTGCATGTGTAGATTGGCCTGGATCTTAGTATAATAAAGATCAGACTACACAGATTGAAGAAGGAATCAAAGAGGATTCTAATGTGATACAGTAATGCGTTCCTGTACTGTTTCTAATAAATTACAGAAATACAGAAAATCACTGAACACAGCACTCTACTGACCCTCTACTGATGATCTCATGTGTGTAATGCATTGTGAAGTGAAGACCCCCTCCTCATCCAGTATTATGACTCATTGATAAGACTTGCCCCAAGAAATACTGCAGATATTGTAGCTATAAGTCCGGAGTCAACTGTCAACTCCCAAGACAGACTGGAGCTCAGCCTTCGGTCAGTGGCGTCTGTTTGCCAGATAAATCATGATCCACATGGCCAACATCAAAGTAATTCCAAGCTGACGGGGAAATGAAGCTTCCAGTTGACAGGATGGAGGAGCGTTTGCATGGTTATATGCTTCTCTTGTTGCTCTGTTCTTCAATCATTTTATCAGGAGGATATTTACTGGTATTTGCTGAACAGTTATGTCAGAGTATTTGACTGATTTCAGGAACTTTTAGGGTTTGGTCTGGAAATCATTCATTTGCTGTAGCTATTAGAACAATCATTTGTGTTTATTAGAGTTGCTGATTATAAGATGCTCAGACTTTTCTTGGAATTATTCTTACTGTATTCTTACTGAATAAAACCAGAGGACATATATGACATATCACAATCACTTAAATAGACAATGTAAGTGTCGGTAGGTTTCGGTGCGGGATGATAAGATGTTGACATTGCTGTGCTCCTGCTTCACTGTTCTCTTTAAAAACCAAAGCAAACAAAGCAAGTTCACCTTAATACAGAGGTCTAAAAATTACTTTCAAATGTTCTATGAATTATGTTTGGTTCCCTAAAAATCAGTGTTTGGAAAGAAGATATGTAAGTGTGAAGAAACTTTTGAGGCTTGTAGCAATTTAAGGATTCTTCCTAGAAGTTTCTTTAAATTAAATTAAATTAATTAAAACAGTATAGATAACTTAACTAAGTTAATAACTTCTGTGTCTAGTTTGTATGATCCAAAACATAACAAATCCAAAGACTAAGTAAAAGAAATACCACATGGCAGAAAGTCTGGGACACTGTCGGTGCTCATGGTGAGTCAAAAGACAGAACTGAATCGCAGTTACAGCAGGTTAATACAGATCTGTTTTGTTGGTTGATAGCTTGTGTAGCAAGTCAACATATACTGAAGTATACTGAGCTATTTAGGAGAGAAGTTTAGTTCAGAAGAGAATTTATCTGAAGTGTATGTAAAATCCACACTGATTAACAGGTTCATTCACGTCCTGTGGACACACCCCTCAACCAGCAAAGCACTGGCAAAAGAGACGAGTTCTGTGTTGTGTGCAGTGGACATGTACCAACAGGCTGTTTTTGTTACTGGGCCTTTAAGATTGATTTACGTAAATGAGCACTGCTCATATTGGCTGTCTTGCACCCTCCCCAGTCTTCAGTCATATGCAAGGTTTGGGTGCCCCTGGTTAAACTGCATGTTTTGTTGCTATTTAGCCTTTAGCCTTAGGCTGGAAAATGGTCGTTGAAAAATGAACTATGACTGATTTTAGTGGATAAAACCATGCTAATGATGGGGCACATAATAAAACACAAGAAAATGCAGGATATGGACCCTTTAGGCAGTCTAATAATGCCGAACTGGCGTTCCATCAGCACACAGACCAATTTCCTATTGTTTCTTTCCCCAATATGTTCAACTCAATAGCCAATAGTGCATTAAAATGTGTAGAAATGTCTATAAAACATGTTATTTGACCAGGGATGCCCAAATTTTGAATATGATTATGGAAATATTTTCATGGTTAAACTGTGTTTTTTTGGAATGCAGTATATTTTAATTACCAAAGCAAGTAAATTGGGTTTTTCATGATATGCCCCACTTAAGAACTGTGTAACATATAGAACTGCACTGGAATATCTTAGTGTATTTACTGTCTATCAGCACAGGAACCAAAGTTGGTTAGGCACCATCCTTCTCTTTTTGGGGTTTATTCGATCAAGAACAGTCAAAAGTTAAAGCCTTGGAGCAGGGCAGATGATGTCACCAACATATGTCTGAAATCTTGGCGACACTCCATTGTGAACTGATCATGAATAACTCATCTATAACAAATTTAATATCTGACAAACTGGCTTCTCATATGTGCATCCTCATTTGGATGAATCTGTTACAATAAAGCCAGCACCCTGAGCTCCTCACATTGACCCAGCCCAGCCCGCACTAATGGGCCTCATTGATCATGTTACGTGGGGGAATGCTAGCGACGTGGAGGGCCCTGACACTCCTCTCCCTAATGTGTCCCAGGACACCACTGCACCGGGCAGATGGCCTGTCTTAACACCAATTCTTTAAAGAGTGCACGAGGTGGGCCAGCCCTCTCTTCCTGCTCTGGGACACAGATGGCGTTTGGCGCTGACAGCCGCCCCGTTTCTGTCCTGCTGTGCTTTTCAAACCCCAATAAATATGGCAGGCCAGCAACGAGCTGTCAAACCAGCCCACTCTTCCTCTCCTCACCCACTGACGTGACTGACAGTTCATCTCTTAGACTGTATGTAGTCTCGGTTCAGAGCCTGATATAAGATCAAATATGTGACTGTGTGGTGGAGTGCAGCAACAGGCCTCAACACAGCATTTTATAGGCACTCATGGTAGGAACTATTGGCGTCATGGGAAGCATAAAGGGAGCATTTGAGTTTGATATAGAACGTTTATCATTGTTTCAAAACATGCTGTTCACTTCTCAGTCCATATGTGGAAATGGCTCTGCGAAAACAGTCCATTAGAATGTATTGTTTTGTGATGTCACAAAAGCCCATGTCTTCGCATATATACATGTCTGTCTATTCGGCCTACAGCAATTTAGCTCCACCCATTTATGCTGCAGTTATAAGAAGTGTTTCAGCCTGGGTTGCCAATCAAAATAGAGCTCATTTACATACTCTATCAGTCTTAAAGACACAGTAACAAAAACAGCCTGTTTAAGGGATGAAAATAGGTTGTTAAATGGCCTTTAAATATGTGCCTTTAAGTATTAGTAGCATTAAATATTAGTAGCATTATTATGATTATTATAATTGTTATCACTATTACTACTAATTAAGTCATAAAACTCCACAAAACTAATGCAAAAGCAATTACATTGCATAAATGAATGCAGTACAAATGGCCTGGGACTTGCCAAATAGTGAGCCCACATTCATCTATAGTGTCAAACCTCAGGTCTTGCTTTTTACTTGTCTTACTTTGTCTTCTCCATTAGTCAGCACTGAACCTGTCAGTTCCATCAGATATTCATATTCATCACATGTAAAAGCTCACTGTGGAATTTTTGTGTATGTGTTATAAACTGCTTATTTATGGTTTTCTGTGTTTATGACCTAATTAGTAACCTTTAATAACCGTTTATAAACCCATTTCAAGGGTTAGTCTGATTTTAAAGTTGTCCCAGTAAATATATCAAGTAAGTCAAATTATTTTTATAGTAATCGTTGTGGTGTCTTTGCCTGAGACAAGAAGCTACCCACTATGCAGTTCGGCATCCTTTAAATCAGTCGGTCAGTCATTGAGTTGGTAAGAGATGGTGAACCCAGTAGGTTATCCACCAAAAATAAGGTGACCAGATTTCTGAAGTTAACACTAGGGACATTTTGAGTTTGGCAGTTAACATATGATTAAAATATCCAATGTTTTTATCTTTTTCATGTGTTTTGACCATCATAACTGTTGTACTGTTGTACTGTAACAAGCTATGGTGAAGGCTGACTGATAAAACTGGGTACTAACTGAATAACCTTATAAATCATCAATTGTTAGAAAGTTAAAATGTCACTAGCGGCTTGCACAGGGATGAAACAGGTATATGCTTACCATGTGAGATTCAGTGTTTGCCCAAAATTCATATTCATATGAAATATTTTCCCAGTAAAAAGAGAACCATGGCTATAGAAAAAGACCCCTGACTATAGCCCAACAGCCAGACCCTAAACACAAAACTGCTATCAACATATGCCATATGTCATACATGTACGGCTGAAAAAGCTACATTAAAGTAGATTGTACAGGTATACACATCACCTGGTAGTGAAATTCAAGTTCTGTAACCCAAACCCTGCTTTTAATCCTGTTTCCTCATGTCTTGAAAAGACATTTATGGTCATGTTGTGATCTCACTTGACACTTTTTAGCCTCTGGTGGAGTTTCACTCAGCAATATTTTCTAAAACTAGGCATAAAAGTGGTAGGAGTGGTATGCAGGCAGCAGCAGCCCCCTCTGTTGGCCTAAACAAGCATGATACCCCTGATGCCCCTGTCTGCTCTGCTGCCTGGTCTTTCTTAGGATTTTCTAGTGTGTTTGTAATTCACAATTAAAAACTGAAACCTTTCCAGGAACAACTCCGACCCAGGACCTTGCACCAAAATGGGGAATGTCTCTGGAAAATGGGGACATCTGGTCACCCCAACCCTAAACCCTAACAAAGAAATGTGCTTTACCCCCTGAAAAAAATGATGTTGTGCTGCAAAAAGGACAATACATTGAATCGTACATTATATCAAACATCCATTTGATTGTGAAATATATATATATATATATATATATATATATATATATATATATATATACACCCCTAGTAGGAACATGATTGTAAAAGGATTGCTTTAAAGCCCTTCTATTCTCTCATGAATCAGTGAGAAGGGTTGTGAGAGAAAAGCTAATCTTTCCATCGCACTAAAAATAAACATTTCTCCCTCTGTTTTCATTCTTTAGGTTTTCGGAGCTGATGATGTGGTGTGCACGAGGATTTATGTACGGGAATGAGCTCCACGAGGATCAGATGGAAAAATCAGTCGACACTTAGAGCTGTGCAGGAGCAACACTTCATTTACACTTTACATTACTGCGCTTTACGAAACGATTTGTAGTTACTGTGAGATGATTTTGTTACAGCTACAAGGCCATGAAACTCAATCAATACGTCTTCATCGTGTCATTGGGTATAGACAATTTCACAAAGTAGAAAAGCTTAAGAAATAGAACAGTTCATGGGAAACTGCCTTTATACTAAAACATGTCATGTATCTTCATCCTATTTCTCATTCCATGTTTAACTGCTTTGTACTGACCATCAGGAATTAAAGTCTCTACAGAGATATCATACTAATGTGGGGTCACATTAATTTCACAGCACTGATTATCTATCATTAGCGCCCTTTAGCGTTCACATGTAAATTGCAGGGCAATAATCATACGGAATGATCACAGCGTGATAATTGAGGGTTGTCATTTAAATGATCCCGGGCATCTTACAGAGAGACACAGAGCAAAACGATGATGCAGATCAGCGTAGTGATGATTTCTCGGGCTGGATAAAAATTGCAGAAACTCCATGATGACTCTATGATATCACGTTATTATGCAGATTCTTCCCCAGTGTAGAAAATAGACTGCAGCTAGTTAAAGGACCATATTCTATATTTTCTAGTTTATTTTCCCCCTTCGAGTCCATTTATAACATTTCTTTAATACACACACACACACACATACAGCGCCCTCCACAATTATTGGCACCCCTCGTTAAGATGTGTTCTTAGGCTTCTAATAAATTATTATTATTATTTTTTATAATATAGAACAACAATGAAAAAAAGAGAAAAATCCAACCTTTAATTCAAGTGCATTTATTCAGTGGGAAAAAAATCCCACATTAAGAAATAATTATTTTACATGAAATCATCTGTGCCACAATTATTGGCACCCTTGATGTTTATACTTTGTACAACCCCCTTTTGCCAACAAGACAGCACTTAATCTTCTCCTATAAGATTTCTCAAGATGGGAGAATACAGAGAGAGGGATCTTCAATCATTTCTGTTTGCACAACCTCTCTAAACCGTCCAGAGTCCTGAGTCTTCTCCTATGCCCTCTCTTCTTCAGCTCACCCCACAGGTTTTTAATTGGGTTGAGGTCAGGGGACTGAGATGGCCATGGGAGGAGCTTGATTTTGTGTCTGGTGAACCATTTTTGTGTAGATTTGGCCACATGTTTAGGGTCATTATCTTGCTGAAAGACCCAGTGACGATCCATCTTCAGCTTTCGGGCAGAGGCCACCAGATTTTGATTTAAAATGTCCTGGAGTTCATGATGCCATGCACCCTAACAAGGTTCCCGGGGCCTTTGGAAGAGAGACAGGCCCACAGCATCACCGATCCTCCCCCATACTTCACAGTGGGCATGAGGTGCTTTTTCGCATACTCTTTTGTGTTACGCCAGACCCATTTAGAGTGTTTGTTGCCAAAAAGCTCTATCTTGGTCTCATCTGACCAAAGCACACAGTCCCAGTTGAAGTCCCAGTACTGCTTAGTGAACTCCAGACGTTTACGTTTATGCTTGTAAGTGAGAAAAGACTTTTTCCATGCATGCCTCCCAAACAGCTTGCTAGCATGTAGATAGCGCCTGATGGTTGTTATGGAGACTCTGTGACCCCAAGATGCTACTCTTTGGTGCAATTCTCTTAACAGTGAGCTTTGGAGAACTTTTGACTTCTCTTACCATCCTCCTCACTGTGCGTGGAGGCAAAATAAACTTGCGTCCTCGTCCAGGCTTGTTTGCCACTGTTCCAGTTGTTTTAAACTTCTTGATGATTCCTCTGACTGTAGATATGGGCAGGTGTAG
>CM067498.1:9810089-9862127 GCA_034552555.1 Semaprochilodus insignis
TATATATATATATATATATATATATATATATATATATATATATACATATATATATGTATATGTGTGTGTGTGTATGCAGTGATGCAGTAATGCCCTCCATGAATCATCCTGTTAGTGCCAGCACCATTGGGAGACGACTGTACAACGCAGGACTACATTCACACAGACCGTTACAACAGCTGCCCTTAACACCTCGCCAACGTCGTCAGAAACGAGACCCACTTTTGTCTTGAAACTCACACCAGCACAACACATACAGAGTATACAAAAAATCAGACGGACTACAGTCCTATATGGTAAGTAGAGCTGAAAAAATGGACAATGAGAGCAGAAACATGGTGTTCCTAAGAAAGCCCTTAAGTACAAATGAAAATCTATTTTTTTTTAAATATAGAGAAAATGGAACTCTCCTAACAGACCACCAAAGACAACCAAATCTGTCACCATCAAATAAACAGTACTGAAAGCTTCCATCTTTAAGGGAAGGAGAAAATTAAAGCCAGAAAAGCCTAAAGCCAGACCTCAACATCACTGAATGCGTTTGGGATTACTTGGATTGGGAAAAGCAGAAAGCGCAACCAATATCTAGGGCTGAATTTTGGAGGCGTGAAATATGATCTGTGCAGATACCACATTCTCATATCAGATACAGATACACAACCTTGAGTACCTGCTGACACTGATACTACTACTACTACTACTACTATATTGGTCTGGATATACTTTGCTTACTTAGCCATCTAAATAACATCATGCTCAAATATTCTCCTCTCTTATGGAAACAATACATAACCCACAACATGACTTCTTTTCATTTAAACCTTCACACACAGATCCGTTACCAGCATTTTTGATTGGTCAGCACCATTTAAACATTAAGGATGACATTTTGCGAGTTGGTACCATGCCTTCAACATTTGTTGGAAGTATGAGGGAAAACTGATTAAGGAACGAGAGAGAACTCTTGCGCTGAAGTTCTGGGCAGCTTCTGCCTGTAGCTGGAAGGCTGGACCACCTCCCTTCCTGATTCTGGTAGTACTGATAGGACTGAGGAACAGGGAGTAGATGGGGCGGTGGTGCGGATTGCAAAAACTTTGTCACAGAGAAGGAAGATAAGGATGTGAATTTATATGGTGTTAGAATAGAAGAAGGAGGGGTTTCAGACACGGACCTCCTCCCAAACTTTAGTTATTCCAGAACTCCACTTAAAGTGCATATTTGTGCAAAAGTTTAGTTCAACGTTTTCATCATATTTAAGGCTAACGGATCATATCAGACTATACTTTTTCTTTTCCTCCGATAGCTGATCCAGTGGCTTTGGCCAGTATCGGACCGATACTGATACAGAGTATCACATTGTTGCATGCCTAATGTTTATAATAGGTGTTTCTGATAAAGTGGCCAACTGATTCATTACTAGGTACAAGTTTACCTAATAAGCTGGAAAGTCCATAGTGCAGATAAAAGAAGGGCCTATTTGCTTGTATAATCTTAAGGAGGAAAGCAAAACCCAATGCAGTTAGGCATGGGAATCACACTAGCTTTTCCAAAACCAGAAATATGATTAATTACTTGAGTAAATATAATATATTGTACCCCCTCCACACATTAAATAATGCAACACTCCACAAGTTACTCTGCAAAAGACGGACATTACATTATGGCTAATGAAACTGCTCAAGTGCTCCCTCTGCTGTCATTTGTACCTCACTACATTTAGCAAACTGGCTCTACCATAGGAATTAAAATTTCCGCTTGTGGAATGGGGGGGGTTAAAAAATTCCAACCATTAGCAGTCTGCATCTTTACCCTGTTATAGCAGGATACAGCAGGAACAGGACACACCCTGATAAGCCGATTTAGTTGTAACAAGAGCTACAGTGAGGAATCCAGATTTGTTCAAGCTTTGGAGTCTGCACTTTTCATTGTAATCCTTGGCCACAGACGTCTGACTCTGTTACGAAATGGGAGAACCTTGTGGGATGGCTGAGGGATGTTTAGTGTTTACTGAGAACTGAATTGAGTACAAGAGATCAGATTAATCTACTACAACTTTGTTTTATTTCAATCTTTAAAACGATGAATAATACAAAAGACTGTACATGAGAACATAGAAACATGCTGTCATTTTTTTTTTTTAATATGCTTTTACATACTTCTTCAGCAGTTTTATAGACGCTTGGTGCACCAAAAAATAAAAAATGAAAATAAAAAAGTGCCCCAACTTAAAATGTCACAATGGTTTTATTCATATTAGCACTATTTGGGAGGCAAAACAGGACAATAAGAGGGAACTGTTTCTAAGCTCTACTCAGTAATATAGGAGCACGGGCAGTGTCACAAATTTTCAATATAAGGTTGAGTAAAAATGTCTTCAAATGTGTCATGACAGAACATTCTTTAAAGTCCCAGACAACTAACAGACACAGAAATGATGAGATAGGATCCAAATAAAGAGAAAAAAAAAGATAGCAATAACTCCCTTTGGTAAAGAAAGGTGATCGGTATACAGACAATATACAGACCAGCATTAGTCACCTCTGCTAAGGTAAAAGTCTAAAAGGTGAACTACGTTTGAATGGTTTCAGAATATAAACAGTCTGGAATATATACAAGTTATTTACATCATCTGAGATTCTGTGACCGCTATTGTCCTTTTGTTTCACGTTGAAGCTGGTATTGTAAGTAACCATTAATGCATAATTGCCTTTCTTAGGGGGGTTTATAAATATTTAACAGCACAGAGCTCTCACAGACACAGAGAGCCTGTACAAATTCACAACATCAGGCCAGGCGTAGCTGCATACCTATGTATACTACAAGAAAGAGGAACTGGCTGCCATTACTGATAGTGTTTATAAGAATGTGGGTAACACTGAATCAAACGACAACGACAACAACAATGACGACAACGACAACAACAGCAATAACTAGGCATATTGCTAATCAACTACGACCAAAAAAAAAAACACGAAGAGAAATAACATTGACCTGTGACCGTACATTTCTCAGTTCCACATTTTGATTATCGCCTGGATAGTTACACACAAAAAAGACTTTGTGCAATTAGGAAACTAAAATAATAATAAAATAATAAAATAAAAATACCGGAGTCCTTTTGCTCCATCATGATTGAATGATCAGGAAGGCATGCCA
This sequence comes from Semaprochilodus insignis, assembly GCA_034552555.1. Lineage (NCBI taxonomy): Eukaryota > Metazoa > Chordata > Actinopteri > Characiformes > Prochilodontidae > Semaprochilodus > Semaprochilodus insignis. Next base: position 9,813,246 of record CM067498.1, read on the forward strand.
ACTTGGCAACAAGTTCAAGGGAAGAAGTTCACGTCTAAAAGTTTAAAAAGATTAAAAAATGAATAAGAGCGAGGAATCCGCAAAGAGCTCCATGGCACCCAGCATTAAATTTCAGTGCTGCTTCAGTCAGGTATCTTTTTTTTTTCTTCTTCTTCTTAAAAAGTTAAAAAGAAAAACCATCAGCCCTCTGGAAGAAGGATACCACCCCAGAGAGTGCAGTGTTACGCAGTGGTGCTGTACAGAACCCTGTATCTGTTGATGGGCTGAAAGTGGAGGACATTGGGCTCACAGGTGGTCTTACAGGGCCGTAGCCCCTCCTGGCAGTCTCCCATCAGCCACCTGTGGTTCTCGGTGGACATGTCGCTGGTCACGTGGACCTTTCTCCATGTGTCCAGCCATGCCTGGAAACGCTGATGAAGGCGAGTGCTGACTTGCTGGTGGGACTGATAAGAGAGACGAGCATGTTACTGATTATCACAGTCAGGCTGATAGCAGATTTGAGCACTATTTAAACTGTAGACGCTCCTAACAGCAGAGGTTCTGTATTGTGAAGATTAGACTGGTCAATTCATACTGGGTCCATTTCTACAGGTCATAGCATGTGTGCTACACTCAGTGACAGTAACAGAGATGTCTCTTTATTTAAAAAAGGACTCCCATTACAGATGGAGCCCCAGCCATTCCCACTGCACATAAGGGTTTAACAATTTTAATGCTGTACTGAAAAACTGGAAGAAAAAGTTTGAGACTGTATAATGAAACTGTGAGACTTCTCATTAATATGTCTCATCTGAGCATATCTCAAATGCCGTCTTACATGAAAACCACTGTTCATGTTCAAAGCTATGGATCTGAGGGCATCCTATCAGAGCAAAGTGGGTAGATAGGTTGAGGAGCCCATGTTCAAACTGCTTTAATGACCTTATTTTTATGTTCTTAATTTGCTTAGTAACTGTATGGGTTGTGATTCTGGGCCTTATTTTGTTGAAGGACTGCATGACGGACATTTAAGAAGTCCTTTGAGAGAAACCTTATTTATCTGAGCTAAACTATAATTAGAAGCAAATGAAACTGGCACATTAGCTCCTAAGCTTCTACTGTCAAGACTATAGACATTACAGATTTGTACTAGATTAAAATCATGCTTCTCCTCTGTAACCTCTTAAATCTCAGCACTTTCTCAGGTAAAACCAAAGCCACACTACATGACTTTTACCCCAATTTTAACCCCAAGTCTCAGCCTGGTTGAATGTGTGCTGGAAGGTGCTGGTAGTGGATAGTCAACAGAGTAAATCAAGTAGAGTATGAGGGGTGGAGAATCTCAATTTCTTTGCCTCTCAGTCGGTTTTTAAACCAGTCATGTTTGATTTTTTTCACCCCAACTCACAACTGTATATGAGCAAGTCAGTGAGGGTGTGATCATCAATATTTTAATAGGCTAAAAAAAAATCTGCGGAATCCCATCAGATAGTGTGAGAGGCCCCTGAAAACTGTTAGGACATCGTGTAGTGTATCCAAGACTTAACCAAACCAGAATAGGGTTATTGTTGGTGCCAACACTTATTAGTGCTAACACTTTTATGGTACTAAGTAAATTACAATATGACAGACAATTAAAAACCTGTGTGTCATTATATACCAAAATACCCAACACCATCTTAGCATTCATCAGACAATAAACACTGTTTGTTTAAATGACTATCTAAATTATATTCTTTATGCATGTTATTAAGGTCAGCTTGGCTTCATTAATGACCATTTACGACCAATAAATAGATCCACCTCCAGCACCTCACAGTCAATCCAAAGTTCACTGCTCAGGAATAAGCATCAACGTATAGTGTCAGAAACCATAACTTTGAATCCAGTATTTCTGGATAGTGACTTTACTCTGAACTGTATTAGGTTTGGAGGGCACTTAACATGGCTAGTAAAATAACTGCTGAAAGACCACGGCTGTGTTCAGACTGTAGGCACATCGGATTTGTTTATCCAATTCTATTTTTTGACACAGCTGTTACTTGTAAGTGATCAGATCAGATTAGTGCCCAGACGCCACCAACCGATCTGCATGGGTTGATCTGGTAACGACGTAACTGTGCAGGTGACATGAATTTCACACACGACGCCGGTGACATGACGCAATTCAGTGGGGAAAGACGTCTTGGCGCTCTTCTTGAATCGACTTCTGTCACTCTGGATTTGACATTGTCGTTGTTTGTCTCACTGTGAGTGATGCAAAAGACACCTTGAAACCTGAACCTGATTTGAACTAAAGCTAACCATACATCAGAAGACAAAAAAAATTAAAATAAATATATACATAAATAAATAAAAACTACCTCTGAACACTGAATAAATGATTTTGCAAAGAATGAGAATATTGCAAAGTCACTATTTTCTAGATTGAAACTAGAACAACAGAAGCAGCTGGCCTCGTGTGTGCAGTAGTTAATAAATAAATAAATAAATAAATAAAAGCCAAGAAATAGAAAAGCCACAGAATATTGTGGTTCACATGGGAAGACAAATCAAGAAGACACTCTTGCAAGACTCAACAGAGTTTCATTCTGACCTTAGAAATTTGTCTGAAATTTGACAGTGAAATTGCTTGAAAAGTTGTTTGGTGTAGATCTATAAAAATCTGCATGGGTCGCATTTCAAACCATCTCCTCATAGCATTTTTTGTTGTCCAGACTATGAAAAAACAACCCGAGTACAATCTGTATATACAGAAAATGGGATTTGGGCTGACAGTCTAAACAAGGCTTAAGGATTCTCTTAATCTATATCTGCATCTTACTCTAATAACTTCACAGTGTAGTATGGCAGGTTATGTGGTACCACCATAAGTTATGTAAGTCAGCAGAAATAAACATGCTTGTGTTTCATATCAGAAATTTTGGGCCAACTTCAGTCCCACTATAGTTTGGTACTGATTCCTACTGTAGTTGTAATAAATCATCATTTACAGCATATAAATTAACACTCGTTATAATAATACATTTGTAATAATAACGATTTGGACTCAATGTGGTCAGTCGGGTCAGACCTAGATTAAATCTCACATTTACATACCTGATGGGCTCTTGACAGTGCTGTGCGTCTGTACATGTAATCCTCCGATTTGAAGACATAGACCATCTTGTAGGAGTTGAGCTTGAACATGCATTCCATCTTGGGGTCTTCTGAAGTGTCTGCAGATTTCTTGGCAGCTTCCTTGGCCTCTCTCATCTGTGCATCCTGCCCTCGCTGGTACTTTCGGATCCGTCGGAGGTTCCTTACAAACAGAATGGAACATTGCATTAATGTATAATGCTATCTGTAGGTCCTCCACCTGCGGTATGTATTCCAGTACATCATTTAACCCACATACCAAGGCTCAGCATCTCAGTGTGATCAGAAAGGAAAGAAAAACCCAATCAGAAAGGACAAAAGATTGCGTACAAAGGCAACTGTCTACAGTGCACCTCTGTTTGAGTCAGAGATTTTCTTAAAAAGCTCATATCCTTGGCAAACCTTATTTTGATCAAGTACATCAAATCCAGATTTTGAAAAATAAAAAAAGGGAAAAATATGAATATAGACATAAATAAATGCAAATAAAAGAAAAATTTCCCCGCTTCAATAAAGACTAAAATTAGAAATGTACTTACCACACTGGTTACAGATGAGAGCGGGGACTGAAACCATGAATCATATTTTGTATTCAGGGCTCCACTTTACAGAAATTGAGATGCACTAGCCAATTCTCAGTAAAAATAAGAAATAACAGTTAAAAAGCCAGGATATGGGTTGATACTTGGATGTAAGCATTAACAGTTCAAACACCATTATGACCATGCACGAAAAACCTGCTCGGTTCTTTGTTGCATTTTTTTTTTCTTAGGGCAAACTGTGAAGCAACAGAAATATGAAACTTGGGTTAATATGTATATATAAAGCCTAAACTGCCCAATCGCACACCTGTGATGAGATGCACAAAACAAAGCACAACATCAAGTGTCAATCAACCACCACCACGTCAGTCAAAAAACTTGCTGCTACTTTGTGAATGATTAATATCAAAAGGTTTTCCAGCACTGCACATATTGAGACATGCATGCAAAACCAAAAAGCACAAAAATAACTGATGAAAACAAGCCACAGAACATCCTCCCATGCAAGTGCAAGTGCTTGAACTTTGGGAAAGAAATACACGCACATTTGAGGATACAATTCAGACCAGCATTTTATTGACAAGCCCCACCCCCCCATCTGAAATACAGTCGTGCGGGTGTCACAGACCAGGGCGAGTTAGACTTCTATCCATTGCACCACTCTGAAAAGTGTGAAAACTGATAACCCCGGGCAGACAGAGCAAACCGCAGGAGTGTCCTGTATCTCAAATATGTAATACACAGTGTTTGTGGAGGAAAAAACTAACACTCAAATCTTAAAGACCATAAAATCATTTACAGGAACATCTACACATTGATCAGTTCTCTTCCAAGTACAGAATAGTTTCTCTTAAATCATTGTGACAACAGAACAGGGCACGGATGAGTGTGATCGGGCAAAAACACATGTTCTTTTCATTTCTGATACATGATATTCTGACTGTAGGCTTCAAATCTGTAAGCCCTTTGTCACTTAAAAAGGTGGAAAATCCACTCAAAGGATCTATGGATCAGGAAACAGCGTACTCTGCTATTTTCAGAATGAGCCCATTTATGTAATCTTTACGCATATCGTCTCATTCCCCAATGAAAAGATGCACTTCAAAGGAACATGATTATCTGACAAGTCCCTGTTAAGAGTGGGGTTATAAAAATATTTTCCATACTTACAATTGAAATACAAAGATTAAAATCAGATCCATTTACCTTCTACTTGCCAGTCATTTCCATCACAGTTGAAGTAACAGAGGCAATCAAAACTGAATTATTCAATGCAGCATTTTTTTTGTTTGTTGCATCTAAAAAAAAACTCAAATGACCAAAAATGTATTAAATAAATAGCACTCCTCTAAACACAATGTATTGTACTTACAATGCAGTTAATAAATAAAGTATATACCAACATTAATGTTTTGTAGCATCCCCTGAGCAAAAACAAACAGCCTAACAACACCCATGGTTCAGTAAATAAAACGTTGGTAAAGTGCACTCGCAAGAGGAGAAAAGGCTCATCCTTGTTTGGGTGGAAACACAGTGAGGAGATTACAAAGAGAAGCAGTTCAAGGTGGGGGGGACACCCCAAATATTCTCCAACAGCAGACATAACTACTGATTTTCCTGCATCGCACCTGTTCCATTACACCATCTAAACTCAATCATGCCAGAAGAATCTGCACGAAGAGTGAGACGCTTCACTTGACATACTGTGGCACTGCACTGTGCCCTGAAGTTCCTCTGACCAGAACCAGTGTGCCTACAGTCCCAAAATGACTGTTGATGGTTTTTTTTATCATCTATATCTATTAGGCTGACGGTTTGAAGCCCTGCACAACAGGGCTTTGGTAAGAGAGCCGTGACGGGCTCAGGGCTCAGGAGATGGGGCAGGGCCGAGCCTCACCTGGGCAGAAACACAGGCTTCTGGGAGAGGTGCTCCCGCAGCTCCGGGGAAGCAGAGTCCGTGTTCAGGTACCGCTCCACGTAATCTGACCAGCGCTGGGGGAAATCGGACAGAGACATTTCTTACAAACATTTCTACTGCTTAATGTCAAAATAATGATTTAACCCCAACATTCTCACCATACCCCAAAATGTGCTTGTTTTTGGAAAGCTACTGCAACTCAGTCATAAAAAACATGGTCTTAGAGGTGTAAGAAAATACAGACGGTTGATCATTGTGTTGTGGTTAAACCCCCAAATGTTAGATATCAGTACTGTAATCTCTCTTCAGCTATGAGACTCTTACTTCAACCTAAACCCAGGAGCATAAGGGCAAACCTAAGCAAATGGTGGTGTGTTTTTATTCTATGACAGTTCATTTAATTAGTTTTTTTTTTAATCAGAATATATTACCTTGCTTATAGTACTGCAATATACTGAATCATAACCCCTATATGATGACGCGCACCATATTGATACTTACCAGGTTCTTGCTAAAGCACAACTCTAACCGGCCTACCCCTTTTAAAAATGTGTCAATTTATAAGTTTACAAAAATAGACTTTAAAGAAAACTGAATTTACAAGTATGCACAAGTATGTGTACTGTGCAGGGTTTTTTTTTTGTTTTACTAGTTTGGTCTCATTCTGCCATCTGTAAAGTAATCCCAGTCTATGTGTTTGCTTTTAAAATTTAAATGTGCTTGATTACAATGAGCTATTTATTTTGTTACATATTTTTTTATTCGCATGACTTTAAAGAGCTATTTAAACAGTACTTTTAAAGATTTATATTTCAAAATGTACACTGTCTGGAAGCTCCAGCAATTTCAGTTTATAATGTTCAGTGTTACTGTTTCATTAAACACTACATTTACTTATGGTTTATCGAGTGCATGAATACGAACTTCAGCCTTGCAGTAAGTGAATACTGAAACCTTGCATCAGAGTGCCTGTCTACTAAAATTTGATATTAGTATGGAAAACAGAGTAAACAAATTCTCAGTCAATCCCTATTTAAGATTATTAAATAATAGTGAAGGTGTGCCTTTTGGCTGAACAATTGCTTCAAATGAAAGCTTAATAGTTCTAAATATATATAGACTGTATAAATGTATGTTACATTTTATTGTTTTATTAGTACTTAATATACAATAACTCACATAATATAGTTTCTAACACACACACACACCTACACCTAAAAAATTAGTTTTTCTCTACATATCTGACAAATGTACATGCCTTGGGTTAGTATTACACAGAAATCTAACATTAATTTCTGTAGGGTGCAGTCAAATTTTTGATTTTGCTGCAAAATTAGTAAAATGCTTAGTGCTGCCTCTAAAATCTGGTCTTCCTGTGTACAAGAAATACATAATTAAATACCAGTTTAAAACAATCTGCCAAAACAAATGACACAAATATGACAGCTTTAGTTTTATACTGATTCCAAACTTCTAAACAGCGATTCCAAACGTCCGAACAGCAGCACATGTTAAAAACTGAACAGTTAATTTAAAGCAGAATGCTGAGTATGCTTCATGAATAGTACTACTAAGGGGAAGCGTTATGTACCTCAGCCTCCACAGGCTCATCAGAGTTCTCCTCCTCTGTATCCAGAAGCTCCACTGCCAGCTGCACACTCCCCTTACTCTTTTGGAACATTAACTGCAAAGTGAGGGCACAAACAAACACACACCATTAGCACAGTGACAGTGAGAAATGCAGCCATTACTGCTAAAAGCATCTTCAGCTATATGAACGGATATGGCTATTCAGCCAATTTAATTAAAAGCCAGGTAGCATGATCAAAAAAAATTGTTTGGGAACCTGACTGAAAAAACAGGCGCAGAAACTCCACCACAGCCATCTTCTCCCACCCACATTAAGCTTATTATATCAGGTACTTTCTGTACCAGGTTTAGTTCCAAAGTTTGATAGATGAGTAGAACAAGCCCTCCCTGCAAACACAGTCAGTGACAGGCTTTGGAAAATCCTGTCGTACCTTGAAACAGTTTTCTCCTGACATGAGCTGCTCAGCTTTGCGCTGGTAGGCCGCCTCCACACTGGCCCTGGACGCTTGAGTGGATGTGGTTCCGCCAGTGGCTTTATTAGCGCATTCACTGAGGTAAAGATCTGTCACTTGAACACAGATCTCATCACTCACTATGTGCTGGAGCTACAGGAGGAATGAGAGAGCAGGAAAAAAGATTAAAGTAAGGTCAAAAGTACAGGACTGTAAGGACAATAACTTTCAGTACACAAAGCTGCTCGGATGCAATCATTTGGTGTTGGTTTGAAATGAAATCTTGCACAGGTATTATACCTGACATGAAAAGACCGGTTTATGTTGAATAAGCTGTAAGAAAGTTGCCTTTGTGGTTGACTTATCAAATATTTTCTAAGGATGAGACATTTTTACCTTCAATGTAATTTTTTAGGATCCAATAAATAAACACAAATCAATAACAATAATTGTAATATTATAATTATTATAAAAAAAAAAAAAAAATAATATTATAATTATAAATTATAATTATTATAATATAAGTTATAATTATAATATAACTTTAGCCTTTTGTTGCAAGGACTCTTATTTTGAAGGCCAAACCACATGCTGTGGCATGAGGTAAACACTGAATTGTTTTCTGTGTTATTCAGTAAAGCTGAGTTATATATTTATTATATTACGTTCTTTATTTTCTCTTACCTGCCTGACGATACTCTGGATGAGCTTGTCCATGGTGAAGGCGATGTAGGCATGGATTGTGAACATCTCCCTCAGCTGGTCCTCATACTGAGAGGTCTCCATGTTGCCATCCAGAAGGTTCCGCACCATCTCCAGAAAGGCGGAGTAGTAGTCTTCAACGTCAATGTCCACTGTAAAAGAGCAATTGGAGACAAAATATTCAGTAATTCCCCATTGCATTATCTTTATCATCAAACATTCTGAAGTGATTTATGCATTAAACCCCCCTCATTAGAAATCTACTTATATTGACATTCTGTTGAGGCTATACTTACTTGGCTCCCTCAGTCGCAGCTGAACGGCTGGACTTTCGTTTTTCTCTCTCTTCAGCCCCAGCACGTTGCGCTCCCACTCCCTTTCTCTGGCTTCCTCCTCGATCTGCTTCTCGGCCTGTCCATAGATGCGCAACAGCCTGGAGCACAGGATGTGGTGCAGGCGAAGGAAGACATACCAATTGTTGTTGACGTAGAAGAGGTTATAGGCCTCGTCGCAGGTGCTCAGCTTTTGCTGTGCTGGTGTCGTGTGGCTGAATAGCAGCTTGGACTTGGCTGGGGTTGTGCCGTTGTGCTTCTTTGCCCCGTCTTCGCCCTGCTCTGGCTCCTCCTCTTCTTCATCCTCCTCCTCGACGTCGGACAACTCGCCGCGTCTGGCGAATAGCATGTCTGGAATGAAGTGATAGATGACCTGCTTGATTTTGTACTTGTCATCTTTGTGGATGCTGGACTGTCTCTTAACATGGTGGATGATGAGAGAGGCAGCATCTTCCAAAATCTGTCCATCTTCGTACGGCAGAATCATGTGGGGGCCGGATGGAGGGGTGGCACTGTCTTCTGAAGCCTGCTCCTGTCGCTGAAGAAAATAAGAAGTGGTTACAAACTAGTAAAAACTCAACTGCGGAAGAACCACATACGCCACCCATCAGTGCTTGGCCTTTCAGAATGTTCAGAGAGTTGCTTAAAGTAAGTACTAAAAATAAGAAAAGGCCTAGTTTTGTTGTTTCCACAGGGCAGCTGTTTGCAACCATTTGAGTATATCTCAACAGTTAGCTTCATCAGTCTTCTTCGGTATGAAGATCAACCTTGGCCTAAATAACAGTCTGACACCTTTCTCAATAAGGGGAGAAAATGTGTAGCCTTTGGTATTATTCCTAAGGTAGCATTAACACAGATATTATCACATTATATATATCTTTGCTTGAAACTAGGTATAAGCATTTAATAGAATAGTTCAGCAAATAACATAATTCACCCATTTTTTCCACTCTATGGAACATTTTTTTGTGCAAATTTAGCGTCCCTGGTGTAGAAATATTTGCTAACAGACAAGAGCTTAATACTCACCCAAATAGTAAGCTCTAACATAAACAAGCTTCATCACTATAAGCAAACATTACAGGCAACACCAGGGCTGGTGTTCATAAAACTGAACAGACCGGGGACGAGATTTATGATGGCCATTGTCACAAATACTGATTCTACATTATCACTCCTCTTCCTGAGGAGCTTCGCATATGCAAACCCTGTTGCCTGAAGAGGTTGCTCACAGTTTTGTTCATTTTTAAAGTTTCTAGTAAGTCATACTGTGTCACAAACCACATTGACTGCATGGTCTTAAAAAAGACCTGGATGTGGGTTGTGCTGGTTTGCTTCACAGCTCGTGCTAATCGGGTGACTGAGTTCTTGTGTTTGTTAGCAATGTTAGCCTCGTCTCTCCAGGTCTAAACTAAAAAAGCAAAATTTGGACAACAAACGTGTCCTCGGCGGTTGACTACCTGTAGGATAAGTACAAAAACTGTACATTTTATTTTTCACTACACCATTCTTTTAATAGGTAAAAGTCTTGCAGACAGACACACACACTCTCTATAAATAATGTTTTAAACCATACATTTAAACATTGTGACTGGTAGTGTAAACACACAGAAAAAAAAACAGACTATTACCTCATCATACTGAGCCTCGATTTCATTGAGCAGTGTTTTGGAGCGGAACACTTTTGTATCATTCTGTTTGAAGTTAATGCCCTGGTGGTCTAATGACTTGAGGTAATACTTCTCATTCTGCTCCCTCCAGATCTTGTTGAAGCCTCTTTGAGCCTCACGCCATTCTTCCTCTTTCATTTTCAATCTAAAAACATAAACAGTGTGTCAGTATATTTAATGAAGCCCTCTGAAGATGAAAATATCAAATAGAAGAGTCATACCTGAAGAGGCTCTCACAATATGACGTGAGACCTCATGGAATTCTTCAAAAACAACCTGATTTTATGGTTCACTCCCTGCTCTATATTTTTAGCTTAGTCGCACTCGTGAATAAATTTATTGGTACTGAGTGTACTTCAGGCTTACCGTTTCAGAACAATTGGTACAGAGACTGCAGGGTTCCTCTTAAGGCCATCAATGATGTCTGCAGCCTTGTCCCCATATATCCTCTGGATGGCTTTGCGGTGAATGACCTCAGAGGAGCCTCCAATGGTATTGTCCAACTTGAACTTGGCCTGCTCTTCTGCTGACATCCGCGAAAGCCTCTTTTGAACGGTCTCCAGGACACGGATAGTGGCCAGGTTTGTCTCTAAAACCACATCCAGCTGCCCAGAAAGAAATATACTCCATACATCCATGTATATAACTCCAAATAATCATCTTGTGATGTACAGTAACAAAGAAAAGCATACCATGTAGAAGTAAAAGCTGACAACTGCTTACCTCAAAGCGCTCATCCTCACACCGGTATATGTGCTCTTCATACTGAGTCTTTTTGGAGCTGACAAAAGTTGAGTCCTCAGACCAGGATGGGAATGACACCCATGTGTCATTTAGCACCTGATTTTTTTAAACATTAATTAATGTCAATTAAAACTTAATCATGTAATAATTCAATAAAACAGACACAGTCACACAGGAGTAGCATGTGCGGGGACCACAGATAAACAAGTCTTGCTGATACATTTGATGTATGAGTGGGAGAAACCCATAATTCACTTTCACTGTGCTCACCTCTTTACATAGCGGAGTTCTCCCTGTGCATTTAGGCTGCTGGAAGCTCTTGGGCAGAGCTCTGTAACTGAAACCCAGTCTCTTACACGACGAATAGTCGATCTCCATGGCAATGCCCTCCGTGGCCCGTTCTTTGGGAAAGCTCTCAATGTGTGCACATTCTTTGTAGCCCAGGAAGTTCTTGAACCATGTAAACAGCTCTGGAAATTTCCTGTGATGAATAATTAATGATTATCATAATGTTGGTGTTAACTGTTTTAGTTAACAGCCATCCTGATGGCTGAGGTTTTTCATAAAACTATTCATAGCTAGGAGTAGACCACTATAAATCTTTGCACTTGCTAGTCCAGCCACCAAGCCCCTGAATCTTAGTGTCCAAAATTACACACCATATGCATCTTGTCAGTTTAATAACAGCCGCATCAAAGTACAGCTTTTCTGTGACGCAAATCGTTTGACTCACCCCAAAAAAGGTAGCACCAGCTGAACTAGTTCAGCTTTTGAGATCACCTCTTGATTGAAGATCACCAAACAGCGTAGGAAATTATCATAGGCCTCTGTGCTCCTCAGTGCTTTCCTCACCTGAGGTAAATAACCAATCACCCATTAATTTATATGTTCACATGAAATGTGGTTCATACTTTCAAAACCCAGGATCACATTTCTGCAATAAAACATCTAAATGCTTATATCTAAAAACATATGACTAAACTAATGTACTCACCTTTTCAAAAAACAAAGATTCTGTGCCGATTCCGAATTTGCTGCCTTCAGCTACTGGATGCTCTTTGCCCATAAACTTTGGTTTCTTCTGTAATTAAGAGATTTTATTATCAGTTAAATTTAACTCATCAGTCAAACTTTTAAGCAGGACATCCAGGTTTAGTTGTGTATGCACACACACACACACACACACACACACACACACACACACACACACACATATATATACACATACATATACACACATATGCACACATATACACAGATACATATACATACATACAAAAACACATATGCGTGGTATTACCTTTACAGGTGGAGTCGCACCGGGCCCGGAGTGCCTGCGGATCTGGCAGCCGTTCTGGTTAAATCTTTGCTTGTTGTTGAGCTGGGGCCTCTTCAGCATCCCACTAGGTTCCATACGCACAGATTCAGCCTTATCAGCTGTCGTTTTACTCAGTAACTGAACAGAAAGGGAAGCCATTAAAATATAAACTTGGCCACAATTTAAACAGAAATAGCCTAAATTAATGCATAATATTTTCTATATTACCCATGCAATATCAGTATTATATAACAAAAACATAACTACGCATCAAATATAATTACAATAACAAAAGTTATAACAGTCCTTATTATTACTACTATTATTATTATATATATATTACATAATACATATATAATAATTACTATGACACATATTATAACAGCTGTTATTAGTAGTAATAGCAGTGGTTGTAGTGACAGTATATCAAAGATTTAAAGTGTTTTATGCTTTTTACTGGGTTCATACAAATTGCTAAAGAAGTCTTTTTTAAAATAATAATACTAACTATTAGAAAACCGTTATTATGCTGATTATTATGGGTAGTAGTGGTTGTAGTGGTGGTAGAAGTAATAATACTAGTTATTAGGTTACATAGGTCATTCTTACAATAGGAATTGTTTAAGCAGGTTAGTTCATGTTTACTTTGTGTTGGGGATGGGGTTGTTCGTATTTTTGGTTTTATCACTGTACCAGCGATAAGTAAAAAGTCATTTCATGTGGCACTATCGGATCGGTATTCCCTTTGGTATACCTCTCACCAGGTCTAAACACTGTACTAGATTAAAGCTGCAAAGAGCCTCCAAAACTTACCACAGAACTATTGGCATCTGGCAAGAACTGGCCAAATTCAGACAGAAGATCCTCCTGGTTTTTGAAAAGCCTTGCCACTTGGGCATACACCTCCTGCTCAGTCAGAGCCGGAGTGTAGTTTCCTCCAGCTTCCTTAGCATTCCGCTGCTCTTTCTACACAAACAACAATTCTCTTGGTTACAGCGGATTCATTCAATAGATGTTTTAATCACATGATCAAGCACATTTTAAAGGGACACCCGGCCATAAATAATAGTTTCGCTCTTCGAAGCCGCCTCTTGTCTGTTTCACCTTTTTCCTGTTTTTACCTGGTATGTGTGCAGAATCTCCAGGAAAGCTTTATAGATGTCTGGCTGGCCCTGAAAGCGGTTCTTGATCTTGTTCACATAGTTGATAGCATGATTGAACTCCACAGGCTGGTTGTTCTGCAGCGGGGGAGCACTGGCAGGCGTGCTGCTCACCGGAGTGTGAGACTGTACTGAAGGGGAACGGGGAGAGGCATAGGACGGGATGGACGGATTGGGCTGGCTTGTTGGGGTCAGTGCAGGTGACTGTATTGGCTGCAAAAAAAATACACAGAATTTGTGTCAGCATTATGATATACAAATGTACAATGCTGCTCATAATTATTTGCACAAGTGATTAAAATGCCCTTAACATCTGAAGTATGCTGCCACTCAACATGAGGATAAAATACATGTCAGTGTCAATAAAGCAGGTCATCATGAGGATAAAAATAGTATAAATTAGTGATGCAAATTCTTCCCTGAAACCGAAACTCAAGATGTACTGCAAACCGAATATGAAACCCAAAAAAAGCTGGCTAGAAAGAAACAGAATAACTGCAAAACTAAAATAAACTTACTAAAATTATTATAAAATCCACAAAATCCAGCATCTTCAACAATAGAGACTGGCTGGCAACGAACTTTACACTGTGCACTTTGTAATTTTTGTTCATCATGTCAAAAAACCTGTGGCTTCAGATGGCATCGGTGAGCTAACAGGTTTCCGTTTCTGCTTCTATTACATTACTGTTTTTAAGCAGGATGACATTTTTAAGTAGTGTATAACCTGTAGGACAGTATTTTTAGATGTTGTGCTTTATACTTGGCATGAAGAGTGATTGCACATTGCTTGTCTCAAAGTTCAATATTTTTGTGCATCCCTAGTACAAATCAATCAGACACAAATAAAATAGGCATATCAAAATAAACTGATGAAGGAAGTGAACTTGACAGTAGCAATGTCCTGAATCCACAGAAGCCAGAGTAAACCACTGTAGTGACGGGCCAAAGATTTCTTTTCAAAAATGTAAACCGATCAAAGACCCTATACAGAAAGTTGGAAAAAGTCATAGATTATCACAAAGACTACCAAAAAGACCACCAGCACAACCTCACAACGTGTGGACAAGTGGTTAGCCTCCAAACAGTTCCATAAGGAGTAAAACTGGTAGAAAAATAGATAGATAAATAAATAAATACACAAACAAACCGCTCATGATTCAAAGCATATCATGTCCTCTCTGAAACATGGTGGTGCCATGTCTTGAGCATACACTGGTCTACTTGTCTCTAGACACAACATAACCTTTAGACAATGCTTTACGTGAAGCAGCTATTTGCATATTCCTACAAAGTGAAACTGCTTAGCACAGTTGAGATTCCTATTATGCTCACCCATTAAAGACATACAGTACCCAAAAACTGCAGTAGGAGTACATAGCCAAAATTACGTTACATCTACTAGAGTGTCAAATTTAAAACTATACGATCAGACCCTAAACATAATTCTGAACACAATGCATAACTGTAAGATGCAGATTTCTAACCCTACCTTGCTGATCTTGGCAGGTGTAGGCTGGCTGGGGATGGGAAGAGCAGCAGTGCTGGTCGGGGCTGGTGGTGTCTGGGTCTGGTGCTGAGTTGTAATCGGAATATTTTGTACAGAAATACCATGTGGGGTAATGTGGTGGATCTGGCCTGGGGTCGTTACATTGACCAGGTCATTGGTCTGAACTTCTATTTTGTAGCCAGGGGGCAGGAAAGTGTTGAAGCCCATGATGAGGTCTGGGTGGCCCTTAAATAACTGCGAGACCCTGTTAATCACGCCTGGTGTGTCAATGCTGGAAACACATCGAGACAAGTGTTATTCCCAGTGTCACAGCTTTCACAGAAGAAAAAGACAGCAATTAAGACACGAAAATTGTGCATCACTTCATGGACAGTATAACAATGCATATTTAACATGTAATTGAGCACTAATTACTTAATGACAAAGAAACACAGCATTACTCCTTTGCTCTCGGAGGCAGATAGTAACTGGTCCCATTTACTTTAGTACAATTTTGTTGCACCTTTTAAAATGATAACAAATTTACTTCTACTTCAATGTGTATGTGAATGGTCACACCGTTCATTTTTCAGTTTCAGAATTTTAGAAGTAGAAGAATGCATTTTACAACATTAGTCTCTAACGAACTTAAGTTACTATATACTGATCCTCAATTAATAAATCATAACGTTCCACTGCAGTTCTATAACTACTAAGCACTGTAGTTTTTTTTAGACTGGCTCCTTACGTCAGTTGTTTTTGAAAAGCTACTTTTACTTCTATTATTATTATTATTATTATTATTATAATTTCATCTAATTATTAATAATGTTTAGTCTACTCTACCCACTTTCACTANTATTAATAATGTTTAGGCTACTCTACCCACTTTCACTAAACTACAAGAAACAGCACCTGTTTTGCCTCATTTTGTAAGACGATATGAAGCTGTATCCAACGGCTAAACCAATCTTACCTTTGAGACTTAAATTCTTTCATAATGTCCAGAAAATCATTGTACACTTGAGGCTGATTTCCAAATTGAAGCTTCACTTGATCAAGGTAGGACAGGGCATCTTCAACCTGTCAGTACACAAACAGACTGCTGTAATCTCCGAAGCCAGCACAAATCACTGAAAAAGCTTACAGACGTTAACAGAAACAGCTCAAGACTGGTAGTGCATTATTGTCAAATCACATGTAGGGACAGCTGTCCTACCTTAAGCCTCTGGAACTGCTGCTGGCCTGACGTTGGGGCAGAGGCAGGGGAAGTGTGAGAGTGGCCCTGGGCTACGGGGGTTCCTGGTGGCTGGACCACAGGGTTGTGGTGATGACTACCGCTGTGTACTGCAGGACTGCCGGTGTGTCCGTGTCCTCCAGAGCTCTGAGCCAAGGGCACCTAAGAGGGCAGTTGGAGACAAAAACAATTCTCAACCCACTTAAATAAGTATTTAGTATACCTATTTTGCTGAACTGAGGGTTTCTTATTATTACCCATGTGGATATTGCATATGGGTAAACTGCAGTTGTGCTATGGACCCTATAAACTGTGAAGAAACAGCATTTGTTTGTATTCAGTTACACAAGGAAAATATAATTCAGCATCCAACTTCTTGTCAGGTATTTCAATTTTCTGCACTAACAGGAATCAATAATTAATAATTTTTTAGAAATAGTGAATGTTAGATTTCCAAAAGAAGTGCTAGCAGGTAAAGTACTGAGTATTATCTATTTAATCTACTAATCTGTATTTAAATGTCTGTTTAGAGACATTTCTAGACAGCAGTACCTGATAGGTCTGAGGGACCTGAGAGTACTGCACTCCAGCAGAGGGCTGCATATTGTCTGAGGCAGCCTCGTAGACTGAAGATGCAGAGGTAAGGACACGGTGCTGAAAGCCTTCTGCACCCCCGGGGAGTCGCCGCTGAGACCCAAATGCTGTATCCTGTTCCTCCAAACGTCGCTTCATTATGTACTCATACTCCACGAGGGAACGGAACCTGAAACAACAAAGCAGAAATCCTAAGTCAATTTAAAAGTAACCAAAGCAACAGGCCAAATAAATCTGTGTGTAGGTGGGAATCATATGATGTTAAAGAGTTACAGTAACAGAAAACAACAGTAAAATTGTTATTTCACTCAAATGTCACGCAAGAGCCATAAAATGTAATGATAATTATCAAGCTCCTTCATTACTATGCATGAAGCTCTAAAAACTCAAATGTAGTGAAGGATAGTCGATATGACATCACAATATTTTCCAAATATATAATAAAAAAAGATGATGTTTAAGGTTGCTTCAAGGAAATTAATGCTAATGTGCTATTCTTTGAATTTTTATGGATTTTCAAACCAATTTGAAGGAACCTACAAGTTGGAAACATTACAGTTAACTTTGGATATTGTGTGTAAAATACAGAAAAAGCTAAAAACAAAACTGTTCAAGACAGACACCACTCTTTTAGGGAGATGTCTAAAATTTCGCTGAATGTTGGTATTTAGGGGAGAACTGTAATTATACTAATCCTTCATACATACACATATATACATACATACATACTGTTGCTGTCCAAATAAAAACAAGACCAAAATGGTACATTTACAGGAGAGAACAAAAAAAGTCCTTTACTTTAAATGTACAAATTTAAAAGTAAATTTTAAATTAAAAGTTACATTTAAAAACAAGAGATTTTATTCCAAGCAAGTTTGGAGCATTTCTATTGGTCCATCATCATTTTCATACAATGCAATTGACTGCTACCATGTTCATGATTCACAATCATTTATATTTCTAGCTATATTGCTTATGTTAGTTTAAAATTAAATTTGCAACACATTACTTTTTATGTCCAAGATCACTGTTCAGTCTAAAGCCAGTTTTACCATTTTAACATTGCTGAACAAAGTATACATATTTACCAAAAGCTGGTTGGTTACATAGCATTTTATTTTATTACCTGTTTTGACTAGCCAACTGAATAATTAATTTAACAAGATATATAAAAAAAGATTACAAAAAGACTGTGAATTATGTCAACCTGATAAGGCTGAGGGATGCAATACTTCACTACAGAATACTACATTACAGGGGCAATATGTTTTTTTCAGGGCCAATGCCAATTATTAGTTATTAGGTACACTGACAACCAATATTTGGGGTAGATGTTCGTTTACCATAAATTTGATGTTTTTAATGTGAAAAATTATAGTGTGAAATTCACAGCACACTAGAACATTATTAAAAAAATCAGTGGTTTGAGCTTTAGACAGCATAAGCTGCAAAAAAATAAACATTTTACTTACATCAAAATATTTACAGATAATAAATAATAAATAGCTCTCAACGATGTTTGATAGTCAACGACATTTGCAAGAATAATGGAGCTCAAAAAAGAGGCTCCAAAACTAAAGGCAAAATGCATACAAATATTATATTTACACATTTTTGTATGAAGCATATATGTAGTTTGAGACACTGACTGTGTTGAAATGGCATATCAGGAGCAGAGCTTGTATTTCAGTATGTGGGTGAATTTAGAAAACCTGGATAAAGCCCAGAACTGTACATGTATTACAGTAAAACATAACAGTAAACATCTGAGCAGTCATGTAGTAAAAAAAAAAACCATGAGGAAACATGAAAATTAGCATGCTTATTCCATTATTTTGTTCAACCAAGAATGTATTTGATGCAATAACGAGCAGTAGTTGGACGTGTTGAGTGCATTAATCATTTTCTGTGCTACATGATTTGATGGAAAAGGCTTTGATGGAAAAGGATTTGATGTTTAGTCTAAGCAGAGCAGTAAAATCTTTGGAAGTAGTGAGCTGCAACTATGCAGCAATTATGTATAACTAACTTTTTTAATATAAAACAATGTGTTAATATTTTTCTGAAGTCTTCTCTGCGTAGTAGCTCCATTGTAAGCTCCATTGTAGGCACACACATTCTGAACACTACAGCAGTTTGGGTCCACACACCGTGTCTGCTCTACACACAGAAGGGCAGCGCTTGAGCAGCATGCAAGAGTCACATTTGTCTGGCTAGAGTGAGAAGTAATATTGCCAAGTGCATTAAGCTATTTATGAAACTAATTTGTTTATCCGTGACATGTTTTTAACTTTTCTCTTGCTGTGGGAGTGAAGCAGGTGCGTCTTTTTGCCCTCCTACGTCTCTCACAAAACCGAAAATCATGTTTGCATTAACTCGGGGTGGGACACAAAAACAGACTATAGAAGTGCTGGCCGGTTGTACTTGAGTCATCTCCATTTCTACCAACCCAGTCACGCTGTGGGCGTGACATTGGGCCAGACTGCAGAAGCTTGATTTGTTGATTGTAGTTGCATCACGTATGCGCATAAATAACAAAAGGCGCTTTTATAAGGCATTTTCCATAAACTGATTTCAATAATTGGAGAAATGCTGACTGTCTACACCAATTATGAGTTGTGCCAAAAATCGGTCAACCCCATACTACATAATATGACAAAGTGCGTGTAATTTTAGACTTTAGGCCAGAATGCCCCTTTAAGAGACCCTGGATGATTATTAATACAATTTTTTGTAATAAAAAGCAACAGTTTTGAGAAAGCTTCTGGTATCTTCTCATCGTGATCAGATATGCTGGTAACTGACAGCTGTCAAAATGGCTGCATTTAACAAAAACAGCCTACAGAAAAAAGTAAAGCCAAAAAAAGGAGCACAGAATGAACAGATAAATATATAACAGATTCAGGGTCTTCACATGAGCGAGTACTGAGCTAAGGCCAACTGCACTGGTGCCCACAAACTCTCTGGACAGATTGCAGCTGCCATTAAGGCAACAGCCAATGTCAAACTCTAGGACTGCAGGTTACCCACTACCCTACAGCCGCCGTGTCATGTACAGCCTTAACACAATGCTAGCCGTCAATACTTCTGAGCCAGACTGCACAGGATCGATCCAAAGTCAGGAAAACCTGATCGGACAACCACTGTTAAAACTTCTGTGACTACACAGCTGGTTCACAGCTCGACTCTTTCCCTTCCCCCTCTCTTTGGCCTGAGACACAAACATAAAGCCGCACAACCAGCCGCAAAAGCAATCAGCACAGCAGCGGCAGCTGAAAACTGTTTAAGATAAAAAATATTTAGAAACAATCAGAACATTTTTCAGATCAGCGGCCGACAACGCTAACTCCATTCGGCTCGTGTTAGCAAGCTTGCTAAACCAAAACAAGAGAAGAATTTAGCCAGGCTAGCATGTTGAGCCAATCGTCCTCCGATGTCTATTTTACGAAATCTTAAACAGCAAAATGTCCGTGTCAGGCGACAGGTCTCGTAATACCTCAATGAGTCGTGTAGCTTGCCAGCTAGCTAGCAACAATAATACCAGATTTAACATAGTTAGCTAGCTGGCTAGCGTTAGCGTTAGCCAGCTTGCTACCTGCTTCTGTTACGTTTATTCAGGAAGTGCTGATGAATGACTTCTAGGTCTCCCTAATTCACAAAAACACAGCGCAAACTAAGACGTCTATGTCTTTGTTACAGCGGAGCTATTTTCATAAAAACGCATGTGCTAACGTGAACGTAACTGATGCACCATTTAAGGTGGAACTGATTTCAGCGTCGTCCTGTCCTGTGTTATGCTAGCTAGCCAGATGGACTTCTGTGTTATGTAATGCAAGTTAACCGTTCGGGAACAACCTACACTAACGATCATTGTTTCAAACTTACGCCGTCAGTGTGCAGCAGAAACCACATCATTTTAAAGCGATGTTTTCGGTTTTCTGTCATCTGAACGCTCCCATTCAGTTCCTATACGGGTGCTGTAAGACTGAATTAGCTAGCTAACAGGCCAGTTAAAATTATTTTAAACCGCCGTGTAGCGCAAAACTCTCATCTTCGTGGGGCAGTACGCAGATAAACAGTGTTTTTGGTTCATCCTCGAAGAAAACAAACCAACTTCTTGGATTCTGCTGAAAAGTTTGGGCTATTTTTGGAGGTAGGAGATTTCAACAGCAGTCACCGACGGAATGTGCAGGCTAACATACTTTTCAAACGGGTTAGCATGAGCCAGCTAGTCGAGCAGCTCAGCTAGCTTCACATGTACATTACGGTTTTGTTTTTAACAGCACGTATTTCCATATATCATACATCTGCCACCAGCACGACGAAGCCTTCTTAGTTATATATAACAGTACAGTTTTGAAGCGACAACCTAGAGGACTTGGATGGGTTATCTATGCTAGTAAGTTAGCATGCTAGCTAGTAAACATCAGAAAACTCACCTCGCAAGAGTCCGACCTGAGACAGAGTCTCCTCTTTCAGGCCCAGTCAAGCCAGTATTATTCACGAAATGTTTAGCGAGCGGAACAACACTCTTAAGCGGTTGGCAGTGTAAAGTCGGATATCTGTCTGAGGAAAAACTAAAGCCAGACGCGCCAGAGCTCCAATTACATGCTAACCTGCTAATCGGCTAACATCGGAAAACAAGCCCGGAGCGGCTTTTCAGTGGGAGGCGTGTCCACAGAGGAAGGGGGCGGACTTGGACACGCCCATTAGACAATCTGATTGGTTGTGTGGTGAACCTCGCAGCCTTATTGGTCCTCTGGTGACTCAATATCGAATTTCTGTAAGTTTCGCTTGAAGAGTGGGAGATCGCAGCTGTACGTCCACAAACTACACAGAAATAAACATTTACATCTGCACAGACCGTCTGATAGTGATGTTTATTTATCACATCTCAAAGATGAAGTGCAGCTTAAAGTGGTTTACTGCCTAAAGCAATAAAACAGTGAAACAATCACAAAGAACACAAGTAACATAATTCAGAATATAAAAAATAGACAAAAATAAGGACTTGAAAAACTATATCTAATAATAAGTAGCCATTACTATTAAAAACAATGTAAATAAATATGTTTTTGTTTCTTTTTAATACTGTTAATGGCAGGTGCCTGACGGTAAGGTGCTCCATAGCTTTGGTTCATAATAGCTGTTTTGTGTAATAACTCTTTGTATTTCATTTTTGGAACACTAAGCAGGCGAGCACCTGATGATGCTCAAAACACAATTTTTTGAAATTGTGTGTTCTGTTAGCCATTCTGAAATGAATGAAGGTACTAATCCATTCACAGCTTTAAAAACAAGCAAAAGAATGAATCACTTAAACTAATAAAAACAGGTGTCACATGTTCTCTTCTTGTTAGTTCTCTGCCTGCAGCATTCAGAACAAGCTGCATTTGGTCTATTGTGATTTTTACTGTTCCTGTAAACAGTCCATTGCAGTGGTGTATTCATGAATAAAGAGCAGATAGATCTGGTCTAGACTGCAGATGAGTCCCTGGGGTGCTTTATTCGCCCCATTTTAGAATGTCTCCTGCCCCAGTAATCAGTGTGTGAAATTCCCCCTGGTATTTTGGGGTCTCACGTTGGCTGGCTACTCCAGCATTGACTGGCTGCTAATTCATTTGCCATGACTTCAATGGCAACAACACATTTGTTATAAAATGTTTTTTTTGTAGTTTGATAATATGCTCCTCCATTAATCATGATCTTACATGTCTCCAAACTTGGTGGAAACTTGGGTAAGTTTTCAGATTTACAAATATGCTATGGCATTGCTGCAGTCAGCAAGTGTCCAGTCATTGACCAACTGGGTAAACCAATATGTGACAGAGCGACTCTGGGCAGGTCGGTGCTGCAGCTGTAATTAATTCAAAATATGAGATGCAAGCTCGCCGATCACGAGTGAAGGCAATAAACAATGACCTTCCCTGAAGTTGTGTCTCTTTTTTCCTAAATGCCATATGACATAATGCCATAACAGGTTCCAGGGACCCCCCAGAATTTAGATTTTAAGACATTCCCGGGGTGCATTTGACTATTTTGTGGGTCCTGGATCCCCCAGCATCTGGCAGGTTCTCGCACCCTGGTGCCATCTGGGCATCTTCCCCAGCTGTTGTCCAGGCATCCTGGCTGCTGCCTCTTTCACAGTTCTCCAGCTGGGCTCCGCTGCTGAGCCTTGCTGCTCATATTTGCCACACTGTTCTTTCCTCGTGGTCTTCACAGGACTTGTTCTTCTCTGCAACATGTTCTTGGGTTTGTTGTAGTGCATTTCCCCCTCAAAATTACGAGGTCAATAAAGAGTTGAAACATGAATATTGCTACATGTAAGTTAATGCTACTGCACAGTGAATTGACATAAACCTCCTTAAAACTGCACAAACAGCACACTTTGCCAGTGTTTGGTAGTGATTTCCCCTTTGCAGAATGAGGGCAGACAAACAGAAGTAAGAAAAAGAAAGGTTTCGCTGTTATGTGGGTTGTGATGCAGTATTCTGTACTACATCTGATCCTCAATGAAACACCACAGATCTTTCCCCTCTGTTCATAGCGCACTTTGAAAAGCTCTACAAGCTACTGCTGTCAGGTTAATTCAGTACAGACCCAGCTTAATAATCACTACTGACCCCCTGGTAAGCTGATTAAGACCACCAAAATATGCTAATTATTATTTTATTGCTGGAAACATTTTCTGATAAGGACATTCTCCAGTGTCATGTTTGTATTTTCCCATTCCACCTTAAATGATGCTGTAGTTATATTCTGGATCCTGCGGCATTATAATGACTGCCGTGCTATTTAAGGCGGAATGGGAAAATTTGGTCAAGAAACTGGCGACAATGGCGACTTCAGCTTAATGGAGAATTGAAATTACAAATGGATGAGCAGTTTGCTCTGTTTCTGCTGGACAGGCGGGGGACATTAATATGAACTCATTTTTAGTCTGTATTGTTTCATCCCGTTTGCTGATGTTTGGGATAGCTTTCGTGACTGCCGCTTCATTTAAGGTGGAACAGAAAGATTTGAACAAGAAGCGGGTGAATAAGAAGCTGACTTGAGCCTCATAACACTGTCAGTGTGTTTGATAAGGAAATATATCCTATAAGTACATTTATGTAGAGAACTATAAATGTTCACTGTGATAAGACATTTCCATCACTTGCCAGAACACCGCTTGCCTGCCTTACTTTCATGTAGCTCAGTGGCGACAATTTGATGCACAGTTGCATTAGCTTACATTTGGCAATATTAGTATTATGACTCCGTAAAAACCTTGTAATTCAGAGGATCCAGTGAACACCCCATTCATTTTGGAGAAATATGAGAAATTGATAGCTTAGATCTGGAGTGCCAAATATGGCCATTAGACGGACTACAGAATGACGCACGACTTCAGTGGTCTATGGAACATTGCAGCAGTAGAGAAACCATGATACATGGTAGCCACTTCCCCAGTACACTAAAAATACCTGGGTGATATACTTCTCTGGCAAAATATCCCAGTACATGGTCAAACCAGGCAATTGACATGCTGGTAAAATCATATTTGGGATTATGAAGGCACTTGAAGAAGTTGTTCTTTATGGACAAGGTGCAAAATGTAAGGCCCCCTAATTAACCTCCTGGATCCCCTAAATGTCTTAAAATCAACATTATAAGTAGTCCATGAAAGTAAACATATTTGGAAAGTAAACATAGTTGGTCCTTGACAGCTATAACTATTCTTATTCACTTATCAGACCGAAGAGGGGATGTTTAAGATCCCCTAAGACCACATAACCAAGCTAAAGGAGTGCATTTCCAGATGAAAGAACTGGTAAGCCAAAAATGTTGTTGCCACTGAAACTAGCTGACGCTGGATTAGCGACGCAACATGTGACCTCCAAAATACTAAGGAGCATCTCTCACCCTTTCTGTGGCTAAAGTTAATTCAACACATAAAGTTATTGTCTTAGCCAGAGGTGGGTAGGGTAGCCTAAATCAATGCTCAAGTAAAAGTATTGATACTTGGGTAAAAAAAATGGCATTGGTAAAAGCGAAGCACTACTGAGTAACTTACAGAACTGCAGTGTAACTTTTTAGTAAATCCAGCATCCATCAAAACAGGAACTGAAGGAACAAATTCGTCTTATTCGTCTAAAATTTTTTTTTGAGTCATTCTGAGTGAATCGCAATGGAATGGGAGTCAAGGGGGCGGAGTCAGGCTGGTAAGCTCCTCCCATGGCCTGCTTTGATTGATCTGATGCTGTCAGTTTCAGTACTTAGGCTGACTGAGTAGTGCTGTTGATGGCAATAAGTAAAATTCAACATTGATTCGGTGTCTTGCTTTCAAAGTTGAAACAATGGCAACGGCCAATGGCAACGTTGATTTGTGGTTGACTTTTGGTTGATTTTTGGTCATCAACCAAAAAAGATGTTTTCTGAAAAGATGTTGCTTCCCATCTCTGCTCCTACCTCCCGTGTACATGTAAAATAAATATTTTGCATTGTGAAATTGACTGTTTGAAGTGAATAGTGATGCTAACTGCATTTCCCTTAATGTAAATGGTTAGGGTGAAAAAACAGCAAAATTAAATGTTTTCTACTCTTTTCTGGAAGAAAGGCAGTACGCACATCAAGAAGCCTCTTTCATGCATACTGAGATTTTTTATCCCATGCAAATAAACCATAAACATTACAGAAGACCTGTGGAAACTGGCATTAGCCTTCTTCCTAAGGAAAACTAATCCTTTTGGACTAGGGCTAAAGATGCTAAGTGTAACATACACATCTGGAGCCCAAACATGGAAAAGAAAGAAGAAGATGATAAGGAAAAGCTTAAAGGTAAAGGTATGTTTATTTATTATTTATTTTTGTGTAGTATTAATGTTATGTCATTCATTTTGGCTTGACAACAAGAAGTAATGGATCTGGAGTCTGTCTAATGAAGAGGGTTCAACTTAGACAGGCTTTCAGACTGAGGTTCACAAAAACGAACAGAAACAGACGCGGTTAGCGCATTTTACAGCAGCGGTTAACGGCTTTCTCTGTTAATCCAGGATTAGAAACTCAGGCTGTTATTAATCCTTGTGTGCGTCTACATGAAAGCGTGCTGCTTATAATAAACAGCCAAAAATAATTTATACTACCTAAATATGCAGAGAGTAAAGCATTTATTATAACAGTAAAAAAGCAGCGCTGCCACCAGGGTTAGACAGAACTAAGCTTAAACTCAGGTAGGTAGACAAGACATACTGCAGACTAAGATCTGGATCCAGAATGCTGAGAAGATTACTTGTACAAACGAACATTCTGTCATCAGCAATACACACTTAGCCAGGTATAGATGTATAGAATTTGCAGTGGTTGGTAGCCATTGTTATTAGTTAGACTCATATTTACAGTACATCAGTTAGTAAGATGGATACCACCAAAAATTCCTGCTTAGGGCCAACAAAAGGCTAAATCTGGCCCTCCGATCCAGGGCTTTCTTCTTGGGGGCCCTAACACACACATTTTGGTACCTATAGAGCTTTCAAAGACACTAGGACAGAATGAACTCTATCTATAAAGCCATATATACACTTTAAGAACATCAGCTTTGGATTTGTCTGTGTGGGGTTCAGTTGCAATTTTGGTCTTGCCACATAGAGTTCTCTGGATTTCCAGTAGTCATTTGATGTGCTCTTCACTATACAGTGAAAAAAGAGAATGTTGTTCTGTAACTGTTGGATTATAAAAGAATGGAACTGTTGAGGATGCTCCTTTTATACCCAAGCTTGATTGTGCAACTTTTTAAAAATGTTTCTTGAACATATCACATTGTTTCTAGTATTAAAAGAAGCAATTTGTAAGATTATGTAACCTGCCAAATTCATACAATGGGGGCAACATATCACCAGTAAGTTGTGGTGCCCACTCCTATTGTAAGAAATAAGGAAATGCACAGTCCCCCCTCTCTTTTCACTACATGGCAATCTAGAAGAAATGTTGCACGTTCAGGATCAAACTCCATCACAGTAGTCACCTCGCCAATAGAGTCTCCAGTGATGGAAAGCAGCTCCAATGTTAACTCTTGTTTTGCTCCTATTCATCCACCTCCACTTCTTTTGTTTGTTGCTGAATGTGTTTTCTTGCCAAAAACGAGTGGCGGCAGTCGCTTGCCAAGAACTTCAGCCATTATTAAGTTTGCTCTTCCTTTTATTGCTTACCTGACCTTAAATGATCTGCCTGGGACGCAGAACCTTCAACATGATTAACGCCGTTGGAGCAGTGCTACTACTTTACCCTCTCATTTTGGACTGTTTTAACTCGGCGCTACAGTGACTCACTACCACCTCATGCGATAACAAATGGTATTACAGACAGGATGGGATGGGGCTAACTTCAGGAGATACACTCAGCCATAAAAGAATAGTTGCACAAATAGTTGCACCCAGAAGGAATCAACTGACAGGAATGATATTTGGTGGGTAGGTTTGACATAGTTAGCCAGGCAAATGGTTCAAGTTTCACACTTGGCCACGCATGTGACTCCATACTGAGAGACACTACTTCTGTATGTGTAGCTCAATAAATATTGCCTATATCAGTCTAAATTTATCATCATTTATTGTTCCTGGTAAACTTTATCTTCCTTCAGAACAGAATTGCAGTCGGTTACTTCTTTCTGTGTGCAATATTCTTTTGATGGTGAGTGTATTTTTGCAACATGCTGCCATCAAAAGTGTTATTTCTTCACATTCTGTTGATATTTTTAGTAATTTTGGATTGTTGTAAACAAATCTTGGAATCGGTCCTGTCAGAAAGTTTTGGGAAAGTGTAGCAGGCACCTGGTCTGGAATTAGTGTATATTTACAAAATAAACAATTAAGTTGATAAGATAAAACATTAAGTATCTTGTTTAATTCAGATTAAAGTGGATTTACAAACCCCTGCTTCCTGCTTTTATTTGCCTTTCTGATACTTATTCCAACTTTTTGGGAATTGAGATTTGTAGAGCACACTTAGCCTAAATAAAAGAAATGATTTATGTATGTATTTAATTATTTACTTATTTGCTATCTTTAAGTCCATGTTTGCATCCTTAGGGAAGAGATTCAGTTCTACAGTGTTACATTCACCAGCAGATGGTGACAAAGTGCAAATGCCTTGTCTGTTGCTCCTCTGAGGCAGCTTCCTGGGCACAGGTGAAGCCTAAATCTTGGCCAAATGGCTGTGATGTTCAAATTCATAAACACGATTTTATGAGCCTTGGCATGCTTGTCTCCTTTCAGTAGGCTAATTAAGTGAGGCTATGTTTATA
Source organism: Semaprochilodus insignis (assembly GCA_034552555.1). Lineage (NCBI taxonomy): Eukaryota > Metazoa > Chordata > Actinopteri > Characiformes > Prochilodontidae > Semaprochilodus > Semaprochilodus insignis. The sequence continues at coordinate 9,841,392 of CM067498.1, forward strand.
CTTAGCCTGCTGGGGTTTCTCAAATAAGAAAATATCAATTTCAAAGAAGCTATAAATTGTGGGATGATGAAATACTGGGCCTATGTTTCTATAGGGTGAATTCAGGTGACATGGAACATAAAGCTGCTAGAAATACCAAGACTTAGACGAGAGAAAGAGGGAGGAAACGCAAACGGGTATGATGTCACACAGCTATCAGGGGCTTTGAGTTGACATTAGAGGACAAAGGACACAATGCAGGGTATGCACAGACACAGGGCCAGAAAAAAGGGAACCATATTTAGAAGGTCTTTAGAAGCATATGCATGTCAGGGGAGCTGAAAGTGGGTTTCAAATGGACTTCAACATTATGCGAAGTACCTGCTGAAATGGGGAGGTGGGTGAGGGGGGTCCCCAATGTTGGCTGCCTACTCCAGCACTGGCTAACTGCTAGATTCAAAGGGAACAACATGTCTGGTTTAACAATTCCTCTTTTGGAAATGTACTTTTCTAGTTTGGTAACGCGCTCTTCCACACATTAACTGAGACCTTACACATGTCCCTCTTCTCCAGTGGACAAACTGGAGAAGTTTCAGATTTGCAAATACATTACAGCATGTTGTAGGTTTAGAGTTAGAGTTCCTAGGTTATGAAGAACCAACTGGCTGAGCCAGTTTGCTCCAGTACCACCCTAAGGAAGATCAGTGCTGCAGCTCTAGATAGTCAAGAGAGACAAAAGCTGGTCGACTGTGGGTGAAGCACCTAAACAATGACAGCATAACTTTCTACGTTCATGTTGAAGGACCCACCAGAATTTTGGTTTTGAGACATTCAAGTGGTCCGGGAAGTTTATTAAGGGTTCCCAGACCCCTTTGAAACACCCAGTATTTTGCACCAGTATTTTATAACAATATAGTATATTTTACTATATATTCCTACACACTAAAATACTTGAATTTTAAAAGAAAATAAGAATTTAATAAGTTATTTTTAGTATAAAAATCCCATTGTTGCCCAAAGAAAAACATGTATATCCAATTTTTTTTACTTTTCTTCTTTTATCTTTTTATTTTAGCAGCTGCCCTTCATATTGCCTAAAAATGATAAACGATAAATATACCAACAGAGCTGCTCCAAGGCTCCTTGGAATCAAATCTGTATACATTAGCTTAAATTGTAAATCAAGAATTTTTTTGCCGTCTCCTATAAGGAGATATTCTTTGGACTGCCATGATATGATACGATATTTGTTTTCTTAAAGGATACAAGAACTCAAAATACAAAGACCAAATCATATATCAATTATACAGGTATATCTTTCACAGCTGGTGTGCTGGGATATATTTATTAACATTAAATGTTTTTTTTCTGTTTGAATATAGATGTCAAAAGAAGAAGTTTGCAAAAAAACGTTTTGATATTTGATTGATCAAAGCCGCTGCAGTATGTGCTATAGGCAGATACAATGATCAGTGTAGAGCATGTCGGGACAGGCCGATCACTGAGGACAGAAATGGTACAAATCTGAAATGATTTAATAAGAACGATTCTCGTAATACAGAAGGAGATTCTTTTTTTTTGCTTTCTGTTTGAAAAAGCACCAAAGAAAAAAGACATCAGATCAGGACCCCCCCTCCCTCCACATCTCCTGATGTATGCTAATGAGGCATAGGTTCACATTAAAGAGAATAAGAAAGACAATCTTCGGTTTGATTTGCTTTTTGATGTTTCTGATATTATGTCTTTGTAATTCTCCATTAGAAGATTCTTCTTTTCTCTAGTGCTCTGCATAGAGCTTACATTTGACCCTCATTCAGTTGCCAATTACTAAACTCGCTGGTCATAAATTATGCCTGTCTATCTTTGTTCATACTTGACATTCTGTTTTAAATCCACTTGCTCTTTGGTCATCTACAAATTGTCTAGAGGGGGTTTGGTGCTGTGCTGCATTCTCTTCCATGATGTTCTAGTTTTGCTCAATTTGACCTTCTCCGATGTTCCTCTGTTGTTTAGTAGCGTTCCGCATTTCCTCTTTCCCTGTGGGAACCAAGTGAGAGCATGTCTGGTGGTGTTTGCTATTGACTTTTCATTGTGTGCCTGATCCAACCCCATTTTCTGCGTTTCGATTTGTTCTCAGTTTGTGCTCTTCCATAGCTTTTGCTGCTTATGCTTTTTCTGGCTAGTGTACATCACAGATGGTTCATGGTCAATTATTTATGAAGGGCTTAGGTTTGTTGTAGTGCCACACTGTATATATTTCTTTGCAGTGTTAAAAAATGAAATTGATATATTCTAAATAAACAAAGGTGTTTTCAGTTTGGAGCACCATTTTTGTCTCACCAGCTGAAAAGCAGGATTACTTTCTTTGCATACACTAATGCACCATGCTTGTACCCATTTGCACTACGGCCATTTGAAATGAGTAATTTTAATATGCACAGTGCACTGCAAAAATCAGAGAATTAATTTCATTTCCATTGTCAGGAAAAAAAAAATTGAACGATCCCTTAACTCGTTGCCGGATTGCTACCAAACAGAATAAAAACTACATGCACGCAGACCGTTATGCAGGCCTTTACGACGACTGCCCTTAACACCATGTCATCGTCACCAAAGACAGCAATGGTGTCTTGCCAGACTGTCATGCAGTAACTCAGAATGGCAGCAGGTCATCTACAGTGACAAGCCCCACTTTCATCTTGACTGAGATGACAAATCGTTGCGTGAAGGCACTGTGGTCAGCGCCAAGATGAATGATTTGTTGTAACACGTCACATGTCCAGAAGGCCTGGTGTCACTCCCCCTCCACCCCTACTGCAAAATCTGCAGGAACAGTGGGAGAATATTCAAGATGCATGAGATGGATTATCACAGGACACCATTAGGTACCCCTACAACATCTGGCATGTTTTATTAGCCAGAGACACTACTTCAGAGACACTACTTCTGTATGTGCAGCTCAATAAATATTGCCCATATCAGTCTAAATTTATCATCATTTCATCATGTTCCTGGTAACCTTTATCTTCCCTCCACATACAGCATTGTAATCTGACACTTCCTCCTGCAACTATTTTCTTGATGATGAGTGTTTATTGTAAAAATGACATAATATGTCATAATTACCAGAAAGAACATCTTGTTATTTTTTGTAACACTGAATACAATTTTTTGCCACAGCTGATTGAAAGAATCAAAATTACCAGTGAAATCTTAAAACCATTGTCCACCAGAAGTGGTAATCGTGCCACATGCATGCTAAACTGTGCTGCACACAATAGACTCCTATATTAATATTTGCAATACGCTTTTAGACAGTGGGTAATTCCTACTAAGCATCTTGAACTGCATGGCAAACTGAAGTTTCAGAGCATCATTTGAGTCAGGATTCGGAATTCCTGTACAGCCTGAGTTGGTTCCACATCTCAGTTCAAATCCCTGTGGCTCTAAAACTTTTAATAGAAGCGTTATAACAAATCCAGCTTTTAAGATGTTGTAGTTTGTAACCTTGAAACCAGCTGTGCCATTTAAGATGCTCAGATAGTAGTAACACAGTATCTGAAGGTTTGATCGATTTGTACGTCTGTGTAAACACAGATTTGAGAATCCTTTGCAGTGCTGGAATGCTAATGGACAGATACCAGCTATGCTGCTCAGCGACACTATGATTTAGCTGTGATTTAAACCAAGCCAAGTAAAATGATAATTTTACAACATATTTTCTCATAATAACAAGATACTCTCTCATAATTAGGACATATTATGTCATTTTTACAACACACTTTCTCTTAATAATGACATAATAACAAAGAGTTTTTGTATTTTTCATTCTGCTTGGCGGTGATGTGTCACTGCACCCGAATCACGATGTTCTATAATTGCAAATCTGGGTCAGTGTAGAGAACACTGTTGTAGGAAACAGTATTCATGATGGTAGTCAGTGTGGTACCCTCTGGTAATCAGGAGGTCCCATGTTGGCTGGCTGCTCACTTGCTATAGTGCACCAGATGTTAGCTTTAGCAGCAGTAAAATGACTGATTAACAGTTCTTCTTCTGTAAATGCCCTTTCTAGTTTGGTAGATCTCTCAATTCACTTTTTCCACCAATCTAATGCGAAAATTGGGAATCCTGGGCATAGCTGCAGTTGCTAGGCTATGAACGATGAACTGAGTGAACCAATCTGCTACAGCGCAACCCTGAGGCGGACGAGTGCTGCATCTTTAGTTAATCAAGAACACCAAAGACGGAAGTCGCTTGTGGGTGAAGTAGCTTAATAATGGCAGAAATATGTCAAAATACGTTTATTTTCAGGAACCCCCCAGAATTTAGATTTTAAGACATTCAAGTGCGTCAAGAAGTTAATTCGAGGGTTTTGGACCCCCCCAGGACCCCCTGTATTTCGTACCTTGATGGTAGTAAATGATTTCTGACACTACGTCATACAGATTAGCTCATTACTGTTTGACAGCTGATGGCACACATGAGCTTACTAAAAAGTCTGAAGAGAGAGCAGTGGGGACGCAGCCATTATAGCTGGGCTCACTAATCCTTCACAGAGAAGCTGCACGTGAATCTTCAAACCAAACAACGCACTGCATTATGGGTATCCTCTCTCCTCTAGGGTATATCAGTTGTACAGTACTTATTGCGGTCTTACATGTCTTCAGACACCAGTGCAAAATGCTGGAACTCAATAACGGTGTACTCCGTAGTGAACAGGGCACAGTTTTCACACAGCTACATATTTCTTTAAAAATTACCAAACATTGAAATATAATTTTTTAGCCGTCAGTGGGTCCACCCTATGCTTTGTTACAGCAGTATATGTTTACATACACACACACACACACACATATATATATATATATATATATATATAGTCACAATTTGAATATATGCACTGCACAGATGTAGATGAAATACATGTAATCCCAAACACATTCAGTGTTTTTGAGGTCTGGACTCTTTTGGGATGACTGGTCTATTGTTCTTAGAGCACCAGCAGCTTCTTTGTTTGATGTGTCTATGACCTTTTCTAAGTGAGAAGCTTCTTGACAGCTACACATCCTTTCAGACCCACAGTTGTCTTCTCACAGTGAAAGGATGGACAGAAATGCTAGTTTTTGGAAATCTCTGTTTTTTGCACTTATTTTCCTTTGACCATATGTGGGTAGATTAATGTTTGGCTAATCTCCTCAGAAATATCTCCTGATAACTGAATAACTTGTCTGTTTTGACAGGAAAGGAAATGATTGAAGGGTGGCCTCTTGCTTTTGCACAGTACTGCATGTTCAAATTGCCAAGGAAGGAGCATTAGTCTGATGTTTTATTCAACTACAGTAGGGTTGAGCTAGTCAAACAAAGTATAATAAGTGACTGTAGGAGCCCCGGCCTTTTGCTTTGTTTCACTGTGATTTTGCTTCCATTAAAACCTGTGGGGGCGTTTTAAAATTCCACAACGGTTAAAAAGAACTCATTCAAATTTGCCCCTGCTAAACGTCTATTTAACATTTCACCCAAAGCAGCAGAGGTCAAACCAGTCCTCTTTTGTACTGGTGACCTTTAAAAGCTGACAGTCACATTGATCCTCAGTTCACATTCAGCTAGAATCAAGAGCTTTTGAAGTGCGGTTAAAAAAAAACCACACACTTGAGAGCTGAATTCTGACGTGAAACTTTAAGAGAACAAAGGATACCATCAAAAATGACAGACTTAATCCGCATAAACGAAAAAGTCAGTATAATTACTGGCAGAATGGAAAATAAGTGACATCAGAAATCTGTGGCAAAAACTTGAAAAAGCATGCAGGTGAGATCAGAGCAGAACTAGCAGGAGAAATAATATGTGAACTGGTAAGAGAGCAGCCTAGAGTGTCCTCAGAACCCCAGCTTGCTTTGTGTGGCTTGGACAGAAGCTTGGGGGTGGACGAGTGCTCTCTTCTTTCAATGTGACTTTTGCTCCCGTCGAGATGAGAGACGCTTGTTTTTCCTCCCTGCACTTTGTCCACTTTACAAGCGGACCTCCCCAGACATCAGGCTGTGAACTTGTACAAGGCCATGCAAGGCAAAGCTGCACAGCAGGACGAAAGGAGAGGTGGATGGTGTGATAAGTACAGATGAACTCTAATTTTCAGCCAGGTTTTTGTTAGTAAAAGAGTCTGGCATGATATGGACCCTGCTTGGACGGCTAGCTTATCAGGTTGTTTCCTTTGTCGTTGTCATGCTTCTGTCTTTGTTAGGGAAGATAAGGAGTATTATACTGTAAAGCTGTTGTAAATGTACTACAATGATCTACTGTATTCCTTAACCTCTTTTCCCAGCAGCCAAAAATGATAATTTCTGCATCTGTCTCACAGGTTAGTAAGTAGTTATTTACAAAACATATTGGAAAAGTGGTTATTTATTTACACTGTGCTTAGTAGCCTTTCACATGATGGAATACGAACTGATGGAATATAGTCATAATAGTGACAGCTTTTTCAACACTAGCAGTTTTTGTCAGTTTTTATTAATTATCTAATTACTTCCAAATCAGTTGTTTTGATAGAACATGACTATTTTTTCCTCTATAAAATACAAAGTATTATGTGTTTCAGTTACCAATTCATCTCATAATGTCATAATAAAACAGACATTGGGTTGCTGCCAGATTTGCAGTCTTAAAGATGGGCATAAGTGCATAACTGCTACAATGCTGCTAAAACTCTGCTACCAGAGTCCGGGGGCATGGCCATGAGGCACTGGCCCTAGTATAAATCTGATTAAGTAACCCTTTGCTGTCATGTAACACCTACAAGCAAGGTACTGGTTGAAATGCAAACTGATTTCCTTTTGGTGAAATTTGCGTTTTGAATGTTGAACATCTTCGAGGTTGTAGAACTTTTTATTTCCTTCTCCAGCAGCAGATCATAGTCATCAATATGCACACATAATAGTGTTAGACACAGTACATTTCATTGTCTACAAAATTTGGCAGACATCTGCCCATTCTAAAAACTCCACCCAACATTTATATTCTATATTCTAACATGGCTACACTGACTGCATAAAGCACGACACACTTAATGCATGAAATAATAACCTTGTGATTAGATGTTTTATTATGTATGGTACCAAATGTAAAACATAATTTATGGAATGAGCATTTATGTGGTTTATTCTTAATATAGTGTTCTCTTTATAACAAATGTATTAATAAGTATTATGAGATAATTATTTAGCTCTTTGAATTTGAAGAAATTTATTTAGCCCCTGGACAGAAACAATGGCCCCAGTATGGCCCCACTTAAAAACATATTCTAGAAACACCTTGGGCTGCAATATGTTTACTGTGAAATATGCAAGATTTATGTTTATATCTATAGTGCAGTTAATCAACCAGATAGGCTATACTAACCCAGGTGTGACTTTAGCTATCATATGAAATTTAATTTTACATCTTTTATTTCTTTTGACTATGGCATCTGGCCTTGAGTAAACTTTTCATGACAAGTGGAACAATAGAAATAATATCTAGTACGTTATCAAACATGTTGAGGATATTTTTTTCTTCTCCTATAAAGTTATCATTTTACTGTACAATATTTTCCAGCGAATTTGGAAAGTCCTTGTACGGGAGTGATTCTAAAGGAGTGGGGGGTGAAAATGAGGAACATCAGTGCTGAGACCAACCAAAAATGAATACGTCTTTATTATGACATTGATGTGAAATACATACCCAACATGTCTAATATGCAATTAAATTGTTTTATGATTATAAACAATGCAGGTGTTGGAACAGTGTTCAATACTTTGCCCTGTTTTGTATATTCCACACAATTTTAATAGAACTGAAAAAACAAGATGGTTTGGAAACCTGAAATTGGAATTCAGGTTGGCACTGGAGAAAAACAGCTCACATTCAATACCTGGCCCTGGGCCACCCTGTGATGATCCTGGATCTACTTGGCATTTGCAAAAGAAAATGAGAGCTCGTTAAAGGACAGCGCAACATACGAATAAAGACATTCCGATGGTGTGTTAGGAGCCAAGCTCTAGCATGATGCTTCCATTATCCTCTTGGGTAATCGGATCGCTGCAATCATCACAGGACTCACTGACAAATGACCCGCTGTATCAGGCATGACTCCCCATTTCCTCCGGTATGGCTCCTTCCTGTAAACTCCCCCATTCTAAGTGAGATGTATAGCGATGCCTTGCCTGCTTTGAAGTTCCAAACGAGATTGCTGTTTCCGTTCTTCCAAAGACTTTGTGGATTCTCTCATAAATGTGAAAAAGAATGCTGTAAATAAGTTTAGAGCAGAATTCAGGATTGATATATATTTTACCTTCATCGGATCAAATGATCTTGACCATCTGCTTTGTCTACTACAGGTAGGCTATACAGCCATACAGTCAAATTACATGTTTTGTTAATTGTGTGAAGTGAAATTATGTGTAACCACTTCAAGAACGGACTTCTGCACATTTTAACACATTGTAATTGTTTATTTGCTGAATTGAAAGACACAGTACACACTTTCAATCAAAGCTTTTGTCAATTTTTTGTTGAGAACAACAATCTGGTGTTGGTACAGAAGCCTGGCTCTGTGAATGAACAAAGTGGTTTGGGTCATGCATCACAACACTCTTATGGCCAGTCAGTAACAGGGTGCCCTGGGGGGGGGGTAGCACCCTGCAACATTTAAGATGGAAGGGAAAAACTCAAACAAAAACCACTTATTAGGTGCCAGAGTGTCACCTAATTGCTGCACCATTTAAGGTGGAATGTGAAAATGTAAAGAGGTCCCGCAGGAGTGTAACTCTTGCTCCACTTAAGGTCAAACAAGAAGCTCATCAAGAGTTAAAAGGAATGATAAGGACTTTGCTCTGTTCCTGCTTTTTCATATTGATAACAGATGTTGTTCTACAGAAGCAATAGGTCAGTATTGTTTTAATTATTTAGCTCTTTGAATTTGTAATCATTTATTTGGTCCCTGGACAGAAACAATGGCCCCAATATAGCCCCACTTAAAAACAAATTCTACCTTGATTTGATAACCTTGGCTATCATACAAAATGTAATTTTACATCTTTTATTTCTTTGCACCTTTTGAAAATATCAGCTGCTTGAGTAAACATGTCATGACAAGTGGGCCAATAGAAATGGTCCAAAAGGACAATGTATATTGTAAAGTAATTATACAATCTAATAACATCTAGTACATTAACATACATGTTGAGGATGTGTTTTTCTTCTCATATAAAGTTACCATTTTACTATACAAGGTTTTCTTATGATATCAAATACAGAAAGACTTACTGACAAATGGTCCCCCCTTCTTGACACTTGTCCAGCAGGAGTGTAACTCTTGCTCCACTTAAGGTGGAACAGCATAACTCAAACAAGAAGCTCATCAAGAGTTAAAGCTCTGTACCTGCTTTTAAAGTTGATAACTGATGTTGTTCTACAGAAGCAATAGGTCAGTATTGTTTTGCCTTGTTTGCTAGTGTTTGTGATAGCAGCTGTTTAGCATTGCAGCAGCAATTGTAGACAGTTTGCTAACAGCCTAGGTAACGGTCACCACATTGGTTGCTGTGTCAAGGTATTTTACCGAACAATGATTGCGAAGGGCTTTATGGCCACAGAGATCTAAAAAAACAAGTTTGCTAGCTGAGTTCCATTCACCTTGGCAATGCGTGTCTTTGAATTTTGGGGGCAGAGCTTCTGAAGGGAGGGGTGTATTTTTTTTCTGATAGATTCAACTATCAACAGTCCATCAACAGTCATTCTTCAGAACTATATACTCTGCCTTTAACATACTAGGCAAAAAGTAAAACTGCAAACAAGTTTTATATTTGATGTTTTAAATCATAAAATAAATTGATCAACAAAATTTTGAGGATATGATCATTTATTTTCACTCAGAAAAGTATCAAAATGATATCACCAGGGGTATTCAGACATTTGCACAACAAGAACTGCCCATTCCAGCATGATGGTAACTCTTGATGTATATATCTACTGTGAAACATTTTCTATTTCCTTTTTAGACCCATGTGAGCCTGGAAGTTCGGATGCACAGATGCATAGACGACAAAAAAAAAAAAAGATGAAATTTAAATAGCAATGATGAGTTCAAGGATTTCTTAGAACTCAAGCACTGCTGAATGATTCCTCAGGGCATTTCACACGCTTCTTCATGTTAATGATAATTGAGTGTTGGGGTGTGTGGAGAAGAAAGAAAAACACAGCAGCAAAAGACATCATTGTTACGAGCCATAAGCTCAGTAAAGCAAGAAAAATACATTAGATCAGGACATGATTCATCAGATCAAATCAAAATCATATGATTAGACAGAAAGAGTCTCAAGGCAAGGCAATTAGACACTGTGAAAGTATGTTAAGAGCTTTGGCTTGCAACGTAGACACATTGCCAGGGCCTAATATCACTATTAGGCCTACATCATCTGTGACTGTTTCCCTATATCCCCTATAATCCTGTCCCAAAGATGAATCACAGATGCACGTTTGGTGAAACGTGGTGCAGGGCTGGAACGCTTAGGAAAAGCTCAGTGACTGGACAAATTCGACTATGCCCATTGCAGTGACGTGTCTGACGGCGTTATCTTTTCCTTTCCAAGGCCTCTGCGAGGGATGGGACTTGTTAAGCCTCTTCCTCGAGCTTGCCATGCCTTCTCTCATCCTGTTCTTCCCCTCCGTTGGCAGTCCACTCTGTTCTGGAGGAGGGCATGGGTGAGCGGTTGCTTCGGCATGACACATATTAGTCTTTTGCTTTTGAAGCTTGTTTTGCAGTCTTACAGCTTTCATCTTCTTTCATGGCTTGTGCTGAGGACTTGTTACATCTTTTTTGGCCAGCGAGGCTCTGGCCATTGGATTTCCACACCATTCTTGATTGTTCTAAAAAAACTCTGGTCCTTGGTGGATGGTGATCACTCACATCTGTTCCTAGTAAAAGGGGTCATTGCCTTTTAAGGCCGGAGCACACAATCCAAAAAACACCAACAAACACCTGCAACCCCAAATATGTCCATCCAACATTACCTCTGAAATCAAGGGTGGTAGTAAGGAGTTTGTTCCACTTTGGAGCAGTAACAGTTCTGTATGTCTGGTGAGGTGTTACACAGATGTTGGAATGTTGCTACAAGGAAACATTTCATTGCACTCAGCAATAAGAGCCTTGGTGAGCTAAAGCACTGATGCTAGATGGTTAGTTCTGGATCACTCTGACTCATCCCAATTGTATTGGACGGAGCTCTTGAGAACCCAGTTTCTCTGCTCCACAACCCAATGCTAGAAGGCTTCTTACCCTTTAGCCAGTCCTTGACATTGGACATGGTGACCTTAGGCTCAAGGTTGGCCGCTCCAGGGTATTGTATTCTATTGGCAATGCTTTCTTATAGAGCTTATACAAGTGCAGTTGAATACCTCTGTCGTCAGTAGGTTTACCTTAAAGTAGCTAAATTTTGTTTTGACCATATTGGTGGGTTTGTGCTCTGGCCTTAAAGGAATGGCAGAAAATGTACACAATTTTCTACTTACCCCTGGTGTAGCTGATCAGCCAAAGCCTGTTCTGTGTCCATTATTTTTTTAGCACTATTAAGCTAACGTTGCTAACAAATACTAGAAGTCAATAAACACCCAAAATCTATTCTGTAAATACATCTGCCAAAACTACACAGTATGACTTCATGTGAAATACAGAAGGAAGTGTGGGATTGCAATGTTATTGTGAAGGAAGATAAAGGTTGCCAGAAACAATAAATGATGATAAATTTAGACTGATATGGACAATATTTATTGAGCTACACATACAGAATTAGTGTCTCTCAGTATGGCATCAGGCCACCATGTTTGCTAATACAACATGCCAGACGTCCTAATGGTATCCTGCAATAATCCATTGCATATGCAGCTTGAATATTCTCACACAGTTCCTGCAGATTTTGCGGTAGGGGTGGAGGTGGAGTGACACCAGGCCTTCTGGACACGTGTCAACAAACCATTCATCTTGGTGCTGACTATGGTGCCTCCACACATGGATTTGTTGAGCATCTCCACCAAGACAAAAGCGTGACTCGTCACTGAAGACCAGTGATCACTGGCCCGCTGCCATTGTGAGTCACTCCATGACGGTTGGCTTCCTATGACGCGCAGCTGTCTGCTAATGGTGCTGGCACTAACAGGATCTCTCATGAAGGGCATCACTTCTTGCTGAATGTCTGCAATCGTGGCTGTTAGGTCAGTCAGGTACAACGATAAGGCCTGTCCTTGCTTACGGCAAATGCGTGACTGAGCGTGAAACTTGATTCATTCGTATGTCTCACAATGTCAAACCTACCCACCAAGTTTCACTCCTGTCGGCTGGTTCCTTCTGGGTGCAACTATTTGTGCAGCTATTCTTTTGATGATAAGTGTAAAAAAAGGAACACAACATCACAGTTTAGGTATAGGTTTATAAATCTGAACAACATTAATCACAATTGGTTTTAGGTGCACAAGATCCCGCTGAACACTTCCACTATGAGCAGTGTGTGGATTACAACATGCATCAGCATATCTGGTGATCAAGGTTTTAGCAGGATCTGCCAAAGATCGCAATCAGTGATTACATCACATCATCCAGATCCTCATCAGCATGGATAAATAAAGGAAGAATCATGCCACAGTCAGACTCATGGTATTTTACTACCCTATACACATTTATTGCTGATGCTGTGTTGGTTTTGCACAGTGGCAGCACACTTTGCAGTTTGTCTCAAGGACTGTGCTACTAAAATGATGGGGCTGTATATAATACTATCACAAACTGCTCGAGAGAAGTGGCAAAAATCTGCCCCAGTTCGTGTGTGCGTGGTGCTACTGTGTAAAAGTGTCACAGCCCCGCAGGTAAAGCAGAACTCCTCTTAGGTCTTTCTATGGTGTAGTTTAATGACTTGGTGAAGGAAAAAGGTAGTGGGAGTATATTAGGTACATGACTGAGAACTGAAGGAGCTGTTGGCTCTTCATACTGAGAATGTCACAGCCTGCTTAATGAGTCTTTCATGGCAGATGTGACCATACGTATCCGGGATTAAAATTAAGGCATTTAAAGGCTGCAAGTTTGATGCAAAACATTAGGGCTAAGTTTTTGCTGGTAATGTATCAGAATTTGTATGTAGGAACATTGCCATATTAGTTACATTTAACATTGATTTGGAGAACAAGGACTGATAGAACTTTATTTCCCTGTAATTATCTGTGTAAATACCACCTACATTCATAGTCATATTCTGTGTAAATACCACCTACATTCATAGCCATGGTCTATTTTACTCATCGTCTGAATGATGTGATATACATCAGTAATCATGATCTTTGGTAGATTCTGCTAAATTCTCATGTGCGAAGCCAATGTGTAGTACCAGCTGATATGCCAGCAGATGTTTTTTTTATCTGCGCACTGCTTATAACGAAAGTTAAAGGGGCGATATGTATGATGATACAACCTGTCAAATTCATACTCCAAACAAATAGCATATCACCATTCTAGAAAAAACATTGTCTAGAAGAAAAGTTCAGCATTACACTCCATCTCTTTACCCCTCTTGAGTGTCTCCAGTGATCTAAACTAACACCAGTGTTAACTCTAGTTCTGCTTCTGTCTATATCACTTCTTTTGCTTGCTGCCAAAACATGCTGAAGTTAGCATGGTGATTTTAGTAGATCTCAAACATGATACATATACATCATCCAAACTGTTATTTCTTCATTTTCTGTTGATAAGTAGTTCATTATAGTTAATTTTGGAATGTTTTAAGCTAACCATCTTACATATTGCTCCTTTAAACTGCACAATCTTGTGCAAATAGCCAATTTACTGAAGGCCTGGATGCTGGTTGAGAGACATTTTGGGAAAAAATATTCAGGTGACTATTAACATCTAGTGTTTGTTATCTGAAGCAGCTAAATTTGTACACCAAGCATGTCTTGGCTGATTGGCTACATGTGTGGTTAATGAGAAACTGTATGAATTTAATTTTACACCAATTCATTCTTTTAGAACTTATTAATCAGTAACTACCTGGAGAACAATACAAAATGAATGGGCATATTATAGGTGTGAGAAATGAAATGACCTGGAACTGGCTTGTGAATTATAGGGGTTACAATTCACAGATCATGTTTGTTTTTGACCTGAGGTTCTTGTTGTACGTGCCTTGTCTTTCTCTGTCTGCTGCTTTTCTGAATCTCTCTGTTCTCTATGGCATTTTACCTTGTGAAAGAGCACTTTTAATGCTCTGCTAAATTATAATAGCTTCTGGTGCTATTGTCTCTAACCTTGCCATAACTGTAATGAATGGCCAGTGAGGACCTCCTATGTTTAATCTGGTAAGGTCACCACAGGGTATGCAAAGTCTTTTTAATAAGCTTTGGTATTTCACAAATCTGGGCTAGGTATCTTGCACTGCATTGTATAAATGATGTAGGAGAGTTATATGCAGGGTACATCACTTAGCTAGTAAAAAGTTGGTACATTTTACTATATTCATGTGTCGGTTTATTCCCATGGTCTTGTGTTAAATTGAAGCTCAGTGTTAAATTGACATATGCTTGATAGTGTGTCACTCATCACAGACAGCTAATTCTGAATTGAGCAAACCCCTACCGTTCTCTTTTCAGCAGGCGTGAACATATTAGAACTACCCAGTCCATGGATCTCAGTGATTCTGCCCACCTGCAGCTTTAATGTATAACCTATAATGTGCAGCATCTGCTGTAGCAGGTTGTCCCTTTTATATATGCCCTCTAGATCTCACAGATTTTTAGACTGTCTAGGGCTTACGAATACCAATTAGCCAAGCTTAAAATTGCTTGCAATGTGTTGTGCCTCAGGCAAGGTAACTTCTTTCTTGGTGCAGGTTAAGAATAACTTCATATAGCAATACCTGCATATAGCTATAATAGATGGACCACAAGCTTGCTCGAGACTATACCTTTACAATAGCTTAATTAGTGGCAAAGATTTCTTCGTCTTAAGGGGGATCTATTATGTATTTCCAGGTTTCCCGGAGCTTTTTGTACATGTAAACGGTCTACGAAGTTACAAAGCCCAAAGTACATGCCAGAGGGAGAAACTCTCTCCCACAGGAACCACTTTTTTCTCAGCTTCCTGAAATGTCTCATTGTAATTCCATTCCTTTTCTCCCTACAAGGTGACATCCTCTCGTAATACAATCCTTATTACCCACATACTGGCAAGCTTGGCACAGTCTAGCTGGCGAAGGTGGATCAGGTCTAGCAACTTGTTCTAGCTGACTTTCAGGATCTGACTCTGGCTCCAACAGATATGGCAGAGCTGACACCATTGTAAGAATAGCCACAGCAGTGTGTGTGGCCCCGGTAGTTAAACAGTGAGAACAGAGAGGGCAAGCCGACTAACCAGAGCACACTGAGCTCATCAGGAGGTGGGGCTTAAAAACACAGGCGCTCTAACAGAGCATTTCAGACAGGGGGACAATACAGAAGCACAGTATGAGAGATGCATTTTTGGGAAAATCGGAGGATGTAAATCTATACTAGTAGACCCCAAGAATAAAGTTATGAACATGATCAAAATACATCCCTATTTTATGGAAAACCAGCCTTTTTCTTTCTTTTTTGAAATACGATTTTGGTGTAGCACATTATTAAACTTTCAAAACATACCATTAACTTGCCAGTCTATATGGTAGATATGAACATTAAGCCTGTTTTTATTATTTATTGCTTTTGTGATGTCACAAAAGCCAAAACATTTAGGCTGTGTTCAGACTGAAGGCAAATCACATTTGTTTCTCAAATGAGATCTTTTGAGATGATTGTCCGCACTATTACCTGCAAGTGATCAGATTTGTGTGTCCAGATGTCACTGGCCTATCTGGATGGGTAACAACGCAACTTTGTAGCAAATCCCAGCACTTTCGTCGCTCTGCATTTGACATTGGCATTATTTGTCGCATGGTGAGTGATGCAAAAGACACTTTGAGGTCTGATTTCAGTGGCCAGACTGAGACGTATCTAAAAAATCTGATTGAAATTGCATTTCAAACCACCTCCAAATGCAGTTTGGATCTGATTCGCATTTTAATGTGTGGATTCTTCCAGACAATCAGACATCAATCCAGATACAATCTGGATATTTATTTGAGCTGGCTGTATGAACAAGGCCTTCTATACACTCCTCATCAAAATAATAGTTGCACCCAGAAGGAAATGTCGGATTGCAATGCTATTGGGAAGAACAATAAATTATAAATTTAAAATGATATGGGCAATATTTATTGAGCTACACATACAGAAGTAGTGTCTCTCAGCATGGCATCGAGCCACCATTATTGCTAATGCAACATGTCTATAACTTGGCATGGAGTTGTAGAGGTTTCTAATGGTGTCCTGTGATAAACTCATGCAGCTTGAATTCATTCTTGTCAGCTGCTTTCTTTTGGGGGCAATCCAAAGCATTTACCTCTAGTCACCTATTCAGCCTACAGCAGTTTTGCTCCACCCAGCTCTGGAAAATAATGAACGCAAAATGAATGTTTTTGCTAAACAGAAGGAGAAGGAGAAAAAAAGAAAAAAAACTTTAAGGTGACCCCTTTAAGATGAACCCTTAAGTGATGTAATATGACCTGCAGTTTTGTCCTAAAGTATATAACAGTTGAGCAATGAAAGTAAGTTTCTTGTGCCTTTTGTCCCTCTCAATAGAGACTGAAGCCTCATCTGTTGAAGACAGATTTTGAGGTCACCTGAATCTCAGAAATGAGGCCAGAATTGGACAGTGGTTTCAAATAAGACTCTTTTTTTTACTAGGATGTAAATTTTTAGGTCCTAGATCAACAGTTAACAAAAATGCCCTGTCCTACATTCGGCACAGCCAATAGGCTTTTTAGTAACGTAGTCACAGGTCCCACTTGTCTATTCCGCCCATAAATTACCTGAGCTGTAAGGACTTGGATGTGCGAGGCAACCTTTGTTTGGTGATACAGATATTGCAGCCTGCGTGTAATGAGGTCATTCGTCGTCCTTTGAAGCAGTGGAGCAGGGCGGCTTGGGAACAAAAGGTGGCTGGCGGCGAACCTGACTCATAATGACTGAACAGACAGAGTCGTCTGGGCTAATGGCAGCCTGTCATGGTTCTGATGATTTCTGCACCTCCATTTCACTGGTTTTGTCCCTGAGCAGTTTGTCTGCATGATGAAGTGCGGATTGAATTCCTGATAGATTGAATGCAGTTTCTGACTAACGCGGTGTGAAGTAAAAGGACAGCTTTTTGTCAGCCTTGTTGTGTTGTACAGTATCTGATATTGTTTTGGCAAGATTATCGCTGCATTATTATGTAGATATTACTGTCTCCCTGCTTTGACTGGGGAATGACTGAAATGAAGTACATCAAATTCAGTATTTGTACAGAGCAGACAAGACTTCCTCAGGGCTCCTACAGCAGAAACTTGACACAGTTTCCCTGCACTCATGCTTAACTGTACTTCATTTCAGAGTGCCGCCTACATTAAACCAATATTTTGGTATATGAGGTTTCAGGGGCTGGATTCAAGACAGACAAAGAATCATAAAGGCTTGTATGATGGAAACTGTGAACAAACAGAATTTAATGTGTATTTGTAAACACTGTCAAGGCTTAAAACTGTACTCCTCAGTCCATACAGTCCACAGATGGAAACTAAACTGCTAAAACAGTTCATTTTGAAATGACAACCAGTGCATTTACGTACATCCGACCAAAGCTAAGCTACAAGGAGTGTTCCAGCCTGAAAGCAATCCTTTGTGAATGAGGCATAATACGTCCAATCAGAGCAAACATAATTTCCATCCAATCACATGCAAATGCATATGAATGTTTTCTGAGCGAAAATACACTCGTCATCAAAAGAATAGTTGCACCCAGAATGAAGTTTCAGATTGCAGTGTTATTGGGAAGGAAGATAAAGGTTACCAGGAACAATAAATGATGATAAATTCAGACTGATATGAGCAATATTTATTAAGCTACACATACAGAACTAACATGCCAGATGTCTCGGCATGGAGTTTGCAGAGGTTCCTAATGGTGTCCTGCGACAATCCATCCCATGAAGCTAGAATATTTTGTGTTAGGGGTGGAGGTGGAGTGACACCAGGCCTTGTGAACGTTTGACGCATCACAATAAACCGTGCCTCCACGGTGCCTCCAGACACGGATTCGTTGGTTGTCTCCACCAAGACAAAACCTCATTACTGAAGATGGCCTGCTGCCATTCTGAAACACTCCATGACAGCAGCTGTTGGGTCAGTCAGGTACAACGAAAAGGCCGTCCTTGAATACGCCACATGCACGACTGAGCGTGAAACTTGAAATTCGCATGTCTCACAATGTCAAACCTACAAACCAAGTTTGTCAGTTGATTCCTTCTGTGTGCAGCTATTTGTGCAACAATTCCTTGAACGATGAGTATAAGTTAACACACTTACACAGTTAACAAACTAATACAACTTAAAACCTGGAATTAGTATTTGAATTTAACATATTGGAAAAAACTGTCCGAATATTATTTCAATCAGTAGTGAATATTCGAAGTTTTGCCCTGCAGGGGGCAAAGAAAAAGTCATTCCGAAAATCTGCATCCAAAGACCATGTTGAAAGCACAGCCGCGCCTTCTTATATTGAAGAACCTGAATACGGAAGTAGCGGTGTTATTATTATTTTTTTTTAATTAAAGCAGAGGGCTGTATTTTTAGCTGTTAGCACTGGAGAGGTTGTATTTCTTCTTGCAGTGTTTAGTGCTGTTTGCCTGTAACTATGAGTTGTCTAAGGCTGTGTTCAGACAGCAGGCAAACTAGATTTGTTTCTCGGATCAGATTATTTGAGATGATTGAATTTGTGGGTCCAGTATCATATGTGTGTATTGTGTCATATAGATATCAACAAAGTTAGCATGCTAACCAGTTAGCCCCGGTCCATCCATATCTCAAGAGGTGAAAGTGAGTCACTATCAGTCTTGGCAGATTGGGCAGTTTCCCACCAAGCTAGGTGGATTTTAGTTGTATTTGGGAGGGGGGAAAACGTGTGGTCGGCCAAAACTCTAACCTTCTACTGTGTTTGTACTTTTTGGGTGTTTTTTCATGCCTTTTTCATGCATGTCTTGAACATTTTTGGCTGGAATTAACAGAAACAGTCTGGCAACCCTGATCACTATCTGCTTGTCACAGATCTCGTAGACGTTTTCATTTGCACCACTGCAGGTTAAAAAGAGTCAAAATTCTGTACTCTCCAACCCACTTGTTAACATGTTTGGGTCGAAGCTAGCCAGCCTTGGCTCCTCCTTAGCTAGATAGCTAGCCATCTTTGCCAGTCCTTGTCTGACTGACAAGCCTGACAACTGAAACACAACTGTGGCTTCAGAGCAAGAACATGCTGTTTGCTAGATAGCTAATATTGATAGCTAATACACTAAACATAGTGTTTCTGTATTTATTTAAGAAGTGCAACTATCCATATCAACTGCAGCTTTTTTTCTTCTTTTTCTCAAGTGCTAGACTGGTAACTGAGTTGTTTTCTTTTATTCAGATCTGTTCAGACAATGAGAACCTCAATTGGTACAGGACAGGCTAGGACCCAGACGTGAGGTTGACTTAACAAACGTATAGCGTCCAGCCATCAGTCCAACACAAGAGGATGAAGAAGTAGCACTGCTCCTATAGCATATTCTAGGCTCCTGTAAATCATGTTGGAGGTCCGGCTCGTGGCTAGATCACGTAGAACATCTTAGGTGGACCTCAAGTAAAACTACAAGTGCTAGAAAAATGTAGGCTTGGTAATATTTGCAAGGCAAATGAAAGGTTGCAAGTTCATGCTCTGCTTAGCTGACCAGAAAACTTGCCAATGTTTGTAGACCGTGTGCCAGATAAAGTTTATATGACAAGCCAGAGCAAGCTAGGCTGTTGTAAAACAACCAGCTGCCAAAAAGATCATATTCACTGCCCTCTGCAAACTGTTAGGCATATGCTGCAAAGGGCTGAAGCCTCAGATGAGTATAACAACCGTTGTTGTGTTTGTCCAGAGGGACGGGACGTCTGCTGAGGACGAACCCGCGCTGCGCACAGCTTCATTATGGGCAAATGCTAAATAAGGCCTGAACAACTCTGCCTTTATTTTATTTATTTAAGTTGGACAAAAGATCAGGATTTGCTGCAGGTGTTGTTTAATAATTCATGGGTTCGTGAGACTCAAGTTGGGAGAGAGACTCCACAGGCCTGCCAAATCCATCTGCTTCCATAACCAGCCAGGCCCTGGTGAAACCTTGCCCTGGATTAAATTACCCTATAATCTGATCAGATGAGTGAGTACCCTCTTTTCAGCTAATCAAGACACTTTGAAATAAGAAGGTGCCTTGGTGTCATCATACAGGGAGTTTTGAGGTTTTAAAAAAAAACACTGTCCAGTATTCATTTTTAATTATTAATTTATTTATGTGCTGTTTTTTTAATGCACCTCTTTTCTCTACTTCTTCAGGTTGCATTCCAGTATTATATATGCCAACACAGAAGTCACTTCCTCAGAGAGAGGTATCATCAGGAAATAAGCACTTCAGAACGTGTGAAAACATGTGGGAGAACAATGGGTATCATAAATATTAATGAGTCTGCTGGCAGTCTTCTACAGCTTGGAGAAATTTCATAAAGGAATACCACCCCCCCCCCCACCCCCCCAAAAAATAAATAAATAAATAAATAAATAAGATT
>CM067498.1:9873304-10028891 GCA_034552555.1 Semaprochilodus insignis
TCTCTCTCTCTCTCTCTCTCTCTCTCTCTCTCTCTCTCTCTCTCTCAGCTGGCTGTTGTTTATCGTCCCTGCCTGTTTACCTCCCTGAGTCATCCGTTTGTCACATCGGGGCTCCAGCATGCTTTTGACGAGTGCTGTGTTTTGCATAAAAGCCTGGCATTAATCACCTTACAGTGACAGAGAGACAGAGGGGGATAGACAGGGCTTTACAGAGGTAACTTCAAGTCTCCATTTGCCCCCCTATGGTTATGACATGCCAGTGTTGCTGCCATCTCTCTCTCTCTCCCTCTCTCTCCTCCACTGCAGTCGCTCTGACGAACGGCAGAATTGAATTTCATTAGTCACATTGGCCCTGTTTTGAGCATTGTGCAGCCTCTCTCTCTCTTTCTCTTCCCCCTCTCTGCCTGGCAATCTTGAGCACGCTCCCCTCCCTTCTCTCTCGCTCTCTCTCTCCCTCGCTCTCTCCCTCCATCTCTCGATCTCGATGCGCCACAGCTCCTCCCTCCACCTTGCACAGCAGCGACCCCTCCCTCTCCATCTTTCTTCCCTCACTCGCTCGCTCGCTTCGCTGGGTACAGCATGTATTTGAGGCACGGCGAGCCGCTCCACTCCTGTTTACATGGCTGCCTGCATCTGGGGCAGGGTCTCATATATTCTGGGGACTGCAGCTGCTCTCCTCCCGCCTTCTGAGCATCCAGCCGGCCGCCGGCTCGCTTTCAGGAATTGCTTTTTGCAGCCCGAATTTCTTCAAAGGCCTCCTCAGTGCCTCCCTGCCACTCCGGCCCCTTTCGGATCTAAGCAGCGCCCCAACAGCAGAATGGACCTGCCAAAATTAGACTTCTCTGCATGACGTTTCTGGTAAGGGCACTTTGCGCTCGATACTGTACGTTAAGGGAGAGAGGGATGCCAGGATGCTTCTTTCTCCTATCTTTTTTTTCTTTTGTGTTTTTTTTTTGTCTGGAAGACTGCTGGGCCAGTGTCTGGAATTTGCAGGGAGAATTATATGTGTCTTTGAATGTGAGAGAGAGAGAGAGAGAAAGAGAAAGAGAGAGAGAGAGAGAGAGAGAGAGAGAGAGAGAGAGAGAGAGCTGGTGCATATTCCAACTAGAAAGATGCTGAATAATGGTGCTGAATTTGATGCGATACTGTATGTTGGATTTTGAGATCAGTGTGGATTATGTTGTTAGGAAGGAGATCATTGCATTCATATGGATATAAGCATAAGCATGCATGCAGCTTTTTTCATCACATGCTTCCTGGTTCTCTTTCTACAACAAGATACCCATGGAATGTGCTGCTTTCTGTATTTATGTGACCAGATATTCACTTCCATGCATGAATGTATGCATATATGTCTGCAGTATGGATGCTGTTTATTTCAGCACACCAGCCCAGTCTGAAAGCTAAAGGTAAATACCATCCCAGCCATGGAGCCAGGAGGCTTAATATTCTGCTATTTATGGGAATTAAAGCTAATACCATGGTGTGCATTGGATTATTGGAGCCACTGGATCTCTCAGCCCAAGAACAGCTCCACTGTAGGCGAGATGCACTTTATTGCTCAATCTTGGCAGGCCACCAAAAATGAATTAACGGAGGAATACGTTGGACATCAAAAATTCATGCTTCCGCTTTGTCTCCAATAGTGTTTCCATTAGAACTGCCACATTTCATTACCTATACTTTCCCATCAAAACACACATTGTCTTTTCATGTGGACGCACTGCTTGTTTACCTTGATCCCACAATTCTAAATTGCACAGCATGCTCATCAACTGATGGAAAGTGGAGACCGGAATGCTCTGCAACAGACTCCTTTCTTTAACTCCTTATTACTCCTATTATGGTGAAGCCACATAACGAGGTGTAAACAGCATTTGGGTGGCAGCGCTCTGTTCCTCAACCAAGACATTAAGCATTGAGCAGAAGCGCTTTCTGCCTTTCTTTCAGCAGATTGGCGTGCATCGCCACCTAATGTATGCAAATATGCATATAAGCATGTATTGAGGAGGAACGCTGGAAAACGAAGCAACTGCACAGTAACAGTGTCCCCGCCACGTTCAAGAGCGGATTGACTGGAGTCATTTACACTGGACTAACAATCCTTACAGTCAATAGAGATCCAATTAGGGCTGAATCAATAGGCTGAAATATGTGTTCAATAAGCTGGTGATTATGTTAACAGCAATTCAGCTAACGTGCAGATTCTCCGTTGGTGGTAATGGCCATTATGATAATGCTGCAGCCTGATAAGGAAATCCAAGATGAGGCAAGATAAGACGCAAGAACTGTGTGCCGTGTGCTCTTGTACTGTACTGTACTTGTATACGTTGTTTAGGCATGGAACCCTGCTGGAAATGCTGATATCATCATAAATCTAGTCATTATAGCCAATATCTCTCATAATCCCAACAATATCTGGACCTTACTTGTTTTGAGACATGTTGGGAATGTCTTGTACATTTTATTGTATTCCCTAAAGATATATTCCCTAAAGTAAGTCTACTTGCCACATTACAGGAAGTGGGGAATGTCTGCAAATAGCCTGAAGGATGTTTCTACAACCCCGTAGATATATTGACTAGATTGAAGATGGGGTTTTCTCTCACCCAGATAACATTTGTTTACCACCCCGAATGGCTCCTCACTTTTAGTGGGGTAAAGGATAGAATCGGGGTTAAAGAAAATCCCAAATGATTAGAATTCAGATCCGCACCAATCAGCCCCTGCCCCCCCTCTCTTTTTCCCCTTTCCTCTCCACCCATTCTCATCAGTCTACCTAACGTTTTTAGGTGCTTGGCGAGAAGGATGGTGGCACGGGAATGGACAGATTGGGGGTGCGTTTGTCCTCATTGTAGTATGATTCGAGAATCAGGGCCTATCAGCATAACGGCTCATTGCTGTCACACGAAATGAGGCGCTATTAAAATGGCCCGAGCGTTGCAGGGAAAGCAGGCGGGGGGAGCCGCAGCAATAGGCAAACGAGTGGCACATCAGACACTTCGTACTCAATCCAGCCTCGCACCAAATGTATGCAGAAGGTCACAGAGTCGCTACGCTGCAGCGGACTCTGCCATTAAAATTTAATCATAACAGCTTCATGTAAAAACAGCAGACAGCCATGGAGGACGCGGAAGGCCCACCATCTCTTACCCTTGCCCGGCTCTTTTGAAGCGGTCGTGCCCATAAAAATCCATATGTGGGATTACATGTCTGCTCTGAGAGTCCAGCAGTACGTTATCATAGAGCGGTCACCACCAGATCTGACCCGATCGTATCTCGCCTGGGCCGCCGTTGATGGGTGCGTTTGTTCCTCTGTGAAAACGGAGAGGACGAGATCATCGATCGTATCGGCCATGTAATAAAATTATTAGGCTGAGCTGGAGAGCCGGCCAGAGGAACAATGCTGGCATAATTCAGGAAGCTTGAAAGTGATTATCTCCCGGCTAATTTCGGGAGATAAGCCCCCTTCTAATGGAACTATTGATAAAGAACTCCAAGTAGCTTGGCGAGAGTTAGATTGCTTTTGGGATTACGCTCGTCCTATATTCTCTCCCCATTTCTCTCTTTCTCCCCCCTTTTTTTTCAATTAAACCCAAAACAAAGAGGCCTGTGTGTAAAGGAGGGAAAGAGGTAGGAGTAATTACCGGCTTAGGCCCCGCTGCTAGCGGTGAATTTCAAGTGAATCTCAAGAGCTTTAATGAGGAAAGAGGAACATTTTATGGAATTATTATTAACCATTGTCAGGCAAAAGAGAGACGGACCGGTGTGGAACTGCTTCCAATTAGATTCCGCACCATGACAGGAAATTTGACAAGCTGCAGCAGAGGATGCTAATTCAGCAGGTCCACGGGCTGAGACGCCCCAATAATGTTTTTAATGCAGCAACAGAGAGACGCGTGCGCTTGATGACACCAACATGAAATGGATGCAGCTCATTAACAAAGCGGGTTTTGTGTTCTGGTTTATCTCCCAGACAAATCCTTAGATGATCTCTAGCCTAACATGCTATAAATAAGTGCTTAGTGAAAGTGTGCAGTCTTTTTCATCGCAGTCTTAGAAATGTGCCAAAATGGGCTTCCTCAGTGCCCACTAGAACCCACTAGTCCATATTTCCAGCTCTATTGCTGTTGGGAGTTTGAGAGATTTTTGGGTTGGGTGAGGGGGGCTGAGGAATGGTTTGACAACCACTGCTTTTGGACGGATGCCATAGAAGAACCAATGTTGGTTCCATGAAGAACCGTTAAATGGGCAGTTAATTGGGAACCCCTTTCTGTAAATCAGATGTACGTGTGCATAGAACCTTTTTACATGTAGACAGGCATATAATTGAAAGGGCTATACCAACGAAGGTTCTATATCTGACCATCCAAGAACCTTTATTTCTTGTAGTGCAGATTCAAAGCTGGGCTCATGTCATTCTTTTAAATTTCACTTGGAATGATTTTTAATAATCTCTGCCTAATTAAAGAGTGGTTTGATGTGAAACAGTTCATTGTGTTCTCTTAAAAAAGATTGTTCTTTAGTAAAGACAGTGGATCTACATAGTACCATGAACACTCAAAGAACCATAAAGGCAGCAAAACGTTTTTTTTTTTTAATATTGCTATATTGCTAAATTGCTTACATGCTTTTTGGTGCTGTATAAAACCATTTAAAACAGATTCTGTATAGAGCCATACACAACCCATTCTGCATCTGAACAACCATTTCATAATGGAAAAATCCCTTTAAGCTTGCAAATGGTTCTCAGGGTGTTCATGGCTCTACACAGAACCACTGTCCTGTCCTGTTTACAGTGCTGGTGATGGTAACCAGGGGTTGTGATGTCTGCAACTCAAATATAGCCATTATATTTACTGCTCAGAGCAACCAGTGAACCTACATGTGTATTTTAATTGCTTTGTATGTAATTCTGATGATGGTAAAATAGCAGTATATCTGAAAAAACATTTTCTTTAGGAACTATTTTGCCTCTGCATGTACCCCATATATTAAAACAGAAATACTTGTTTTGCGGCAAATCCATTTTATAAACCACCATTAAGCAATGTTTCAAGCATCAGTTCATGTAATACCTTTCTGTGAGGGACCTTTTAGGGGCATTAAACTCTTCAGAATTGGTTCCTACCAATTCAGACTCAGTCAGTCAGTTTGTGTATAATAGGGTAGAGTATTTCACATCCTCCAATATGAGTAATGGTGTTTACATCTTAACAGCTGAATTATACAGGATTTTTGAGTAATCTGTGGAATCAGATCGCCTTTAAGATCTGATGTGCAGATGTGCACATTTGAACTGAATTAAACTGAAGTGAATTGTATTGAAGTGAATTGTAAACTGTATTGAAATGTATTGCCTCCACAGCCACTTTTAGTTTATATCCATCCAACTTTAGCAGATCCAGACAGCTCAGTTTCAAATATTTAGCCTTTTTATCTTTTTGTTGAATTGTACAGTTTGGATCTAGAGACATTTCTGTTTCCATATGTCTCTGAATAGAGTTCCTGGTGTTTGGCTTTCCTCTTAGTGAACTTTCCTTTCCTCAGCACTCCAGACCTTAGGCTTTGATCTAAATATTACAGGAGTCAAAAAACAAGATCAAAAGGCTGAAGGAATTGGAAGTCAAATGGAAGCACACTGTCGGAAGAAAATGTCTTCTCTGAATGCTGCATCAGTGCTATTGGGACCTGGGCTGATTCCGCACATGAAATAGTTGTTGTGAGTTGGGATGAAGATGAATGTTTAGGGCAGGGAAGCTGATTATTGATCTGGCCCGGGTCCTCCCTGATGAACTGCTGTAGTAAATACAGATGAAGACATCTTCTTATGTCGTAATGGATGGCAGTCCATGGATTTGGCATCCTTAACGAGGACAAGTTTATCACTTGTCTCTCACCACGAAATAATGAATATAATAACATTACTGCCATTCAACTGTTTAGAATTTCAGTTAGCTACCATGTTATATATGTGTATATATAAGCTTTAGAAAACAGAAACTCAGTGCAGTGCTTTGCAAATTTCTCCTCAAAGGCCGGCTGGAAATGGAATGCTTTGAGAGGAGAAAAAACAGGTTATTAATAATAAATGTTTTTTTTTTTCTTCTTTTTTTTTTTTTGTTTGATTACCATTTCTAGCAGACAGTAGCCATGCCATTAGAGAGACTGTGTGAAAACAGCGAATGAGGTCGCCGGTGCCATCTAAGTAGCATTGTAATACGAGTCAGTCACTGACTGACACTGACAGACCTTTATAATCAGTTAAGTGGGTACTGCAAATATTTAGGCATTGTGAATGTATAAAAATTGACCACCGAATGCACTTCCTATTAGCCTGCAATGTGTTCCGAGCTGATAACGCGGGAGAGAGAAGAGAGAGAGGGCGGGGGAATGGTATGAATAAGTTTAATGGAAGGAATAAGATATACTTCCCTTTGGGCAAACAGAGGCCATATTAGCTACTCAACATATTATATTCTATATCCTCTGTTCTTTCTACATGCAATGGCTTTCTATGAGAGTGCAGTTACATTATGAGCATCCATATATTGAGGCCAGTGCTGAGTCATTTCTTTTCAAGCAGTGATTAATCATTATTTGAGTAACCCCCGAAGACATAAAGCCTGAGCCGAAATTCAACCTGACTTCCTCCAAATTGGACAGGGGGAATTACAGTGATTGAGTTTCTCAGGCTTTTCAAATAGCTGATAGTTTGTACTTGAGGTTTTCAATGGGTTTACATTCACAAAATGAGGTTTTAACTCATCAAGCTTTCTTTCATTTGGTTTCCATACTGATCGAGTCATTGAACTGGAATGGTTCCACTTATGAGGCTGGGCAATTATATTGATCAGTTTGCTTGTTGGATCAATTTATAATAATATATAATAATTAAAAAATAATATTCAGTTATTTGTATGTTGACACTCAGGGCTGGTTTCCCAGACAGTGTTTGAGTGGTCTCTGGGTAATATAAATTTTCTGACCTGTAAATTGCAATAAAAACAGCGACAAAGTCTAAGGGTGTTACAATTTCTAGGTAGTATCGAAAGCCAAAAATGGTGCCACTCCACTGTGTAAGATCAAAGCTAGACATTCATGTGCATGTGTAGGTTGGTGTAGGTTGTGAAGGGGTGGGGCTAATGTAGGTCTATAAATATGAGTCTTTGCAGTGAATAATTAGAGGTCTCTATAATAAGAATGCTGTGTGAAGACATACAATACTCTGCAAACATCAGAGACCACCCTTAATTTATTTGTTTTCCAGTCAAAATGCTCATTACGTTATTCAGTTTACATATTTTATATTTCAGAGGAAATGGGATAAGAATAAGATAATTTATTAGCATTATGAGATAAAAAAAAAACATTTTTCATATCTAGACACCTATATAAAAGACAAATACACCAACCAGCCATTTCATTAGGTACATGTCCATGTATATACAGTTATTTTCCATGTTTTCAGCTCTACTTACCATATAGGTGCTTCTGATTCTCTGCCTACTTTGTAATGGACCACCACAGAGCAGGTATTCTTTGGGTGGTGGATCATTCATTGCAGTAACACTAATGTGGTGGTTATGGTGTGTTAGTGTGTGTTGTGCACGTGTGAGTGGATCAGAGTTTCTAAACACTTGTCACTGCTCGACACAGTGTCACTGCTGGACCAAGAATAGTCCACCAAACAAAACTATCCAGCCAACAGTGTCCTGTGGGCAGCGTCCTGTGACCACTGGTGGAGTAGTAGAGGGATAACTAAACAAACTGTGCAACAACAGATCTACTGTTCAGAGCTACTGTCTCTGACTTTACATCTACAAGATTGACTCACACAAGCACAACTCACACATCACCACCACGTCAGTGTCACTGCAGTGTTGAGAATGATCCACCATATTAAGTAAAATGGACAATGCATGTAGATATAAGGAGGTGAACCTAATGAAGTGGCCGGTCAATGTACGTTTTGCATGGTGAAAAATGAAGTGATGTCAAAATGAATGCTGACATATATTAAAATATAACTGAACACATGTTATTAAAATCTATGGAAAAATATCCTTTGTATATAAAAATGATAACCTTGCAAGAACTGATAGACCACCAAAACTGTAGGAGAAAATCAACCTCTGCTTCTGCTTCAGATTTAAAGATTAAAGATTTAAATCCTGTCCACCCTTCCACTTGAAAATGGAGTTAAGGCATAAACAGTCCCTCAGAAAACACAGAAGTATACGATGGGCAGAGCCTGTCTGTGCCTGAGACAACTGTTCACTGGGCTAAACTTAGCTGGAACAACAAAACTTAGATTCACGTAGGACCAGTGCAAAATAATACATGGACGTGTGTATATGCGGAAGTGCAAATAGCCAATCAGAACGCAACTGGCAGA
The DNA here is from genome assembly GCA_034552555.1 of Semaprochilodus insignis. NCBI lineage: Eukaryota > Metazoa > Chordata > Actinopteri > Characiformes > Prochilodontidae > Semaprochilodus > Semaprochilodus insignis. Next base: position 9,881,703 of record CM067498.1, read on the forward strand.
ATCATGTCAGGGTGGCCAAGTTAATGCACTAAACATATCAGACTCTCTGTCCGAGCATCTGTGGCTGAGGCTTTTAGACTCCAAACTTGGTATACTAGATGATACAGGAGTTTACCGGATGTGGCATACAGTGCAACCGTTTTCCCTCTTCCACTGGTAAAAAACTGGGAACTTGGTAGTGAAAGTGAAGAACAACATACCTGATGTCTTACATGTGATCGAGGTTTTTTAATACAGCAAAGAAATGCAGGATAGGTATTCTGTCGGGTGGGCGTATCTTTTAATCAGTCAAGTGCAAGGAAGTTGTATTTACTAGTTCGCCATCTGGTATTTACAGCCTTCTAATGAGCACGAAGTGTAGACTAAATGGCATTTTATTAGTGAGACACTATTGGGATTGTGGTTTATGTGGTCCGTGACTAGGCTTAATGCCTAATCCATATCCCTATGCATCTAAAACTGTCTACATATGTATCTGTAGAAAGTCATATTCTGGTGCTACAGTAAACCTTATTTACTGTATATTTAGAGCCTAATGTTCTGGTCAGCAGGTCTAATAGCTTTATTAATGTGTACTGTATGTTAAACAACAGCAGGCTGCTTATCTCCTGGGGTCACGGTGACCTCCATTACTAATTGCTTGGCTCTGCGAACCGCGTTGGCTTTAGCCAAACTTTAGGAGGAAAATCATTATGTTATGTTAGTTCTTATGAAATATTGATCACAATCTATATCACCTATGCTGTAATGGGATATGCGGTTGTTTGAGCTTCCCTTTCTTATTAATGCCTTATGATGTTATATTAAGTAATAGGTTTTACTCTCGCTGTACTGAATATGCATGTGGGTCAGTTTGCTGCATTGCTTATTTGTCTTGCTTGGTCCAGCAGGGCTTCATAGGCAAGGTCAGGAAAAAAGACGGTGGTGAGCACGGAAACCGAGGAGGCTAAAGAAATGGTCCACAGTGATATTTTTTCCCCCTCCCAAGGTTATCACTAGGAAGAAATGGGGGACGGAGAGTTGAGCGAGAGAGGAAAAACGGGCCTCCGTTTTGAATTACAGTTGTACACTAAGAGCGAATGCAGGGTATCATCTGCTTGATGCTGGAATACATGAGCAGGGTAACATAAAAAGATCAAATCAATTTAGCCAATACGTGCCTTCCATGCTGTTGGCCACGATAAAGGCAAACGTGTTCGGATTTATTTGTCCAATTTATCACGATACAAAGCATCCAGTGTTCCTTTGTTGACGAAGCTAAACAATCATACTTGAAGAGCTTCGCAAGCTTAACCCATTATTCATCGATGCTGTTATAGTGCGCAGGCTCTCGGCCTCAAATGGATAAATAAAGCGGTTTTCCTCTGTTGGAGGCGGAATTGATTTCTCCCTCTGGGAATGACTGATGGCCTTGGATGTGACAAATAGAGAGGAAGAGGACAAATCTCCCAAGAACCACGCCTATGAACTTCCCGAGCACTGAGAAGACACAGTAATCTAAAAGAAATCCATTTCTCCATTAAGCAGGAAAAGGTGCACTAACAGGCAGACAAAGAGAATGAGAAAAAGGAGTCTCTCTCTCTTTTTTCTTTCTTCCTTGCTCTCTCACTCGATCTCTCTCGCAATCAACAGATAATTGAAGTGTGAGGTTGCAAATGAGCACCTGTCAATGTGGCTGGTCATATCTGATTGACCTTGACAGGTCAGCAGGCCTTGGCCATGCATGTCTATGACAGTTCAGACACAAACATAAACGCGGGAGCTTCAGGTGTTATGTATTTAGTCGGACACCACCCATTAAAGAGAAGCTGTTATATATGTAAAGGGCACCAGTTATATATATATGTCTTTCCTTTAGTGTGTTATGATGGAGCTTTTTGGGCTTGGAAACGATCTGCAAAGTTATAAAGCTCAAAGTACATGCCAAAAGGAGAACTGTCTTATTGCCTGTCTACCGGCACCCTCACACAATGCACAGAGAGCTAAACAAGGAAAATCGTACCACTCGAAACGTCCTGTTCCAGGATAGCTTGCGAAGTTGCATCTACCGACTTTCAAGATGGAACTCAGACTGATACATCAGAAACAACACCATTATAAGAACAGCCACAGCGGTGTGGGGGCCGAACTTATAGCAGGATGCCACTCTGGCGGTTGAATTGTCAGAGTGGGTGAGCTGACCAATCAGAGCACAATAGGCTCTTGAGGAGGTGTAGCTTAAAGACACAGGAGCTCTAACAGAGCATTGCAGGCAGAAGGTCAATACAGATATACTGTATAGTATGAGAAAAATATTGTGCTTTGGGGAAAATTGAAGCATGTAAATCGGTTTTGATAGACCCCAAAAATAAAATGTATAATGATCATTTAAAATGAGCATCGTTGATCCATTTACATTTATCCAGAGTGAGTTACAGTTTGTATTTACACAGGTAGGCGAAGGTGGAATCTTGCCCAAGGATATTGATATAGCATAGGGTTGTTACCCAGGTGGGGAATCAAACCCCAGTTTACAGCATGTTTACAGCATCCACTAAACTATACCAACCATATTGCTTTAACAGAAAATTACCCAGGAGCATCAATAACTAAATATAATAAAAAAAAAAAAATTACCATTATTTAATGTGTCCATTCTTTACCATTAATATATCTTCCATTATTCTCAGAAGACTTGCTTTCAGTTCTTCACAGAAATCAGCTAATTTCCTTCAAAGTTCATTCTTAGAAGTTGGTTGCATTTTCTGCTTTTCATGATTCAAGCAATCCCAAGCTTTATGTGCTATTGATCTGTTGCTGTTTTACCAGGTCTTGCACAGCGGCAAGGAGTCCCATTTTCTCTGTATATTTAATGCTTTTTTTAACTCCAGTTTTGGAAATTAATATTTTTTTTTCACATAATATTATGCAAGTAGATGATTTTGTAGATAATGTCTTTAGAAATCTCTCCTGAGAAATCAACAATGTGGCCATTCTGACTGGAAATTAAACAAATTTGGATTGTCTCTGTCTATGACGCATGGCAGTTTGTTGAGTTACAAAGATGTGGAAATGTAGGCCATCCCATCAGAGAATGAAGAACACTGGAGGCCCACTGTGTTAAAATAAACCTGCGATGGCCACTTCGTTTCCTTGCCTTGAGCTACCAAACAGGCTGGAATGGATATGACCTCTTACTGTGCAGGGAAAGGTAATAGAGGGGGGGTGCTCTTACTCCTTTACGGTTCTGAGGAGAGCTCCCGGTTCAGAACAAAACCAAGATTTTGAAGATGCTCTGGAGCTGTGCTAATGCTTCTTGCAGACACCACGCTAGCAATGTGGAATGCACAGAATGCAGTGTGGGTTTTTCCTTTCTTTTATTTTTTTAATCTTTGAAACTGTGTACCATCTACAAAATGTTACAGGATGTTCTGCTTCATTTAGTATTCATGAAACCTCTCTACAGGACACTGCGCTATGTGAAACTTGAAAATCTGTTTGTATCATTGCACATCAAAAGTTCAGCCTGCTCTTGGGATGCCTAACGTTTGTTTAAGGCTCTTAACAGCAGGTAAACAGCACCACGGCTTCTACAAGTCCAGCTGAGTTAACTAACAAAACACAATGCAGATTTTTCCAAATTGTCAAGATGTAAATAAAGCCTTTCAATGGTTTGATGTCAAATGGTGCGTTATAGAGATACTTACATACTGGTGGTGGTAGAAACCAGATGTCTGAAGGGTTTGATGCTTCTGAAAGCTCCCTCACAGAAATGTATTGCACTGAAATGGTTACATATACACTCACCAAACTCTTTATTAGGACCCCTTACTTGTATCTACACTCACTAAAGCTGTGTCTGAACACACCACCACCACGCCAGTGTTACTGCAGTGCTGAGAATGATCCAGCACTGTGGGGAGTCCTGTGGGAGTCCTGACCATTGAAAAACAATGTAAAGGTGGTGTAATTAAGCATGCAGAGAATCAGATGGACGACTGTCTGTGATTGTAGAACTACAAAGTGCACCTATATGTTAGGTGGAGCTTACAAAATGGACAATGATTGAAGATACAATGTGTTGTTAATAATGTTCTCAATGAGTGTACATGCCTAAGACATTGTTTATGAAAGTTGTGCAAGAAGGGTTTGGCCCTAAACATATTTTCAGACTCTCTCTATATCTGCATTGTCAACCTCTAGTTCCTATTTCCACCAGCGTCAAGAAATCCACTCTGGGAAGTTTCTCTACAATGCACCGTTTCACATCAGTTGATACTAAAGGACTGTGTTTACGTCTCAGGAACCTTTTTTAAAATTGGCCAAATTCCCTTTTAGCAAACCATTTTCCCAATGCAGTAACATGGTAACATGGCTCATTTGCAGCCATAAATGTGAAGGGATATTATAACAGAAATACTAAAAAATGAGAAATCGCTGCCTCTTAGCCAAAGCACTGTGCTGCAAGTCCTTTGCCTTTGCAATCAGTACAATAGGTGCAAAGAGCTGCTTGCTTCTATGCACTCTTAGTTGTTTTCTTAAATACAAAGCTATAACTGGACTGAGTCAGTCATGCTTAAGCAGTACATTTTCATACAAAGAAAATTACCTCCCATTCAAAAGTGTTTGCACCTAAGTGCTCTGCAAACTCGAAAAGGAAAATTCCTACACAGATGTTTTCTAATGCCGGGAGTTATTGACTGTTTGAATGAGTGCATTATGTCGAGAGCTGCTCAGTTTCAGCATTCTGGCAGCGAAACAGGGTGCAGCAGTTTTTTTAGTCTTCTACATGCGTAATTTATAGTCACCTGACAGACGTTGATTTGTATGTTTACAGAATGAGAGCTTCCCGAGCAATGATTTAATCTTTTAATTGGATAATAAATCCGACACGTTGAGTAATGGCCTTCCGCTTTGCCATCAGCTGACCACTGAGGCCAAATGAGCATTAATGCACTTGCTTTCACCAACATCTGGACTGTTTCATTTTTAAAAATTATATCAATTGATTATAGAGCTTACTTCATAAAGATTAATTAGCATTTATGTGTATGACAGAGAGAGAGAGAGAGAGAGAATGCATGTCTGATGAGCAGGAGTAGGATTTCTGCTAATCCTAAACGTCTTATGTTTTAATTTATCTCCTATTACTTTTTTTGGTTTGCCTCTCAGCAGTTTGTGAATTAGAAGCTAAGAAATGTCATCTCCATGGACACATTACAGTTGGCTCTTTTTTTCCAGCATGGACAAAAACAGGTAGACGTATCAGTCCAAGAGCAGAACTGTTATTTCCAGCAGGAACGCTGTGAGACTGTCAACATAAACTGAAGTGAAAATGTTGATTTTGGATGGCCTAGTTAGCTTTAATTAGAGAATTTGTGATTGCGCTGAGACGCTACCTGCTGTCATTTCAGAGTGGTTTTCCATCTTGTCCTCAATTAAGTAAAAGTATCTAAACAAAGAAACAAAAACTTCATTTTAAAGGCTTCTCCAAATTAGAGATGGCACAAACCCACTTCTTTTCAAATATTGAAGCTAATATTTAAGAGTGTTTTCATATTTGCCTCAAATAGTCAAGTCTGTACCCAGGATTGATTCTAGGCTAGTTTGAGGGAGGGGCTAATTATCCCATGTTTACTTTCACACACAAGAATTCCGTCTGAACCGTGGATTGATTGTGCAATTCCATACATGCAAAATAATAGTCACTGACTTCATCCTTTTACTGCTTTAGATACAAACACTTAAGCAGCAAAGAACAGGGCTTCTCGTCCACGACAGTGTTTTCCCCACCGTCGGAAAACCGGAAAAGAAAGTTACACAAACTAGTCATGTTACAAAAAGAAGCAATCATGCAATTCCATGCAGGACCCAAACTTGCACTGCATTGGAGTTTGCTGGAACGCTAAGAGGACCAGAGGTTGGTTCTCTGAACATCTCCCAGGCTTGAAAGCAGCTTTCACCCATGACCAAATGTACAAACTCACAGAGCAAGTGGTTCTGGGTTTGGAAAAATGCTTTAGTGTGATGTTTTAAGACGTTCATCTGAAACCTATTGTGCTCAAATTACTCAAACACTCTACAGGACGAAATATGCAGCATTAGATACAGAACTGTTCAGGAGTCAGAAGCCACCCTGTATTTATTTCATTCCCAGTCAAAACAGCCACTAAGTACCATCAAGTAAATTATTCATTTCTCAGCATCAGGAAAAGAAGCAGAGAAGATTTAGCAGAAAAATACACAGAAGCTTCAACAAACATATAGAATATATTTATGTTAGGGTCGCAGGGCTTTCCTTCCGTTGCTTTCAGGAGACATGCTTTAAGTTTTTGCACAGAAATCTGGAAGGACATTTTTCCATTTTTCCACACCTCCAAAGTCCAGTCTCAGAAGTCACACTGTAAAGCATGAAGTAATTTAAAAGTCAGAGCTGTCATTTCAAGGGAGATTTTTATACCATCACATGCAGAAGCTCAAGAAGGTCTGACTCTGTGTTTAAGTCTCAAAAGCAGTATCAACATCGCACTGATGAAGATATGATGACGAAAACAGTAGATAATTCGTAACATTTTCTGCTGATAATGGATCCCATTTTCCATTGGTACCATAAACAACAAACTCTATTAGCCTCCTTAGAGGTTTGAGAATTCCCTATTAATTCTAAAGAGGTGCTTCCATTATTTGGGACACATTCAATTACATTACAAACGATTAGCCAAAAAATAGCCTTACTATTTGTGTGGGCCTTCGGGTTGTAGTGTAGGATGCTCTGAGCCAAGTTAGATCAGCAATAAATACAGTATGATTAAGTGACCACGTTTATGGTGGATCCGTTTACGTCATGACCTTCACCCTCCCCACCCATCTCTGCTATTTTAGTCTCTTAATCGATGTTGTAATTCTCACACGCTGCCCTGACCGCTCCCTGCCTGATCCGTGCCGTGCATGCAGATCTCACTGGGCAGATACACCACTGTCAAGCACTCTTGACTACAACAGCTCTTTGATCTAACCAAGGAGTGCTAATATGCAATAGATATTGCAGGAGCTCCTCTCTCAATTTTAATGCAGTTCCCCCTCAGCTCGACCCACACCTGAAAATGCAGGCGGATGGAGCATCTTCAGCATCTCTGCAGCAGTACTGCATTAGGCAGATGGCTGCATATAGGCCTCTCCTTGTTCTCCTTTTCTTACAGCACTTTCAGCTGATCAAAATAGTTCAGCTCCAGCTGCTTCACAGCGTGAGGTGTTGAGCTTTGATTACGACACATGACAAGACCCTCTATTAGGTTTCGCAGCAAAACATGTGACGAATAAATTATTTTATACATCACTGAAATTCATCACCACGGATAAGGGGTAATATTGGGTGGGCGACATGGCAGGTAAAAGATCACGATACTTGAAATTATTTCACAAGACTAGTGTCTGATTTTGAGTGGAGTAGAGGTGCGGCTGTAGTCAAGACCACTTTTATTGAGCCCATAACCCTGCTTAGTTGAGAGAGAGTCAAGATTGAATCTAAAGAGGGCCAGGTCTTAGTCAAGACAGAGTCCAAATGAAAGTGAGACAGAGTCAAGTCCGAGTCCAAATGACAGCAAAACCAGGTCAATAACAAAACCCTCTTTAAGGACTGGTCTTTATCTCCTTCCAGTACAAATTACTGGAATGATACAAAAGAAGGATTTTAGTTCCACACAACAGCACAATGTATACAGAGAACTCCATCAAATTAAATAAAACGCAAACAAACGCACATAAAGTAGGCCAGTTCTGTTCAAATGAAGCTTCTTTGCCTTCATTTGCACCCAATGCACATTCTAAGTGAACTACTTGAGCTCCTGAGATACTGTTACAGGAAAGAATTAGTTTATGGGAGCTGGATTTTGATTTCAATTTGACTTAAATTTGGTGAGCCCAATGGCCGAGACCGAGATAAGTCTGAGTACAGGTACTACCAGTTCCAAGACAAGTCCAAAGTTGGAAAAAACAACTTGTCTGAGATCTGTCTCAAGTACTTCATTCCTAATGTGGGAAGAATATTGATATTAACTATCAGATTTTAGTCAACTATAATTATTTGTAGACGCTTGTGTTTAATGAAATAGAGTAATAATAATGAATGGGTAGTTGGGAATGATGATGCATCATTGTACTACTATTTATTCCACAAACTTGTACAAACAAGAGATTAGTTAAATGAGGAGCAGTGGAACAATCCTTTGGGCTGTACTGTAGGACAGTTTTGCTCGCATTTTTGATGAATAAGGGAATTCCCCGGCATACGTACCATTCTGTAGGCCTACAATTACCACAGAGGTTTACTGAAAACCTTGAAAAGTAAAGATGAGTAACATCTACATCATACCCTGGTGAGTGGTTTATTTGATATGTAGAAATATGATGATGTCACTTAGTTGTGGTGTTCAAGACACTTGCTAACATTGCTAATGTTCTCATGGTAGAATTAAACATGCTGGAATTTTTCTACCTGTTTCTGAAATGGAAACTGGGAAAATGTCCAGTTTGGCAGTGAATATATCATTAAAATATCCAAAGTTTTATATATGAAATAAAAACAGGGGGGGCAGTTCCAGATTCATGTATTTTGTACTTACCACAAAAGATTCAGTGGTTGAATGAGCCCACACTTCATAATCATAGTAAATGTTTAGGTAGTAAAAAAGAACCATGGTTACAGAAAAAAGACCCATGGATGTAGCCTAATAGCAAGACCCTAAACACACCCCTGGGGTAGCTCCAGTTGTGTAAGGCCAGAAATGGCTGCTATCAATTCCATATGTCATATATGTATAGATGAAAAAGTGACGCAGTTTAAAAACAAATGCACTGTGGATGACGTGGTATATACCTATACAAATCAGCTACCCTATTACTTTGTATTAAGATTCAAGTCCCGTTAAACCGATCCTGGATTAAATCCCTGGGTTATCTCGTCTTGAAAATGTGTTTGTGGTGATGTTTTGGTGGAGTTTTACATGCCACTGTTTTCTAAAACTAGGCCAGCAAGTGGTAGAAGGGGTTAGTAGACAGCAACAACCCCCTCTGTTGGCCAAAACGAGCACAACTTGAGACATCTGCCCACTTGTTCTGCTGGCAGGTCCTTTTGGGGATTTTCTAGTGTGTTTTAAATATACAATTAAAAGCAGGGACATTTCAGGGGACAGCTCCAGTGTGTGACAGGTCACCAAAAACAGGGACTGTCCCCAGGAAACGGGGACATCTGGTCGTCCTAGTCTTAGTCTAGTCCAAAAAGAAGCACAATTAGTGCTAGTTTATGTAGTCTATGTAATGTCATGTGTGATGTGGTGTTGAACTGCTCTGCGTCCGCTCTGCTTTGCAGAGCTTGTCACAGGTGGATATTGTTGCCAGGGGTGTTCTGTGCACTAGACACAGGTGGGCAGCCAACTAGGGCCAACATGATCCAAGAGCCTCATTAAAATACAATATACTGTATCTACATTTTAAAAATAGCTGTTATTTGCGATTGTGGTGATTATTTTCAGTCAGTTCACTGCAGCCTCACTCACCCCGGTCATAGTTATAATGGGCTATTTCATATTGTTATGTAATGGAGGCAATTAATGATAATCTGCATTATGGAGAGCAGCTTCTTCAGTGTGTTTTTCTGGCTGAGAAATTCAAGTGAAGTCATTTACGTGCAGCAGAAAAAACAAGGATAGAGAGGAATGCAAAAGCTAACTTTGCTTTTCAGTCCGAATAGAGTGCTGAACAGTCTCAGCAGACTGTATACGGTGCTAGCGTTATTGTTTGTATGGATTGCTCCAGTGTTGCATTAATTCCTCTAAAAAAGTAATCCATTACAAGTTTCTTCTCTCATAATGTAATGGGATTAGAATACTTATTACTTTGTGGAAAATGTGATCTTGTTATTTCTACATTACTGTGCCCCACAATATCTCACTGTATTAGCAAATAATTTTGTTTGTTTCAAGCTTATTTCTTAAATGCTCCACTGCCTAGGCGCAGCCTTAGTCGTAGCTTCGAGATAAGAAGCTATTGCTTTGACTTAACCAGTCCAAATCTTGGGAAACACATTGTAGCTTTCAATATATTACTTCCATAAACAGCTTTTTTTCTCCTCCTGCTAGAGAAAGTAGGTTCTTAAATTAATGTACACTTCTGCATTTTGGCACGCTGCTCATTCCAGCATAAATAAACGCTGCAGCAAAATGTGAAGCATTTTCACCAACCTCAAGATTCGGTTTACATGAGGTTAATTAAAATGACATGAGAAATATAACTTTGGTATTTGAAATAAAATGTGCGCTGCAATAAAAGGGTACGTATAAAAGACAAAGACTCAGAGAGCACAAAATGAAGTGACAGGAGAAGGATTGACAGATGAAACTGAATTGAATGATTTCTTTGTTCTGATTTAGCAGTTCAGCAGATGGAAAAAAGAAATGTAACTGGCACAGTAGAGCCCTGAGAACCATTTTACTCCACAGTGGAAAAGGGGCCATTGGTACTAATCATGGTGCCTCCACACATGGATTTGTTGGTTGTCTCCACCAAGACAAAAGTGGGACTCATCACTGAAGATGACCTGCTGCCCTTCTGAGTCACTCCATGATAGTCTCGCACGACACCACTGCAGTCTTTGGTGACGCTGATGTGGTGTTAAGGTCAGTCGTTGTAACGGTCTGCGTGCATGTAGTCCTGCATCGTGCTGTTGTCTGCCAGCGGTACTGGAACTAACAGGATGACTCATGGAGGTCAGTCGTGGCTGTTGGGTCCTGTCACTGGCTATCAGGTGCAGCTATAAAGCCTGTCCTTGCTCACGTCACACGTGGCCGAATGTGAAACATGTCTCATGAAACATGTCAAACCTACTCACCACCTTTCATTCCTGTCGGTTCATTCCTTCTGCGTTCAACTATTTATGCAAATATTGCTTTGATGATGAATGTAATCCCTACACTTTCATGTAATCAAGGTAGATATGCAGTCATATGCAAAAGTTTGATAGCTTGATGATTTCTAAGTGAAACTAAGTTAACACATCCTCTACAGGGAGCACATTTTTACACTGTTTACTGAATTTAACATGTGAAACAGTTATAGCAACACATCTCTGATCTCTCAGCAACACATCTTGTAGCCTTTTAAAACCCAGACTTAGGCCTGGTTTTAAAAGGCAAATGAAAATCCACATAAAATCTGCCGTTTAGCTGCACGGCTGCACTTCCAACATTATTCTTTATGTAGGTCTCCCACCTTTTGCATAGCACTTCCTGAAATGCACATGCATGACTGCAGAAACGCATCTTATGGTTTTCTAGTCACACTGTGCAGTTTCCCACCAAAATCTTACATAACTAGTGGATAGAATGCATCCAGTGTTGACCTGAAACTGGTGCAAAGGCTTAGTACTTTGGAACCCAAAGTATGTATCTTAGCATCTAAGTTTAATGTCTAGGTAAAGCTAGGTGTGCTGTGCTAAAATAACATAATCAATGCTATTTCAGATTAAAAATGTCTAATTTCATAAATGTTTATCATCAGTAGACATCAATATCAGATACGTACAGGATAGCCGCACCCGCCCACAATTCCCATATCAGTGCATCCTTAATTTTTTTGATTCTGTAATAACAGCTATGGCAAGTGGTTGCCCTTCAGATGTGGCATTTCAGCGCCCACTTAGTTATTATAATGGTTTGTAAAAGCCGTTTGTAAAAAGCATTACAAGTAACCTCACTGACTCAATTCCATAGCAGAACTGCAACACTTGCATGAGTCAAACTGGGGGAGGCTTGATTTAATTCATTAACTAGCCACGAATGTCATTCCTACTGACATCACGACTACATCTTATTTTCTGCCATAGGTTTCTGTTTTTTTCCTGATAATGGCAGTCAAAACCTTGCCTTCACCATCCGGACGCTATTATAAAGCTCTGCAATAGCCTTATTCTACCACATTGCCCTTGGCAGGCACCAATGTGTGGGTACTCGTTCAGTTTTAATTTGAAGAGGATAACTTTCGCTGACAGATTTGCCCACACAGCCGAGTCTAGCTTACTATGGACACATGCAGAGTGAGGCTTCAAGGCAATGCCAGTGCTTTATCAATGCAGTTCCAGCCTAGCAAACACAAAAAGATGGAAACCAGATTGATGAAAGCAACTTCCTCTATTAATAAAGAGGAATCGGAATAGCACAAATATAGCCACTATTTGCTATCTGAAACCACCAGTGAACCTCTGTGTGTCTAGGTTGGGTACTGCAATGTATTGCAATGTCTTGTCAAACAAAATCATGTAATAATGTTAGCGTGGGTGGGTTGCGGTTCTGTAGCAGCATTACTAAAACATCTTAACTCAGAAATCTAGCTGTTTAGTCATGACAGTATCAATTAGGACTTAACTTAGGAGAGAAGCAATTACAGAACAACAAGTCTTAATCTTATCCACTAACTCCAGACAAGCATAACATCATGACTAGGCAACATTTCCTAAATACTGCCCTGTTTTAACTGTTTTAACTGTCGGTTTCTGTCCATTTTAATCAAATATGACAGGCAGCATAATTAGAACTGGCATAATGACGTTACATTTATTTACCCTGCTGAACATACAGCACAGACGAACATGTAGTCCCTTGCTGTTCTATGCTGGTTTATGCAGGTCTGGTGTTGGTTTAGCTGGTCACCCCAGCACCCCAGTCATACTGGTTGACCAGGATACCAGCGTCAAAACAGAACATATGCTGGTTTTGGTGGTGATCAGCTTATCAGCTTCTATTGCTGCTGACCAACCTGGCAGCACCCACAATACAGCATATACTTGTTTTGGTGATGACCACCCTATGCTGTTATTTCTAGCAAGGTGCAATGCAAAATAGTGAGTTCACTTTTTTCTAACAATGTTTTAAAAATCCCAGATATTGCAGACATGACCTTCTTCCTATCTCATTACCTTCTTGTGTTAATGTCAAATAAAATATTTGTGGGAAATATAAAACCATGTGGGAAATAGAAACTGAAACTGGAGAGCTGAGATGCTCTGATAAACAGGAGTGGGCACTCACACAATAAACTTCCAGTTTTCACAGTTTCATTTTGACCTTTTGTACATTGACACAGGCAGCTATCCTACTAACAAGCTTACATTTTAACATTCTAACATTTTAACATTATTTTAATTGCATGTTTTTGTTTCAGCCGTGCATGTATGGTGGGTTGCATGGTATGACAGTTGATTGTTGCCTTTGATAGAGTAGTTTAAGATTTCCTAATACAGGAGATGACACTGTGAGATGAGATTAAATGCCTAAATTAAGATGAGACTCGCTTCTGTAATACAAATCTGTGAAAAATCTTATCTTGACACGTCAGATCTTAACTTAAGAAGGCCCCTGGTTCTTATCTGGTTCCTATTACCCCAGCTGCCAACAATTCTATTCTAGTGAGTTTCTCTAGGGCTGAGAATTTCATACCAAACCACTCTGAATGAGTTTGTCTACAAAATCTTTCTTTTAATTGTGCATGGAATTTGAAGAATCAAAAGAGGGCAACTTTAAATATTCACACTGGAATGTAAGTTTTTTGAGTTTTGACTGCATACATATGTAGAATACGAACATCAAAATGACATGCTTTGCACAAATCACATTATGTGCAATAAATGGTTCGTATACTACCACTTAAAGACTACAGGCTTTCGTTTAACAGCTCCAACTGATGAGATACCTGAAACAATACATATCCTGATATAGCACATATACTCTTGATGTATCACAATATTGTATTGTGCGATATCGCCACCTATGTATAATATATAAAACATTCGTCTCTTCTTTTTTGCACAATGTAAAAACTCTAATTTGTGACCATTTATGATGGACAGACCAATAGAATTCATCCAAAATTGCTTAGAAAATATTGTTATTACAACTTCCATTGCAAGGTAGAACAGTTGTTTCATCCTCCTGTAAAGTTGCAATTTTGGATGTTTTAAGGTGGACTGCATAACTCCATGAGTGCTATTTTATAGTTTGATGTCTTCACTTTTATTCTAAAGTAAAGCATTAAGCTAAACATAAGGAGAACATTCAATGAGTAGCCATGTCTAAACTTTGGAGTGACACTGAAGCAGGATCTTTATTTTATCTTAGACCAGCTAGAAGTAAGAATGAATCTGATCCTACTCCTGATCCTGATTTTGGGTAGTAGAGCTTGAAGCCTTTTCCGCATTAAAACACCCCTGAGTCAAACTCAGGCAGGGTTTAACAGCCCCCCAGTCTCAGTCTTTCTCTATGCTGTATATTCCTTCATTGCACTTCTCTGTGCAGTTTAATTTCAAGGTTGCATTGACAGATATTGGATATATGTATGCACCAGCAGTCAGAGGCAAAAATAACGATGGTACCGGCGTGGATAGAATGAACTACAAAGGCTTCATTTATGTGTTTCTGAAAAAAAGCCAATGCAATAAGGTATGACTATGAGCAACATTAAGCCCACGTAGGCTAATATTTACTCTCAAGTGGTTGAGAGTGTGAATAGAAACAAGTTGGAACTCTAAACAAACCTTTGTGTTAGATGCAGCTAGGTCCTCTAACCATGAAATTATTATGAGACAAAATGGAATAATATGAAGTGTATAATATTTTACTTCTGTTCCACCCACACTACTGTGAAAAACCACCATTCATTTATTTACTATCCAGTGAAAGTGGCCATTACATTCATGTTATTAGTTAAGATATTTCCAGGGAGATCAGATGTAGGATCGTTTACTCCCATAAGATGTAATGAACATGGGACTCCTAACAATCGTGCAAGACCTGATAGACCACCAGCTGTGTCACCTTCAGATAAGCAGAATCTTTGAGATTACTTTGATAAAAGCAGAAAATGTAAGCAACGTTTAAGATTTAACTTTGGAGGCATGAAAAAACATCCCTGCTTTGAAAGACTGAAATCAAGTCTCTTTAAAAGAAATGCAGCTGTTATGAAGGCAAATGGGTGTGAATGCTGAAAAATGCACTGAACATTAAGTATTGACTAGCTAACAAGAATTAATGTATTAGTTAACATGAACATAAACATTACTTAAGATTAGCTAAGCATTGAAACCATTGTTAATGTATGCTATCTAATGCATTACTTCATGTTAAAGTGTTACCAACATGATAAACTGCTGTTTTTTCTCTTTTACCTGATGCTGAAAACTTATTTAGTGCCTGTATTGACTGGAATGAACTTAAAGAAGGTTGGGTTTTTCTACAGCACTGTAATTCAGGCGACAGACATGGCACAGAAGTGTTAAAGTGCTCTATTCCAAGCCTTAGAAAAACTGTTAGAACTGGAAGTAAAATTCTGATAAAGCTTTATTTTTGGCGCTTCTCATTGTTCTTAAGACTTTTATTTTTTTCATTTCTGTGAGGTCATTAATCAAAAGCCTCTTGTCTTTATGCAGCACAATCTGTGCCGAGTAACATCATCGTGATCATCAGCAGTTTTGCCACGACTTTAATTAGAGTAACTTTGTACTTTTTGCTTTACTTCCCAGCTCTACTCTGTCTGTTTTGGGTTGGGGGGGATATATGTGAAGATGTGAGTTCATTGTGTGTCTGTGCACTCCTTGCTTCAGTGAGTGTGACAAAGTACCTCTGACTTGTGTCTCAGCAGGTAACCAGCAGAATGGTGGCTGGCGAGGCGAGTGGGCACAGCTACCTGGTGGCATGCTGGCAGCCCATCCTCATCCTGATGCTGGGCACGGTGCTGTCAGGCTCGGCCACGGGATGCCCTTCCCGCTGTGAGTGCAGCGCTCAGGAGCGCTCCGTCCTGTGCCACCGCAGGAAGCTGATCAGCCTTCCTGAAGGGATACCCATTGAGACGCGACTGTTGGACCTGAGCAAGAACCGCTTGAAAGCCATCAACCCCGAAGAGTTCATCAATTATCCTCACTTGGAAGAGCTGCAGCTCAATGAGAATGTTATCTCGGTCATTGAGCCCGGCGCCTTCAGCAATCTCTTTGGCTTACGGACGTTGGGACTGCGCAACAACAAGCTGAAGCTCATTCAGCTGGGCGTATTTACCGGCTTGAGTAACCTCACGAGACTGGACATCAGTGAGAACAAAATAGTCATCCTGCTGGACTACATGTTCCAGGACCTTTATAATTTAAAGGAACTGGAGGTGGGAGATAATGACCTGGTCTTCATCTCTCACAGAGCCTTTCATGGGCTTAATAGTTTAGAGCAGCTCACAATGGAGAGGTGCAACCTGACCTCCGTGCCCACAGAAGCATTCAGCCATCTTCATAATTTGCTGGTCCTCAAGCTGTGGAATTTCAATGTTAACGTCATTAGGGACTTTTCCTTCAGGAGACTCTACCGCCTGAAAGTGCTAGAGATAGCAAATTGGCCCTTTCTAGAAACCCTGACTGCCAAGTCTCTTCACGGGCTCAACATTACCACCTTGAGCATCACAAACTGCAACCTCACTGCCGTCCCTTATGTGGCCATCCAGCACCTTGTGTACCTTCGCTCTCTCAATCTGTCCTTCAATCCCATTGAGATTGTGGAGGGCAACAAAATGCACAACTTGATGAGGCTCCAGGTTTTCGACTTAGTAGGAGGTCGACTGGCCATTATTGAGCCTTACTCTTTCAGAGGACTTAACTACCTTAAAGTTCTCAATGTATCCAGCAATAGCCTGAGCACTTTAGAAGAATCTGTCTTTCACTCGGTCGGCAACCTGGAGACCTTGGGCCTATATGACAACCCCCTGGCATGCGATTGCCGTCTGCGTTGGGTCTTTCGTCGGCGCCTGAGGCTCAATTTCAATAAGCAGCAGCCATCTTGCGCCACCCCCGAGTTTGTTCAGGGGAAGGAGTTTAAAGACTTCCCGGATACTCCCCCTGAAAACTCTTTCACGTGTCAGAAATCTCAGATCCGCGACCACAAGGCCCTTCAGAGATTTGTAGATGAAGGGACCACGGTTCGCTTTGCATGCCAAGCAGACGGGGACCCGGCACCTGTGATCATGTGGCAATCTCCAAGGAAGCAATTCATCACCACCAAAAGCGTTGGACGTCTCTCTGTGTCTCTGGACGGCACTCTGGAAGTGCGTTACGCCCAGATACAGGACAATGGCACATATACATGTATAGCTACCAATGCGGGCGGTAATGACACCAAGCTTGCTCATTTACATGTTCATAGTTATTCTCCTAACTGGCCCCATCAGCCTAATAAGACATTTGCCTTCATCTCCAACCAGCCCAACGATAGTGGTGCCAATGGGACTGGTAGATCAGTCCCATTTCCATTTGATATGAAGACACTCATCATTGCTACCACCATGGGATTTATCTCTTTCCTCGGAGTGGTGCTATTCTGTCTTGTTCTCCTCTTCCTCTGGAGCCGGGGGAAAGGTAACGCCAAGCCAAACATTGAGATTGAATATGTGCCACGGAAAGTAGACGGGGAGACCAGTCCAACTGAGGAATCCCATAAGATCAGAATGAAGATGATGTAAAAGTTTTCGATATAAGTAAGCTACAGTGAACTGCAGTACATATGAGAAATGGCTGGCAAGAGACTTTCCTGGAGGAGTGAAGGAGAAGTTTGTTTGTTTCCCTCATGGAATTGATGGGAGAATCAATGTCTAAAGTAAAGCCTTTTCCAAATTTGTTTTTTTTCTCCAATCACTACACAGCTCAGAGCTACAGGGATTGCTTCATCAAAGCAAAGGCAGAAATGATTTCAAGGGACCTAAAATTCTGTTTTTGTTTTGGTAACTATGAAGATGGATTACTTAAGAGCCAGAAAAAAACAGATCGAGGGCCAGTTTTAAACCCATACTCGTCCTTGTCTTTTACCTTCCGTCATTCTTTTCCTGTACATAAATCTTTCTGTGTACATAGGGCAATACCGTTGATAAACAGAGGGTTGAGAAATCATGTTCATGGGTTGTTGAGCATCTTGAAGTTATTGTGACGTGCTTAAATGGGTCAGATATATGTAAAATGTATACCTGTCTGATTAAATTGCCAACTCTTTATAAGAGATTTTTTTTTGTTTGTTTGAAATGAAATAATGATTATGCTTGACAATCACCCATATTGTAAATGTCAAGTGTTAATCCTTAAATATGGTGTCCTTAAACGGATGGTATTATTTCAGTTTTTGATGCCAGTTATAAGCCTAGCATATATACAAGCCAAATGTAGCTTTGAAATTAAAGCCATTTGGTGTTTCTGAATGTGTGGTGAAGCCAATCTGTTGGGGTTTCAGTGCTGAAATATCTGACAGAAGCCTCACGAGATGTCTCAGCAGTTGTTTCGTCTGCTGACGAAAAGTTTACATTTTTATTGATTTCTCTTATTCGTCGTTTCCTGTCACCGAATAATTTGCCATACCTTGACATCCTTAACATTCATAAGGCAGGGAATTCCTTTGAAGGTAAATGTGTTCATCAACCCTTGAAAACTATCAGTATTGCCTCTGGAACAATGGCAGACTGTAAAACATTAAAATGATAACCTCTTTTTTTACTCCAGTGTCCATTTTCATTTCTTCCACATTGCTTTCTGGCTCAAGCCTGTAAAGGTGCTCGGGATAATGGAAAGATTATTGGAAAGCCGCTGAAATCCTCAAGATCCGTTTTGCTATTGTTGAGGTTCGACATTTACTGAAAAGGTCTTTCTTGTGCAAATGTTCCATTTTGATTTGAGTGAGTAGGACATATCATAATGCTAATCTCTATGAATTTGAAATATTGAATCAACCTTGGATTACAGTTTAGAGTTCAGATCCCAACGTCCGACTCTATGGAAAAGGATTATCATAAATGCATAATTTCAGGGTCTGAGGAATACAAAGCAATTGAATCACAAATGCTAGGTGAATGTAGCTCATGAATGGGGAATGGGGACATTTCTGAGTTAATGGATCGTTGTGCATTGTTAGTAAGCTGGTTAAATGAATGGAGAACAGGCAATGTTTCCATCCCTCGTAAGCCCTCGTAAGTGATATTCCTGCATTCTAAATCTCCCTGGTATAATCTCAATGATATGTGAAGCATTACATTCAGAGGTATAATAGAAGCTATTGCTGTCTGACATGGCAGAGGTGGAGAAATCACAGAGAAAGTATATTTGAGTGAAAGCATGAGTACTTTATCAAAATCTTGAAAGCCAAGGCAGAGCTCTTGTAGGGGGCTGTTCATCTTGTGCCCTTATAATACAGGATGAAAATCAAAGGCTCAGAGTTCTTGCATCCTTGTGGCTTTTTCCAGCTTAAGCGAATCAAAGTGACCGCCAAACAGGGACAGAGCACAGTTTCAGAAGCCCTCTGAGCACAAGCATCTTCGGAGGCCCCCCACCAGCACAATCTGAGAATGATGCAAAATAATGGAAGAAAAACTGACTTTAATAAATACCTTGTGTTTGTTTAGGTGTGCCTTGAACAGAGCTGGAAAAAATGCAAAATCATTCATTCTCAACTAATATGCAGTAGTAGCCTCATTTTATATCCTCTAATATTATTTCCACACAGTTTTATTACAACACATTTTGTTGGCGTTATAGTTTTTAATGATTTAATTTTATTGTATAATACAAATCAGGTTATACACAAAACATGTACATGCATGTGTGTTTGTGATGTTATTTGTAGAGGGATGAGGGACTTGCCGTTTCCTTTATATTTGCAGGAGCGGGCAGGGAATGGGTTTAGGGGTCTTTATTTTATTTATTTAGTCATTACTATATTCAAAGGCTAAATTTTGGATCTGCATTGAGCTGCTTTGGGCCTTGGCCTGGCAGTCAAGCTCCCCTGAGCTCTGGCTCCTGGTCCCATTAGCCCGGTCAGTAATCCATCCCTGCTGCCTAAGCTCTCCTTTGATCAGCACCACAATATTCGGGAGCTGCTATAACCATGGCTGCATGCTGCTATCAGTCACAAAATGTCAATTTTTAACCAATTAAGGCACTAAAAGATGTTTTTTTTTAATGCCAACATGTAAATGTAAAGCAATATAAAGCAGTGTTTTTTGAAATATTCTGGAAATAGTGCTATAGGCCATAGGCTAATACTACCAAACTAGAGAGTTAGACAGTAAGGTTGACCATGGGAAAAACTGCAGTTGTCCCCAAACATCTATTAAATATTAATTAGCTGTCATGGTGCTCTCAGCTGTTAAAGTAACTTGGCAGGTAAATGAAGGCTCAGAAATCGTGTGTTGGGTTTTAAATGTTGTTTATTTTTCTCTGTGGTTATGGTGGCTACAATGAAGTTGGCTATCTGGTGGTTGTCAATCTCACTATAGCAGTGTCTTTTGCCATAATGCTTCCTATAGCTAGACCCCTCAACCTGTATCCAGCCTCCGAAGGAAGGGGCCAAAAATTTCTAGATTTAAACATACTGTCAACTGTATAGTCCTCTCTCAAAGAGAAATTATCATGTTGTGGGCAGTTTAATAAGTTAAGCAATGAATCTGGCTTGATTTTTTTTTAAAACGATTACCAGACCAAAATTTAGTCACCTGTGACTGAAACCTACCTAATAGCATGTAATGCCTCCATGAGTATGAACAACAGCTGCAATATGATTTGGCATGGACTGGTCAAGTTTCTGGATGTAGGTTACATCAATCTTCAGCCTCTCTTCCATCAAAGAATTGCGCAGTTGGGCCAGATTTGGTGGATGACTTCCGTGGCACAATTCTGAGGAGAATTCCCTGTAGACTGGGATTTTTGCCACTGCTGGCAGACCGGTATGACCCTACGCTTCTATACACCTGCAAATTCAGCTACTTCCTTCACACTATGGTCTTTGGCACGCCTAAATGCAATCACTCCTTTTAGCCAATCATTAACATCTGCTTTGCAACCCATTTTCCACATATCGAACGAGATATTCACAGCACTGTACCACCTCTTCCCAATCTATGAATCCTGTCACACGCCCTGCAGGTATAGCCACATTATCCTTGTGCAGAGCCATCTGCAGGAGCCTGAAGTTACTACCACCCTAAACACACAAGGTGAATAATTTTTGTCTGGTGAGCTAATGAAGATGCTTCTACTGATTCTTCTACTATTACTTCAAACTGTGATCTATTCAAACCCAATCCATTAATAGTGATAGTAAATTAGTAAAGCTAATTAGTAAAGCTAATTATTGGGATGTTGGGATGTCTATTCCATACCCTAAACCTTAAATGTACACTTTGTTTTTTCAGTGTTTCTGTTTTTTTAATATACTGTATTTTTGATTTGATATAAAGTGACATGGAAAGATGTAGAATAACCAATAGATAAATTTAAATTTAAAAAAAATGTCACTACCGATACATAAAGAGTATTAATCTGTGGGCAGAAGCTTATTTTATTTTAGAGCAGGAAGCAGGAACGTCATCCCTGTCTTTCATGGCTACATGGTCAGCGGTTATGTCCCATTGGTAAATGTGTTCCAAAATGAGTCTGAAAATCCATGTGTAACAATAAAAACTGTCATTACCAAAGCACATTTTTCTACAATTAAATAAAGTTTTTGTGTTTTAATAAAGAATATTATGATTTAATGTTCAAGGCTGTTCAAAGATGTGTTTGCTAGTCACGTACTGGCTAACGATGTTGAGTTCTGCCCAAAATGAGCTACTGAATCAGTTACTACTGAAATATCTGGTATCAAGTTCTATAGTATTTTATGGTTTCAGTAATGACAAAAAATGGTATGTTCATTCATTTATTTTAATACAATAAACATGAAAGTAAGGCATAGGATCACTCAGACCAAAGGGGTTTTAATCTAAAGTCCAAATCAGATAAAAGTCCAAACATTGAACATGTTCGGTAGAATGAACCGTAAACAGTTCAGTAACACTTTACATTAGGTATTGACTAACTAACATAGAGTAATGCATTAGTTAACATGAAGTGATACATTAACATGGTTACATTGCTTAACTAATGTTAAGTAAACATATAACAACTACATGTTTACACGGTAAGTAAACCTGTAACAGTTGTTACATGTTTGCTTAACATTAGTTAACCATTGTTAATGCATTACTTCATGTTAACTAATGCATTACCTCAAGTTAGTCAATACTTAATGTAAAGTGTTTCCAACCATTTATTCGAATGTGGATGAACTGATTGGCAAGGGAAATACAATCAAGTGAAAGTAATGCAGTAGTCAATAATGCTTTACCAAATGAATGCTATAAATAATATTTCTATGAAGGTAGAAAATGGCTACTTGAAAACATCCCACAAAAAAACAATAACTACCCAGCTGGCCTATTTTCTTGCAGTCAGTCTGTGTGATCCCCTATGGCAAGAGCTGGCGTGAGACACAAGTGCGTCTGTGTTTTATTATAACACTGATGACTGAATCATTATTATAGAGCTGCATGAGTAATAAGTGGCAATACATGAACGTTAGCGGAACAGGCAGGATGTGCTTTGGACTGAATAATGAACTATAATCTGTAAGTTATTAGGAAATGTAAAACACTGAAGTGAACAAAACAGCAAGATTAAACAAATAATGTTAGTGTTAAATGATCACGTTATAAATAAAGTTAGTGTTTGTGTTGATGGACAAACAGATTGTGACGAGCGCTGAGCTAAAAGCAAGGCGGGGTTTATTTAACAGATTTGTAATCAAGCACAGCAGCAACAAGAGCAAGGGGGACATAATACAAGGGCAGGACAGAGTCAGAGGCAAGAAACAAGCGGACGTCAAAAACCAGGCAAACAATCAGAACAGCAAAGGTACCAAAAGGGCAAAGACAAAAGAGTAAATCAGCGAAGCAGAATAAAGTAAAAACCAGAGTAGCAAACAAGAGTAATCACAGAGAGGACCGCTCGGTAAGCACAGAGTGGCAATACTTCACAATGTGTCAGTGGGAGAGAGGAGTATTTGTACAAACAGACTGAATTAACAACAGGTGTGATCAATATTCGGGTGATTTGGATCTAGAAAACGGAACAGGATTGGGAGATGGCTGACATGTGACAGTGATGTCTTCAGGTGGTGGGTTATGGGAAATGGAGTCCAGGAGATCAGGGGTGAGAAGAGAGCCAGCGGTCGTGACAGTGTTAAGTGATTACACTGTAAATAATGTTAGTGTTAAGTGATTATGTTATAAATAATGTCAGTGTTAAGTGATTATGTTATAACTAGTGTTAGTGTTAAGTGATTACATTGTAAATAGTGTTGGGTTTTAGGTGATTGAATGATAATTTTATAAGACTGAAGCAGCTTGTGCTCAATGTGCTAGAATAAGCCCTGCAGCAGATACAGGGTGGTTCACAAATATCAGCTTTGAGGAAGTTCAACATTTGCTTTGGGCTTACTCTACATATTTTTAAATTTTTATTTTTTTCAATGCTGATGCATAAATGAATGATTAACTAGTTTTAACTCGTAGTAATAGATGGAATATTAAACTAAGCCGCTTATCTCGCGCTGCTGTGGCCTCCTTGAGGTATGCTGTGTCAGGATTGGTTGAGGATGAGAGTAATGCTATGCCCCTTTTGGTGGGTTTAAGGCATTTAATGGGGTGGGGGATAAAAGAGAGTATATAATATGATATATGGAAATGTTTTTAGGACCAAAAAAAGGATGTATATGATGTATAAATTTTTTTTTATGACTATTTCTTTGCCCAGTCTTTACGGTCCAGATAGGTACACCTAGCTGTAAAATCAGCTTTTATCATTGCTTTTTGCGATTTTAACAAAACTAACAAATTTGCTTATATCCGTCTATAAGGCTTAACAGCAGTTTTACAGCAGCCAGCCCACTCACAGTGGAGTTATAAGGAGTGCTTCAGCCTGGACTGCTTTTTTAATATGCTGCAAGAGAGCCAAACAGAACACAGGGATCATTTACTGTACATGTTGCTGTTGTCAGGATATAAACTTATATCTTATCACACAATGTAAAGGGCAACAGGCATTCTCAAATTAAGTCAAATTATGTCAAAAACTACAAAAATGGTCATACATGGTCATAACATTCACAATAACAAAACAGCTTGTTAAAAATCTTCTTTCTGAT
The DNA here is from genome assembly GCA_034552555.1 of Semaprochilodus insignis. NCBI lineage: Eukaryota > Metazoa > Chordata > Actinopteri > Characiformes > Prochilodontidae > Semaprochilodus > Semaprochilodus insignis. The sequence goes on from CM067498.1 coordinate 9,905,759, forward strand.
GATGATTTATCTCAAATGTGGGAGGAACATCTGAAAAACTCCTTTGGGGAAGGTTTTTGAGGCTTCCCTGTAGGTTTTTTCATTAGCTGGTTAATGTAGAAACAAGACAGATAGTTAATGTTACTGGTATGAACCTGAAGTTAGGTGGTCACCATGCATATTACCTTCCAATGCAGCTGACCATCATATCAGCATCAAGAACACAACATACACTGGTTTTAGTGTATTATGATTATGTGGTGTGACATAATAGAAGAACACTGATGTGGCATCTGAGACTCCACAGAACACTCCAAAGAAAGGCCTAGTGTGGTGGATATTTTTGTATTTTCCTAGTTTGACATCTTCTGTGATGGGTTCCTTGATGGTGACCAGTAGGAGGACAGAGTGCTTTCTCACACACATGTGCAAACATGGCAAAGAGGAAGACAGATCAGGTGGAACAACAAAACAGAGGATTGAGCTGTAGCGATAATATCTCTGCCTTTTTGATGTTTCCTCAAAAGATGGACCACAAGCCTAACTAGATAACTGTTGTTGAGAAATAGCATATATAGAGTCTACATACTGAAACCTTGGTGACTACATATAGTGCTCTTTACTAGTTAACACATATGTTACCTCAAGTTCTCTTTGAAGGCTAGACAGCCCATACTGTCCTCTCTGTGAGACCCAGGAACTCTTCCTTTTTTTCTATTCGGAATACAAAATACTAGCATCACATACGCACTGTATACTACTGAACTCAAGGATGCGGGGATGCAAGGACATGAACAATGATTGGTTGATGTCTAACTTCTCCTGACCAAGACGTATTAGAAATTGATGGTGCTCATCTGATATAGTGACCATTGTGAAAGACATAAAAAGTGGTGTAGTCTCATCCTGGGATAAGTAAGTAAAAATTGTGATAAAAATTGACTTACAATTAAACAATATTGCCAGTGACAGAACATCTATCCAGCTGAAGGGGCTCACAGGAGGATCAGGTACAAATTAACTAGCCCTCCAAATTAGCCAACCCTCAGTTAGCCAACCTAGTTAATTTATCTAATGTTAGCTAAATTAGATAACAGATTTCCTTGATAGAGTGAAATACACTGTAGCATCCTACCATAGACTAGCGCAAGTCCATGGATGTGCAGGAGGCATGTCTGCATGCACAGGCTTTTGGGAGGTACTGCATACACAGTAAGACAGACTTTATGTTATAAATAGTTGTTGTTAAGGACAAGTGTGTTTATGTGGTATATGTGTGTTAAGGTGCTAGGCTGTGGGGTTGATAGGGCAGACTTAGTGCCTACTGTCAAGTCGACATGTCTGGCTGACATGCCTGTTACCTTGACCATTTAGTAGCGCAGGGTGGTCGTGTCGCTGTGGTTCGTCTAAAGCACTATGTGTTCAAATCCTGTAACTGTCACTGCCCACATACTTCCATCCGTCCTTTAAGTAATACATCCACTAGAGGGAATTCCAGAGTCAAGTTTCTGACAACAATGGTGGCATGTGAGACCATTAAATACTTTGTAACATGTGGATGGAAAACTGCAGAACATGACAAATTATGTGCTACACTTTGCCCATGATTTTTTAAGGGATTGTCCATTTTATCTACGTATATATGGAAGCTCATAGAAGACATGAACAAATACGGACAAAATGGATCGCTGAGTACAGACAAAAGGCTTTGTCCATATCCATATTTATCATTGAGCACTCTGTGACGACACTGCAGTACTTACTATTGTATTCTTTATTTTTGCCTTTTCTATGTGTTTGTGAGTTTTTTTATTGATACTACTATCGTCACTTGGAATCCAAACTGACCCCACCAGTTGTGGCCTAGGCTGTTGGATGTGAACTCATCAGAATAGTTGCACAAATAAGGAATCAACCAACTGGAATGAAACTAAGTGATTAGGTATGACATGAAACAGGTTAATGATTCAAGTTTCATGCTCAGACGCCACTATTGTGGACATTCACCCAGCACCATTGGCAGACTGCTGCATGACGCAGGACATGCAGCAAACTGCTATAACAACTGCCCTTAACACCACATCAGCGTCGGCAAAGACTGCAATGGTGTCGCGCCAGACTGTCATGGAGTGACTCAGAATGGCAGGAGGTCATCTTCACTGACAAATGCCACTTTTATCTTGGTGGAGATGACCAACAAATCCATGTGTGGAGGCACTGTGTCACTTTACCTCCACCTCCAGTGCAAAAGCTGCAGGAACTGCGTGAGAATATTCAAGCTGCATGGGATGGATTATTGCAGGACACCATTAGGAACCTCTACAACTCCATGCCGAGACACATGTATGCTGACCCGACACTACTTCTGTATGTGTAGCTCAATAAATATTGCCCATGTCAGTCTAAATTTATCATCATTTATTGTTCCTGGTAACCTTTATCCTCCTACCAAATAGCACTGCAATCCGATACTTCCTTCTGGGTGCAACTATTTGTTTGACAATGAATGTATTCGAGAAATGCAAGCAGTGCAGAATGCTGAGCAATGAAAACATGAAAAAGGATCTAAAATCTTGAATTCTGCCAAAACAGAAGGCTGAGGCCTTAAACACTGCACTACATTATACTGCATTACATATCAAATAACATATCAAGCTAGTTTTCGGCTGCTTTAGCTAGCATAATTAGGTTAGGCTGAAAAGCGAGCTACTGTTTCAGTGCTGCTCGCACGCGCAGAAATAATCCCCATTGTGTCGTGAAATAAGGCTCTAATGTGCAGAGACGTCGTGGGCTGAATGAATCCAGTAATCTGGAGAGTAGACAGTGGCATGGGCCGTGCTGAGAGCCTGTCGCCTCGCGCAGGAGCACTGTGGTGTAGCGCATCAGATGCAGGGGAGGCATGGGGGATGCGTGCTTTCAGCAAGAATCACGAGTTGTGTAAGATCAGCAGCCTTCCTGCCGTTCTCCGGCTAGATGAGTCACAAACAGTTGGCCGAGCTGTACGCGCCACTTTAATACTGAGCAAATAGAAGCACTAAGGGGAGTGGTGGACTTTAATGAGCGAGGAAGCGAAGCATCAAGCCTCAGTCTGTGCTCACTCAGCCACTCAGAACAAAAAGGAGAGAGAGGGAAAGAGAGAGCGAGCACAAGAGCTGATTGAATTCATTCTTAATAAAAAATACAGCCCTCTAGAACAGAGCTTATAAACGTAAGAAGAGTGTTCATTCCTAAATTACAATGACTCACACATAGCTTACACATAGCTTGAATGATCAATATGTAGTCTACATAATTCATTTAAATGTCAAAAAAGCAAAGAGTATTTTCCCATATTGGATTCACTTTAAACCAAATTGGCGTTTATGTAGAGCTAGCTGCGCTGCCCCTTTGGGATTTCTGAAGGATATAGAGCATGTGTTTATCGACCTACATGCCTTAAAGCATGCAGGCGTTTTAACAAATTTGGATGCTGGACTTGAACGCACTACAAAAAAAAGCCATTTTGGAGATTAACTGCCTTAAAACGACTCTGGGGGACTGTTTTGGACTGTGCCATCCTAGGATATCATGGATGAAGCATTAGCACAACATGGAGCAGTGGTTGTGTTTGTGGATTAAACGTTCTCAGGATGAGGGGGACATTTTTAATTCGGGAAAAACCTAAAAAAATGTCCCAAATTACTTGCTTTTGTTCCTGAGGGAAAGGAAATGGTTGGTTTGGTGTACCAGGGTAGACTTTAGCTACAATACAGATACAGGAGATATTCCAAACAATCCACAAAGACAAGTATACAGACATCTGTGTGTTTCTGTGTGTTTGGAGGACGAAATGTGCAGAGGATGATAGGGAAAATCAGAAAAACTGTCTTGTTTTGAGTGCATTTAGTTTACCTATTGGCTTTCTTAGCCATACTAAGCTTTTATTAGACAAAGGTAAAATTAGGGTTGGTCTGGCCATTGGAGCATTTCACTGCGGTCAGAACAAAACCTCATATACCCAAAATTTGCTTTTACAGTCATCTTAAAAACCTCCAAAATGGAATTTTACAGGAGGATAAAATAGCTTTCTGATTGTGCAACGAAGGTTGATATAACAAGTTTTTTTCTAATATATTGTGAATATACAATATTCACAAAACTGAAAAGGTAACTAGAGCTTAAATGCCCAATGTAAATGGCAGCTGTTGTGTTCAAATGATGCATACAAGTAAAAATCTACAAAAAATGGAGATATATATATTTTATTTGGTCAGCAACAATATGTGAGATACACTCATCATCAAAAGAATTGTTGCACAAATTGTTGCACCCAGAAGGAATCATCTGACAGAAGTGAAACTTGGTGGTTAGGTTTGACATTGTGGGACATGCAAATAATTAAAGTTTCACGCTCGGGCATGCATGTGATGCAAGCAAGGATGGGTGTTATTCCTGTACCTGACTGACCCAACAGTCACGACGCGCTCCAAAGTGATGCCCTCCTGTCATCCTGTTAGCGCCAGCACCATTGGCAGACAGCTTCACGACGTAGGACTACATGCATGCAGACCATTACAATGACTGCCCTTAACACCACATCAACATCGCCAAAGACTGCAATGATGTCGTGACTCAAAAAGGCAGCGGGACATTGCAATCTGACACTTCCTTCTGAGTGCAACTATTTGTTTGACAATGAGTGTATTTGCGAAATGCAAGCAGTGTATTGTAGCTGCAGAATGCTGAGAAATGAAAACATGAAAAGGATCTCAAATCTTGAATTCTGCCAAAACAGAAGGCTGAGGCCTTAAACACTGCACTACATTATACTGCATTACATATCAAATAACATATCAAGGTAGGTTTAGGCTGCTTTAGCTAGCATAATTAGTTTAGGCAGACGCAAAAGCGAGCTACTGTTTCAGTGCTGCTCGCACGCGCAGAAATAATCCCCACTGTGCCGTGAAATAAGGCTCTAATGTGCAGAGACGTCGTGGGCTGAATGAATCCAGTAATCTGGAGAGTAGTCCATTACAGTGACTGCCCTTAACACCACATCAACATCGCCAAAGACTGCAATGGTGTCGTGTGTAAGGGTGGAAACGCGTGGTGCAGGAGCTAGGAGGGGGAAAAAGGCCTTGGTCCCTGGCTTCTCTGGAGACACACGCTCAGTACACGCTCCATGCGGGGTAGAAGTGGCATTTAATGGCACAAGTCACCAACACATTTCACCATTACAATCCGGTTAACTTGGGAGTAAGTACATCAGACTGGAGGTTATGCTACAGCTAGCTCCTTCGTCCCGCACACAGAGAGCTACAGCTCAGCGTGCATGCGCAGTAGTACAGTACATGCAAGCAACCGTTACACGTGCCAGACTGTGCGTGACTCAAAATGGCAGTGGGTCATCTTTTGTGTTGTAGAAGATGACCAATGAATCCATATGTGGAGGCACCGTGGTCAACACCAAGATGAATGAGGGCCTGTTGTCACTCCACCTCCACCCCTACGGCAAAATCTGCAGGAACTGTGTGAGAATATTCAAGCTGCATGGGATCGATTATCACAGGACACCATTAGGAACCTCTACAACTCCATACAGAAACGTCTGGCATGTTGCATTAGCAAACATGGCGGCCTGACACCATACTGAGAGACACTACTTCTGTATGTGTAGCTCAATAAATATTACCCATGTCAGTCTAAATTTATCATCATTTATTGTTCCTGGTAAACTTTATCTTCCAAATAGCATTGCAAACCGACACTTCAAACCGGGTGCAACTATTCTTTTGAAGATGAGTGTAATTGGGTGTGTTTAAACTTTTTACTGGTTCTGTATAAAGCATGAGATAATAATAATGAATATAATAAGGGTGAATTTACGCATACTTGTTTACCTAGCTGGACGACTAAATATAACTCAAAGTTATAGCCTCCCCTCCATTAGTTCATTAGTTTAGTTTTCACTCAAAATGTTCATTATGTACAAATCATTTATCAGTGTTGGAAAAATACATATGTTTAGATACAAGCTATATGTCAGTGCTTTAGCAAATTAAAAAATTCAAATTACCTAGTAATACAAAAGGCCATCGAAAGGCCCTACAACGTCAGGAATACAAATCGTCTGTGTGTCGTGTGTGTGTGTGTGTGAAATCCTTTTCTCAGTTTGTATCTCTGAAACACCCAAGGGTGCATCCACTGTAGAGAGCTTGTTTACATTCTGACCGAGAGGAGGGAGGCTGGGGGAGAGCGGCGGTGGGATTAGAGAATAGATTGCAGTCTCTGGAGACTATGACATGATTTGTCAAGAGAGAGTAAGAGACTTGACAAGGACTGACCTTGGAAAATTGTGTTGAAAATTTCAATATGGCTTTCAGCGACATGCCTGGGAAACATCGCAGCGGTGCTCAATGAGCTTTCTCTATTCAGACACACCGTAAAAGAGGTCTATGAGCATTCAAGCTGTCATACTGTAATTTCTTGCCTATTTGGCATATGGGCAAAATGTCACTTTGTTTACAATATGATGCTGAGAGATTCAAATCGATTCTTTAAAGCTCAGAGAAAACGAAACACAGAGAGAAAACACTGTGATATATAATTGATGGTGAATCGTTCCTACATTATTAATAAACTGTAGCTCTGCATTTTTCATGGAATCCTGCGTCACTCTAGGCCTACATCTGAACAAAGTTGTTTTCTTTCAGGTAGGTCACATAACATGAGACTGCAGCATTTGCTCGGAACATTTGTGACAAAGTATGATTGCTCTAAAAGAGAATATCTGGTGCTTTCCAGGATGATGAGTCCATAAGGTTTATAAATCTCATTCTCACTTATCAAAACTTGCTGACAACCTTGTAAAAATGCTTTCCATAAGAAGACAAAGCACATTCATAATATGTTATAATACATTCAAAAGGCACTATAAACATAGACACCAGGCCTTCTGGACGGTTTACGTACGACAACAAACTGTTCAACTTGGTGCTGACCACAGTGCCTCCACAAACGGATTCATTGGTGACCTCAGCCAAGACTAAAGCAGGACTCACCACAGAAGATAACCTGCTGCCAGTCTTAAACTCTCTGACACCATTGCAGTCTTTGGAGACGTTGACGTGATGTTATAGCCAGTCATTGTAATGGTCTATGTGCAGGTAGTCCTGCATCGTGCAGCCGTCTGCCTGTGGTTTGTGTAGGTCTCCCAGGTCCTTCATGTCATTGGTCCGTGCCTTCTTCTATCCACTGCTGCCAACAGCATGCTATGGTAATATCTGCACGACTGTTATGGCCCGCAATACATCAGTAAGACGGCCCCCGGTTCCTGGAGCCTTATGATGCAACCCCTCTAAAACTCTTCCAACTGCTCGAATTGCTACTTGCTTTCAAACTCTTCTCCATGGCACTTGCAAACTTGCATGCTACCAACACAATTCGCAGATGATACGTCAGTTGTGGGCCTCATCACCAAGAACAATGAGACAGAATACAGAGAGGAGGTGCAGCGGCTAACGGACTGGTGCAGAACCAACAACTTGTCTCTGAATGTTGACAAAACTAAAGAGATGGTCGTGGACTTCAGAAGAGTGCGAGGCGACCACGCCCCCCTGAACAACAATGGCTCTGTTGTGGAAATCGTCCAGAGCACAAAATTCCTTGGCGTCCACATCACAGAGAACCTCTCGTGGTCCCTCAACACCAGCTCCATAGCCAAGAAAGCCCAGCAGCACCTCTACTTCCTGCGGAGACTGAGGAAAGCTCATCTTCCTCCTCCAGTCCTCACCATGTTCTACAGAGGGACTGTAGAGAGCATCCTGAGCAGCTGCATCATTGCCTGGTTTGGGAATTGCAATGCCTCAGACCGCAAGACCCTACAGCGAATAGTGAGGACAGCTGAGAAGATCATAGGGGTCTCTCTCCCCTGTCACAGACATTCACACCACACGCTCCACCCATCAGCATTGTGAAGGACCCCACTCATCCCTCACACAGACTTTTTTCACTGCTGCCGTCTGGCAGAAGGTACAGGAGCATCCGTGCTGTCACTGCACGGTTCTGCAATAGCTTTATCCCACAAGCAGTCAGACTTTTAAACAACAGAGACTGATCTAAACCTCCCCACCCCCACGACCCATAGCATTTAAAATCTGTCTGCATCCTATTTATCTTATTCAGACATTCCACACTTTACTACCTCAGTGCTGTTTCATGTTTCATGTGCGTTGTATGCTGTCTGCATATAACGTCACAGCATGTTAAATTCTATGCACCTTATTACAAATACCTACCTGTTAAATATCTATGCACCTTACACTCATTATCTCTACTCATATTGAATCATATTTATTGTATTTATTGTATTGTCTTGCACGATGCACTTTCGGCAGTCTGTCCTGTACTGTATTGTTTTTGTCTGTACTGTATTGTTTTCTGTTCTCGTTTTGTTCCATGTGGCATTTCATTTCATTGTGTACTTGTACAGAGCTGAAATGACAATAAAAGCCACTTGACTTGACTTGACTTGACTTGACAACAGCAGGAGTCAAAATGGAAAGTATGCGCAACAAGACGACTTATACAGTCTCTCAGGTACCGTCATAAGGCCTGTCCTTGCTTACTTGAATCATTCACATGTCTCATGACGTCAGACCTACCCCCCAAGTTTCATTTTTGTCAGAGGGAACTTTTTATTAGAGGATGAGGGTACTATTCCGTTCCAGATACAAGTATAATTCATAAGTTGTTAAAAGAAACCATGGCATAACTCAGCATGTGTTCATGATTAGGCAGGTTTGTCAGTCAGTTTCTTTGGCAAGAATAATATAACATGTTACAAACACTGCTTGGGTGGCAGGGTGTAGCAGTGAGTGGTGCTGTTGGTTCACAGCAAGAAGGGCCACAGCAAGAAGGGACAGGGTTTGAATTATACCTACCTACACTGTTTAATGATTAATGGAGACATTCATTAAGCATTTAGTAAGTTTTATAAACGTAAATAATGTATTCAAAAAATTAAAGTATTTATGATTTATATTTATAAATATATTTTAAATATATTTTAAATATATTCTATAAAATACAATTTAAAAATATTTTTAAAAATGTGAATGCTTATAACTCTCTTAAGCACCATTAATAGAGGTACCCTTATTGTAATGTGTCGCCCATTTCAATTCAATTCAAATTCATTTTCTGATGGCCTACCAAATACTACTATCTTGTTTAGTGTCTGCCAACAGTGTCAAATAAACGTCTTAAAAAGGTGATATCATGAATGTTTCCTGGTTCAGCTACTAGGTCTACATCTCGCTCTGAAAGGCTGATTAGTGAGTAGAAGCTCAGGTAGAGGTATAACTGATTGCTATTAGCTTTTAACTTCATAAATAACTTAGCTTTCAAGTGGATTGTGCACAACCAGAGCCAGCTGTGTGAGTGATGGTTGTCCAGAGCACACAGGTACAGTGACTAGTTCATCGAGTTTAAACATTAATAGTCATATTTGTAGCTACATTTATAATGCCTTATGAATGTGTTCTAATTACTTTAGACATATTCACAGAACATGTTCCCAAGCTTGCTTTAATGTAAAATCAACTATAGCCCTTTACATTGTGAACATTTCATAGCAAATGGACTAACAAAAATGGTCCAAAATTGCTTGGAGTTAGGAATCAAGATATCAGAGCTGCATCATTGTTACAATCCAGTGTGAGAAAACAAAGCAAACAGGAAACTGAAGGCATGCTTACTGCAAAACCCAGCAGCATTTTAGTGCTCCGAGTTTGTACAAACACATTCCCTTACCAAAATACACTCTCCATTTTCTCCCCATCTCCTCTCCAATATTACTCAGGTCTCTTTTTATATTTTTCATATTGTCAGATCGAATGCTCGGCACCTCATACCACTGGGGAACACGTTGAGAAGTACATTTCATTTCTCCAAATTAGTCTAACCACATAATTTGCACAGTCTCTTCAATCTTCCTCACAAATATCACACATCCAGGTTGTTTCAACAGCAGAACATGAGTTCTGACCAAATCAGGTTCTTTGGTTTTCGCAGGTACTTCACAGCATAGTTTCATGCAGAAGACTTATGTTTTTGTTTCAGCCATATTTCACTGGCTTGTTTTATCTATACCTGAGAATATATCATGTGCTTTATCCGGCTGAGAGTGCAGTGCAATTTATATCATCCAAAATCATCCAAAAAAACAGCAGCTTTACAGGGCAAAAGTATTCTTTTAATCTAAGTTCATGTAAAGCAATCTTATTATATGTAAAGTATTTTATTGCTCCGGTCATCATAATATTTCTCCAAAATGTAAAGGACACATGATGTAGAAAAATTAAAATGGAAAAAAAATTAGAGATACTGTTTTGTTTAGTTTTTTGGCGGTAAGCCTTTAGTTGTACTGCAATATTGATAATAAGGCAATTCCAGAAATGGACCACACTAAATGGCAATTAGGGTTTATTGGAGCGATACTGTTGAGGAACCACTTTTGATCCCCTAAGGAACTTTTCATTGAGTGGTTGCAAATGTGATATATAAAAATAGTGTGAAAATGAATGGTACCAAAAAAGGTTTTCAAATCATGCCTCAGGCTCTCCCAGATGATCCGGATGGGATTTTCTTAGCTCTATCTCTGCTGAAAGCATAATGTAGTGGACTGAGAACTATTCTTGGTTGCCTAAAGAAGTGATTCCCAACCCTGGTCCTGGAAGACCCCCTGCCCTGCCCATTTAGTGTTGGTCCCAACACACCTGTTCCAACTAATCTGCTAATTAACAAGCTCTTCCTGAGTTGAATTATGTGTGTTTTGGCAAGATAAATATGTAGAGCTGGGGGTCTCCCAGGACTAGGGTTTGGAACCACTGGCCTTTCAACAGATGGTTCTTTAAAGAACTATTTTTGTAAATATGCTTGAAGACTACATAATGTACATAATGTAAAGGTTCTATGCCAACTAAAGATTACTCCTAGAACTGTACATCAAGCCATGAACTATTTGGGAACTTTTAGCAGCAAGATAGTGACAGTATAGCATTTTGCTTTCCGATGGATGGGATTAGTTGGTGAGGAGGATTCTTCCATGAAAACGCATGGAAGACAAGCGTCCAGACTCTTCTCTGTCCTGGCTCCCAGAGGGTGGAATGAACTCCCACTGGCTGTCCGAACAGCTGAGTCTCTCGCAGTCTTCAAGCGCAGACTGAAGACTCATCTCTTTGTAAAGCACTTAAGTGAGTGAGCACTAGATGTGTATGTTGAAATACTTTGTGTTTGCACTTATACTCACCATAACCTTCCTTCTCTCTAGGTATGAGTGCTGGGTTGGGTTGCCAGGTAGTGCACTTATGCTTACATATGTCTGTGTATTATTCTCTCTAGGTAGCAGCACTGGCCCTTGGTCGGGCAGTGTCTGAGATCATGGCGAGTTTTAGACTCTAACCTTCTTATGCTAGCTGGGAAACATTATCCAACGGAACACTAAGCACGGATGTAAGTAGCTCTGGATAAGAGCNGACCCTCCTGTCTCTGTGTAATATATATATATATATATATATATATATATATATATATATATATATATATATATATATATATGTTAATGCTTGTTACTAGCTTAAAGCTGTAAGCTTCACTGCCATTTACAATATGGCGTAAGGTTCCTATCAGTGTCATTTCAAAAGAAACTGTGGCCAGTTCCACCCGCTGGTTAGGTCTACTCAAATCACACAATGCCACCAAACTGGGAGAGTGACGGCTAGCAGGTTTCTCCCCCAATATATGAAGGCACCTTGTCTTTTCAAACTGCCGCTTACGCAACGTCATTGAGCACAGTGCAATGGAGGAGGAGATCGCTAACTGGAGTAAAGTGCTAACTGCCAATTTTGTTGCGTCAGCTAACAGATGTCTGTGTTGGCTCGCATTGTACTGAGTGATGGGGGGAGGAAAGGCTATCTGGAGAGAGTGAGGCCAATTATGCTGTCTTGGATTCCTGGCTGTAGATGACTGTGGAATGGCGCAAATGCCTCCTGAGTGTTATTACTATGCTAAAAGAATATGTTATAAACATGACTCAGGACACTACTTAGACAGATGAGCCCCTCAGGAACCCTATGTTGTTTTTTAGCACTCAGAATGTGCTGGTTTGTTAACTTTGTTAATGCAGACCTAATTGGAAGATGGCACACCCTGTCAAATTCATGCTCCAAGCAAACAGGTGGCAACATATTACCAGAAAGCGGTGGTGTCCAATCCAACAAGGAAATGCACTGTCCCTCCTCCTTCTTCTTCACTCCTTACCAGCCTAGAGGAAACACGGCAAGTTCAAGATCAAATTTCATCCCTTTACTCAGCAAGAGTGTCTCCAATGGTGGAAAGTCACATCAGTGATAACATTACTTTTTACTTTACTTTTATTTATAACATTTTATTTGTTATCTACCGAACATGGTGGGTTTATGGCAGCAAGTGATGGAAGTCCTTTTCTGACTACTAAAGTGATTTAGTTTCTTTTTGGTACATTTACCAAAGTTTAAATGTCCAAAATGGTGTTTTAGCATTGAGTTTATTCAAAGTATATGCCAGGCTAAAAACAGGCTTTCTGTAAGTGCTCGAAAAGGATAAAAATCCTTCAAAAAAGATGAACAAAGAAGATAAAAAGGATACACATGTCATCTAAATACATGAGTAAAGCAACTGAATTAAAGTAAAACCAAAATAACAGAGCAACTTCTGATCCATTAAAGTAACAATCATTAGATCTGATTAGGCCTAGGCTACATGACCTAGGCTTTAGGCCTTCAAAAAAATCATCTCAAAACTCTACCGGCCTCCTCTGCCCCAAAACTTTCCGCCCTCTCTCTGTTCCAGGGCTTCCAGATAAACCCAGGGCTCCCGGTGGTCAACCAATCAGAGTTGGTTGGACTCTAGGACTCTAAACGTCTTACCCTACATATGTTCTAAAATGATCAAACTGTACAGTACAATCAGTACAACATGACTGATATGAGGTTAGAATACACAGTCAGGTCAGTGTTACTTATTCACCCACTCATGTTTCGATTTGACTACAGTGACTTAGTATCACCTCTTGGGGTACAAAGTGGTATTATAGACAGGATGAGCTGGGACCAACAGCATGCCAACTTCAATAGATATCTCTCAAACACAGTACATAGATTTCTTTGACATCTACCATCAAAACAGTTATTTCATATTGTATTTATATATATGTGTATTTATATATATATATATATGTATATGTATATGTATATGTAATTAATATATTGTAGTATATTGTAATTGACTGGAATCTTTTAAACTAAAAATCTTACCAAATGAACCTTACATTATGAACATTATACTATTAATATTGGCCAGCACTTATGTAAACTGAAGGATGTCTATACAAGAAAATTCCCTTATTTAAAAAAAACTTTCCACACCTCACTGGAAATGGTTTCAAGCAACACATTGTCTTAAGTATAATTAGGGAATTCACACCAGTAAACAGAATTCTGCAGTGCGTTTAAGTCTAAACAAGAATGAGTGCCAACCAACCAGGAAATAATATTATGCTGTTTAGCAACTGAACCCTCATGCCATAAATATTCATAAAACTCAGACAACAGTGCAACTAAACTGGCAGCTTTGCAGTTTTGGAACAAACACAGTTTGGAATTTGTAAGACACTGGTAGAATAGCAAAAACAGCCCCTATACATCCATTTGGAGCTTTGTAAGGAGACTTGCTGTCACAGTAAATTATTCCAAACACACCCAGTCATCAAGCTGAATGCCTGGAACAAACAACAACATGCCACCAATGTGATAAATAGCCTAGAGGTTTTTTTTTTTGGTTAAGAAACCTAGAACCTCTAACACTGAGACAAACTTACTTACTTCCTTTCTGTGCATTTCAGGCTGCTATTCTCGGCCACTGTATATCACATCATCAATTACACGGCAAATTATGGAAAACAGCCTGTAATATCTGGTCTGCGATATCCAAGGCCCCTGTAATTGAACTATACTATAAGAAATATGATATAAATCTGTTTTTCCCTGTGTTGTCTCAAACCCCCAGCGTAGAAGGCCTCCTCTACCAGAGCATCCATCTAAACAGGTATAGATCGTATATGATATCAGGCTCTATAAGCTTTTCCAGTTAAGTGATTTAACATGCTCACACGAGAATACTAAAGGTCTTGTGCCCAGAGCTGGATGATATGGACAGCAATGGTATTACCATATAAAATGCCATATCATATAATTATCATTTCATATCGTGAAATGAATGAATCATGAAGAATGTCAAATCATTATTCCTTTTTTTTAAGTATAGGCTGATTTTTGCTGCTGACTGAATGTTTAAAAATGGTTAATAGTGGTTTAATAAACTGTTCTTTATGATCAGAACATGACAAACATTCGCCAACCAGCAGAACATTTCACAAACTGTTCATGGGAAGGTGGGAAAAGGCTAGTTTACTGGGTTTGCTGTTTCCACCAGGTTTCCCAGGTTAGCTGTCTGGTGATCAGTGCTAACCTATCAGGTTGAACTGCTTAGATTTACAATAGCTGGCTCAGTACATCAGTGATGGATCATAGGCTATAACTTTCATCACTCCTTTGACATCTGTGTCAGAGCATATCACAATATTCAACTACAAGCTAACAGATGTTTGGATTTCTCTGTTCTGCCCTGGTAGTTTGTGGGTGGAAGAGCTGCATATATGTCTGATGTTGGCTGTGTAAAAGACCTCAGAACACCAGACATACAACATCCTCCTTTTAGGGGTGTTTAAACTGACATCAGTGCTTCTTGTTTTGTTTGATCTGTAGTTCACTGCAATAACATCATTTCAGCCATGCTGTGCTTTTTTAGAACTCATCATCAAAAGAATACTTGCACCCAGAAAGAAGTGTTGATTGTAATGCTATTGGTAAGATTTACCAGGAACAATAAATGATGATAAATTTAGGCTGATATGGGCAATATTTATAGAGCTACACATACAGAAGTAATGTCTTTCAGTATGGCGCCAGGCCGCAATGTTTGCTAATGCAACATGCCAAAAGTCTCGGCATGGAGTTGTAAAGGTTCCTAATCGTGTCCTGTGATAATCCATCCCATGCAGCTTGAATATTCTCACCCAGTTCCTGCAGACTTTGCGGTAGGGGTGGAGGTGGAGTGACACCAGGCCTTTCAGACGTGTGATGCATCACAGCAAACCATTCATCTTGGTGCTGGCCACAGTGCCTCCATAGAGGGATTTGTTGGTCATCTCCACCAAGACAAAAATGGGACTCATCATTGAAGATGACTCCCTGCCATGTGATGTCACATGATGTTAACATGGTATTAAGGGCAGTCATCGTAATCACCTGCATGCATGTAGTCCTGCATCATGCAGCCGTCTGCCAGTGGTGCTGGCACTAACAGGATGACTCATGGAGGGCATCACTGCTGACTGAATGTCTGCAATCATGGCTGTTGGGTCAGTCAGGTACAGCGATAAGGCTCGTCCTTGCTTACGTCACATGCGCAGCTGAGCGTGAAGCATAAATCATTTGCATGTCTTGCGACGTCAAAGCTACCTGCCAAGTTTCATTCATGTAGGTTGATTCCAAGAGTTCCATATCTTGTATTATCATTGTATTATACATGTATTATATCAGTGATAGAGGATCTGATGTATCCCTTTTTAAAATAGTTGGTTGGTTCAATGGGACAGGGCAAAGGGTTCCATTGTTGTTACAAAACCTTTTTAGTACTATATAGACTTATAAAGGTGGTGCAGGTTTTGATGGCCCTGAGTCCTCCACCAGAGGGAAGTGACTAGAAGAGGTGATGACTAGGATGAGAGGGGTCAGCCAGCACATTTTATCACCCCGCTGAAGTGTTGGCAGACTACATCCAATAATCCCCTCCCCTCCCCTGACCACGCGCCGGAGTGTGTCTCATGCTCGTGAGGTGGAGGAACCAAACCAGATTGTTATATATGATGTGAGGATGGACTGGATGATCGCTTTGTATCATCGGATCATCAGGGTCTGTGGAAAGTTAAATTTCTTCAGTGGTCTCAGGTAGAACGTTGATTATGAAGACCATGTTCCTCTCCTGCTTAACATGCCTGGATATAGTGGTGCCCAGGAACTTGAGTGGCTCCACAGTGGATTGATTTTGAGACGGGGTATGAAGGGTGGGATTAGGGTTGACTGTGTGTGTCTGAGGTCCACCACCATCCCTAAAGTCTTTTGCGTGCTCAGTCTCAGGTAGTTGCTGCTGCACCAGTAGACCAGCTGCTTGATTTTCTGTAGGCAGACATATTGCTCTTGGCTATAAGACCCACCACGGTGGTGTCATCTGCTCACTTCAGGATCTTCACAGCTGGTTCCCAAGAGTCATTTTTGCTACATTTTACACTGTTGAAAATAAACTCTAATAAATATTCCTTGGCTTGTGCGGGTGCTTCTTGGAAAACAACTTACTTTCCTTTAGTGACAATATGATCATTAAAATTCTTCCAGCTGCATAGCCTGCTTCTGTACGATGCATTAAACAAACGTTGTACATCATTAAAATGTGATCGAATGATATTGAAATTGCAAAGTAATAAACTCCTTGAGCCAGAGCAAAGAGACTAAATTACCCTCCTATTACAATGATGCTTGTCTTATAACAGCTAGCGTAGAAAGTCCCTTATACAAATCGAGAGAACTGTTGTAAGTGACCCACTGTAGTGGGATCAAGTAGAGCAATTTATTATGTTCGCGGAGAGAGGCTGACACCACTCGAACTAAAAAGAAAAAAGGCAGAGTCACTCGACTCAAAGCCCGTCCTGTGACGCAGACCCAGACGGCACACAAACAAAACCGCGAGCGATGTGCACCACTCTAGATTCGGATGTCTCTCCAATGAGTCCTTCACATCTGAGTCCTTACATAACCTCGCAGTACTGCTGTTGCACTCGATAATGATGTTTGATCATTCATTTTCAATTACCTTCTGATCAAACTTCCCTCTCAGACTCCTAATCAATTTAGCGGCGGTGAGTCAGGAAGTGAGGCCTGCCGCGAGGCCCAGTAATTGCCAGCCAGATTGGCCTCTGCTGTGAGCAGAAGACACACAGCATCAGCATGATGAGCCGAACCAAGTAGCAGGGACAAAACTCATTAAAGCCTCCCAGGCGTCTGAACACACTCCCCAGCCAGTCCCTTTTTCCATAACGGCTCCATGCCATGAAGACAGAATGTTAATTTTCATGGGAGAAAAAGGTGCGCCTGGAGCGCGTGAAGTTCAAGTGTGTCTTAATAAAGGCTTTCGGTAGATGAAGTTGCAGTAATCTTCTTACTGTGACTCAGAACAAAAAGGAAAGAATGGAAATAGTGAAATTGCCATTCACTGTCATGTATGAAGACTTCACCATCGCTGTTGTAGCTGTAAGTATTGTTACATGAAGTAAATAATGACACAAGTAGAAATAAAAACATGCTCACCAGACAAAAAATGAGTAGCCTGTGACTGAAGCATATCGAATTGCATGTAATACCTCCAAGAGCATGAATAACAGCTGTGATTCACGTTGGACTGGAAAAGTTTCTGGATGTAGGCAACATCAATACTTAGCCATGGTTAAAGAATTTCGCAGTTGGGCCAGATTTGGTGGATGCCTTCCCTGGCGCAATTCTGAGGAGAGTTTCCTGTAGACTGGGATTTTTGCCACTGCTGGTAGACCCATATGACTGTACACTTCCATACACCTGCAAATTCAGCTTAACAAATTCCTTAACACTGTGGACTTTGGCACACCCAAATGCAATCACTCAATTTGGCAACCATTAACATCTGCTTTTGTAATCCACACATCGAACAAGACATTTACTGCACGGTACCATCTCTTCTGAATCTATGAATCCCGTCACACAGCCCGCAGGTATTTATAGGCCGATTATCTTCGTACAGTACTATCTGCAGAAGCCTGTTGCAAGGTTATGCAAGGTGACTAATTTTTTATTTGGTGACCTTATATAAAAAGCAGCAGGTGAAAAACCTAGTCTTCTATAGAACTGATTTCCCTATATAACTAGATCATGTGAGTACATCCAATATTTATCAGGAGAGTTGGGCAGAATGCTTTTTCTGAATACTGAATACACTGTCCTAAATGCATTAATTAACATATTCAGACTGCTCCTAGGTTATATTAACAATATATCATAGGCACATATCATTTTCAACCCCTTAAATTTAAAAGTGTTAAATCTGTACTGAATTGTGTCTGAACTGTTGTATCTGACTGTGAAACATAGTTATTGTTTTTCACTTAAACCATTTTTAGGTAAAGTAGCACAACTATGTGCTAACAAGTTGCTATTGATAACAGAAATATAAATTTATGAATGTAGCCATGCAATCTTCATAGACAAACACTGGCAGAATGGGTCCCACTAAAGAGTTCACTGACGAACACGTGGTAGAGATTGTGTCATGTCACTCTATTCTGACCTGTGGAGTTTGGTGTTGTTCTAACATTTCTCTGCCAATCTATAGCGCTTCAAAGATCAGATAATGAATGTCGTCATCTCTGGTTTCCTGAAGAGCACAATAAAAGTCATGTGTTGTTGAAGAGGGGAATAACCAACTATAATTCTGTAAAGTTTGAAGGCAGGGCAGGCAACCCTTACAAAAAATATACTTAAAATTCATTTTATTAAGTAAATTTAAGTAAAGATTATTATATTTCCCAAGTATACTTTATGTAGTAGGTATGATAATATCAGTGTACTGATAGTAAATTTGTAGGTATACTTTTCAATACTTCTTGGAACTAAATTGGCCCACTTCAATATTTTAAAGTACACTTTAAGTATTCTTTAGGTGTACGAGTGGTAAACTTTGAGTACACAACTAGTTTACAACTTTTATGTTGTATGGTAACTAAACTAAAGATAACCTGTAAGGCATACAGTAAGTTTACTAGTTCATCATTTGTCTTCTAAGCTGCTCATCACACAGACATACACATTCACAAGCACGTAGGGGCAATTTAGTATCTCCAATTTCCTGACTGCATGCGTTTTGAAACCCATGCAGACATGGAGAGAATATGCAAACTCCACACAGAAAGGACCCTGGTCTCTCTGGCTGGAAATCAAACCCAGGCCCTTCTTGCTGTGAGGCAACGGCGTTCCTACTGCACCACCATAGCATCTTTGGTTTACTTGTTGTATACTTGTATGCCATGTTTTAGTTTATGAAAGTAGATTATTAAGTATTCCCTAAATAAACTACTAGTATAGTCATTTTTAAACTGCAGATATACTTATAAGTTTATTTTAGTGAACATAATACGTACAGCTTCATACTTATATTATACTGGATATTATTTTTGTACTTTAAAGTGTACTACTAGGTTTGGATTTATGTATTATTTTTACACTTAAGTAGATTTACCAGTGAACTACACATATAAAAATAATCTCAGGATTAAAGAACATATTTGTATTCTTAATAAATCAAAATTTCTAAACAAATATTGTCTTGGTTGCCTTTGTGTACAAGGCAAGGAAACTTAATTATACTTTTTCTAAGTATTCCTCCATCAAAAGATTAAGGCCAAATATACTAAAAAGAGATTCAATTAATCAATAAATGCAGAATACAAACTAAATTAAGATGATCATGTGCTGTTACAGGATGGAAGTTTAGTAGAGTTAACACTGTTTTAAACTGAAAAGCTGCTCAGATATAAATGTTTTTAGCCTAGATTTAAAAACACCTAGTGCCGAACTAACTGATTAGCTCCTAATGATCTGAGAGTTCTGCTCGGCTCATATTGCGGCAGCATGTTAGATAAAAATGCTGGTCTATTCTGTAGAATGCTGGTAGCCACCATATGTATGTGCTAACAAGTTGCTATTGATAACAGATATATATATATATTTGCTAAATTCATATCTACACTTCCCTGAAGGCTAGTGATGTGACCCAGGGCTCATTGGAAAGGGCCTGTCGTGCTCTACATGTGGAGACACACTTTTGTAAGATCAAAGTTGGATATTTAATGCCAAAGTCCTGCTGTTTTATTGATGATGAAAAAACATTATCAATGATGTTGACTCAACTTTCATCACACAACAGTCAACCTCTAAAAATCTGAAGTTGAACAACCCCTATCGTAAACCACCTATCCTCTACTACATCACTGCCTCTGGAAGCAATATCAGTGCATTAGGCAACTGTGTATCATGGGTTTCTATGGCCAGGCATTTAAACATGTCACTACTGGACACCAGAGCAGTTGACATGTGTTCTCTGGAGTGATGCTTTACTGGTGGATACCAGCAGAATGCTACCAGAATGTGTTAACACTATCATTAATGCCTATGGTTTTGGAATGGGATGTCCAGCAAGCTCATATAAGTGTGATGGTCAAGTGTCTGCATACTTTTGTCCACATAGTATATATGTACAGGTGTGTATATGTGTACAGAGCCATGCAGAGTGGCTTGATATGAACATTGTAGAGAAACTTCCTGACTCCCTGATTTGGACACCCCAAGTCAAATGACATGTTTTGTTGATTGTCTAAGTTAGTCCTTTTAGAGAGCACACTTCTGCACATTTCCATCATCACTGTTTATTTGCTGAATTTAACATTTTGAGAAAAGAAGTAAATTAAAAAATATATAATACCTTCCTCAAAAATATCCTTGGCTGTAAATAAAAGTAGCATTATTTGAAAAGTACAAATCAGTAGCAAGTTTACTAAAGTGCATGTATCTCAGTAAATACATTAACTGCTCTTTGCCAGTGCCTACCACTCCAAAGCAATCATAACACATAAGTGGGCAGCAGCGTGTTCCTAGCTGACCAACAGAAAGAGGAAAGCACGTTTACAATGCTCACGTATTAGATTAATGTGCTGCAAGGAGACCTGCAGAGCCGTCGTCAACCACCGACACAAAGTAGTATTTCAGTGCGCTGGGAGAGGAGGCAAAATATGAGTTAATGAAACTGCTCCCATGTGGCCATCAGCAGTAAGTAATCAAGCAATTCATATGCTTTTCCACTCAGAGAAGGCTGCCAGCTGTGCCTTACTGCTCCCAGAGCCTCAGACCTCTCGTACTGACCTGACCCTGATTAGACTCGCAAAAATACCAGCAGGCCTGCCATATTCGAAGAAGAGGCATTACCTCTCCTTGGTTGCATATATGCCAGGTTACCCTTTTATTAGTTACCCACTTTTTTGTGCCTACAGTCATTAGCCATTTTATCAGCAATATAGGTGAAATTTTAATGCATTGAGTATCTGACTGTAGACCATCTGTTGCTGTATAACTTGTGTATACCCATCAGCCCAATCAATTAAAGGGAAAGTGCCCCACAGGACCACTACTGACCAGATATTCTCAGCACAGCCGTGATACCAACATGGTAGGGGATTGCTGGTGTGAGTAGAGCTGGTATAAGTGTATCAGATACATCAGTATTGCTGAAGCTTTAAACACTGCAGGGGTGAAAACAGTCTGCTGTCCAAAAATACCCAACCAGGAACATTTCTAGACTGCAGGTTGAACTGTGAAGGAGGGCACAGCCTAATATATTTGGCTGCCAGCCGTGGGGGCAGAACAGTACGCTTTAAAAACGAAAAGCAGCTTCTGAATATTCTAAACAGGAAAAGTGGTCCAATCGGACACAATATAAAAAAAACTCTTTTGACTGGAAGTACTTACATGTATACAGAGACTGTTCTGCTGTCGTTGCCCCCAAGTCTTCTCACTGTTCTGCGGGAGTTTTCATTTAAAATGTACACTCATCATCAAAGGAGTAGCTGCACCCAGAAGGAAGTGTCGGATTTGCAGTGCTATTCGGAAAGAAGATAAAGATTACCAGGTACGATAAATTATGATAAATTTAGGCTCAATAATATTTATTGAGCTACACATACAGAAGTAGGGTCTCTCAGTAAACGCAGCATGCCAGACGTCTCGGCATGGAGTTGTAGAGGTTCCTAATGGTGTCCTGCTATAATTTATTCCATGCAGCTTGAATATTCTCACACAGTTCCTGCAGACTTTGTGGTAGGGGTGGAGGTGGAGTAACACTCAGCCTTCAGGATGTGTGACACGTGAGAACAAACCATTTATCTTGATGCTGACCACAGTGCATCCACATACAGATTTGTTGGTCGTCTCCATCAAGACAAAAGCGGGACTCGTCACTGAAAATGACCCCCTGCCATTCTGAGTCAATCCATGACAATCGGGCACGACACCATTGCAGTCTTCGGTGAATTTGATGTGGTGTTAAGGGCAGCCATCATAACCGTCTGCGTGCATGTAGTCCAGCGTCATGCAGCTGTCTGCCAATGGTGCTGGCACTAACAGGATGACTGTTGGGTCAGTCAGGTACAGCCATAAGACGCATTCCTACTTACGTCACATGCGTAGCACAGCATGAAACTTGAATCATTTGCATGTGTCACGATGTTAAACCTGCCCACCAAGTTTCATTCCTGTCAGTTGATTCCTTCACTATTTATGCAGCTATTTTTTGACATTGAGTGTATCTTACACATTGTTGACATTGTTGAATGTATCTTACATATTGTTGCTCTCCACTTTTTATATTTACTTTTTTGCTTCATTTGAACACAGTAGCTGCCGTTTACATTGTTTTCATGATGAATGGACCAGTGGAAATGGCCCCAGTCGCTTGGAATAAATCTGGTTCCATTGACTTAAATTACATTTGATGCTACATCTGACTGAAACACAGACATTTGAAACATGTGAATTATTCAAGTAACACTTTTACAATGCAGTGAATCACACTGTAAGTAGTTTAATTCAAGCCTGTGTAATGACAGAGTTGTTTGCCGGCCAGTCTAGTTCTAGCTAAGAAAATAATCATCAGTCCATCAGTCAAAGCAAACGGGTTCTTACTTCATCGGTACAGTTTGAGGTCCTTGTAAGCAGCAATAGAGTCAATGATTATTCCAGTAACATCATAGAGCTTTTTCGAGACTTGATAGATTTGAGATTGTGAGGGTCCCTTTGCAATTCATAAAGAGGGTAGGGGAAATTCAGTCAGCAACAAATAAGACCAACAGGGCAACACTTAGTAATTGAAAACCTACGTAACACACCAATATGGAAGGTGTTTCTGATAAATTGGCCAAGGGAGGTAGCCCTAATAAAATCCTAATTCTAAATTGCTATGCCTAAGAGACAGGTCGCTTATGTAAATTTTAAGTGTCTAATGGAGGTGAACATTCTTGGTTCTTAGCATATCACCATAGTGCTTTCTCACCTTATCACCTCCATCGAAGGTGCCATTTAACACCACCCGGTATGTAAGGCCATATCTGATGCATGGCAAGTGCTAAAGATCTGAGATCCAATGTTTCACTGCCTATTTGCAGCTAGTGTATTTAAACGCTGTCCTTAGAAACCTTGCAAATGAATAATAATAATACTAGTTGAAATAATACAGTAACTGAAAAAAATGATAATAGAAAAAAAAATCCAGTACAGCAGTGCAGCAGAGGGGCAGTCCAGTATTAGGTCCAAAACATTGCAAAATAAGGCAGATATTATTTTTTAAATGTGCAATATAAACAATATAGCATCAATATATCAAATCAGTTAAATTCATGTTGTGTTCTGTCAGGTAAAAGCATAGACAATAGCATGTTTTTTTTTTTTGTTTTCTGGGTTTATAATTACTGGTACACTGCCACGTTTCATGGTCAACTGGCTCCAAAACTCTCCACCAAAGGATTACAGGAAATGATTATGGTTCCGCACAGCATGGTAAATACAGCCATGATGGTTCTAATCTTGGAGAAGGTAAACAAAAGCGCCCGAATATGTGCAAATAAGTAAAATCTCATTTCCAAGTGGCAAATTGAAAACTCTGTGGTGCTTTATAGGCCACCGGTGGGCCACAGAGTGCACTATAAAAGAGATGCACTCCACAATTCACTACAGGTATTCAGCGCTGAACCATATGCTCAGCTAAAGGTCACCCACAGCCTGGAGCTCGTGGATTGCTAAATGTCACCCTGCTAATATGATTATCCCCAGTCTCTTCCTGCGAATTCATATTCACACTGACAAATCTGTCATATCACTGTGATTATCATGTAATCAAGAACCAGGTCACCTTTTCCGGACATGCTCCTGCATACTGTTTAGTAAAACATTTGAGATATACCTCGATAAACCCATTCAAATCTCTAGTAAGGGTGGATGATATGAACTGTGATGTCTATCAGGAGTAGCAGTGTCAAAGCGAAAGTGTTAAAGCTAAAGTGAAAGTGTTAAAACTAAAGCTAAAGTGTTAATAACAGTGATTTCCACAGATGTATTTTCAAAATGATTTCCTGTCATTAAATCACTGAGATGTCAGTAGAGTCATTCATAGTGGTTCGATGTGCATTGTTGAGACATTTATCGATTATTTACAGTAGTGGTGATAGAAACCAGGAGTCACAGTGTCTACAGTGCATATCAGGCCATTTTATTTGCTATCTAAAACCACCAGTGAACCTGCACATGTGTGAGTGTTTCTTTGGGTACTATTTTGCATTAGGCAGTGTTTTTGTAACTACTGAAAAGCCCCATAGAATGGAAAACTGCATTGATATTGGGGTATAAGGAGCTGAATTAGGAGAGTTCAGTACATAAAACTGCCATGCTGTGAACCTCAAACACAAATTGAGTGTACAAATCCTGCATTTATAAAAGCGGTCAGTAGACAGTCACTAGACTTTTTGATAACAGTCTTGACACATTAATATTTATGCCTCCAAAATTACACACACACACATATATATGGAACAATAGCAATGAAAATGGCAGACTATGTGGTGAAATCTATTCCAGGTTGTGAAGATGATGTCAGTACGTTTCACACCCTTTTCAAGGAACGAAACTGTCTACAGGCATGTTTGATACGCATCTTTAAATAAGGTTTCCTATTCACCAGATTCTTAATTGAATATTTCTTTCCACCTTAAATGCTTATACAAGCATTATACAAGCACCAGAATGTAACTGCGGCACCATTTAAAGTGAAATGGAAAATTCTCAAAACCAGCTGGCGAATGGAAAGCCAAATTCAGCTTTAACAACATCCTGAACAACTTAAATTCAACTGAAATTCAAAACTGTTAATTTGCTCTGCACTCCAGACAGTCTCTCACATGTTGGACAATATTGAGCAGCTTTGCTCAGTGTTTGCAAAGCAGACAGCAACCTCAGCAACCTAGTCATGCTGTGCGAGTTTATCCACCATTTAAAGCAGATCATCATAAACGGAAAATTTCATAGTGAGTAACAACTTTAATTTACTTTTTGTTGATGTTGAGATCAAAAGCAAGTAGCTAGTATAGGTAACGTTAACTACTAGCAAGCCTCAAATAACATTAGCATAGCTCACTAAATAGTATGAAACCCTAGCTTATTTACAGAGAGGTTTATTTTGTTTTCCTGTCTGTGTCTGTTGTGACATGTTGCTTCTGTGTGATCATCACCATGTCTCACTGTAAATCAACCAATCAATCAATGTATTCATGAGCTCATCAAAAAAGTTTAATTCATTGCATAAAACCGGATCTGGCCATTTTTCACCCTGACCAAAGTCACAAACATTCTATATAGACATCAGAGAATAAACTACAATGTTGAATTAATGTATTCTAGGTACTTTTAATGTAATAACCTGCTCTGTGACTGTAGACGTCTTTGTTTACATACAGCTGTTAAATCTGCACATTTGAGCAAATAAGACAAATACGATTCATCCCAATTAACTACACACTCTGATTTATCATTGTAGTGATTTGAATACACGAATCAGGATATTTTCAACTGTCATGAGAATAAGGGTTTGTTATAACAAGAAAAGAAAACTAAACAAGACAAGTGCACTTAGAGTATTTTTGCACTGCTTAAAGTACCTTTGGCACCCAAAAACTGGAACTGAGCTTTTTTCACTGACCATCGGTCCAGTAGTTTATGGTTTCTGGTACTCAAGGTTAGTGCCATGGTACTGGAGGGTGTTCTCCTATGTGTTTGGTAACACTTGCAGCTGAAGCAAATGACAATTTAGCAATTTTTTTACTCTTCAAGATGAAGAGTCACTAAGCACTACTGCCTCATCAACAGGAGTCCCAGAATAGTTAGAACAGAATAGTATTGAGGACATTTTTGAACAAAGAGTGCAGTATATGGTTTCATATTAGCCAATAAGTTAAGTGACATAAAAACAACAAGCAGTGAGCTAATCAACCAAATAATAGGATTCAGACTGACATAAGTGGTTATTATGATAATTTGCAGCAGTCTCTTAAGTGGGTGGAAAATGAACTAGAACTAGAACCGCTAGTTCTGCTGGTTCATGTTTTGTTCAGATCTTGTTTTTGAATGTACAGTGGATAAATGGTATTAAATTATTGTCCAATAGAAGACTTGCCCAGTAGAATGGACACACAAGTTTATTCCTGATTGCAAAGTAATTATCGATGCTAACACGCCAATATGCCAACACGCCAATACGCCAACACTTAATAGCTCAATAGTTAATGATGTTTTAAATAGGGTTGTTTGTTTTTTAGCCATGTTTCTAGGATCACCAGAATATTCCCAATTTAGTAAAATCATTATGGGACAGTATTACAGTTTGTTTGCTAGTACACCTCCTTTTAGGCCCACTGAAAATTGCACTGTCCCTTTGCCTCACCTCATTTCCCTTAGCAGAGGCTGTCACAACATTAAAATGCACCAAATGTTCATTATTCTGTTCTTTATTTTGTTATTGCTCCATAATGTCAGCCTTTACTGTGCATGCAGGAAGCTGTGAACATTAAAATAAGAAACATGACTGCATATCAATATTCTGGATCCATCTGGCTGAAATTGTTTCAAAAGTGTATATTGCCTCTATAATGAACTGTTTTTGATTAGAATAGGACAGATGCATTATTCAAAATCCAATAAAGTGGGAACAATTCAGTGCTGGAATAAAGGAGGTGTGTGGTTTTAATTTGTACTTTAACCTTCACAAAACTAGAAGGCATGTGCCTATTGATTTCTTGAAAACGCTGTGAATTTGCACTCTCAGGGTTTTATTTAGACAGCTTTCCATATGATAGCTTTGGTTCCTAGATATTTATAAGCTTCCTTTACATGAACAGCTCTATTATATCTTCATAGCTCACCTTTACTATAAAACAAAATAGGAGACGTATGGTCTTCCCCATTTTCTCATTTTTTCCGCTGTGTTTTTGATGGCATCTTCTTTTACATTACAAACTAAAGTCTTATTCTTCTTACAGGCTTCAACTGGGCTAAACAATGTGTATATAGCTGTTTACTGAAGCGGTAACAGAATGGAAGATGTCAGCCATTCAATTAAACAATATTTAGAGCTCTATTATGTATATTTTTTGGAAACATTGAAATCAGTAAGTAAAGGGGTCTGAGGCAGGGTTATAGTAGTTAACTATGACTAAAACAGTTTGCTCATTAACTATAACATTAACTATAATACAAATAAATAACTAAATGAAAACTGCAATTCTTACTGCAAAAATAACTAAAACGAAATGTAATTACTGAGAAATTCCGTCAGGACCGTCAATCTGCTTTAAGCCAAAGCTGCTCCACACATTTATGCATTTGACCCACCTGTCCCAAAACAGATCTGGTCCACTTCTGGCACAGATACAGCAGCGATGCCTACTTTTGACCGAGGCATGGCCCTAATGTGAGGTCCACCCAAGTGCTGTCAATCCATCTGGCAAGTGGGCCAGATGAAAATAGGGTATGTGAGCCAGAACAGTTTTGCTCTCTGGGATGTATTTTTGTCTTCATTTTCAAAGAAAACAATTACTAAGATGCAGATTAAACATATTTACGGAACACTGAACCTTTGACATCCCAGCAGACACACCAACAAAGCACAATATGACAAAAACCCGGCCCAGCACACATTTTGATCACATGGCATCACAGCTTGTGTTAACCCATAGTTTTATTGACCTTCAATACTTCTAGGAACGCCTACACCAAGAAGAGCTTAAGTGTCCCACATTAGGACATTTCACCCTAATATAGGGTTATAATGAATGAGACCTCTGGTTGTCTATGGTATTGGGCCTAATCTCCCACCCCAGTGGATGAACACTTTCCTTTAGATTTGAATCCAGTTGTGCCATGTGTTGTTTCTAGCTTGGGAATTACACTGTCCCTGTTTTAGAGGCTAGCTTCCCAGGTAAAAAGTATATTTGAATGCTCTAGAAATGTACTTTAATATCTGCAAGTACCTTTCAAGCACATTATTGTTTTGTGCGGCAAATACAAATGCAATATATTAATACAATACAATTACAGACTGTAGTCCATCTGTTACTCTGCATACTTTGTTAGCCTCCCATCACCTTTTTTTTCAATGATCAAGACCCCCACAGGACCACCACAGAGCAGGTATGATGTGGGTGGTGGATCATTTTCAGCACTGCATTGATACTGACGTGGTGGTGGTGTACGTTGTGCTGGTGTGAGTGGGTGGATCAGACACAGCAGTGCTGCTGGAGTGTTTAAACACCTCAGTGTCACTGCTAGACTGAGAATAGTCCACCAACCAAAACTATCCAGCCAACAGCACCCTGTGGGCAGTGTCCTCTTGTCAGCGTCCTGTGGACAGCGTCCTGTGACCACTGATGAAGGACTAGAGGATGACCAACATAAACTCTGCAGCAGCAGATGAGCTGTCGTCTCTGATTTTACATCTACAAGGTGGACCAGCAAGGTAGAAGTGTCTAATAGAGTGGACAGTGAGTGGACACAGTGTTTAAACACTCCAGCAGCACTGCTGTGTCTGATCCACTCACACCAGTACGACACACACTAACACACTACCACCATGTCAGTGTTACTGCAGTGTTGAGAATGATCAACCACCCACATAATACCTGCTCTGTGGTGATCCTGTGGGGGTCCTGACCATCAAGGAACCAGGCATCAGTGGCATAACAAAGTATACACAGAATCAGATGGACTACAGTCTGTTATTGTAGAACTACAGAGTGCTCCTATATGGTAAGTGGAGCTGAGTACTTAAATATATCTAAATCTTAATCTATAATGTCTGTCTTGATTGTGTCTCAAAATAGCACACTTTAATACCATTAGTTCTATTTAAGTATATGTCTAGTATATGTAGTTAAGATATGAAAATAGCTCACTTTCAGTACATTAATAATGAGCGAAAGGAAGTATACTGAGTATACTTACATTAAGTGTACTTCACTGTACTCTCTTATCTCCTGGGTTGGAGAGGAACAGGCCAGTGTTTTTCATAAGACATTTCTTTCATAACAGCTGTGTGGTAAGGACAAGATACCAGTGTATGTTTGCTTTGCAAATGCGGGATTGGTTGTTTGCGTCAGCCAGAATTGTTGCAGTTACCCTGAAGATTTAGTGCTGAAGCGTCCGGATTTCCGCTGACAATAAAAAAAAGAAAAACAAAAAACAAGGAGCACTCTCATAAATGCTTTTGCTGCTGTCATGCTTGAGGCGGAATCAAAATTCAAAGTGAAATGAAAAACAATGATTAAAATCTCTCAAACAGGAAAAGGAGTTACGCTATTTTTAGATATTTCTGGGACTGCTCTCCTGTTGACTGTATAGGTATATGCCTGAAGAAGAAACCTGCAGATGTTTGAAGCTTTGAGTGCAGTAAGCATTGAGGCTTATTCACTTTAAATCCCTGAGGCAGCTGCTTTACGCTAACTGCTGCCACTCTCCCCATCCTGGATCATTACTGCTGTAGGATAATAGTACTAGTTTACACAGAAACCATAAATCAAAGCTTTGTATGACACATTTCTTCTGCCTCTAAATAATACAAATTAGATGCATAATGAGCATCTACACTGATCATCAAACAAAATAGTTGTACCCAAAAGGAATCAACCAACAGAAATTAAACTTGGTGGGTAGGTTTGACATCGTGAGACATGCGAATGATTTAAGTTGCATGCTTGGCCGTGCAAGGATGGGCCTTATCATTGTACCTGACTGATTGTATAAGGTCGTCCTGTTGCGCATGCTTTCCATTCTGACCTTTGAAAACGTAGTATGCCTTGGAAAAGAGTTTGAAAGCAATTTGAGCAGCTGAAAGAGTTTGAAAGTGGTTGCACCGTAGGGCTCCTGGAAGCGGGATGCCACAGAGAGGGAGAGCTGACAGATTGTCCGACATGCATGACCCAACAGCCACGATTGCAGACATTCAGCCAGCAGTGATGCCCTCCATTAGTCATCCTGTTAGTGCCGTCACCATTGGCAAACTGGACAACATGCACACAGAATGTTACAACTGCCCTTAACACCACATCAACGTCACCAAAGACTGCAATGGTGTTGTGCCAGACTTTCATGGAGTGGCTCAGAGCAGCGGATCATCTTCAGTGACGAGTCCCGCTTTTGTCTTGGTGGAGATGACCAACGAATCCGTGTGTGGAGGCACCGTGTTGAGTGCCAAGATGTCAAAAGTCACATGTCCAGAAGGCCTGGTGTCACTCCACCTCCAAACCTACTGCAAAATCTGCAGGAGCTGTGTGAGAATATTCAAGCTGCATGGGATGGATTATCGCAAGACACCATTAGGAACATCTACAATTCCATGCCGAGACGTCTGGCATGTTGCGTTTGCAAACATGGCAGCCCAACGCCATACTGAGAGACATTGCTACTGTATATAAATATCGCCCATATCAGTCTAAATTTATCATCATTTAGTGTTCCTGGTAACCTTTATCTTCCTCCCCAATAGCATTGCAATCCAACACTTCCTTCTGGGTGCAACTATTCTTTTGATGATGTGTGTATATTAACCATAACTGTATGTATGCCTTGGCTTCTGACAGTTTGATATAAAAGCAGTCTCTTATATGTGAATACATTTATGTATTTTTGCACTGAGGTTTAATGCAAATCAACAAAACAGGCTCCTAGTTAGGCATTTTTTCCTCTCTCTCTTCAAAATGTAGTCATTTGCACATTGAAAGAAATTGGAATACATTAACCTTTACTGCCATTGTTTTTATTCCTCTACTTGATTGTTTAAAACGGAGCAACACTGGTCATCTCGCTGGTAGCCCTGGGACTCATCGAAGCCGTTGTCTCCGATCAGCCTTCAAGCAAACAATTACCACAACAAAGAGAATGGATCCGGGGAAAAAATGGGCCTTTTGTCAGCACAGGTACGTCCCAGCTTTTCTAAACACTTTGCAATCACTGTGGTGCATGAATAAAAGGTCATGGGTGCTTTTTGGAGGAGGATGGAGACGGCCCTGAGTTTTATCGTGCTGTTTCAGACAGTCTCACAACATCACAAAACATGGCGTCACAACCGACTTCTCCAAGGAACCGTTTTTTTTCCCTCCTCCTTATTGAGCAGCCATGCCGGTGGCAGCTTGCTGCCTTTGCTCAATTCCCATTACGAGCCCGCTTGGATGCTGGCTGTCACATGATAAGCTCTTGAAAAAAACAGATACCATATTGCATAACAAATACCCTCATTACATACAGTATATAAAGCACTACCCGTGATCCGGTGTCCCACAACAGCCTCCACGCACTGATTAAAGTGTCATACAAGAGGCAACAAATCCATAGCTGGCCTGCCAAGGTGGTGTCATTGGAATTTCGTCAGAGGTTGAGACAATCTCCGCTTCATATTTCGGCATCCAATTTATGAAATGCTTTTTATGGCTACGTGGATGGGCTATAGATGTCCTCTTAATGTAAAGGATTACCCCGGGCTGTTAAGACCCAGAGGCAGTCAGAGTTACTCACAGCCACAGTCATAGTTTAAACAGGCGATATCCTACATTTTCTTCATTTATGTGTGGGTTTATGTACCCAGTACAGCCATATTTCATTTTTCCTGAACCCTTTTCTCACCTCTCTTCGTCCCTCACAATTAAACCGGCTGTTTTTGTTACTCTGCCTATAAGGTTGATGTATGTAAAAGAGCTCTGTTTTGATTAGGAACAGTCTGGTCTGTTTCATATGTCCACCATATGGACTGCACTTTTTGTTCCTGCTAAATTATTAAAAGGTCCATTTGCTAGAGTTTTCTACCATTTTATTTTTTTCCACGTACGACTTTTGTGATATAATGTATGAACCACAGTCATAATTAATTTTTATATGACCTTTTTCCAATCTCTGTTTATCATTTAAAATTAAACAGGCTGTTTTTGTAAGTCTGCCTCTAGTAAGCACTCTATTAGCAACATCTGCACACCTAAATATACATGCAACAATCTAATTAGCCAATTGTGTGGCAGCAGTGATGTGCATACAATCAGGCAGATACAGATCAGCAGCTTCAGGTAATGTTCACATTAACCATCAGAATGGGGGAAAATGATGTTGGTATGATTGTTGCTAGTTGGGTTGAGTATTTCTGTAATTGCTAATCTGGGATTTTCACAAACAACTGTCTCTAGATTGTACTTTAATGGTACAATAAACAAAACATCCAGTGAGTGCCAGTTCTACAGACAGAAATGCCTCATTGATGAAGGAGGTCAACAGAGAATGGTCGGACAGAAAGTCTGCTATAACTCAGATAAAGCACTCTGCACAATGGTGCTGAGCAGAAAAGCATAAGAAAAGATACACAACATGTGAGGCGGATGGGCTACAACAGCAGGAGACCATGTCAGGTTCCATTTCTGAGACCAGAAAAAGACCAGAAAGCTGAGGCTACAGTGGGAACACCAAAACTGGACAATTGGAGGATGGAAAACATAACCTGGTCAGCTGAATCTCCATTTCTGTACAAAGATGTTGGGGTCAGAATCTGGTACAATCTTGGCATGCTTTGGTCTGTTAATACCAATGAATCATTGCCTGAAAGCTATAGCCTATTTGGGTATTGTTGCTGACCATGTGCATCCCTTCATAACCACATTTTATCCCCTTCTAATGATTACTTTCAGCATGATGATGCACCATGTCACAAAGCAAAAGTTGTCTCAAGATGGTTTCGTGAACATGTCAGTGAGACCAATGTTCTTCTATGGCTTTCCCAGTCACTGGATCTGAATCCAATAGAACACATTTGGGATGCAATAGAACAGGAGATTCAAATCATGAAAGTGAATCTGAAAAATCAGAAGGAATTACATAATGCAGTCATGTTAAGAATCTCAAAGGAATGTTTCGAGCATCTCATGGAAACCATGCAATGAGGAACTGAGAGCAAACAGAGGTCCTATCCAGTATTAGTATAGTGTTCCTAATAAAGTCCTCTAAGTGTATCTAGCTTTTCTGATTGTCTGCCCTGTATTGTGCCTTGTATTTTGCCTCATTCACTCATCTGGACTAAAACAGTCCTTTTAAGTTCAGTGTGAGTGGGTGGGGCTAAAGTTCTATAGGTTGAACAGGCAGATGTAATGTAATGTAATGATATTGGTGACATCATAGAAACAATAAATTCAAAATGGGCTGTTTTCAGTTCGGTTTCCATAAATGAGTTGGGGATTGAGTTGCATGTTTATATGGATGTTTATATGCTACATCAAAGTGAGGAAAATTCAGTTTTCTATGATACGAGCCCTTTCAAGTTCAAGCTCAAAGTAGCCAAATTGGCTGACTAGCTGTCTTTAATCCTAGCTGTTCGTACAGCACAGCTCAAGCTCAGTTTAGCATTTAGCATCTACTCACTGCTGCCCTCTGAAGGTATAACTGCACTAGTCATGAGTTAGAACTGTTATGTTTGTATGACCCATACCACTTTTCTTTTATTCACACACGGTTGCCTCGGTTCAGTTAATGGAAACCCACCCAATTTACGCTCAATGGCATCAAAGAAGATAAAAAGAGACATGTTCCTTAAAGGTACATTACAGAATATTTCCACTACAAAGCCTCTGTGGGACTGTCAGAGTATTACACGACAAAGGCTTCGACCGTAACTAAAGACAGAAGCTTCTTCCGCTTCTTTAAACCAGCTTCAGTCAAGTTGAGCTTAAAATGTTTTGGATGCTCCAAGCAAATATTGATTTTCCTCTCCTCCCTCTGTGGGCTGCTACTGCAGTGACAAGTTCAAGCCACCCTCACATTGTGTGAAAAGCAATGTGTGGGATTTAAGTGAATCAACCATCTGCCACCCCACCCCACCCCCTCACCAAGAGAGAAAAAAAAGGGGAAAAAAAAGCCTCGTCCTCCCTTGGCTGTCTCTCTAGCGCACAGGCGCACACAACTCTATCAGTGCATTCTGTAGGGACATCCATCTATCCCTGTTTAGGATTCAATTCAACCTTCCCTGTCCCCTGTGATTTCAAGGCAATGTGCACTGGCTTGTTTCTACTCATGTCGTCCCAATTTTGTCGGGCCTGTCATTCCGGTTTCCCATTACACAGGCACATCTTAGTGAAAGCTCCCAGATGCCGAGATTGCAGCCACTGTGAAGTAATGACAGCCAATCAACATGCTCGCTCCTTTCGCCCAGCTCTCCTCTGCCTCCACCGAAAACCTATGCATTTATGAACTTCTTATTCATAAGTGATGTGTTATCTGTGCAGCAGTGTGAACAGCAAAAACACATTGGATCTGATCTGTTCTGATTTAAGACAATTTCATTAGCAGTACTTTTGTGTCAAACAATCTTGGGATTCAAATTAAATTCATGCTACCAAGGCTCAAACATTTGGCTGATGTTTCTGTACAAACAAAATGACATCCTATGACATCCTTAGGGCCACAGGGGAATGAAGCTTTACGAACAAAGATTTTTGGAACAAACTTTAAAGAAGCCAAGAACGCAAATCAAAGTGGATGTGGCTGAATCATGTGCCCTGTTTACAGCAAGCTTGAACACGTTCTAGTTGATAAACCTAGCTTGCAGCCATTGGAACTTCATGATCGCTCCTGTGACGCTGTTGAAGATGAAACTAAAAAAGAAAAAAACTTTTTGGGCAGATTTGGGCCACAGATTTGGGCCACATTTACATGCCATGTGAACACAGCCTATGGAAAAAAAACTGTTGTGTATAGTCACTTCCGACCCCAGCACCCATGGAGACATTGGAGAAGGTTTTATATGGAATGAGAGAAACAAGTTTGATTGTTGGTGGACCTGGGCCCCACTTTCGAAAATAAATGTCTGTGTATAAGAACTGGGCATAATGTCAGGAACAAAGAACTCGGACCGACATGAGCAGAGCTAAATGGCAAGTTGGTTTTATTAAACAATGGGAAAGTCGAACCAAGCAGCAATACACAACACAACATGAAAGGCACAGGTGATAAACAGAGTCAGGAGCAGGCAGAGATCAGAAACCGTTTAGAAGGGCTAGGTGAGAGGAAGGTCTGAGGAACGGAAACAAAGATCGAAAGCCAGAGAGGTATAACGAACAAAGCCAGAAGGGGAGAAAGTCAAAGAGGTAGTCGAGAACAAAATAGATTGGAACCGAAGAGTAAACACAGGGAAAGAAAGCTCAGCAATGCAAACAATGTTTGGCAAAACTTCGCAATGAGAAAGTGACAGTGAGGGGTTTATATGCTGGAGTTCAGTGGGTTAAACTAGGGACAGCTGGGGCTAGAACTCAGGTGACCTAGAGCGGATCTGGTTGGACGGCTGGGGACATGTGGGCGTGACGTCATCGAGCGAAGCCCTCTGGGAAGTTGA
The DNA here is from genome assembly GCA_034552555.1 of Semaprochilodus insignis. Classification (NCBI taxonomy): domain Eukaryota; kingdom Metazoa; phylum Chordata; class Actinopteri; order Characiformes; family Prochilodontidae; genus Semaprochilodus; species Semaprochilodus insignis. The sequence continues at coordinate 9,941,459 of CM067498.1, forward strand.
GTCTGGGAGAGCGAAACAGCCGGGAATACCTGGAAGCGTGACACATAAAGGCTAACATATCCTTCTTTTCCTACAACCTGGTGTGCTCTGACACCAATATACACTAATCATCAAAAGAACTGTTGCACCCAGAAGGAAGTGTCGGACTGCAATGCTATTCGGAAGGAAGATAAAGGTTACCAGGAACAATAAATGATGATAAATTTAGACTGAAATGGGCGATATTTATTGAGCTACGCGTACAGAAGTAGTGTCTCTCAGTACTAACGCAACATGCCGGCATGGAGTTGAAGAGGTTTCTAATGGTGTGCTGTGATAATCCATCCCATGCAGCTTAAATATACTCACACAGTTCCTGCAGATTTTGCAGTAGAGGTGGAGGTGGAGTGACACCAGGCCAACGGGATGTGTGACGCGAGACAACAAACCATTGGTGCTGACCATGGTGCCTCCACACACGGATTTGTTGGTTGTCTCCACCAAGACAAAAGTGTGACTGGCACAACACCATTGCAGTCTTTGGCGACATTGACGCAGTCGTGCAGCCATCTGCCAGTGGTGCTGGCACTAACAGGATGACTCATGCAGGGCATCACTGCTCACTGAAATATCTGCAATTGTGGCTGTTGGGTCAGGCAGGTATAGCAATAAAGCCGGTCCTTGCTTAAGTCACATGTGCAGCCAAGCGTGAAGCTTGAATCATTCACATGTCTCACAATGTCAAACCTACCCACCAAGTTTCATTCCTGTCAGCTGATTTCTTTCTGGGTGTGGCTATTTGTGCAAGTATTCTTTTGACGATTAGTGTAGTTCCTGCCTTTTGAAAATGAATAACTTGAATGCACAAACTCCCTGAAAGCTATATAAATGAAGAGTGGTCTCTGGCAGTGTAGTTAAGGAAATGTTACATGAGTCTTGCCCAAAATGTTATCTGTCTTATAGACCCTTTTATCTTATGGCTTTAGCGTGAATTTCAAAATGTAGTACTAACAATGCTCATTAACGCGCCAGCCCCCTTTCTCTGCATACCGACACATGCAAGCTACCAATGGCCCACATTTCCCCTGAACTCACTCGGCTTAGTTTTGATTAATTCAGTGCTGCATAATAAATGGAATCAATTTCAACTGATGCATCAGATTTTCTGCATTTAGGACATTGACTTAAAGTTGTTGTCTTCTTGGTTACATTTAATGTGCATCTCTTCTCAGAAAACTGCATTATGTATTTGATTGTTGTTAAATGTAGAAAATAATAATAATAATAATCCATATGTATTCTGTATCCAAACTCAAAACTGAACAACATTAATGTTTATACTGTAGTCAGAAATTCAGCCTAGCTACTGATCCTGGCAGACAGCAGAAAAGTATTGCATAAGATTGCCGAGTGGCGCATAAGACTGTTTAACAGAACGATGCTGGATGGAGGGAATGCATACTGTGTTTTCTAGGCTGAAAAATCGATCTTAAAAAGTCTCATAAAGTACACATTAAAAATAGCATGATAACAGGTAGGCAGCTAGTGATGGAACCCTGGCAACATCAGGAATGTACAAATCCTCCAGCATGGAAGGCAACGTCATACTTTCCATGCCCTGAGTTGCAGAGAAAAAGTTGTGAAGAGATTGACTTTACTGCTGACAGTAATTTTAAACTGCAAATGTTATATAGGAAAATGCTGAAGGTCTTCGATAGTGGACCAAAGCCTGAGCTCTGAGGCACACCGCAGTAATATTTAGTAGCTACTTGCTACGTAACTTTTCTATAGAGAATACAACACTAGAATGTGTATGCGACTTGTTAGCTTCTCCAAATTCTTTATTGTACCCAAGAAAACTTTGCGCTGAATCGTCCAATCAATACCTTAATATTACATAATTGTTACAGGGCTTTTGTATTATTTAGTGTCATAACAGTATTGCTAGTTACTGAATTGCATAGTGATGCAGCAATCTTCTTTTGAAAAAACTGGCAGTTATCGGAAAGGCTGAGAGAAATGTGGCATCATTCCAGAGGCCCGGGCAAGAAGACAGTGGTAAAATAATTTCTATGCTGGATGGAGGGAATGCATACTGTGTTTTCTAGGCTGAAAAATCTATCTTTATAATAAAGTACACATTAAAAATAGCATGATAACAGGTACGCAGCTAGTGACGGAACCCTGGTAACATCAGGAATGTGCAAATCCTCCAGCATGGAAAGCAAAGTCACTGGAGACGAGAGGATGAGTAAAAGTGGATCAAACAACAGCTGGAGTAATTAGTTTTATATAGAGAAAAAAGCTGAATTCTTCTACCAGATTCATATAGCTGACTTAAGAGAAAGGAATAGATCTAAGGCCTCAGTGTGGAGGAACTTTCTGGTGTGGCTTTAAAATGTCAAAACTGACATACATTAATATATATGGAATAAGAATTATATATATATATATATATTTATTTATTTATTTTATTTTTTTCCTTTTCAAATATATAATATTTATTTTTTCAAATACAATTCAAATAGGTGGAATTGTAGGGAAAGCTAAGACTTCACAGTTAGGCCTTGTCCCTTACACACAGATAATTCTCCAGATTCTCTGAATAGTGAAAGGAATAGATCTAAGGCCTCAGTGTGAAGAAACATTCTTGTTTGAAATGTACTATGATGTACATTAATATACATGCAACTTGACTTACCAAAAAATAATTATGTAGAGAGTGACTGATCTTGATTTCTTCATTTTCATATAGGTGAGTTTATAGGGTAAGCTAAAGCTCCCCAGTTATAAATGCAATATTTGCAGTTTTAAAATTTGCATAAACCAGTCATTGATATCTAAATAAAGTCTTTTAGAGTGGACTGATGTGAAATGGTAGCAAAACATAACGACTCATTTCTTTACAGTGGTGATTAGAACCAGGAGTCGCAAAATATCTATAACACTCTTTTGTTTACCATCCAACTCGACCACATTCTAAGAAAGTAATGTTTTCTTTGGGTACTATTTTGCCTTGCAACACCAGCATGCATGTCTAGATATGAAAATTCATTTCAGGCCAAAAACATCTCAAAACTATCACAACACTGCATCTTAGGTCTCAGGCAGCATATTTGTACCCATGTCTGTGAGAGAGCTTTTAGAGGTTTAAAAAACTTTGGACGTCTGGTTCCTATCACCACCACTGTAAACATCTTCATCTATCATGGATAATTCCACATGAAATCATTTGAATCATTTATAAATGATTTAATTCACACTTTTTGAAAATCTGTGGAATTCCAATTTCACCATTTCCAACTTTTCAAAGTAGTTTGAATTTCTCTGATTTGGCAGTTGTGAGAACCTTGTGGCGCAAAGGGACTTGCAGAAGTTCAGTAATAAATAATCCAAAAGAGTAATGAACAGGGATAGCCAATTTCTCGGCATGTTATAACAGGGGAATTGACAAGAGCATGCCAAAATGCTACTAGTGCAACTCTTCAGCAGCATGGGAGTCTACTCTTTCCAGATGTCAGTGATGAAGGAGAGATTCTGGAGACTTGGCACACTAGAGAAGCTGCTCTAACCTGACAAGGTTAAACTTCTACTTTTTCGGTGGGAGGTTGAAGTGTGTGTATCCTTCAGGCAATAGACATACTTTCCATGCCCTGAGTTGCAGAGAAAAAGAATTGTGAAGAGATTGACTTTACTGCTGACAGTAATTTTAAATTGCAAATGTTACATAGAAAAATGCTGAAGGTCTTCGATAGTGAACCAAAGCCTGAGCTCTGAGGCACACCGCAGTAATATTTAGTAGCTACTTGCTGCGTAACTTCTCTATAGAGAATACAACACTAGAATGTGTATGCAACTTGTTAGCTTCTCCAAATTCTTTATTGTACCCAAGAAAACTTTGCACTGAATCGTCCAATCAATACCTTAATATTACATAATTGTTACAGGGCTTTTGTATTATTTAGTGTCATAACAGTATTGCTAGTTACTGAATTGCATAGTGATGCAGCAATCTTCTTTTGAAAAAACTGCCAGTTATCGGAAAGGCTGAGAGAAATGTGGCATCACTCCAGAGGCCCGGGCAAGAAGACAGTGGTAAAAGAATTTCTAGCCCAGTTTAAGGTGTTTAATATTAAATGACTTATCTATTATTTAACCATCTATCTGAGATATATGTTTGCTTATCTGGGTGCCACACTTGTAAGAGAAATAAATAGCCTATCTATCAGACCTTGTGCGCTCTCTCCACGTAGTGCATGTGACCTGTTAATGTGCATCACCCCACAAAGAAAATGTAAACTCAGGGACTGGGGAATCGGCTGTCTTGCAACATTAGTCTTGGCTAGTGAAAAATTCTGTTTGTCAGCGGTCAGCCAGAGGGAGCAGCTCTTCCTGCTTGAGGTTTTTAACGGTGCACAGAGACATGACAAACGTAATTATGGCTTCCCTATTTTGAGGGATACTTGTTTATGCGCACAAACCAACAGCCATTTCGAGGGCCTTGCCTTGACTGTCAGGAATCGCCATTGTTTCCTCAGCACTGGCCTGGAGCAAAGAAGCTGAGCAGTGCATCACAGATGACACGGTATCCGCTGAGAGGCTGGCGTGGGGGAGGTGAGAGAGATAGAGAGAGGCAGAGCGGAGGCTTGCATAGCTGGCAGAGCCGCGAGGCATGACGGCCCCATGGTGTCAGTAATGAGCATCCCCCGGCTGAACTGGGACCAGCCGCTCTCTGCCTTCACCACCGCAGCAGATGCTGCCACCGGGCCGACTGAGCCGGAAGGGACCTGGACCAACTCCTTCTTCTCTGCCATCATACAGATGCCGAAGTAAGGCTGGTCTCCAGGCGGTGCTTAATAATGCCATAATTGCGCGCCAGCACTAGGGCTGTGAAAGTTACGGTTGCTTTCACAAAGGACGAAGGGCTGCGTGGCCGTCCTGCATCAGGAGAGTCCGAGGGGGGCGTGTTCATCACTCATGTTGCTCTGTGGGCAGAGATGAGAAATGGATGTGTGCCTTCAAATGAAAGTCACTGGAAGGAAAGGTCAGGGGGAAATTAGTGCATTCAGGGCTTCATAATGCTTTTATTCCTTTGATACAGTCTACCGTACAATTTTAAAAGCATGCAGAAAGCTTTTATTTGAAATTCAAAGCCATTTAAAAGGGAATTCAATGGATTTTGCCAAATATATGCACAATGAAGTCATTAAGATGTTAAACAAAGTTGTTCAGGTGGTTGGTCACATCAAAATGGTTTGATGTGAATACACCATTCTAGAGAATTGTTCACAGTGATGGTAGCCTGACATCTGAATAGTTTAATGCCTCTAAAAGCTCCATTATAAAAAGTTACATTACTTTCTTAGCTCCCAAAGAAAATGTCATATTTTCAGATTTACCGCAAAATTACAAATACACTCATCTTCAAAAGCATAGTTGCCCCCAGAATGAAGTGTAAGATTGCAGTGCTATTCGGAAGGAAGATAAAGGTTACCAGGAACAATAAATGATTATAAATTTAGACTGATATGGGGAATATTTATTGAGCGAAACATACAGAAGTAGTGTCTTTACAATGCAACATGCCAGACGTCTCGGCATGGAGTTGTAGAGGTTCATAATGGTCTCCTGTGATAATCCATCCCATGCAGATTGAATATTCTCACACAGTTCCTGCAGATGTGCCAGTAGGGATAGGGGTGGAGTGATACCAGGCCTTCTGGACGTGTGACATATGATAACAAACCGTTCATCTTGGTACTGACCACGGTGCCTCCGCACACAAATTCTTTAGTCGTCTCCACCGAGACAAAAGCGGGACTTGTCACTGAAGATGACCTACTGCCATTCTGAGTCACTCCATTGCAGTCTGGCACAACACTGCTGTAGGCTTTGGCATCTGCTCATGGTGCTGGCACTAACAGCATGACTCATGAAGGGCATGACTGCTCGCTGAAGGTCCGCAATCGTGGCTGTTGGGTCAGTCAGGTACAGCAATAAGACCCGTCCTTGCTTATATCATGCGCGGTTGATTGTGAAACCTGAATCATTCACATGTCTCAAAATGTCAAACTTACCCACCAAGTTTCATTCCTGTTGGTTGATTCTTTCTGGGTGCAACTATTTGTGCAACTATTCTTTGGATGATGAGTGTATCAGCATTACATATGAAATCTCAATGCCTTCTAGGAATAGGTCTACTGACTTCTGTGTTATTAAGGTATTGAGCTAATACTCTTATTTCACTGTTACATTTTGATTGCAATTATGAAGGTTAAGCTTGAAACACCCACAGACGTTTGCCCAGTGGGGATTTGTTCTTTGTTGTATTGAGGTAGATACTGCAAAGTGAGTCCATTGGTTATGACTACAGGACGTGAAGAAAAAAGACCTAATGCATCAGGTTAACCACTAACTTAATTAGGAGCTGACAGAGCAATCAACCAATCATGTTTTCATTTCCAGTGTGTGGAAACTACTTTGTAAGAAGAAGCATCATCCTGAAGCTCTCTCGAAGCACTAGATATATCACTAATTGAGTATGAGCACAGAGTATGAGTGATAGTCTGACTAATTCCTGACTAATCTGACTGATTAGTGAAAGAGTCACTGTAAAAACTGCTACAAGATACAACCCTGTTTCCAAATAACTTGGAAAGTTGGTATGATTCTTTCTAAGAATTTCTTATTTTGATTCATTGCACCACAGGACAATATTCCACTTCACCTCAGTCCACCTTAAATGAGCTTAGGCCAAAAGAAGATGGGAGAAGTTTCTGGGTGCATTTATACCTGTTTTCTTCTTTGCATTGTAGAGTTTTAACCTACATATTCATCAACTAACTGTGTTCACAGTCAGTGGTTTTGGGAAGTGCTCCTGAGCCCATGTAGTGATTTACACTAAAGAATCGTGTCTGATTTAAAGGCAGTACTGGCTCGACCATCCTGTACTGGTTTTCAAGTGGCACTGAGACTGTCTGATGGAACAATGTTGAATGGAGGGACTATGTGTTAAGAATGTGTTTCTATGCTGAAAAATATATCTTTATAATGTACAGTAAAAATAGCATGATAACAGGTAGGCAGCTAGTGATGGAACCCTGTGCAAATCCTCCAGCACGGAAAGCAAAGTCACAGGAGACATGTAGATGAGAAACAGCGCCTCATACAACAGCTGGAGTAATTAGTTTTATATAGAGAAAAAAAAGCTGCATTCTTCTACCAGATTCATATAGATGACGTGAGAGAAAGAAAAGATCTCAGTGTGCAGAAACATTCTGGTATGCCTTTAAAATCTCATATATAATGTACATTAATATATATAGCGTTTGGAAAAGCTAAGGCTCCCCAGTCATATGCACTTCTCAGTTATGCAAGGCTTTATCTCTTGCATACAGATAATTTTCTTTTAATGATACTATGTAGTGTAAATGATGAAATCTCCGAGTTCTTGGCTATTTTACATTGAGAAACTATATTCTTGAATTGCTGCACTATTTGCCCATAAAGTCTTTTACAGTATGACAGGCCCATCCCCATCTTTACTTCTGAAAGACTCTGCCTCTCAGTGCTGCTCTTTTTGCTCATTTTACCCATTCATGTTGCTAACGTGTTGCTAATTTACCTAATTTGTTGTGAGATCCTCCACCAGGCATTAGCATTGCCCAACTTTATCAGTCTTATGTTTCCCCTGTCCAAGTTTTGGAACATGCTGTTTTCATCAAATTCAAAATTGCAAAATATATACATAAATAAAATGAACAAAATTTACACAAAAAAAATGAGTCACCACAGGATTCATAGATTGAGAAGAGGTGGTACAGTGCAGTGAATGTCTTGTTCCATGTGTGGCTCCAAAGCAGATGTAAATAATTGGCTAAAAGGAGTGATTGCATTTGGGCATGTGTGAAGTGTGAAGGAAGTAGCTGAATTTGCAGGTGTATGGAAGCGTACGGTCATGCGGGTCTATCAGCAGTGGCAAAAATCCCAGTCTACAGGAAATTCTCCTCAGAATTGTGCCAGGGAAGGCATCCACCAAATCTGGCCCAACTGCACAATTCTTTGATGCACAAACTTTGTCTGAACATTGATGGCGCCTACATCCAGAAACTTGTCCAGTCCATGCCAAATCAAGTCATCGGTCGGGATTACACGTTATTATGTTTCAGTCACAGGTGTCACATTTTGCACAGCATCCCAACTTTTTTGGAAAAGGGGCTGTAAAATATATGTTAATATGCCTGTTACAAGCTCCAAATTAATCATGGAATGTATTTTACAACCTTCAAATATCCATAAATGGCCTAAAATACTCTTAGAATTCCCTCCCATCATAGAGATACTTTTTTTCCTCAATTTTAACTGCATTTTATAACATATATAACTCAGAAGCAAAACAGCAAAAACCCAGAAGACACATGTAGGTTTGCAGGTTGTTATGCCTAGTACATGATATGGCTATATTTGTGTTGTAGACAACCACTGGCTCCCATCACCACCACCGCCACTGTAAAAAATCTCTAGAGCCTTTCACATCCAACCACTTTGTTTGGCTTTGTTCGCGTCTCAAGCACTGAATTATGCAGGACCTTTGTTAAAATCCCCAAATAGTTTTCCTCTTTTGCATGATTAAAGCCACTCTATATTTTGACTCTGATCGATGCTAATTTTTTCCCTCATGCCTCAGCTACTGCCATGCTGCCTTTTCTTTCAATTTCATGGCTTTACAGGTGAAGGCTCCGGGTGCCACTACCTCTAAAAGTAGAATTTAAATTTCAAGCCACATTAAGCCTCCCACATCGTTCTGAGCAAAGAGAATTGTCTTTGGCTTGTCTCGTCTCCCCCAGACTGTCTGGCCACGTTATTCTAGTTCATGTCAGTCCCTGGCTCCTAAAACCTATATCATTTCATGCCACTCAAAAAGTGCAGCCCACTCAGAAAAACATAACTATGATCCCAGGGTGAGTGCCACGAATTTCCTTCTCCCTTCCCGCCATGACATGACAATGTCATATCAGCTTTGGCAGTGCGGAAATTGCCATCGGCTGACAGAATTCGGTATCTGTCCACTCCCATTTTCATGACTCTGCTTGTTTTGCTGCGTGCCGAAGACAAGTTCATCTGCTCCTCTTCCTCCTCTTTTACAATGGATCATTCATGAGGGCCAGAACAGCTGGATGTGTTCTGCGCCTTGAGTTTTTGTGTTCTCTAAACAGCGCTCTCTTTGTTGTATTTATTCATAGACTTCCTGCCCTGACGGATCAGTCTTTTTACTCCACATGGGGATGGTGTGGGAGGGGGGGACTTGGTTTAGCTGAACAAGTGGCTTCCACTTCCATAAGTGGTAGAATAACAAAACCCTGCTCCTTTAATTCAACCTGTTCGCTGAAGGGATTTCTCCGTGCTGACAGATACTGTTTATCAAAGAAATTCAAAGGTGCCAAAGCTCATTCGGCATTCAGGAGGAGGCACTCACTCTGGCGTTCTGGTTTCAAATGTAGAAGGGCTCTGCTGAACAAGCTTTGTTTGTTCGCTCATTAGCATTAGTTGGCCTCTCCGCTTTTTGTTAGAATCTAAAAATGGCTCTAATTCGAAACAATGACAAAACACTATCAGAGCAGAGATGGTAAAGCTGCACTATATAAATATCAAAACTATGTATATCTATGTATTCTAAGGTATTAATGCAAATCCTTACAAGATTACAGCACACCCTAATTCAGTTTTGTATCCAACCAGAGGCCGATTGTTCAGTCCAAAGAGGATGTTTTTGTGTTAAGGATACTTTTTCTTCCTTAAAGAAAAGTTGAGGTTAAGGCTGGTAGGCATTTTCCAAGAGCTTCACAGTGCGATGATCACCAAAATGCTAGCAGTACAATGAAATTATTACTTATTGCATGCCATCCACTGATTCAATTACCTCTGAGATGCTTCCTGCCAGTATTTAGGCTGGTATTAATCTATCGCTCAGCGGGCAGCACAGAATACTGTCAAAGATCTAACTTCATTGTGAATTTTATATAAAGTTGTGTATTTCTGGCAAGGCTTTATTTGGCTACTTACAAAGGGACTTCATAACACATACATAAGCATTGAATAGCAATATGGACCAGTTATGACAGCAATTGCAAGAGGATATGATATTTTATAAAGTAAATTGCTTTTGTATTGACGTAAGAGGCTTTAAAGTGGAATTCCAGCAGTTGTGAAAGAAACTAGATGTTCAAAGCTTTTAAAACCGCTAAAAGCTAATATGGCATGAAATGCCTATAAGTAGACTACATGGTGTTTTTTTGGGCATTGTCTTATTGTGGTTTTGAGATAAAGCATTTGTCTAAAACATAGACAGCAAGGTACAAGCTGGACACTGTAAGGCAAAATAGTTCTCATAGAAAAATAGATAACCAGTTTTATCATATAATGTCATGTTCAACGTTACATATAAAAACTCTAAAAGGTGTGTATGTTCGCTAGCAGCTTTGGGTAGTAAATAAAACAGCTTTATTTATGTTGTAGATATTCTGACACCCTGGTTCCCATCACCACAAATGAATGATTTAAAAGAATGTAATTGTACTTTACACTGAAGTGAATGAATACTCATTACCAAGTATTGCAATTGTCCTGTATAGATATATAGAATATAGATTCATTTTACACTGTATTGCCAAACATATTCACTCACCCATCCAAATCTTTGAATTCAGGTGTTTCAATCACTTCTAAGGCCACAGGTGTATAAAACCAAGAGCCTAGACATGCAGACTGCTTCTACACACATTGAAAGTATGGGTCACTCTCAGTGACTCTCAGTGGGTCACTCACAGCTCAGTGAATTCTAGCATGGTACCATGATAGGATGCTACCTGTGCAAATCGAGAAATTTCCCCACTACTAAATATTCCACAGTCAACTGTCAGTGGTATTATAATGAAGTGGAAGCGATTTGGAACAACAGCAAATCAACCACAAAGTGGTAGGCCGTGTAAAATGACAGAGCGGGGTCAGCGGATGCTGAGGCGCATAGTGTGCAGAGGTCACCAACTTTCTACAAAGTCAATCTATATAGACCTTCATGTGGCGTTCAGATTATCTCAAAAACAGTGCATAGAGAGCTTTATGGAATGGGTTTTCATGGCCGAGCAGCTGCATCCAAGCCTTACATCACCTAGCACAATGCAAAGCGTCAAATGCAGTGGTGTAAAGCACGGCGCCACTGGACTATATAGCAGTGGATACGTGTTCTCTGAAGTGACGAATCACGCTTCTCCTTCTGGCAATCCGATGGATGAGTCTGGGTTTGGCGGTTGCCAGGAAAACGGTACTTGTCTGACTGCATTGTGCCAAGTGTAAAGTTTGGTGGAGGGAGGATTATGGTGTGGGTTTGTTGTTCAGGAGTTGGGCTTGGCCCTTAGTTCCAATGAAAGGAACTCTTAATGCTTCAGCAGACCAAAAGATTCTGGACAATTTCATGCTCCCAACTTTGGGGAAAGGTTTGGGGTTAGCCCCTTCCTGTTCCAACATGAGTGTGCACCAGTGCACAAAGCAAGGTCCATAAAGACATGGATGAGTGATTTTCGTGTGGAGGAACTTGACTGGCCTGCACAGAGTACAAGAACTTTTATATGGAATGAATGTCATTGCATATAGAATTAACATTAATATATTGAATGAGCATTGATATTTATGGAAACAACATACAATGAAAATATGCTGCTGAGGTTTTTACTTGTCGTTGTTGAGATTCAGCAAAGAGCAGCTCTGTGACCAGAAACTGCAAAAATGGGCATCAACAAGTCCGGGTGGAGTTTAAAGGGAGGGGTTTCTAATAAAGTGGTTGTTATGTCTACAGAGTGATCTCTTGGATAGAGACCTGAGGGTGACTGATAATGATGTGCAGCTACAGATAGATGGATGCAAATACAGGTATACATTTCAATTAATAAATATCAGAAATCATTTTGTAAATGGTAGGTCTCATGTTTGTTAATTCCAGTGCCTAACCCATATATATTGTACATTTGATATATATTGTATATTGTAGAAATATTGTATATTGTAGATATTGTAGAAATAATACAACTGTTAGAAGGAACTGCCTTTAATTTAGTTCCATTAATTTAGCTTCACAATGTTGTTATAAACAGGACACATATCCATCACTTACATCCTTCTTATGCCATATTACAAATTACAAACATTGAAATTTGGTAGTCACAAAATATTTTTCATTGGTAAAAGATTATTAAGTATCCAATTAATGTATAATTCTAACAGATACAAAGAGCATTCTCAAATTTAAACAGCTCACCTTAGTGCAATTAAGCCTTGTATAACAGATCTCTGAATGTAGTCATCATTATATCGTTATTATTTAAACTGCTTTCATGTGTGATTCATCTTCTGTGTATCACTCCACCCACTCCACTCCACTCCACTCCATTTCATAATAAATAGCATAATCAGTTCTGTGGGCTAAAAGCTGACAATGACCTTGTTGAGGCTACACACATTTGTTAAGATGGTTACACTGCAAATTTTGTTTGATGTCTTTGTTGATTTATTTACTGTGCTTTTAAAGCTTACTCTGTAAACATGATATCTTTACAAGTGAAACCATCTTAAATCTATAAGCATACATAGTCTGTAATATAAGAGATTACTGTTAGAATACTATATTCAGCCTACAGTACAGAACAGAAATCACCCTCTGTAACATACTGTATTTCCAGTCTACTCATCCCAAAGTTCAGTCTTAGAAGTTGGTTGCATTTCAGGTAATACCAGTTACATTAACTGATGCTGTGATCTGGGTTCTGGGAACGACGAGTCCATTGTTCTGAGAACACCAGCAGATTCTTTGTTTCATATGAAATGCCTGTGGATTTCAGATTTGATGTAAGCCTGGAGCTTGATGTTCTCCAAGCTATGAAAAATGAAAGCTTCCAAGCTTTCTTTCCAGTTAAGTTTCAAATCTTGCTCCTCTGTGACCCCTGATATACAAAGTAGTACAAATAGTGCAAAGTATGTCTTATGAACACCTCCCCAATGTCTAATAAATATCTGTTGTGTTCCACCAGCATTCATGTAAAATGGGTGGTCCTAAAAGTGGGTAACTTTCCATAAGCTTTTCTTAACTAATCACCATCATGGCTGGCTCCGTCATGAATACGCTCTTAGGTATGTTTCAGTCACAGGTGACAATTTGTTTTGTTTGGTGAGCTTACTGAACAAAAAAATGAGTCACCTGTGACTGAAACATACTTAATAGTGTGTAATACCTCCATAAGCACCACGAACAACTAGGATTCGATTTGGCATGCACTGGACAAGTCTCTGGATGAAGACCACATCAATGTTCAGACACTCTTGCATCAAAGAAATGCGCAGTTGGGCCTGATTTGGTGGATGCCTTTCCTGGTACAATTCTGAGGAGAATTCCCTGTAGACTGGGGTTTTAGCCACTGCTGGTAGATCTGTATAACCGTGCGCTTCCATACACATGCAGATTCAGCTACTTCCTTCATACTATGGCCTTTGACACGCCCGAATGTAATCACTCCTTTTGGCAAATCATTAACTTCTGCTTTGGACCCATTTTCCACACATGAAACAAGACATTCACTGCACTGTACCACCTCTTCTCAGTCTATCAATCCTGTCACTCATGCCCCGCAGGTATTTATAGCCCCATCATTCTCATGCAACGCCATCTGCAGGAGCCTGTAATTGCTACAGATTGTTTGGTGAGCTTATAATGTGTTTAGAAGCCAATCTCTGAATTTTCCTTAGACAGACTTAAATAGTTTTGAACTCCAAGTTTGGAGTTTGCCCCCCTTCCTTAAGCAACTGTATAGCATGTCTAGTCTTCTCAGAATATCGGTCCTAAGAACATTAATAACAGTACTTAATGGCTGTTTTCACTGGAAATGAATTAAGCAAAGGCTGGCTTGACTGTTGAGCACTACTGCATTGCTATACATGTTCACTTGTCGTAGGGGAGTAAGTATAACAGCCATTTAATTGAATTGCCTTTAACAAAATTAACTACTGATAGAATAGGATAGGGCAGCATGGTGGCGAAGCGGGTAGCCGTGCCACCTCACAGCAAATAGGACCTGGGTTTGATTTGCATGTTCTTCCTGTGTCTGAGTGGGTTTCCTCCAGGTGCTCCGGTTTCCTCCCACAGTCCAAAGACATGCGGTCAGGTGAATTGGATATGCTAAATAGCCCCCTCGGTGTGAGTGTGTATGTCTGTATACCTGCCCTGCGATGGACTAGCGGCCTGTCCAGGGTGTTTCCTGCCTTCTGCCCACTGAATGCTGGGATAGGCTCCAGCACCACCCGTGACCCAGAAGGATTAAGCGGTTTAGAGGCTGAGTGAGTGTAATAAGATAACTAGATACTTTGGCTAGAGTTAGAATAATTTGCAGTTGCAGGGATACCTTTATTTAATGCATTTAAATGTGCAACGTTTCTCACATTATGAATAATCAAGATCCATCGGTGTGGTTTTGTTTTGGGTTTTGAGGTGTAAATTAGGCTGTACAGCTTCAGCCACTGTGTTCATGCATTAGCCTCTCCTGTCAGCGTAAAGGCCCCTGAGACCACAGCCTTCCGTGACAGAGGCCTAAGTAGTGAGCTGCTCCTTGATCTGCCTGAGACTGGCATATTCAGCGGAGTCGCGGTGGAGTCAGTGCAGTTCATGTGCTGATCCCATTAGCTTAGCAGTGTGGAATAAAAGCGTCTCGGAGGGAGAGAGTGACTCACCAGCGCTTCCCTCCTGCTCTCCAGTCCGTGCTGAGTGATGTCACGGTGTGACGGAAATGTCTTCCACTTCATAGCACATGGGGAAAAAAAACTTGGCTTTGTCTGTCAGTGTGTACCTTGTATTCATGTGTACAATCATTCCAAACCACTGTAACAAATGTGGCATCAGTTATAGATACACCGCCACAGATGTTTACAAGGCAAAGTGTAATATTAGACTCTCACAAAGAGCACGGAAATACCAAGATCCTCCACAGAAGCATTATTACGCTGAAATTTATAGCATGTCTTATAAACAGTTTACAAAATTAAGCACCTCTATGGCCATTAACCCTTTCTATGGAACACATATATTGGAAACCCAAGTTTAATGCAGTGAATAAAGAATGCCCATGTTACAAAATCGAGACCCTTAATTTAAGAATTTCCAGTTAAAATGCCCATTGTGTACAAATGATTAATTTTCAGGAGATACTTCTGAGAGGATAATACATTCAATATAAAGTAATCTGCTCGCACAAGGAAGGGAAAAGTCAAAGCAAAGTAAGTGGAAAAACAGGAGTTTTCAAACCTGGAGTTCAAAAAATTATTCAAAGATACAGAAAAAATTAGACTTCTAATAGCAGCAAAACTATTTAGGCCATCAAAACAGTCAACATGAAAAAAGCAGTACCTTTTTGTAGGGCTGAAAGATCATTCTTATATGGAAGTATCACGTCGAAAGGGTGCATTTTATTAATTTCAAGAGCTGCCATTTTGATCAAGTATGTTGATTTAACACACTTCTAGGGCGAAAATGTAACCTAATAAGAGCCTGGGAACCACCTCTAGTTGATTAAGACCAATCAGAAACAACCCATGTGCTTTGTACATGAACACATCCATAATTAATTAACTGGCAATAATTTCAAGCCTCAAACCCAAAAGAGTGGACATACTTGTCTTCTTGGCCGAGGGTGCATTTCCCAAAACCATAGTTGCTACATTAAGCAAAAGATGCATTGGCTATAAACATTATATTTATAATGATTATTGTCATTATTATTCATTTAAAATTGTAATTATTGTTGATTATATTATTATTATATTATTATTTTTGGTAGTGGTGGTAGAATGCTATATAAATATGAATAAATATGAGTAGCCTAAATAATACATTCATTATGTGATATTAATTCTCATATTTAGGCATTATGACAAAATATCTTTGGGGTTTTTCAAGTTTCTCATTGTGAAAGTCAGACCAAACACAAGGCAGTTTGGTCTACAGTGATTCAAACTAATACGGTTTGAGCTACTGTGGTACAAACAAGGCACGATGGGTTTGGGAAACAGGTGTACTGCCTTTGTACAGGAAATGCACCCAGAATCTGTCCTGACCTCCATAAGCAAAATCCTGCAAAGGAGCCCTCTTACCTGACCTGTGAGCCATGTAAACCATATACAGTCACACCTGACATCCAAGGAAGGAGAACCCTTTCAGGGTCCTATGCAACTTGCGTACTAAGCATATAAGACAGACCAACTCTGCTTTATGGCCTACAAAGAAGCCTAACAGAAGTGCAATTTAACAACAAAATATCAGTCAAAAGGTCACAAAAAATATTTTGCCTTAATCATTTAGCCTTTACATCTTTGTTGACTAGAAGAAGTCAAGCTTCACACTAGCATCAGAGCTGAAAAAAACAACTGATGTTTCTGTCCATCCTTCCACTGTGAGAAGACAACTCAACACTCTGAGTGTGAAGCTTTCAAGAAGCCCTTATAGTGAGAAAAGGAGACAGACAAAAAAAGAGTTTGTGAACAAAACAAAGACGATTTGTTTCAGAAAAATGAACTGACCACCCTGACAACATTAAATGTGTTTGAGGTTAATTGGATGGTGATATGTAGCAAATGCTACTAACTTTTAAGACAAAACAGACAAAACAAGACAAAATTAAATGTGGAAAACCATCCCTGCAGATTTCTTTGGGAAACTGAATGCAAGTCTCCTGAAAAGAGCAGAAATTGTAATAAAGGCAAAATGGGCACAACAAATACTGCAAATTTTGATATTGTATTAGTTGTTAGGGTTTCTGTATAACAATTTAATATGTTTTTCTGCTGTGTTCTAGTGCTGAAAAACTTAATGGTCAGTTTGACTAGAAAAAAAATAAAGTGTGGTCAATGCTGGTGTATGACATTGGCAATGTACTGTACCATTCACTCTCCATTCCCATCCCTATATTAAATTAAGCTGCAAAATAAACTGATCCTGTCCTTGAGTTCATTGTTTGTGTCTCAAAAAAATTAACATATTTACATGTGTACGCCTTATACACCTTACATATTGTCGCTGTCCAATGAAAGACATGTATCTTCATTTTTGTCGATTTTTTTATGCTTCATTTGGACACAGCAGCTTCCATTTACTTTGTGTGAAAATGTCATGATGAATGAACAAACAGAAATGGCCCAAAATCTCTTTGAAAAAAGTCTGGTTCCATTGACTTACATTAAAGTTAAATTAAGTTTTGTCCTCTCCTGTAAAGTTGCCATCTCGGGCACCGACAATATACATACACCTTTTCACCCTACAGCCATTTAGCTCATGTACACTGAAGTTATACTATTATATTATAATGCTTACCATTAGGCTTAATAACTGATATAACATACAGTTCAAGAGACTAAAAGTGGCTTTCTACACAAATAGATTTATGAGATGCTACTTTAGATTTTAATCTGATGCACGATGAACAAGCTTGTGGATGGTTGTCTACTTAGAACACTTTCAATTATGTAGTTCTCTTCATTCTCATACCGCCTCCACTTTGTGATCCCAACAGCCGTGATTAGCACTTACAAATTAATGGAATGGCTGTATAATTTATCTAACATACACAGAAGTGCTACTTCTGTTCTGTTGAAAGAGGATTTGTTTGGAAGCAGTTGATTAGAACGTCAGAATGTTGGCACTGTTTGGTGTAGAATAAGGCTTGAATTAGTAGGCATATTCTCACTGTCATCACTCCATTTCTATTTTCTTTCTGTTTGAAAATAGAAACTGCCTTTATAAATGTGTGAACACCTCCAGAGGAATAGACTAATACAGCCCAACATCACCTAAAAGTGAACTACTTTAACCATAAATGTTTAAATGTTAAACAAGTAAATGTGATATGCTGAGGAACAAAAAACACAGGACCTGTTCTGATGAACATGTTCTGATGTGACGAAATGCAATATATAACAGCCACTCATTTAAGTTTTTTTGTTTCATGCATGTAATATTGATATTTCTATTCATAATAAAATTAGGATTTCCTATTTTTTAAAAGGTACATTCTGTTTGAAAAGATTTTAATTATTCAGTCATTGAGATCTAAACAACTCATTCAGGATGGTTTGATGAGAGACTCTATACAGTGAGGGTGATAGGAACCAGGGGTCACCAATTATAGTCATCATCAGTTCACAGCATTTACATGCCACTTGAGTAACTCCAGATGTACATGAGTCAGGCAATCATCAGATTTGTGCTTTGCAAATGGCTAATGAAAAAAAAAAGAAGAAGCTGTGGCTTACTTTTCTAAATGAACTTACATCATCTCAAAAAAGGAGAATATTTGAATTCTTCATTTCATCAAACCAATTAGCTCGTTTCATCGTTGCTCCAAAAGTGGTTTGTTGCCAACTTATTTCTGGTATTGTAGTCTGTTGTTGCACATGCACAGACTGAGAAATCTGAAAGAAATCAGAGTAAGGGTCTACATGCACTGAGAAGCCTGATTACTGAACTAAAATCCAGAGTTTGCATGATCACTTGAATAACGAGATAACTGCAGAAATCCAAATATGAACAAATTATTAAGTGCATGTAAGCCCACACAATGTCTGAGACACGGTATCTATAACCATTTCATGTAATAACTTTCTGCAAGGTAGCTTTTTGAAGCATTAAACTCTGCAGACATCTGGTTACTATCATGGCTACTTTGAACAGTTCTGGCTCAGTAAATTTCTGTAGAACAAACACACTTTTAGTGATGTAATTTAGTAGAAATATGGAATTTGTATTTACATATGGTCTCCTAAATGTTCATTTAAGTTATAAAAGCTCATTCTCAGCAAAATATCTTCTGGTTTGTGGTCGGCAAGCTCAGAAAACCTATGGACCAAGAAATTTCAATTTTCATTAATGAATAAACTTACATTAAAGTTAAGGACATTTATTTTTCCTGCTCCTGACTGCAGTGATGTGTTAATGCCATCTTGGATGTTTTCCTGCACTTTTTTACCCTTGTGTTCAGCGACTGGAGCACAGTTTGTAAGCCATTAGTCTGGATGTAAATTGCTTCTACAAGGGGTGAGGTGAGGTGAAAACATATCCACTCCACGAGAAGACAGCAAAGTAAGGGCTTACTAAAGAGTTGCTCTCTTCCGAATCATTAGTCATATTCCCAATCATAGTATTCCTGATGTTGGCACCAAATTCTCTCCTTTCAATCGGAGTCTGTTCAAGGTTTTGTACAGCCTCGCGAACTGCCTCAGGGCCAGGCTTCAACCCAGAACCACCACTGACATAACTCAACATAAAAATGCATTGAACATCAATCGTTCCTGGCATGTAAAAAAGGCAAGAAACACCGTAAAATTCCCTTGAAAATAAATCCTGTTCCTCTTAGGACAAAGAAGATCTCTTGGGTCGATCAAAGATGCTCCTATGGCTACTCGTCAGTCATAACAAAGCGCTCCTCCTTTCAAAAGGAAGCTTCAGCAGCAGGGATAAAAATATCCACTGGCTTATTTTCCTCAGTGCAGCACCTCTGCAGTTCACGGCTCCACACACACTCAGCCAGCAGTAAATATGAACACACGTAACACTCGTACAAACACACAGGCACAGTCGGAGGCAAGCACGGGGGGATTAACATGCTTCAGGGTGTCGGGGAAAGCAGTGGGGTAACTCAGTGCTTTAGGGCTGGTTGCAGTTTCCATCTTACCTGACTGCACGGTTCTGAATCGCAGTGAACTGAGCGCTTTCAGAACAGAAACATAATGTACAAATGTCTAGGCAAAACCCACACATGGCCCAGGACTGGGTTTACATACAGACAGCAAGGTAAACATGCAGTTCACTCCATACATAATGCATAGTGCACAATGACTATATTGTAATATATATATATATATATATATATACACTTTACTTGAATTTACTTGAACTTTACTTGAACTGCTGCATAACATTCACATAACCATGCCTTAAGCATGCCATGCATGGCATATGTCATATGCTGCCTTGAGTTGTTATGACAGATTATGTGCCATAATTCAGCAGTGTTAAACGTTAGTATCACCACTACTTGTCATGATAGATGTTTTATTACAACACATTTAGTTCTGGGCTCGCATTCATTACATCCTAGAGACATATTCAGTAAGGTCATTTGAACTTGTACAGGTCTGATATCACACCTTTTGCTTCTTCTCTGTGTTTCTTCCAGTTTAGTTTCTTCCAGACTAACATTTTCTTATTTGAGGATGACAGGTTAATTGTGCTTTGCGATTAGTCAGTGATATTGGCACAACAGATTGAGATTGAGACTGGTCCTTAGAATGCTTGTCGGTCTCTGTTTAAATTATAGCCTTGTTATTGGGGTCAATTGCTGTCTTCTAGATATACTACAGCAACCCCTACTGGCTTGTTCGGCCGTGAATGCTTGGGAGGCGTAGCCATGTGGAGCAAGTCAGGAGCACCACATGTAGGACCTTGACAGCAGTAAGTGAGACTTAAATGTATTACTGCATTAAATGTAAATACAGTAGTTGGGACTGTAAGCTTGTCTATAGGGGTGCAATGTTTGTGCCTAGGTTGAAGCCTGCTATCCCAGGTGCTAGTTGCTAAATCTGTGTTAATATACACTCATCAAAAAGAATAGTTGCACCCAGAAGGAAGTGTCGGATTGCGATGCTATTTGGAATGAAGATAAAGGTTACCAGGAACAATAAATGATGATAAATGTAGACTCATATAGGCAATATTTATTAAGCTACACATACAGAAGTAGTGTCTCTCAGCATGGTGTCGGGCCGCCACGTTTGCTAATACAATATGCAGATGTCTTGGCATGGAGTTGTAGAGGTTCCTAATGGCGTCCTGCAATAATCCATCCCACGCAGTCAGAATATTCTTATGCAGTTCCTGCTGATTTTGTGGTAGGGGTGGAGGAGGAGTGATACCAAGCCCACCAGGATGGGTGACGCGTGACAACCTCTACACACAGGTTCTTCGGCTGTCTCCACCAAGACAAAAGTGGGTCTCGTCATTGAAGATGACCCGCTGCCATTCTGAGTCATTTCATGACAGTCTGGAACAACATTATTGCCGTCTTTGGCAACGTTGATGTGGTGTTAAGGGCAGTCAGCGTAATGGCCTGCACGCATGTAGTCCTGCATCATGCAGCCATCTGCCAATGGTGCTGGCACTAACAGAATGACTCAAGGAGGGCATCGCTGATATGGCCTGTCCTTGCTTATGTCACATGCACGGGGAACGTAAAACTTGAATCATTTGCAAGTCTCACAATGTCAAACCTATCCACCAAATTTCATTCCTGTTGATTGATTCCTTCTGGGTGCCACTTTTAGAGAAATTATTTTTTTGTGGATGAGTGTTCGTCCATGTAAACTTTAAAAGGGTGCAAGTTTTGGCAACAGAAAAAGAAAAAAGGGAAAATGCAGCTTTTCGGCTTTTATCTGTGTTCTTTGTCCTGGTCTTTAATTTCATATGAATTTATAAGGAGAGTGGGGTTATTTTATTTAATTTTTTTTAGCTTGCTTTCATTGCACTTCAAACAGAATGCACAACACATATTAGTGTTCTGTTAACTTACTATTAGAAGTTCAATGAACTTAACTTATTAAAACAGCTACAGTTACTGAATAATTTTTATAGTGCCTGGCCCATAGCGTCGAGTTGTCTTCTCACAGTGGATGGATAGAAACACTTGTTGGTTTTTCATATCTGAAGCAAGATTGGAGTTTGATCCTTTTTTGAACTCCAGTTTTGGAAACTCCTGTTTTTTTTTTTTTTTGTTTTTTGTTTTTTGATGTTTTAGTTATGCAAACAGATTATCTTATGTCTAATCTCCTTGAAAACACTGTATGTCCTGAAAATGACCATGTTGGCTGGAGATTGAAAAAATAAAAAGTGGTCTCTGATTTTTGCATAAGGCTATACATTGGTAATCACAGTATATAAATTACCATTTAATAACTTCTTGATTATCACCTGCAATATCGAAAATATCTTTTTAGTGTATGACTTATCCTAAATTGTTATATATCCTGGGGAAAAAAATACATATAAATACAATCTACAATCTGTGTGCTTTCGTCTTCTGAGCCACCTATTCTTCTGGGTTGCAGGAGTCTATTTGAGCCCTCAGAAGGCAGGAAACACCCAGGATAGGCCACTAGTCAATTGCAATGGCAAACACACTAATTGATTTATACACTCACACCTAGGGGGCAGTTTAGCATCTCCAGTTCACCTGACAGCATGACTTCTTTCTCATGAACATGCAAACTCCACACAGAAAGGACCCCAGACACCTCGTCTGGGAATTGAAACCCAGGCCCTTGTGCTACCCACTGTGCCACCATGCCATTCCTAATAGTCAGTTCATTTCTAGTTAATAATAATAACAATGCTCATAAAAACTACAGAATATCAGGTTTATTGAAATAGCACAGTACACGCTACATAATATGAATCCCATTTTATTGGAGCATAAGCACTCGGCTGCCTGGTCTGTAATGCTCATTATAAGGGTTTTTTACTTGCATGCTCAATAGTGTTAAAGTTTGCCAGTCAGGAACATTCCACTTTCTGTTCCTGGAAAACTCCACAGTGGCTCACATAGCTGTATGTTCCGGGTCATCACCCTGCTGCAGAGTAAAGCTCTGTCCAGTGAGATGTCATTCTTTTGATTAGACCTGAAAACATGTGAGAAGATTCTGTAGCCTTCAACATTCACGATCCAGCTACTGTTGCCAGTCACATCAACAATAAAGACACCTAAGCTGGTTCCAGTGCAGCCTTGCTATGTTTCATAGATGACATTGTTTGCAGTGGACTGTGTTATTGTGCATTCTGTTATTGAGGATTATCAGAGACATCTTGTGGTAAACTCTTGAAGGTCTTCTCGGTGACTTCATCTGTCTATGGTAGTCCATGATGCATCTATTCTAAGATGCTGGATCATGTTATTGATTTGTTCAACAGACCGAAAAAATCCTTAATTCAACCACTACGCGAGAGCAGGGCGCAAACTAATGTAAAGTGAAATGCCACACGGATGTTTAATGCAGCTAAACAGGTTCAAACTGGAAGTGCTTTAAGGCATAGGCTTGTATTCCCATAGCAAAGGCATCTGTCAGCTTTGACAGGAACTGGACAGACATTTCTCAGACTTCGCCATAAAAACTGTTTAGTATTCATTCTAAATGTTTTCTGTTAACTGAGATGTGTTCGGAATTCACTGTTACATTATCTTAATCATATTTGACTCATTCTGTTCACCAATCATGTTGTATTTTGATGTGTTTATTTTTGTGTGTTTAGGTTGGGATGCTTGCCTGGTTCAAACAACAAAGATTTATGTTGGATAGCTTCTAAACAATTTCCAGTCTCATGATGGTCTGCTTTACTTCCACTGGCTCTTCTTTTTAAGAGTCTAAAAGAGACAGCAAGTATAGGCTTCAGGTGCAAATGCCACATCTAGAATCAACTCTTGTTATATACAGAAAACATTATATACAGTGACCTCCACAAATATAGGCAATCTGGGAAACATGGGCTTTAAGAACAGTATTTTTTATCCTTATGATATTGCTTATCCTTTTCGATCTTTCACTGACAAATGCAATGATTTCTCTGTAAGACATGCTCTTTCTTTTTAAACACCAGCAGAAAGGAACATACAAAGCACTGGACTCGCAGGTAGGTCACCACCAACCACAGGCCTCATGCCACTGGGTCTCTCTTCATACACAAAATCCACACCCTAACACAAAATCACACAAAATACACGTACCACATACCTTTAACCACCAACAACCAAAGATCAAACTTCTTGGCACCCCTTCTATTAATGCTTTGTGCAGCAAAGATAACAGAATCTTCTCCTATAATGCTTAATGAGACTGGAGAACACAAGACAAGGTATCTGAGGCCATTCCCCCCCATACAGAATCTCTCCAATCCCCTTTAGATTTCAAGGTCCATGCTTGTGGACTCTCCTCTTCAACTCATCCCACAAGTTTTCTTTGGGGTTATGTCAAGGGACCGGGAAACTATTGCAAAACCTTGATTCTGTGGTCAGTGAACCATCTGTTGGTTTTGAGGTGTGCTTTGGATCAATGTTCTACTAGAAGATCCAACAAACAATTGTGTTTCCTTGCTGAGGCAGTTAGGTTTGATTTAGGGTTGATCTACTAATACTTGATCACAGACCCTCCATCATACTTCACAATGGAGATGAGGTACTTTCCAGCATGGCTATCTTTGTGTCTACACCAAATCCACCTCTGGTATTTGTTCCCGAAAAACTGTATTTTGGTCTCATCTTACCAAAGAACATGGTCTCGCAGAGTTTGTTGGTCCTTGAGAGCAGACACTTTCTTCTGCCAACCCTCCCAAAACGCATTATGTATGTGGTTCCTGATTGCAAGACGATCTGACCCCAAGTCCTAACTAATGTCTGCAATTCTCCAACAATGGTCCTTGAAGATTTTTTGGCGGCTCAAACCATCCTACTGTGTGTAATTTTTGAAAGCTTATTAATTATCGCTCTGAAATGGGCATTTTGAACCCTATAGCTGTTTTCTTGTAGCCGTTTAGCTATTTGTGCAACTCAACAGCCTTTGTATCTCACATGAATGCTGTATTCTCTAAAATTTGGTTTAATTATCTTGTAAAATTATTAAATTAACTTCATAATGAATAACAGCAGATTTATTTACTATAGATCTATTATTTATAGATTAATTCACTTGTATTTCCAGTGCTCTAAAGAAACAACTGATCACCTTACTGTCTAATTATTTATGGTCACTTAAAATAGGGGAACTGTGTATGAAAGTAATTATGTTTTACACAGTAAATTATGTAAATTAAAACTTCCTCATCATTGTTTTATTTCAAATGCAATTGTTGCAATACAGAGGCAATAAAACAACAAAAATGTCTCACTGTCCAGTTATTTATGGGCTGCAATCTTTATGTTAAATGCTTTATTATATCGTCGCTGTCCAAAGAAAAACATGTAAATAGGAACTTTACAGTAGAGGGGAAAAACCTCTTTTCAGAACCAGACTTTTTTTCAAGCTGTTTTGGGCCATTTCTGTTGGTCCATTCATCATGAATTTTTTACACAATGTAAACAACCGCTGTTGTGTTTAAATTATGTACAAAAGTAAAAATTTATAAAAATGGAGATACATGTTTTTTTGGACAGTGATGATATGCATTGACATTACTGAAAATCGTTCTCGGCTCCAATTTCACATCTAATTTGAAGGTTCAAACTGAGAAGAATGTTTTCATCAAGCTACTGAAAGTAACTTCGCTATATGACTTTGGACACTTCTATGAGATATTGAGAAAAGTAGCTAGGCTGTTCCTTTGGGGAGATCATTTCAAAAAGCTTCACCAACACCCCTCTGCTGTAAGGGATCATCTCAGATCTCAAGGTTACTCATAGCCATGTCTTGTCTAAGAGCAAACTATGCATCAGACCTTTAGAATTCAATGTTTAGTTTCATAACCAAGTGGGTGTTAGGTGCTCCACAAAGTCAACTCTATTAGGTGAGAGTTTGTACAGTTTCTGCAAGAACATGCGAGGTGACATTGCCTTTTCTTCCTCTTTACTGCAAGAAATCCTGTCATAACCAAACAGGCTGATACAGAATTGTGTACATTTTCAATGAGACCACAAATGCATTCATTGCATACACTCATCAACAAAAAAATTGTTGCACAAATAGTTGCACCCAGAAGGAATCAACCGACAGGAATGAAATTTGGTGGGTAGGTTTGACATTGTGAGACATGCAAATGATTCAAGTTTTACGCTAGGCTGCATGTGACATAAGCCCTATCACTGTATCTGACTGACCCAACAGCCACGATTGCGGACATTCAGTGAGCAGTGACGCCCTTCATGAGTCATCCTGTTAGTGCCAGCACCATTGGCAGATGTTTGCACGACACAGGACTACAGGCATGCAGACCGCTACAATGACTGCCCTTGACACCATATCAACATCGCCAAAGACTGCAATGCCAGCTGAATGCCAGCGGGTCATCTTCAATTACGAGTCCCGCTTTTGTCTTGGTGGGGACGACCAACGAATCCGTGTGTGGAGGCACCGTGGTCAGTGCCAAGGTGAACAGTTTGTTGTCACGCGTCACATGTCCAGAAGGCCTGGTGTCACTCCACCTCCACCCCTACCGCAAAATCTGCAGGAACTGTGTGAGAATATTCAAGCTCCATGGGATACATTATCACAGAACACCATTAGGAACCTCTACAACTCCATGCCGAGACATCTGGCATGTTGCATTAGCAAACATGGCTGCCCAATGCCAGACTGAGAGACACTACTTCTGTATGTGTAGCTCAATAAATATTACCCATATCAGTCTAAATTTATCATCGTTTTTTTTCTTTATCTTCCCTCCCAATAGCACTGCAACCCAACACTTAAACTATTCTTCTGATGATGAGTGTATAAACATTCTTACATTTACATCTGTACCTTATGTTGTCTCAGTTACAAGCCTTGTTGAGGAGTTACTAATTCCTCTCATGTAAGAGAGTAGTAGCAGATGGGTGTAATAAGGACTACATGCTGTACTGGAATGGCATTTGATGGCCACTGGGAATTGCATCCCTTTCTATACAGCTAGGGTTATTTCTCTTTGGTCTTCAGCGTCAAGCAAGAAAGAAAAAGTGCTGATTCAGGAATATTAGTTTAAAGAACAGTCAAAGCACTGATAAGAGGATCTTTGTTGTTAATGTACTGGGGTCATTAAAACAATTTGTTTCAGTATAATGATCCTGCTTTGGAAGCATTGCCAGACGAGGCCTGTGATGTTGAAACAAATTGATTTCACTCAAATATGTGGCATATAGTAGAATATTTTAACCTACTTTATGCTCCTGAAGCCTCCATAAAACATCAGGTGTGAAATGGTGAACAAGTGTGAATATGCCATAAATATGGATGAACTGCATGCTTGACCTAGCGGTTCTATACAATAGGGACTAGGGATTCTCTTTGAGCGGATAAATATTTCATCCTAACAATACTTTTTTTTACTCATCGTAAAATATTAATGTCAGAGCTGCAACAATAGCTCCAATATATGGCCTGAAAATGTACTCTAATCTCATTGAGTATTCAAAATCCACTTTGGCCGGATTCTCAGTAGCTGACGCAAAGTAACTCATTCAGCTAACAGCTGATAATCCAATGAAGCCAAAGGGATGTGAATAGAAGTATCTCTGTCAGACTAAAGTTTACATGAGGTCAAATATGTGTGTCCCCCCTTTCTTTTCCCCTCTTATGCCAAGAGAGAAGAGCGGTCAGGACTAATTTGCTGTAATGCTGCACCCTGCTGTACGTTGTAAGACACAGCAGCCAATCTAGGCCACAAATGAGCACTAAAACTAACAGGATTTAACCAGGAAGACACTTTACATAAGCACTGACTCATCTAGCTTTGTCACCTGTCTCACCTATGCTATTTTAAGTTTAGACAGTCTACAGAAATGAATTGAAGTTGCCTTCAGTTCAGTTAGGTAAGACAGTAATTAAACCTCTCGACGGGTCCAAACATACATTACGCAGTTCTGACTTAAGAATAGCTCGATTTGAATTGTAGTACACGTACCCGCTGAATAATAGGCCTCGGGCTGGGGTTTCAAGGGGTTAACATCTGTAATAAGACGTACATGTATGCCATTAATCATTCATATGTGTTTTGAGGGCACCAGAAATTCATGTCTGCTGGATGTGTTCCCTCCTTTCATGCATATTGCATCTGCTCGCAGCTGAGTGGAAGGCGAAGGAATTCTAACACCTCAATCCATTCTTGTCTAAATGCAAGATGCATGCCCCCAAAACCTCTGAGCGCTCTGTTATGTGTTTCCCGTGTGTGTATGTGGCGCAGCCGGCCTCAAACCTCAGCCTTTTGCATGCTCCAGTCTTTGCTCTAAAAGCTACACTGAAATCTCAGTAAAGCAATCTGCTACAGGACAAATATGCTCCTGTACTAGCTCTATTTAAATGCTTGTAAGAATGTGCCTCTGCATCTGTATTATAAAAGTATGCCCTGTTCTAATGGAGATGAAATGGAGTGAAAATATGATAGCTGTCATTGGTAATAAGAGCAGAAATGCTACAACAGATATCGGAAAAAATAACAGATCAGATTCTGTGACATGTCCAAGTGAAATGTGAAAGTACTCTCATAATCAAAAGAATGGCTGCACCCAGAAGGAAGTGTCGGATTGCATTACTATTGGGTAAGAAGATAAAGGTTACCAGGAACAATAAATGATTATAAATTTAGCCTGATATGGGCCATATTTACTAAGCTACACATACATGTCCTGTGATAAACCATCCCATGCAGCTTGAATATTCTCACACAGTTCTTGCAGATTTAGTGGTAGGGGTGGAGGTGGAGTGACGCAATGCCTTCTGGATGTGTGAAGCATGACAACAAACTATTCATCTTGGTTCTGACCACGGTGCCTCCACACACAGGTTCGTTGGTCATCTCCACCAAGAGAAAAGCAGAACTCATCTGAAGATGACCTTCTGACATTCTGAGTCACTCCATGACAGTCTGGCACAACAACATTGCAGTCTTTGGTGACGTTGATGTGGTGTTAAGGGCAGTTGTCATAACGAACTGTGTGCATGTCATCCTGCCAATGGAGCTGGCAGTAACAGGATGACTCATGGAGGACATCACTGCGATAAGGCCCGTCCGTACTTTTGTCACGTGTGGCCGAGCGTAAAACTTGAATCATTCGCATGTCTCACAATGTGAAACCTACCCACATTCCTGTCGGTTCATTCCTTCTGGGTGCAACTATCTGTGCAATTATCCTTTTGATGATGAGTGTATAAACATGTATGAACTGATATTCTCCAATAAGGACAGATTGTGGTGGTGTCTAAGACTATCCGTTGTACATGGCGTTAAGGTTAAGGTCTTATGTTTTGATGCTGAAATGAATAACAATTAATAACAGTTAGCAAAGTTTGCACTTTGGTCTAATGCAGTGTTTCTCAACCCTGGTCACCCTGCCCAGCACATTTCAGTGCTTTCCCTGCTCCCATCACACCTGATTCAACTTACTAGCTCTTTAACAAGCCCTTTCAGAGTTGCAGGGGGTGTGTTAATGCAGGGAATCCGCTAAAATGTGCAGGGCATGATGTCTCCAGGACCAGGGCTGAGAAACACTGGCCTTATGCATTGTTTTGAAGCTTTTAGGCAATATTTACAAGCCAGTAAAGTATTCAACATGTCATAGTCATGTAAGGACAGTGGGTGAATGTTCCTGTAAGGTTTGCCTATAATAATAACCTTGCAAACCAATGGTTTGCCTAATACATACCTCACTACAGTGTCGCTATATAGCCTGCTATATGAAATGAAATGGCGTGACGTGTTTCTGTGCTTGAAATGCGACTTGAAATGAGACTTTTAGCCCAACTCAAGAACTATAGAGCAGTAACAACTGCACTGTTATTTTGAATGTACTTTGTAGGCTACACTGAGTTCTGTACGCTGTAGAGAAGTAACCGAATATGAATAGGCTAGATTATTCAGGATGAGCACATGCATTCTAATGCATTCTACATGGCTGGGAATACAGATGTGAATAGATGGTGCACTGTTTGAGCTGTTTATTTGTTTTACCGGCACAAAAAGTTTTGCACTGAGGTTCCTCCGAAAGTTATTATCTGCACAAAACAACCTGCAACACAGTTATTTTTATACCCAGGCCAGCTGCATGTTTTTTATACTGAAATAACTTTAAAATGTTACAAGCAAGTAAACCCGCTGTCCTCTTGTTCAAGGACTGTAGATTAATTGGACACGATTAACAGGTGCTACAAGTTACAGAATAGCATGGAGAAAAGCAAAACTGCACTAGACAACAAATTTCTTAATAAAGCAAGGTAAAGTACTTCATTTAATATGTCTCACTTTTAAAACTTAGTTGATTTAATGAGGGCAAAAGGTGGATAATACCGTTGCTGGTGACATGCCATCTCCCTACTTCCTTTCATTGAAACAAAATCTTTTCATAACATGAAATCATTAAGGAAGCGCAGAGCATGAGTTGACCTTCATGGACGTAATCACGACTGCAGGACTAAGTATGAGTGGGCAGTCTCAGTCCAGATGATCTCTGTCTGCCTATCGTAATATCTGCCTGCCAACAGGATCTGTCACCACTTGGGTGCCACATGACTTTAGTAAAAACTCATTGCTCAGCGAATCAATGCCTCCCCTAATGTCCAAGGATGAGCCTGTGAGAATTCAAGGTCATCCAGAAAGAGTTTACTCTTTCATCCTCATTAGCGTGTGTGGTAAGTTATACCAGTGGTTAATAAGACTTACCTATATGCCTTAAAGGCAGTAGCAACAGGTGATACATCTCATATAGCATAGTGTGCACATGCTGTAGAAAGCAGTTTTGGCCCTGTTTATTATGCTGCATGAAAAGTCCACTGATATTTAATGTATTACTGATTAAAAAATGATGACTGAGGCTGTAAACGGATGACAGATGTCCGTTTTAATCTGTCCATAGCCTCGCCGAGTCCACCTGATGACGTTTCCTGGCACCTCACTCGTCAAAACGGGTACTTATTGCAGGGCGTTATTTTTTTACCACCAGTATTCCGTAGCCACGCCTCCTGTTCTAGGATTGGCTAATAGCGTCGCGGATCCGGTTGTAGGCGTGGCTAGCAGTTCATACTCGTAAGCAGTCCGCCTTTGAAACACCGTTAGCCAATTCTAGCTCCAGGGGCCGGTAAGCTATTAACCAATCGTAGTTCGGGGGCGGGGCTACGGAATACGGGTGGAGGAAAAGGCAACGGTGCCACAGGGCAGAGATTTGAACAGGCGGCCGGCTGTCACTTGTGCTACAGTCAACACAGAGTGAACTCGATTTGACAGACATGTAGTTTACATTATACCAGCAGTGTCCGGTCGAGTATGCGAACTTTGTGTCTGAAAATGTTGACTGGAGCACCAACATGCAGGTTTTAGTCGAATTTGGCCTATATCCTTTAAGCAGTGAAGGTGACTCCTGAAACTTCTGTGGACAACAATATAGTTGCCGTGTAATTTAGGCTGGCGCGCGCTCCCTCTCCGATGAGAAGCTAAGCTAATCGCTAAAATATGACCACTCCAGCTCAAAATGCGACCAACTCATGGACAGTCAGAGTATCTACGGTGGGTGAACTTCAAGGGAAAACGCAGCCAGGACTGGAGATGCCAGACTTGCCAAGTGGAAGCAGGAAGAAAAGCTCGCCGTCTTTGGCCCGAAACCCGGCTCCTGTGGACGGTACCCGGCTCTCTCCGGAGGGCTTCCCAGCGGGAACGGTTATCACCCAGCGACGAGCATCTCACCTGTACGGCGGGGGCTATGGTCACCGCATGTCGGTTTACAGCACTACCCGGCCTGTCCTCACTCGAGCTTACTTCCAGGGACGCGTGTATAACTTTTTGGAAAGACCTTCAGGCTGGAAATGCTTCGTCTATCACTTCACAGTGTAAGTGACTCACATTTAGGGGCTGGGCGATATGACGGTATATCGCTGTATCGCAATATGGGAGTTTTGAACTCCATTGATCTTTCACAATTTAATTCAGTGTGTTGAAAGGTAAACATGAGTTGTAGAGAAACATGTGGTGAGGTGATAGTAATGACATTTCTGTTTCCTTTTATCTTTTATCTGGTTCCTTAATATGTTTTTCTACAGTAATCATCAGTAAGCATCAAGCCACTCTAAATGAATCTGTTTCTTAGTTGTTTCATTATGCAGTAATGTTGGCTCTAGTTACATACCAAACAGTATTGAAATATAAACAATTTATGCTAAAACAAAATATTCCAGAATTATTCTGAATCCAAATCTGTCCCACATTTCCCATGTTCATCTGGCCCGCTTGCTGCATGGATTGCAAGATGTGGGCCACATACGCACCAGATTAGGGCCATACATTGGCCAAAAGTAGCCAACTCTGCTATATCTCTGCCAGAAGTGGACCAGACCTGTTTCTGAACATGTGGGCACATGAGTTTTATATATGTGGAGCAGTTTTGGCACATTCAGTTTTCTAGTAGGCAGTGTTGCTGTATTTATGCCAGAAGTGGTCCAAGTCCTGTGGGACAGATGGGCCAAATGCATATTTTCAATATATGGGCTACCATTGGCTCACTGCAGATCATGCAGACTTTTGCCAATGCCAAAAATGGGCCAGCAGTACAACCCATGTGCTGCGTACATGTACACATCCATAATTACCCGGCAGTCTGTCATTTTAACTGTCTACGTGCAAACCTCAAGCCGGAAAAAGAGGATACACTCATCTTCTTGACCTGGACCTCAATTTCTAGATAATATTAGCAATTTAAATCTCAATTCTAAACAACAGTGGTGAGAATAAATCACAATTAGATATTTTTCCCAAATAATTCAGGAGCCATCTAGTTTTGTCATGAAAGATGGAAAATGAGGGATATCTGTGATGCAATTTTGAAATTCCGCTATAGCTTTGAACATTTTTTCCCTTTAATATTTTGATCATTTTAATTATCAAAATAAAATAAATTACTGAATTCATTTCCTTATTTAAATTGTTATAAATTAAGTGTATATAATGTGTGAGTACTTCCACATGAATTCCTGGGTGCATGTTTCCTTAAAAAATGGTTTGCTTATTTTACCCAGTTGTTTAAAGATAACTGTCTGAATCCCAGTAATGCTTAAAGCCCATAAGAGCATAAAAACCTGCTCATTAGGATGTAGTGTTGTGCCGTATATGAAGGGCTAAATTACTAAAGCATCTGGCAGCATTTTTTAATATGGCATTATAGGTGCACTGTGTCTGCTCCAATTGAACTTTAGAAGAACTGAACATCATGGTATACATTATGGTAAACATCTACATTCGGGAATGCAAAATTAGCAAGGTAGAAAAGCCATAAATGATTATTTATTATTCAATATGGATTACAGAGTATAGATAATATATGTAATATTGTCTCTAATAAATATTAACCTATTAATGCATGTATCTGAAATGTTCTGTCACATACAGGGGAATTCCATATGTTTTTCAAAACTAATTGAATCATTGAGATGTAAACAAAATGATTCACAGTGGTTTGATGTGAAATGGTTAATTGCTGAGAAGCTTACTGACTCTGATTTCTTTACACTGGTGGTGATAGGAACCAGAGATTGTGATGTCTATGATGATATCTGTCATCAAACCATCAGTGAACCTGCATGTCTCTTGTGCTAATCTGTATAAAGTTGATGATGGTAAAAGACAGATAAATTAATGTTTCTTTGGGGGTTATTTTGCTTCACAACACACTGCATATACCCCTCCACCATGAATGGTATTTTAGGCCAAGCTTTTCTCTCCAAACTATTATTAAACAACATCTGAGCCATCAGGCATCCTATTCATAACTAGTTTATCTAATAACTTTTGGTGAGGGAGCTTTTAAGGACATTACTCTTCTGACTTCTGGTTTTATCACTGACAGCATGAATGATTCTGGGTCGGGATGTTTCTTTAGAACCAGGCATTTCACATCAACCTGCTCTGAATGCCTTTTGCTGACATATTGATGTCATTTAATTATGCAGACAATATGAAAATACATGGAATTCCTCTGTAATTTGCACTTGCTGTATTCTGTTCAGGCTTTTAGGCTGTGTTCAGGCTCCAGGCAAATCAGATTCGTTTCTCAAATCAGATCTTTTGAGACGACTGTCTGCACTGCTATTTGCAAGTGATCAGATCAGATTTGTGTGTCCAGACATCACCAACCTATCTGCATGGGTTGCTGTGACAACTGTATAGGCTACGATGGTGACATGGTTTTCGTACGTGGATGCAGGAGAGATGCAGGTGCATCATCTCACCCTGCAAACATTCGCTCTCAATTCGATCTCAATTCACAGACGGTTGTACCCTTCCATAGTGTGTACATGTAAAAATTCTCTGGCATAAGCAAGAATCTTTGGCTCTTCCATCACTCTGGATTTGACATTGTGATTGTTTGGTGTGTTGCAAGTGATGCAAAAAGGCACTTCGAAATCTGATTGGAAATGCATTGCAAACCAGCTCCAAATGTGGCTTGGATCTGATTTGCACAGGTCGGATTTCATGTGTTTTTGCTGTCAGTACTGTAGTACAAATCGGATTTGGGCTGGTAATCTGTACAAGCCCTGGGTCATACAGGACTACTGATTTTTAACAAAACAGTAAATCGTAATTTGATTGTGAGCTAACATGATAAATACAAACAATTTCATCAGTTCAAGCCAAACTGGACTATTCTGTGCCATTTTCTCGTCAGATGAACATTGTTGAACATGAGTGATATAAGCCTTTAACCCCAGTTTAGCTTTTAACTGAAAGTCAGGGTGCTAAACATCTCTTTGCCAGTGTCAGAATTGCAGTCTGAACAAGCATTTTAGTTCAGAGCCTGTGAAATGTCTGGAACATAATACAATGCAGCTAATAAAATTACCTAGCCACTGTCTGTTCAAGTAGACAAACAAGCAAGGCACTCCAAGAACCTATCTGTCAGATAAGAGTCGACTCGCAGGTGGCAGTCCAGAAGGAGCGGCGCACCCTGTCGCTGAGTGTGATGAGGCTTGTTTCCAGTTTCAGAAGCGAGCTTGGTTGAGGACGGGATGTGTAGAGGAATGCTCAGAATGAAGGCACCGGCTGCCTGTCATGTTTTCTATCTCCAGCAGGAGTGGAGGTGATAATGGCCAGCTAAACTTGGCTGCAGGGGGCTGCCCTCTGGAGCCCAGCAACCCTGCGGGGCCTGCTAACCCTGTGACTCAGTGGTGTCGGGAAAAGATGGCAGAAGGTTGGTGCGCGTTGTACCTGTCTGCCGTGTGTAGGCTCCATTGATAACACATCCGGTGGGTGGTTGGACTGTTACAAGATTGCTTTTAAAGTGCTGGTTTGATCTTCAATGCTCCTGGGAAGGTTTTGTATTGCATTCCTCAACGATCGATGGATTAAGAGCTCTCTCCAACCTCTCGAATGCTTTGCACTTCAAACGTTTAAAAATTTCAAGTCATGTCTCAAGAGTTACATTGTGTCGTAATCCTTTTAGGAGGAGAATAGAAAATAGGAGTCGGGAGGAGGGAAAATAAAGAAGTAGGAAGAGAACTGATAGTAAGAGAGAGTGATGGCTGTGCTATTGGATGTCGCATGTAAAGTTGCTATGCTGCAGTGAGGGTTTAAAGGAATGGTTAACCAAAAATCACACAATTCCTCCCTCACATCCTTTGGTGTCTTGTGGTCACTTTTTTAGATGTGTGGAAAAAGTGAATGTTTTGATATTCAGTTATTCATGTCAATCGGTAATCATATAATAAGTGATTTTTTGGCTTAAATATAGCCTGTAAATGTGAAGAGCAGGAACAATAAAATGTTTGGATCTAACAACTGAACTGTACTGGTGAACTGTTCACCAAGAGATTGATTACCACTGGGGCTGGGAGATTTATTGTTTTTATATCAAAATCGCAGTTTGAAAGAGTGCAATTTTCAAATTGCAGGAGTTACAATTATTATAATAGCCTATATTAACAACTACCTTCCCTTCTCAAATGTTGAAAGTAATAGCTTGCATCTTGTGAACCAACTACAGATGATTTAGACCAGTCAGAATAACCCATATGCTGTGTACATTAGTTTTTATAGACTAAAATTTATAGAAAATTATCACAGTTTACATCGTAATTGCAACATTGGTCAGAAAGATCGCAATTTGATATGTTGCTCATATCGTTCAACCCTAATTACCACCATGGAAACATGAAGTCCTTTGCTGTAAATACAGTCAAGTAATATACAATAGCTAAATATGTTATATGTTATAATAAATATGTTGATTAATGTGCCAGTGGCAGCCACATTTAACTGTGTTTCGCATGGATAATTATTTCAGAACGTGCTTAAAGCAGTTTAAAACTGATGCACTGTGATGCTGTGTAATTTTTTTTATGATGCATGAACCCAAAAATCAGGCTGGCCACTCAGAGCTCCATTGCCATGGTTGCAGGTAGGGCTGCACAATATTGGAAAAGACTGACATTGCAAATATATATTGCAATGGAAAAAATTATACAGGAACTAGATGACTTGAACAGCGTTATTTAAACATGGTAAAATAATGATAAAAAAGCTGAGAAATTACTTTTTAACCTTTTTTGTGATTGTGACATTAAACCTCAATAATTTTCAATGCTCAATAAGTTTCAGCGCACCAAAAGCAAAAGCAGGTGAGCGTTGTGACTACTCTGCTCTGTGTATTCCAGAAGCCTTCTTATGTATCAAGCAGCAAAAAAAGTTGTAGCATGACTCACGATGTGAGTATTGCACATGTGCATATTGCAGTGGCGATGCTGAAGCGATATATTGTGCAACCCTAGTTGCAGGTCAAACAAACATGCATCTGGATGGTGGCAGAATTCATCTTGTTTGTGGCAGAGCACAATACAGCACAGCTAGCACACGCTGACTATAAAAATGCAGAGGTTAAGGAAAAGCAATTGTATATAACTGAGCTTCTTCACTTCTTTTTAATGAGAGGACCAACAAGCAGAACCAGAGCCACAAATTCCATGACAGACAGCCAGGAAAACTACCTCCAGAATCACTCATTATGCAGGTTCACGTTAGGGGCAGTGGAACTCCCTGTGTTGTTGTCTTTTTGTGAAATAAGATGTACCCAGTGCATGCATCGTTTAGTTACATTGTTTAAAGAAAAGAAAAGTTTCCAGAGTCTTTTAGACAGAAAAACACTTTGGACTTGATTTGAAGGTCCCAGTGCGATAAAAATCCTATCTGTGATTTGTCCATTAAAAACGTTCTTGGTGTGAATAGGTCTGTGGGCTTGTGGCTTGAAGAAGACATCTTTTTATGGCATGGATTGCATAATGGAAAAAGAGAGCGAGAATAGCGAGGGCCAAACTGAAGAGACAGGCCAAACAAAGAAAACAACAAAGCGTTCAAGGCTCAGGATCATTTTGAGCTCTGTACAGTGTGTCTGTTTTGAAACCAAAGTAGCGCACCACAATAGCATAACATCACTGCTTCAGCATCTCAGTAGAAACATCCAATTTACATATCCAGTCCACAGACCAGGTCAGACACAAGACATCAATTTTTAATGTAAAGCATGTATGTTAATTACAGCTATATGTAATGGCTAGTTAGGAACATAAATTAATATAATAGCTAGTTATGGCGTCCATAAGATAGCTAAACTTTAAATTTATGTTGTTGTTAAGATGACAGTCACACACACACCCATACCCTCCTCACTGTGATGCATAAAATACCCCAGAAAGCAAAGTATCAGGTGGTGTAAGTAGAAATTGGAGCCAGCAGCTATATTTAGTTTATACAGCAGGTCAATACAGCAGGTGTATTCAGTTCAGTCTGATTGCAGTGAGTAGGGTCACCAGGTATATTCAGTTTAGTCTAATTGCAGTGAGTAGGGTCAGCAGGTATATTCAGTTTAGTCTAATTGCAGTGAGTAGGGTCAGCAGATATATTCAGTTTAGTCTGATTGCACTTAGCGGTGTCAGCAGGTATATTCTGTTTAGTCTGATTGTAGTTATTAAGGTCATCAGGTGTAGGGGCATCCCTTAAACATAGAAAACAAATATACATTTATCCAGATCGTAATGTAGCACTTAAATGCATTAAATGGGTTTAGTTTTGTTATTGTGTGCCATGTTATCAGTACAATCAATTAGTTGCTCATTTTAGGGGCTTGTCTTGTATACTGTTTTGTATATTTACTATTGCTTTTTAAAATGTTTTTCTTATTAGATTCTATTAAACTCTATTAATCAAATTGAATAATCTGGATAGTTTGAGTTGTCAGAGCTCTGGCAAGGAGGAAAAACTACCATTTATTGACCAACATCTGAACCAACAGCATGGTGGTTTGGTGGCAAACTAATTCGGAAATACGTTGCATGTGACTGCTTTATACTTTATATTATAACTATCAGCCATAATTTCTTATCTATCTGATCCATAATGTCAAATAAATGTTTAGCACACAAGACTTCTTTTATGGCAGCCTGAACTAAATATGCAGACTTCCAACATCAGACATGTCGTGGCTGATCCACTATGTTTGAGGTAAGAGGATAATTGTGTAAATGCGATTTTTCAGTGAACCCGTCAAGTGCAGTCTTCTCCCTTGTGTGAGGGTGTATGAGTGGGAGGCAGGCAAGGCAAGGCAAGGCTAGCCAACAATGTGCACTTGCTTATCACTGCTCCAAAGGCAGCAAAGCCAGGGCTGCAGGGGGGATGAAAGGCACTTATCATTAAAGCATGACCACTCTGTTTGTGTGTTTGTGCATTTCTGTGTGTGTCTGTGCCCTAGTGCATGCACAAACGGTTGTGTGCATTTGTGTGTACGTGCGCACCCATGACCTCTAGGTGTGGATAAATCTAATTATTGTTCCCAGTACATTCTTTATTGTCATCTGTATAACAGTGTGTGATACAAGACAGAGTGGCATGTCTCCTGTTGTCATGTGAGGCTCGCACTAGGCACCAAGAGTGACCAAAAGAAAGGAGACGGACGAGTGGAACCAAGATAAGACAGTGGATTGGACAAGTGGAAGAAGACAATGTAGTCCGTGTTATAAACAGTGTTGGCAGTGCTATGATGACCATTACAGCAAAAACCTTCACACAGTAGTTCACACGTAGTTGCAACATGCACGTGAGGCATTAAAGGTGCCATAGAATGCATCTCTCTGGAGCTTTTAGTCAGTGTGATCAAAGCCCTGATGTGGTTTCACATGGCCATTTACAGTCCTATGATTTGATCCTAGAAAGAAACAAGCTTTTTTAGTCAGCTCATGAATAATTTGATGAGCTCTGCTCTGATTGGCTGGTTTACAGTGAGACACCACAATGATCGCACAAAAGCAACATGTCACAACAGACACAGACAGGAAAATAAAATGAACCTCAGAGTAAATAAGCTAGGTCATCGGACTATTTAGTGTGCTATGCTGATGTTAGTTACTTGGAGCCTGAAGCTAGTTAATGTTCCTATACTAGCTACTTGCTTTTGATCTCAGCATCGACACAAAGTAATTTAAAGTTGTTACTCACTATGAAACTTTCAGTTTGAAATGATCTACTTTAACCAGCAAACAGTTGCTAGTTACAGGTTGCTGTTGGGGTTGTGATGCCAGGAAAGGTGGCTGCTCCTCTCTTCAGTTTGTTCAGTGTCAAATGCTGAGGAAAACCTGCTCCATATATTGCCCAAGGTTTGAGAAACTCTACAGAGTGAAAAGTGCCAAGCAAACAAACAGCTCTGGATTAAAGTTGTCTAGGATCTTGTTAAAGATGTGGGAGCTGAACTCGGCTTCCTATTTGCCAGCATGTTTGGCAGCTTTTCTGTACCACCTTAAGTGGTGTTGCAGTTACATTCCGATGCGTGTAGAAGTGGTAGCATTTAAGGTGGAAAGGAACATTTAATTAAGAAGCTGGTGAATAAGAAGCCAACTTAAAATATATTACTTAAAACTCTGTCAACCTGCTCAAACCGCATCCAGGTCTTCATCAAGGTTGTACAGGTGGGTTAGAGCACAGTATGACTTACTGTGAACTATAAAATTAAACAAAAGTGTGGGGAGCCACTTCAGACGTCAGGGTATGCATTGACAAACCACCTTGGGAGTAGGAGTGCTGATCTAGAATCAGTATTTGTGACAATGGGTGTCATAAATATGAAGGAATCTGATGCAAATTCAGTGCTGTTTCGTGAAAACCAGCCCTGCTGTTGCTTGAAGTAGGGATGCACAGTAGTCACATTACAGGATGTGTGATGTCAAATAAGGTAAATTAAATGAAGCATGTCACACTACAACTTTTTTGCGGCTTGATATAAAAAGAAAACTTGCACAGTTTTCATTTTCCATGGGTGATATATAAGAGAAGCCTGCCTGATATAATTCACTCTGATTTAAGAGGTTTTTGGATTATTATTTGCAGCTGTTCTGTTTTACAAAATCACACCAATCATTTTAGAATCCTGCATTTTACATATCACAATAAATACCACAGAACAAAATTATTGCAATGCCAGATTCAATTTATCCCAGATTCTTTGTTTCCTATAGTTCATAGCAAGTCATACTGTGTTCAAAGCCCTCATTGGCACACCTGCACAATGTTAATAAAGACCAGGATGCAGTTTGAGTGCACTGAGAAAAGTTTTGGGGAATGTATTTATTATTTATATGGGCTATTTAGATGACTATTGAGTTCTAGTGTTTGTCAGCAATGTTAGTCTCGTAACTCCCGAAAAAACAAAACGAGCAAAATTTGGGCTCAAAACATGTCCTGGGTGATCGACTATATCTGGGGTAATTGGCAAACTGGGTAAACTAGATATTTCACGATTGCTTGAACGATTTGTATTAACATTTCAAGAGTAAAAGAGAATAAATCAATAACCATGTGTATTATGTACAATTATGCCACAGGCTATTTAAAATTGAATTAGTCTCAGTAGCTCTCTGTCAGTTCTCTTTCTCAGCATGCCGGTTATTGTCTTCTGAAGCATACTTGTTAATTATTGCTGATATATATGATTACGCGTTTTTGTAGTTTTCCCCCCTGTTGTATGTCTAATGATGTTTCTTTCCTGTTGACTCACATGAATGGCTATAAATGAATTTGAAATATCACAGCCGAATAACACAGACGGCTCTGAACTCTTCTACATTTAATTTATTTGGTTTGTTGCTCTTATGAAACTGCTCCTGATTTCACATGTTCAGTGTGCAGACCTTGCTGAGAACTGCTGTCCTCCTCATAACAAAACTATCCTTTTTATCCCTTTTTTTCTTGAAAAGCCCAGCAGATTGTTACTGCGCTTTCTGTTGTGTCCCTCGATAGTCATCAGTGCTCTTGCTGCAGCATGGCCCTGCTGAAGGCCACACGGGCCCAGGTTCACGGGTTCTCAATGGCAATGATTGTTATAATGACTCCCATGAAGATGGAGGTTTTTGACAGCCAGCCATATCCCCATAGGCTGTGTTTCTTTACATCTCTGACCCCTCCCTATGCGTCTGTGCTGACAGGTGACAGGTGGCCTTTCTTTTGTCGTTTCAGCAGCTGTGCCACATGCTGTCTGGTTTTGTTTGTTTGTTTTTTATTGTTGCCACGTTCTTGTAATTGCATGAATAAGACAGTTTTGTGTTAGCTAATTTGCCGCCACCTTTCCCAAAAAGTCATGCTGTAGAAGAGACCTAGTTCAGCTTGTACAGCTTGTAATTGTGGGCTCACTGTCCAGAACATACAAAACTAACATGCCAGTATATAGTTTGTACAAATCAGATGAGTTTACGATTGTGATGGCTTGTATATGATGGTGTGAATGCAGTTTGTGTCAGGTTTTGTGAACTGTTTCCCAAACAGTTAAGCCATTACATCTAGAGTACATCTAGAGTGTTAACATCCAATCCTTACGTAATATATTCCGTAATATCTGTCTGGCCTGCCTGTGATTTTTAGAGGACTAATGAAAAAAAAAAATGGTGGGGTTTGCACAGTCTGCGCCCCTGTCAGATTAATGACGTAGTTGCTGTAGGAAAAAACACCCTTATCACTCAAAAAGAAAACAGCTTTATCTTAAGTATTGAGACGTTACAGCAGAGTTTTGTTGGTCCAGCCATACAGCAGTGCAGGTGACCTTGTAGGAGGGCAGCACAGTGATGTGTTTAACCTCAAACCCTCTGTTTTCAAATACATCTGGACTTTACTCTTAGTCCAGTAGATAAGCTCCAAAATCATTCGCTGTTGTATGACAGTGTTAGTTTATATGCACCTAGACCAACGTTAAGGGTAAAATTCGCACTGGCCACTGTGGCCACCAAGCCAATGGCAACATACAGCAAACCATGTATTTTTCTGCAAATGCTAATGCCCAGTAACCCCGGTTAATTCAACCATATATTCAGAGATTATGAATATGTATGTCCTTGAAGTTAATTCAGAGCAGTTTAATGTGAAATGTTTAATTGTGCTGAAACTTACATACTTAGACTTACAGTGCTGGCAATAGGTCACAATGTCTACAACACATTGTATGTCTACAACACAAAACAAGTATTTGATTTACTACCCAAAGCCACCAGTGAATCTATGCATGAGTTTTTATATGTAATATGAATGATGGTAAAATAGTCATAAATATAAAGGAATAAGTTTTATTTGAGGACTATTTTGCCTTACAACAGCCTGTATGTGTACCTCCACCATGAATGGTTTAAAATAAGCGTATAGAACAGAAGCTTATCACAAAACTGTTATATAACAATGTCTGGGTGGCCAGACAGTGTATTTAAAAAGAAATGCATGTAAGAACTTCCTGAGAGGGTGCTTTTAGAGACTCCTCAGACATCAGATCATGTCACCACCTCTCTGAACAATTATGAGTAATTCTGAACCCTGAACTCTGAACAATTCAGAGTAAGTTTTTCTAAAACAAAGCTTTTTTACCACACCATTCTGAATGACTTGTTTATGTCTCAACCGTTTATACAATACTTCAATGGTATTTATAAGTTGTAAAGTCTCAAAACTTGATTAAGTTATTAATGCTTTGTTGTTTGGGCCAGTTAGGCAGGTCTTTAGAAATCAGCTGATGACAATTCCGTAGTGTGAGAAATCCTTTAAACCTTTGAAAATACTCTACAATCCTTATCCTAACACATGGGCTCCTCTAAGCAGCTGGCTGAGGATTTGAAAATTGATTCCTACAAAACAGAGAAAGCCTATAAAAAGATATCAGAGGGACTAGACTAGAACATAGTAGCTGTTTCATATAAATAGCAATGCACTGTATTTACTTTCTGTGTTGTGTTGAAAATGAATCTTCAAGGAACTTACTAAAATCACTTATATTGAAAGGACAAATTTAAAGGCAAAAGATTATAAGGTGATCTCTCTTTACTAATACCAGTTGGAGCAGAACGCTAACTAATTAACTAACTTCTACAACTAAGTTGGGTAAAATTGATGAAATTTGCATACAGACTGTCCACCCTTAGGTCCAGACTCCAGGAAGGCCGCAGTTTAACATTCTTCCTAATTTAAAACATCTGATTCAACTTA
Organism: Semaprochilodus insignis; assembly: GCA_034552555.1. NCBI lineage: Eukaryota > Metazoa > Chordata > Actinopteri > Characiformes > Prochilodontidae > Semaprochilodus > Semaprochilodus insignis. The sequence continues at coordinate 9,984,723 of CM067498.1, forward strand.
TCAATTAATACTCATGAGTGCGTGAACACTTTAATATGGGGGCCATTATAATGTCTTTGTAATGGGCTTATTAAGCCTTAACAAGCCAACAGTTGATAATTAAGTGCCTGTTTATTATAACAGTATTCAGCAGTGAAGGGAAATGAATCATTTTCCAGAGCACTTGCCATTCTCTTGTTACCAAGCTTGTAGGTGTTAATTAACTGGCGCTATTACTACTATTATTAAGCATTAAGTATTATACATTATGATCGTTTGCACAACATTTTAGGTGTCCATTAAATATACTTACCTTATTAAGCCAATAACCAGTAATTAATCTATCAAGATAATAACTACTGATCAGCTGGCTGGCCATTTCTATGGTATTCAGCAGGAAGTAGGGTCAATGAAGCATTACCCAGAGCACTTGTAAGACTGAGGCTAAGAGTGACCGTGGCAAGTGAGTCAAAGCCAAATTAAAAAAACCCTGAAATGTCTTTGTAGTTCAGGTCACATGCATTATACATGTTAGATATCATAATGCTGAATTAATAAATAATATGAGATCATCAGTCTATCTTAGCATTGTGAGCATGTTTACACCATGCATAAACATGTGTTTGGATCAGATCTGGATGAACTTAAAAGTGTTACCAGTTTAACCAAATGAGATCTGACTGTACGTTCCCCGTGTAAAACGCACATCAACACATCTGTCATTTGCATTTTGCTTTTGTTCACCCTTTCCCTCCTTGCAAGTGGACACGTTCAGCTTGGACATTTTCATTGGCCTAGCATGCATGAATGCTTTTGGTTTGGAGAACTCCAGCCATGCATATCCTCTATCTTTCATCTTCATTGTTTATTCTCTCACCTGCTGGTCAGCGCTCGGCAAACACATTTCTGCTCACGTAATTATATACGGATAGAGAAAATGCGTTCCATTTACATTTATGTTAAATGAGGTCAAGATCTGTCTCTGACCATCTCTGAATACAGTTTAAGTAATCCAATTGCAGTCTGCTTACTGTTCTAAGGTTGTTTGCACCTGGCTTTTCATGTGAAACCCAAACCTGATCCAAACGCAAAATTCATGTTAATGCAAGGTGTAAACAGTAGGTTTTGAAAGCAAATGATTGGTTTTAATCAGAGCATTACAAGTGCTGCTAATTCACCCTACTGCTTAATAATGTAGCAATAAGCAACCAATTAATTTTCAACTATTGCTTTGGTAAAGTTTAATGAGTGCATCATCAGGGCACTATAGTGCACCTTTATACTGAAATGCTACCAGCTGAATTCACAGTGTGAGAGGAGGGAAAGCACAGTTTTCAACAAGGCTATAACTCTCCAGAACCTGACAGTATCACCCCTGCTTTAGTCACTTGGAGGAAAGAGTAATATAAGCTCTTTGACAGGTCTGAGATACATATCTACTAAACTTCAATACACATTGAGGATTATCTTTAAAGATCAGTCCTTCCTCTTAAGAACTGAGAATCCTTCAGAAGACCTACACTTCCTAAAAGTAAGGTCAGGTTGGCGGAACTGAAATTTCCTGTTAGACTGTAGAGCAGATAAGTATTGTTTGAACTACGTCTCTCAGAATGTGTTAGTGAGACTCTGTTGCACCTTTGCTACTTCTACAGTATGGACTCTTGAATATCTGAATGAAAAGATCTAAAGAATTGATTGATACAGTCACTAGTTGTTTGTTGTTCACAATTAGCAGGGCAACAAGCTCAGGGAGGGCGTAAATCATTTGTGAGTAAACCCATGGATGACCCCATCTAGTGGTGCACACAGGCAAATGTTCGCTGGACTTGGTCAATAATTTCCTAAACCTCTTCCATATGGGATGAATAGTGAATTTCCAAGTACCTACGCAGTTTGAGAGAATTGTTTCTATAACAGCATCAGTGCTTATAGGTTCCATTATAGAGTCCCTTGACATCTGTATCGAACCTGATTACTTGACTGGTCCTCTCTAAAGCTGGAAGAGCCCAAAGATGGAGTGATCGTAACATGGGAGGCCTGAACAGTTAAAGAAGACAGTCCTCTTCCTGTCTTCTCTAGTTCTCCTAGGTCCATGAGCTGATGTTATTTGATGCATCTCAAGATGTGGCTGGTTAAAAACTGCTTGCTGCCAACTATCCAATAGCGAACAAAACAAAGACTGTAAAGTTGTCCTGGTGTGATGTCTAGATAATGACGAGATTACAGATCTTCTCTTACAAACCTACATTGACATGCTGTTAAAGTTGATGGGGATTCAGAGTCCAGAGTGGGTTCTTTGGGAGTCTATTGTTTGATCTGAGGCACACTACCTCATCGGGATAGATCTCATGTTGAACTGTGTGGATGATAACTGCTGTGAGTGAGCGCTTCTACAGCCTCATGAACTATAGTGGGGCCATCCCATATGGTGTTATCTTGAGAACAGATGATTTGGATCAGACCAATAGGTTTAGAATTCTAGGTAGAGAACTGTCAAAGAGAGCCGATATGTTTGGAGACTGCTGAGGTCAGAGATGTTGGATTTGATCTGTGATGGGCTGCATCTGCAATTTTTGTTGTCTTCTTTACTTGGGGGCCATCTCCTGGCCAAGTCGGAAATACTGTGCAAGTGAATGAAACAAGATCCCTCATATGGACTGCAGTGATTGACTTTGCTGTAATATATATAGGATTATTCTCTGTATGCGCACAGAGCCTTTGTTGTGGGAGTGTGCTTTTTCTGAGTCTCTGAACTCCACTATTAACATGCACAAACAGCCTCCATCTCTCAGTGTAAATGTATCCAAGTGCCATCTTACTAGCAGCGTGGAAGCTGCATTGAATTTAATGTCTGTCTCAGAAGTAAAGTTTTCAGTCATGTTTTCTGCCGTAACAGCACACAAAGCTCCAGGGACTATAGTGTGCTCAGAATGTAGAGTAACCTTCAACGAATCCAGTTTCATCTGCATCAACAATCTAAAGAAAAGCAATGGCAGCTTCTAGTTTTTTAGAAGTTTCTGAGAAGTCACTGCTATAATGTCTTTTACCTTAGTGACTGCCGCCAATGCAAGTGAATATGGTCTTGGGATCTGCAGGTGCTGCAATTCCAATTGAATGAATGGCTTTCCTTCATCTTATCAACTTGGAAGGTGACGCTTTAGTTCAAGTCCCAGTGGAGGCTGGGGCTGTGCTGCACTGGGAGGGTTTCAGAACCCAGATCCATGCCTTTTAGGCACTGTTGTGGTGTTCGATTGGAAAGGCCTTTATAACCTCTTTGCTGTTGAAAGCTAGTTTGTGTATTTATGTGTTTAATAATGCATCAGATCATCCTGACCTTCCTGAGCTGCCCTTTTAAGGTGTAAATAGTGACCACTAGGGAGGGGCTATTCAATTTTTAACTTATATGCAGTTCAAGATATTTTGATTTTTTTTATCTGTGACCTTTGGTATTTTCATGTACATCTGCCCTTATCGACCATGATGATGTCTCTGCTTAGCAAATGCGTAATAGGGGCTAGTGAGTCAGGGCCCAATTTCCCAGGTGGCATTTGAGTTCTTCTGATCTCAGATTCTGTGGTGCTCAATCAGAGTCAGCATTTGGGCCAGGTACTTCACATTATATACCATTTTGGGGACATGAGTTATTCACAGCTCTCTCAAGGATGTTCTTATTTATGGACAGGCAGAATTCACTATGTTTACTGAGCTAATTTATAGCAGTGTAAGTTAAGTGAATCTGACACTAATCTTCCATGCAAACCTCTCTCAAAAAGAATGTTTTACTTCCCAGTGTTCGTGGAAACAACACAGGTTGAGGTTTTGTGCATGAGAAAATGTACAACGAGTTTAAAGCAAATAACTGTCTCGAGCAAAGGACAGGCCTGGAGCAAAGGTCTTGGACAACGTTCAGCTCTCAGCAGCCTTTAATATTTTTCTTACTACACAAGGCAGCTTGTGTTTTTCATTGCACTGTTTCTCATGTAGGTTGAGAGAAGTAGTTGTTAAGAGAAGCTCACAATGAATATATATTCCACCAGATGGTAGCAGTGAGTAAGGGTAGTTCTGGTGGGAGATATAGAAAGCTTAAAGACGTTGTAATGATGTTGAACATGATACATTTCACAAAATATGCCAGTAGTGTCACCTTTATAAATTGTTGTAAAAACTATGAATACAATGATTATAATTTGACACTTCCCATTCTGCACTTCACTAAATCACAGTATGTGTATTAAAAAAAATACATCAACTTTACATTCACAGAACACACTACACAAAACCACTGCTGGTACACTGTAAAAAAAACATTATGATGTCATGATATTACACAGTTATTTAGCTTAAATCCCCATAACCTGTTAATGTTTATACAGCAGCCTCACAATGAGACATTGCTGCATTTAGGGGTACTGTTTGTTCAGTGCTGTACACAATTTTAAACTGAAAGAAATATCTGTATACAGTTTTGTGATGTGTACTAAGATTAATGATTAATGTCATTTTGTTGGTTCATTTTGCAGGTTTCTTATTGTACTGTCTTGCCTGATCCTTAGTGTGCTGTCTACTATTGATCAATATCAAGCTCTGGCTCAGGAAACACTTTTCTGGGTGGTGAGTTTCACAAATGTGTTATTATTATTATAATTATTATTATTATTATTATTGTTGTTGTTGTTGTTGTTATTGTTGTTGTTGTGTTACTATGTCGTTGCCTGGCAAATGTTACCTTGCATCAATGTGTGTGTAATGTTATAAAAAGAGTGAAGACACTTTAAGGTAAACACATTCCTGTCCAGCAGGTGGCAGCAGTGCACCACATTTACTAACTCTACAACTGCTTTATGGGCTGCAAATGACTCAAAAAAGGGGTTGATGGTTAATGATGTCTTGTATAAATGATTATATGATTAAATGATTATGAGATTGTAATAAATCTCACACGTACTTTTTTATTCCATCAAGTGAAAAGGTTGATCATCATAGAACATGTATGTTTGTAAGACAAACTGCTTACCGAAAACAGATGCCAGATTACATTGCAGTATATCGACTGTGTCCAGGTGTTTATGTTTGTAGTAGGGTATTACTGCATTCTGCCTCTCCAGACCAGTTATTCTTCACACAATTGATTGCTTGGTCAGCTTAATTAATGCAACAGGAGATTCAGGTCTGATCAATATTCCAATCACAGCCTGGTTGGTAATTAAGGTGTATGCAGTTGAGGGCACTGACCCTTGCAAGAGACCATATCAGATATGGTGATAATCAATACTATAGTCAACACTATGGCCTGCTTGCTTGCATGGTCCAGTGCTTTAACGCCATATGCTAACGTTAGCAACTGTTGTCTGACCAATAACACGTCTGTTGTTTTTATATTAAGCTACCCTTTTACGGATCGTAGGACAGAGACAAAAGGAGGAAAGAGAGAATCAATCAGGCCCGGGCTGGCAGGGAAAAGGGAAAAGCAAGGGTTAGAGATTGTAGTGTGGTGACGGGGCGCTGGAGGTTAAAGGTCAGTGCGGCCAGTGGATAATGGGATTAAAGCTATGCGCTGCCTTCATAGGCGACGCGTCGCATCACAAGTTAATGCTGTGGCCTCCGTAGCTTGATGCATGGAAAGATCCTCATGGATTAGCTGGAGCAATGCTTGTTGTTTAAGAGGCCCAGAGTTTAGGCAAGCCTGTAACAGGTGTTCCTGTCTCCGTGTGTGGGGTAAGTCTGCCATCAGATGTCAAGTAGGAAGTTTAACAGTGATCATTATTGTGTACGAATGGGGGCACATCATGGACGAGGATGTTTCTCACAGGAAGTGGAACTGAAGACCTGAACCCCTCCTTTCTTCTCCCCACCCCCTCCAGCACTGCTTGTTTTAATGAGGCCTGGCCTGCTGTATTCGCCTCACAGCTGTTGGGTTGAACAAAGGCAGAAACCAAGCACTTTGCTACCATACTGCAGTGGGTTGAGCTATTCCATCTTCTGTCTAGCCTGTACGATGCTCAGAATTGCTTTGCAAATTGCAGGCAAGTTTTTAACAGTGTTTTTGTGAGTAACTCACCAAATTTCATATTACATGCATATGCAATGCACTAAAGTCATGCACTAAATTATATTTACATCCTGTATCAGTTTGTATCTACTGAGTCTGCACTACTGACTTTTTGTGTGTTCATTCCAATGTCAAGCAATGACTGAACCTGTCACAATTATTACATAATTACTTAATTGCAATTTTTTTGGATGAATTGCAGTTACGCTGATGTTATCCAGTCATTAGATTTCTCAATTATGCAGCAATATGAAAAATGGCAAACACATGGCAAACAAAAGAAAATATTAAAAGCTTTTACTGAGACAAATTATGGGACTCATGAACACTTCTTCATTGCAACAGCCTTTTTTCAAATTTAAAAGAAATTGAAAAAAATATCTAATGGTATTTGCATAAACAAATCTGATCTAGACTGCATTTCTGCCCACAATTCTTGTCTATTTTAATAAGCTACAAGTGAGAAATAATTAGTCAGAGGTACAGGGGAAGATCTGGTGGAAGTTTTTTGGAGCATGTCATATGTATTTGTGTATTGACATCACGTGCACAGGCTCAGACCCCACAAACAGAAGAAACCAAACTTTTGCGATACTTTTGAAAGATTTTTCAACGAGAGCACAAGTCAAGGACATGAGTGAATTATTTACTATTGTGATCACATATTCATCAGTACAATGCTGATTTTTTTTTTTTAAACAACAAGCCAGACCTTCTTTCTGAGCCTGTGCATGTGATGGAAATACATTTCACCATACTTCTACCAAATCAAGTCCCTGTACCTCTGACTTATTATTTCTCATTTGTAGCTTATTAAAATAAACAAGAACTGTGGGCAGAAATGTAGTCTAGATCAGAATTTTGTTAATGTTGTTAATGTCATCAATATTTTTTCATTTCTTTTCAATTTGATGAAAAGCTGTCCAGTCTCATTTAGTGGAAATAAACATCTTTTTAGTAGTTACATTTTAGCCATTACTATGACAAAAGTCCCATGATTTGTCTCAGTAAAAGCAACAAATGTCCGACGTTACACAATGCCAAATGTTACACAACATCAATAACATATTATGTGTTTCCACCAAATCCTACATAGTGTTGCCTTAAGGTCGTCACATATCAGTTCTATGACAGCCTTTGATGCTCAAACTAAGATGATTAGCAAAAATTCTCTCCATCTTATTTTATCTTATGTTTTTGCAAATATGGGCATAAACTATTCATAAGGGCTGCTTTTCAAATCTGTTATTTAGTGCTTAATAATGCATTATCAAGTCCCAATGCAGGTAGCCTTCAAATAAAGTATTACCAAATATACTTTGTATTTTAAGCCTTTGCTGCACTGTATAACCACACTAAGATCTCAACAGGCCTCAGCAGTAGCTTCTTAACACCTCTCATTGGCAGCAGTCAGTAGATGGAACTCCTGAACTGAATACTACAAATGCAAATAGGCAGAACCTGTGAATCCAGCTTAGCATGGCATTGTTCTCCTGATAGGAGTGCTACTGAACATTTGTAGTGCATAACGTGTCCCGCGTGTTACAGGCACGTTCATTGAGGCCATTTCTGTTCTAAAAGTGACTAAAGTGCATGTGTGACTCCATCACGTAGCGATGACTCATCTGTGATAAAGGCGTGAGGTGCAGGAAGTCACACAGGACGTCCGACAGCACTGAAGTCCGACACCTAGGGATTCACACGCGCCACCGAGCCATGAACTCACACATGTAAACAGCTTCTATCCCAGAGATAAGTGACATAGTTGTCACCATGCCACCTCTTTATGCTAACGAGGTGTGACAAGGCATCATCAGGTGCTTTAACAGCAGCGGTTCTGCTATGAGGTGCTAACCACCACACAGAGCACCTAGTGCCAAGGTATCTTCTGCATAACACCCTCAAATTAGTCAGCAAGCAGATGGCTTTGTCACAGTCACTGAAAGCATTGTGTTCAAAGTGTCATCCAAAGGACCAGCTATAAAGCTGTAGGTCTTTAAAGGCCTTAGTAATGATGAAACACTTCCAGCGTAAAACATCCATGAATATGTAATGAGCATGGGTTGCTCTGTTTAGGCTGCCTACGGTAATGTTTTACTCTGTGCCAAAGAGGGATTCTAGCCATACAATTGACCTTGATTGTGGTTCAACCAGAGAGAAACTAAACATTATCCAGCACTTTTGTTCTTTCCAAAAGATGCGCCTTCATGAACAAAACACCAATTAGGCATAAGGAGTGTCTGTTTACATGACTAAGGAGCATTAGCTATTAGGAGGTGAAAGGACTTCCTAACCCCTGGAGGTTCTGAATATTCCTAACCCTGGGTTACAGAGGGAACCTTAAACGCTCTGCCATATTTCACCTCAGTGATAAGGCCTTCTACGCAGCACTCACCCATCCCCCTCTTCAGTGACACATTCTTTTCCTTTGTTTGCCAAGGTGACATGAGGAATTTTTACAATGATAAAGAGTTTCAGCTACGGTCACCTTTATTCGGGGCATTTACAGTTAAAGTGTCCCCTAGGGCTGCACGATATTGGAAAAAACTGACATTGCAATATTATTTCCCGCAATATATATTCCGTTATGAAAAAAATATTCAGGAATTTTCATCAGACGTCTTGAACATTAACTATTGTGAGCGTGAAGCAGGTTTTCTGGAACTTTAGTGCTCTATAATCGGTTTCAGTTCACCAAACACAAAGCAGCTGAGCGCTGTGACTACTCCTCTCTGTGTATCCGAGGAGCCTTAAATCAGAGTCCAGGTTTTCTTTTGTATCAGGCAGCAAAAAGTTGTAGCATGACACGTTGCATTTAATTTGTCTTATTTAACACTTCACGTCCTGCAGTGTGAATGTTGTACATGTGCACATTGCGATGACGATGCTGAAGCGATACGTTGTGCAGTCCTAGTGTCCCCAACAAATATTGGCACCACTGGTTCTACATGCACCAAACAGGCTGTTAAAAACATTTTAAATTGCATATCCTTTTGATCTAAACCTTATTTGAAGTACAGTGATTGAAAAAAATAATTAAATCCTGTTATGAAATGATTTTTTTGTTGCTTTGAGTCTCCTCCCATAATACTTTAAGAGACTGAAGAACACGTGGCAAGCGATCTGAGACTGTTCCTCCATACTGACTCTTTCCAGATCCTTCAGAATCCAAGCTCCACTCTTGTTAACTCTCCTCTTCAACCCATCCCACAGTTTTTCTATGGAGTTTAGGTCAGAGGACAGGGCTGACCATGGCAAAAACATAATTTGGTCATCAGTAAACTGTTTTTGTGTTGATTTTGAGATGTGATTTGAGTCATTGTCATACTCAAAGATCCAGTCGTAACCCAGTTTAAGCTTCCCAGATGAGGCAGTCAGGCTTTAATTTTATTTCTGCCACTTCATTATCCAGCAGCCTTTGCCTTTTTCAAAAGTTGTGTCTTCATGAACAAAACTCCAATAATTCAATTATTTTGTCATTTTTCTTTATTTCAAAGTTCCACAGCAGGGTGGCTTGTGTGAGCACCAAACATTAAGAGGTTGTGCAGCCCGAAGCACACGTAAACCCATATTGTTTACCCATATGAAACATGTTTCACCATTTTAGATGTGTACAGCTGTATAAGGCTGGAACATGGGAAGTCAAAGTCGGCTTTGTCATCATTCCTTCTCATCACAGATGTGCTGAGAGAGCAATGAAATGTAGTTTCTTAAGAACATGGCACAACACTTAAACAGCAGCAGCCAACAGCACAGACAGACAAACTGTATAAACACTGCACAATAAATGCTTCTAACTTCTTACCACAGCTGCAGTAATAGTTGTGTGTGTATTATTTATCATTGTACTTAGAATTAATACAAGTTTTTAACAATGCCATTACAGAAATGAATACACCTGTAAAAATAAACAGACTGTGCATGCAAAGTACAACAGATGAAGTGAGAAGTATGGTTGTCTCAGCAGTCTCTCTGCCTGCGGGAAGACACTGTTCATGAGTCTAGAGGACTTGGTCCTGATGCTCTGTAGTCTTCTAGGTGGGAGTGGTGTAAACAGTGTGTGGGATCTTTCTTGATGCTACTTTACACTGTTTGACATAGACATACTGTGTACATGGACAAAACAGATCACACAGCACAACAGCCAAACTGCAGAAATGCATCAGAAAAGATATATTTGCCTCTCAATCGCTACATCAATATTGTCCTGTCAGTTCATCTCACAGCCTGACGCTGCCTGTGTATATTTGACTGCATTAGAGACTGTTAAAGTAAAATCAGGTTTCTGTTCCTGTTAGGTATAACTATTATGATTGCTAGAAGAATTTATCAGAGTGAACAAAGTCAAAATGGGCAACAACTGCTGAGTGGCAGAAATCGTCTATATGTGTATGGCTGTGAATATAAGGGAAACTAGAGTTTCTAGAGTTTGATTCCTTTGTAAGCAGTTAGCTGCAGTTCTATTTAGCCAGTATTAACAAGATCCTTGAAAATATTAATTTGTGCTTCTTTTAAAGAGGTGTTTACATAAAATGTACTTTTATGTAATTTCATGCTGTAATCAATTTTGTGTTTTTGACCTTTTTTAGCTTGTTTTGAGGTTAAGAGAATGATGGCAAACATAGATACAAAGATTTTTTTTCTCAGTAACTTGAGAAGCATACCATTTCTGTTTTTATGTTACAAACACAAATGTGGTAAAGACTGAAAGGTTAGAACATGCACTTTCAGCAGTTTAAGTGTGCTACAAGAAAGAATAATCAATATCTAATTTCTAGGGCATATATCCATATATCATGATATAGGGGTAACATTTCAATATATCATGATTTATTGTTATACTGTAAGCAAGGTGACGTAATGCAATTTATAAAATATAATTTGTCATAGTACAAAAACCCCCACCAAAAGCTTAGGTTTAGTAATGCAGACATTAGTGATGCACCCCTGCTTTACTTCTTTATGATGGAGTAAAAGAGTCTAGTGGTAAAGAACACTGCTATTCAGTGGTCAGAGGTTTAAAAGGAACACATAACGACAGATAATGAATCACTGCCTGCCACAAATCCTTGACTGTAATCAATGTATGATGTTGCGAGGACTTTACAATCTGCAATGTATAGTTATCCCACAGCATATCTATTTCCCATTAAGAATGAATGGAACGGAAAGGTGCACGCCCATCTACTGTACTTCTGCTCGACCCAGAGACGCAGATTCTGATTTACCATCTCAGGGCAAGCATGAATTCAATGTTGGTTTGACCCACACTCGTCTATTTTTCTTTTTTTCATTCCTCCTTCCTCCAATAGAGTCCCATTCATGTTTGCCCCAATCCAAACCCTAACAGACGTACTTACTCATAGTAACCACAACCTTGCAGGAAGTCTGAAACATTTAAGCTGTGCAACTATTCCATGTTGATCAGACCTTTTGAAACTGTCAGGATGACCGTGTCCAACGTTCTGCTTGTATTTATTTTTGAGAAATAGAAGCAAAGAGTATTTTCTGTCTGAATCATCATATTCATCTGTGGTGTAGTCATGTCAGTCAGTAAAGTGAACTCGATGATTTTGCCAGGCTCATGCTGGAATATGTAATGTAACCTCACAAGATATCGCAGACAGGTCAGCTGGTCCACACCGGCCTCCCTGTGTTCTGCTCGCCTTGCTGATCACATTCCAGCTGCATTTTGGATGGGAAATCCTATTGCCACGGTAACGGGGAGAGGCCTTGCATCTGGGGTCTCATTTCCTCTGTCTCCCCATGAGCTACTCTCATGGCCCCTGGCGCCCACTGGTCGTCCACCCAGACCTTTTACATGACAGCTGGTCAGTGTGGTCAGCAGCCTAGATTTAATTAGATACTGAGCACTGGGACAAATGGGGCGGGCTGAGATGTCTCACCACTGAATAGGTACACTTTAATAATTTGTTCTTTGACGTTCGCTTAGACATCATTTTTTACTCAGGCAAGAGCTCCTCTTGTCCCGGTGTGGAGAAAGATGTGTGGAAAACTAATTTCCTTTCAATTGTGTGATCTTCTTATTGTTGGATTTGGCCTCTTTTGACCTCCTGGAGCCACAAGCTTAAATCTTAGTTTACTTGCAAAAATGTTAATTGAATGAAACAGAAATTTACAGATTACTGCTATTTTCCGTCAGTCAAACTAAATTTAGAGATGTTTTGACACATGAGTTGCCCATATGATGTAAAATATATTCTTCTTTGTTGTAATTGGATTTCCATGTGCAGTGTCTTGACAGGAACAAAAACAAACATTTTTTCTAACATCTCATTAGGGGAATAAAGCACTGTGCGTTAAGACTATTAATTGAAAAAAAGGCTACCGGTTATGAAGTTGATCAGAAATACAACCTTAATACATTATTCAATTAACTTTAAGCAGTCCACTGAATCTACAGCTCTGGCAAGGGAGATAATGTTATGGTTCAATGACTAGATGCCATTAATGCTGTTGATGAAATATAGCTGATGGCTATATCAGTCAATGTCATTAGAAGTTGAGAAAAAGCTGCAACAGTCAATCAGATCTTTAAATTTAAGTGTTGTTAGTGAGATTATGAGTCTTGCTTGTTTCATTCAGCATGTTTTCCTGCTGTAGCCAAATTAAATATACGTTAATAACAGTACCTCAACTCGCTAGCATTACATTTTGATGAGGTAGGTTTGCACAAAATAAACCAGATAATAACAGTTCTGAAAGACTTTTCTAAAATTTAAATATTTATGTCATATACGTATATATTGGCGCTGTCCAAAGAAAAACGTGTATCTCCGTTTTTGTCACTTTTAACTTTTATGCATCATTTGAACGCAGCAGCTGGCGTTTACATTGTGTCAAAATTTCATGATGAATGGACCAACAGGCATGAACCCAAACTTCTTGGAAAAAAGTCTGGCTCCATTGACTTACATTATAATTAAAGGAGGTTTTTGCCCTCTCCTGTAAAGTTGCAGTTTTGGAGATTCTTGTCTTTCTTTGGACAGCTACGATATTCATATCATTATTAATATTTCAGACGACAGTAAAATTACCAAAAATGAAAATTTGAACATATCAACACTGCATTGTCCCAGTGCCTTCTCTGTGTACCAGCTAGTTCAATAACTGCAGATTGCTTGATACTTCGTCTCAACTCTGCTCTAACGATACATGTGGGAATTTATGCTCAGTGGGTGCATTTAGTATCTCCCATGACATTTTCCTCACACAGTAAAATGGACTCAAGGACACAGAGACTCGAGCTGAGCTCTTTATAAGCTAAAAATACTTGTTTGTGCAATATCCTAGACTTTTCAGACACATTGCAAAACTAGGGTGAAACAACATAGGCCTAAATATTTGAAGTTGCATTTGTTACAGTGTAATATTCTTCAGCGCTAATGAGAGGTTGTCATTTAAACAGTTTATCACTGTGACTGTCCTGGTATGAGAGTACCCTCACCCCTATGGGGCTCACCTCTGTCTCTGTTCGCCTCTCGGTCAATTCTGTCTTACCCCCTTCAGCTCTGTTGTAACCCTCACCCCCTGCCTAAGTGCAGCAAGCCTGGACTGATCCTGTTGTTTTACTCCATTCTAAAGGGACATTTGGACAAGTTACCCGTCTGCCCAGTGCCAGGAGCTGCCACTTTCCCAGGCTGCCCAGCCCTCCAGACTGCTCATAGGACAGAGGGCTCCACAGCCAGCCTCATAATTCATACTTGTCTGGTTCCTCACGTCTCTCAATGGGGCTGAATTGGGCAGACTCTGAGCCTCCCTTTGTGTGCCTCTGTTAAAGAGCGAGACAAGGGCAACTGCTGTTGTTGGCCATGACCATGAACCAGCCTCCCTGTCTTGCCACATGACGCTTGTCAACCTTGCGTGCGTGGTTGGATGGCTCTATTAAACGCAGCCTGTTCTTAAATGTTTGTTTCTGGTTTTTGATGAAACTATATCTAGTAGGTTGTAGGTTGAGTCATGTAGTTCATTTCTTTCCAGCACATTAACCCGACACTGGACAGTTACATATATTTTTCCCACACTTAATCCTTCCCCTGGATCATAAAACTGCCTAATCCTGAATCTCATTTAGAGAGTTGCGTGCAGAGGAGAAGACAATATAAGCCTTTGCCTTGAAAATACCTTTGTAATGGTTTCAAATGGGCTAATCCTCTAGAGAATTTTATGGATAACCACAAACGTAGCCTAGAGTGAAAAACACTCTGTTTTGCCATACAATAAAAGTGCCTTGTTTACCTTTATTTGCAGCAGGCGACCATGGTTACTGAAATGAGGCACCACACTTTGCCATAATTCAATGCAATTTAAATGAACACCATAAGTGATCTCCATTGTTATAGACCTGAAAACCGCCTTTGTTGGAGCTTGGTAGAGATGGGAACCTGTCTGTCTCTCCCTGGCAGGAAATAGTGCTGGTGGTGTTCTTTGGAGTGGAGTACGTGGTGAGGCTGTGGTCAGCAGGATGCCGCAGCAAATATGTGGGTATACTGGGAAGACTTCGCTTTGCTAGAAAGCCCATCTCTATTATTGGTGAGTCCATGGTCACTGAGTTCAAATTTGGTAACCCCTTGCAGTGCAGGCTTATTAATCAATTATTAATCTTAAGAATCATAACTCAGTAAGTACTAAAAAGGATATTTGTAATTTATGTGATTTTGAGAATGAGAAACTGAAGTGTGGACGGGGGTAAACTCTGACACCATTTTTCCATGTGTGCCCAAATTTGCCTTACCGCCGGTTTCATGTTTTTCTCAGCTGCCACTAATGGCATTTCCAGCAGTCATTTCTTTGTGTTTGTGCCCACAGACTTAATTGTGGTGGTGGCTTCAGTCATTGTTCTTTCGGTAGGCTCTAATGGGCAAGTCTTTGCTACCTCTGCTGTCAGGTAATAAGGATACAGTTGTGTTCAACAGCATTATTTTTCTTGGATTTATTTAAATTTGCTATGTTCTTGGACTGATGCTGTCCATTTACACTTCTTTCGGCTCAGAGGAATCCGCTTCCTGCAGATTCTGCGAATGCTGCATGTGGATCGGCAGGGAGGAACATGGCGACTGCTGGGCTCAGTGGTCTTCATCCACCGACAGGCAAGGAACTTTCATAATAACCCACTGACATTCTTTATTACACATCCAGTGAGACACAAACCAAGGGAGAAATACAACACTGTTGTTTATGTTATAAATGGATAATTAACCTAATGTCCTTCCAGGAGCTGATCACAACTCTCTATATTGGATTTTTGGGCCTCATTTTTTCCTCCTACTTTGTGTACCTGGCGGAAAAAGATGCAGTCGATAGCAATGGAGTAACAGAGTTTGCCAGCTATGCTGACGCTCTGTGGTGGGGAGTGGTAAGCAGCATTCATAGTCTAGACGTATAATATTCAATTTGGAGTTGAATGAGACTCTAAAGAGACCCATGCAAAACCTAAGATCAGTAACTTGAATGTGCACCAGAAAGGTTTTTTTTGCATACTCGCCATAAAGTTTTATGTGCTCACAAGATACTTTCACAACAAGAACCTATGCTGTAAACAGTGCATGCAGAGTTTTTGAAAGCCTTCCTCATATTTTGTTTCTTTCCATGTTTAAGGTAACAGTCACCACTATTGGTTATGGAGATAAGGTGCCACAAACCTGGATAGGGAAGACCATTGGCTCTTGCTTCTCTGTCTTTGCCATCTCCTTCTTTGCTCTACCTGCTGTAAGTCTTAGACTCTACTTTGGGACTCCCAACATAATTCGTATTCCCATCACATAGTCCTTGACAATGATAAAGACGAGTGTTTCCTTCAGGGCATCCTTGGTTCTGGCTTTGCCCTGAAAGTGCAGCAGAAACAGAGACAGAAACACTTCAACAGGCAAATCCCTGCTGCTGCTTGTCTCATACAGGTCAGCTTGAGTTTGGCTTGATAGATTGTTATCTACAGCTGTTATTTCCCTTAATATGTCTGTGCAGTCCTCAGACTGAACTCTTTTCATATTGCTTTTTCCGAACAGACGTCCTGGAGGTGCTTTGCCGTAGAGAACCCTGACTCTTCCACCTATAAAATGTTTGTGCGAAAAAGGCCCATGGCAACTAGCCCCATGGTAACCAGTCCTAAGCCCAAGAAAACAGTGAGTAGGGGCGATAGTATTTACTGTACTAAGTCATATCATGACCACTAAATCGTATCATGATGTGTCATCAGAGAAAGGAAACATGCTACTGACTGCCCCAACAACAGTGCTACAGCCAGTATGCTGTCCTTTGAAATTTCCATTCTGGACCCGACTTTTTTTTTTTTTGTGATTTGACCTGTAAATCCGGCCACTGCACATTTCCCAGTGCTATTTCGACACCCGGGGTCGCCAGATATAGAAAAAAATTGGCAGCCTAACACAGGTTGCTGCAACCGTGCAAGCAAGCAAAGAAACTGGGTCAATAACAATAATGTTAGCCACTACCTAAGGTAAAAAGCCTCGCCATCCTCATGAAAAAGCTCAGTTACCAGAGACGTAGTAAAACACAAGTATACACTGGCAATTTTTTTTGAGACAGCTTGAAGACAGATGTCGTGTTGGTTAATTTTCTCCTGAACAGGTAAGCATTGAACTTCAGTTATGGTTAGTTAACCATAACTATTTTATCAAGGCTGCTACTAGGGACAATCATTTTAAGTCATTCGAACATTTAAGTACTCGCGTTCCTACTCTGTGATCCTTGTGCAGCTGGGTTATCAAGAAAGTGAGTATTTGTGACTTAGCTCATGACTGAATGTCGTCATGCTAACACGCTGGCGTTAACTGCTATGAATTACACCAGAGAGCGACCAACCAGTGCAACAGAAAGCTTTGGCTATAGTACATAGCCAGCCATGTATCTAGCTAGCTGGCATTGACAAAACTATAATTTAAACGTTTAGAATTTGCAAACAATAAAATCATTGCAAACTTTATTAGAAACCTTAGCTACTCAACTTACGGTGTTGGACAGTGTTGTTGTCGCTTGCCATTACCAAAAAAAATCTGTCTACTTTGCATTTGCAAAGACAACTACAATAGCTGAAAAAATTCATACATTGGAAAAAAAATGTGCTTTGATTTGATATGATTAAACAAAACGATTAGTTGCCCTTGAATAAAACATATTACACAAATAATTGTCAAAACATTCACATTTGACTATTTATTGTTGTGTTTTTATGTTTGTTTGTTGTTTGTTTGTTTGCCGCTGCATTTGCAGGCCAAAATCCTGTAAAGTGGGAAAGCTTTTTTGTTTGTTTTGTTAGGTGAAGATGAGGAGAAAGGTGAAGACCAGTGAGAAAGATAATGGCCTGAGTTCTCCCACAATCCCCACCATTACTTACGACTTTGATGATGGGAGAGACCCCAGTCAGGACACTGTGTACAGTACTGAACTGTCAGGTACTATCAATGCTGTGATCAATATTTCTTCCTCTCTGGCAACTCAAAATTTTGCTTTCTGCATTCACCGTAATTGCCTATGAATTGTTTTGGGAGTTCTACCGATTTGTGTGCACTGATGATTTGTTTTCCCGGCTTACTGCTCTCCCTCTGATCTCTGCTTGTGACAGAAGCAAACACTCTGAGAAGATTTGGTGAGCTGCTGTTAGTGTCTACTGCTGCATGCCTCTGCATAATCAACCGCTCCTATGACTGAACACTCTCAAGGGTTTTTTGGGAACTTTTTCATGTGTGCTCTGTCGTTGTGTTCGGTTAATGGTGAATTTCTGTATTTGAATACTTTTTTCATCTCTGTTCATTTGGCAGCATGATCTGATAATATGCATGACATTTGCATCTGGGGTAAACTCTGTGAATTGATGTGCTAGATAGTTTAGGTAAAACTGAAGAGATAACGTGCATTACTCCCTCCCCTCGTAGAACGGCAACAGTCCTGGACCTCTATATCTTCCTTCCAGTTCTCCCCTCCTCCAGGTAACCTGATCTTAGCTATTAGGCCTGTTAAACCCCAACCTAAAGAGCACTAAAATAACAGTTCATACAGGGAGGGGGAGGAAATACTTAGTCGTGACACGTTCCTCCCATTATGAGGTTTTGTTTGGGACTGGAAATGGTGAAGTAAATGTCACTTACGTCCTATCACTCTTTTTTCTTGTCTTAACTTAGAAGCCCTAGGATTTTATAACAATTCTAGGTGCCCACTTCTCTCTGTACGTTTTCATAATGTCACTGTTACAGCAAAACCTTTTACTGAAGAGATAATTTCATAGGAGATGCAAAAAACAGTTTTCATCTTTAATATGCATGAACATAAAGGAATGTTCATTTGAATTTCCATTGTTTCATTCGTTTTTAAATTCTCACCTGCCATTTATTCAAGTGGTGTGTGAAGTTCATGAGGTTTTGATATGACAGCGACAATAGAAATAATCCATAAAAATTCTTAACAGATTACAAGACTTTGTGCATGGTATATGTTGCTCGCATGCATTTAATAGAGAGTTGTATGACAAACCTAGCCTTCACCTCTCCTTCAAGGATGAAGGTGACTTTGAGTATGTGTGTGTGTTTATAGTGAAGAAAAGCCCTGGGCTTTTGGAGGTCCAGTCCCCTCCCCCACTGCAGAGGAACAGCAGTTTTGCGGACGATCTGGAGCTGGAGGCGGAGAGGGACAGCCTTCTCCTGCCTGTCACTCATGTGTCGCAGTGAGTAGGAGCACAAAACCATATACATGCAAACATCTGATGTACTCCACATGGCGTGTGTCCCTGAAAGAACATTTCTGTCCAGCAGAAATGACAAAACTCGAGTGCTGCACATAAATGAAGAACGTTGACTAGTTTGATTTATTGGCACTTTGTTCAATACTGTCGTTTCATGTTACACAGTTCTGTGTAAACGTCAGTGGCCCATCATTTATTTAATTTCTAGTTAAAGCAGTCATTAAGTCCTTTTTAAGAGATATTTCTGGGGAGATTAGATATAGGACAACTCACTTGCTTAAGGTAGGGGAATGTTAAGTTAATACTTAAAGTGTTGATCTTTGAGAAAAAGAAGAAAGATAACCGCCACTCTTGCTTCAGATCTGAAACAGTCCTGTCCATCAGTCCACTGTGGGAAGACAACACTATGGTTCTTAAAGGATGTGTCACTGTTGATAAGCCCTCACTGAGAAAAGGAGAAATAGAAAGAAAGGGACAAAAGAGAGGAAGAACACTGAAACAGGATATCTGAGATGTGGGGTAAAAAAGCTCAGACCTCGCCATCACTGAATGTGTTTGGGATTACTTGGATCAGATTACTTGGAGCGCAGCAGAAAATACAGCCAACTTCTAAGACTGAACTTGAGAGGTGTGGCTGCAGATTTCTTTGAAAGTTGCATGGGAGTCTTCTTAAAAGAAAGGAAGTTGTAATAAGAATAAAGGGTGAACACACTAAATACTGAAAAAGTGTTATATTCGGTTGACTGTGTGATGTTCTGTCAAAAGTAGTTTTTTTTCCCTTTTTTCCTGATGTCTAAAAAGTTGATAATTTGTGTTATTATTGGCGGTTTTGACTGGAAATGACTGATGGGTGTTCTCGGCCTCCTCTTAGTGATCACGATAGCAATTTTATGTATTTTGCATATGTTTAGGTACCTAATAAAATCAAGTGCTAGTATCGATAGTATGCTACTTTGAGTGTTAGTAGCTTTGATATTGTATATTGTCTCTTAAAAATTGTCTCTTAAAAACGAGTGGTTCTTAAGAGTGATTCCAGACAAACCACTTTTAATTCTCTAAGGGACCTTTTTTTATTAAAGGACCTCCACATATTGTGTTCTACACCAACTGCAGTTTTTCCCAGAAATGTATGTGAAAACCAAGAATCATTCAGGAACCTTCATTCTTAAATGTGTTCTTGTTACACTGTGACATATTTTTTGCCTCGTCTTAGTTAGCAAGCCACAAAGTGCTTACATCGTCAGCAGTGAGTACCTGATTATCTGCCATTAGTACCTAATTACATGTAAGGGCTATCAATAGTCTGTTACTAGAGTGTCACTAGTAAAGGAAAAGGAAAGTAATTGATTTATTAAAATAAATCAATAAACTAACACTCAATAAACTCAATAAATCAATAAACTAACTAAGTGTCATGTTACACCTTTGTGTCATCTTAGTTGGTATGCCACAGTGAGCTTAAAGGCTGCACATGTTAGCCTGTTAGTGTTATCATCAGCAGTTAGTACCTAATTGAATTCAGTGCTGTGTGTATGGTCTCAGTAGTCTACTAATCTCTTCAACCACTTGATTCTTTGCTCAGATATGTAAAACAACTGCTGCTCCAGCACTTTCTCCCTATTCAAAACAGTTTGTACTTGGCTGGCCCACCCTTAAACTTCTGAAACATCAGCGTTTTTAGTGTTATGTGGCAAAGCTGATGGAAATGGGGCACATTTCCGGAGTATATTGGTTCCCATGGAGAGAGCTCCTGGGTGTGGATTGCCTGCCAGTGGCCTATTAGCTGTATCTCTGCGCCCCATTAGCCGTGTAGCATGTGGAACAGTCCAGAGCCTACGCTCTGCTTGCTGTTTGTTTTCCACAAGCGGAGGATATATACTATATATACCTCCCACAGAGACCAGGACAGTGCCACAACGCAGAGTCACTTGGTCAGTTTGTGTGACTTGGATAGGTTGTCAAATGGGCTGTAAGGTGGAGGCCTGCTTGCTCTGCTCTTGACTCGATTTGCTTCACACATTGTAGACCACTAGAGGGCAGTGGAGATGTTTGCTTTAACTCCAAGTGATGCTTTGCTGCTTACTACTGAATCAAGGCACATTCAGCTGCCAGCACATTGTTGCCTGTGCTCTAGGTTAAATGCCAAAGCAACGTTTCTATTACTAGCTTAGAAAGAACTTACTCTCATCCCAGAACCATGCTACTAGTTCTGATAGTCATAGAGCTAGTGTTCCAAAGGACATTTTGGTTTTTGCAGAGACACCACAGACAGTTTTTATGAATTGCACTTTTAAAACAAGACGGTTTGGCAAAGTTTTCCCTGTGAATTCTATAGGGATGTAACAGTACAGTTTATTGTACAGTATTGAATTTTACTGTAGCCTATTGCATTGTATCACAAGTAACTTAGTAACTTGCAACTAGACTGTTAGATTGGGTCACTATCAAGCACATCATTTGTAATATTGAATGCCCTAATGAACTGACATTTTTTCTCACTTTTTTCTATATGTATCAGAAAAATGTATCAGAAAATATATCAAATTTACGATCACAGTGTTGTGACACAGACGCAAAGTAACCGTAATGCCACATTTAAACTCGGGCTATAATTAATTCTTAATTCTTGTGTACTGCAATACATTCAAATAAACAGGACCAGTATTGCTCTCTTTGTGCAATGAAATCCAGGGTGTCCTGGGTGACTATTACTACTTATTTTAATGCCACTGGGAAAAGATATTAAGAACTTTTAACCATTTTAAACCAGCCTGCTAACAATATCCTTATTCTAAACCTGAATTTCCTCTGCGGCCCCTTTGCCATCATGATCTTTGTTTAAATGGATGGTATGACTTTTTTTCTCCCAGCTGGGGATTTGATTTGTTCCACCTCTCTTCTCCTGTCCTCTCCCTTCTTCAGCACACATATTACATCTCCTCCACAAAGGCTCTCTTGTCACTGCCTGCCTCTGTTTGATCTTTGAAGTTTAATGAGCTTTCACTCATCTCACACTGAGATGCAATGGTAACAGCTGGCTCTCTCTTTTTTATATTCCTCTCTCTCTCTCTCTCTCTCTCTCTCTCTCTTTCTCTCTCTCTGTCCCTCTTACTGTGGGTCTGATGCATGTTGTTTATTCGTTTATTTGTAAGCAGATTGAAAAACAGAACTAAAGAAAAAGGCGATAAGGCAAAGGCGAAAAAAACGTCTTCTTATCCATCTCTTCCACAATATTCCTCTTCTATCTTCCTCTCTACTCTCAGGGCATGTTACTCACAACCTTTCTCCTGCACTGACCTCCGACCTTGGCCTGTTAACTTAAGAGGAGGGAGAGGCCCAGAGCCCTCCCCGTGTCTGCAGCTGAAGCAGCTCGGCTGCGCTGGGGGGTGGGGAGAGAACAATGCCGTGACTACGCCTCTCTGACTGTGTGCACACACTCTTACACACACGCACGCACACACTTACAGCCAATAAGACACACTTTCATCAACACACACTGCTGCTCACTGCAAAAATACAGGGTACAAAAAATCAGTAGATTGCTTAATGGGCCCATCTCTTATATTTTTTCGTTGTGTTTCGTTATTTCTTTCTATTATTATTTTCCTTTTTTTCCACGTGTGATGTTTGTGTGGACTTTATTAATAAACACGGTCTTTATTTTCCAACCTCTCGTCTTTTAAGATTAAACAGTCTGTTTCTGTACTTAGTTGCTAGTTACCTTTAATGCCCCCTTTTCACATTCTATATATATATATTTTTTTTTTTTTTTGGCAAATTTTAGTGCACAGTTTATAAATATTTGCTTAACATATTCGTAACTTATGCACATGATTTTTAATGTTTGATTCTTTTATTGTGTGCTTTATTGCCCCCAAATGTTAAAGCTCGCTAATCAGCATTAAAATGTGCATTTAAATATGTAGAAATGGGTTTCCTTGTAGAGGATGTGTTCATTTATTTTCAACTAGAAAATCAACAAAACATGTAATTTAACCAGGGGTGCCTGAACATTTGCATATGACTGTATGTAGATTACTTCTCTTCTGACTGGCTGCCCTTTACTGTGCCAGCCATTCAAAAAGAAGTGTCGACTAAAATACTCCTTATAACTCCAATACAAGTGGGTGGTGATATGTAAATATGTTGTTTTATGTGACATCAGTCTTCAAAACAGGCTGTGCAGCCTTTTATATATGTATGGATTGTATGAACTAGAGAGTGAAGGGTATATTTTAAGCTTTATTTGTATGTTTGTTTGTTTTTTTGGTTGTTTGAAAAAAATAGAGTGATAAGACATGTGCCCTTTAAAGAGGGATAGATATGCAAAGTTTAGATTTTATTTTGCTTAACATTAAAAGTCTCAGAAATGGTAAATTTACAGCAGATTAAAACATTTTTTGTCATTTAATGTTAGTTTTAATTTTAGTTAATGCTATGTTGTTTTATTTAAAGTAATTTTGGACCTTTTTGATTGGTCTATGATCATAAAATATTCATAAAATGTGAGCAAATGCAAAATGCAAAAGTCAGTTTTAGATTTTAGTTGATCATTGTCAAACAGCTTGAACCGCCAGGCATTCACATTTCAAAGCAGCGTTTCCTTCGTGTTAATATTTAGTGCTGTGTGTTGCTGTGCAGGCCTAAGCATGCTCTTGGCCAAGGTGCAAAGTAGTGGAATCACAGCAGAAGCAGGTGCATGACTGAGTGAATGAGCCAGTAAGTGAATGAGCGAGTGAGTGGGTGAGTGAGTGTCCGTCTGCTTTTGCTCAGATTGGCTCCTCTTGCCTTGTGACAGTGGGGTGTGTGGTTTACCAAAGGCTCAAAAGATTGATTTATTCTCAGCAAACAGAGAAGGGCTTCTTGTGGCCGAGGCAGTGCCCGGTCGTCCACTCCAGCCCAGAAACAAAGAGCCATTGTCTGCAGCTTTACACACACCGACAATAGCCTGATTGACAAGCTGCTCCAGTCATACTGGGCTCCTGAACTAAGACTGCAATGGCGGCTTTGTTAGAAACACTCTTATCGTAGGAAACAATCACCTCAGGGCCTGGTGGGGCTTGTGTTGTTCAAAAAAATTGGAGTGATAGTTGCAGGTCTTGCAATTTTTTTTCCAAGTTATGTCACAATGTTTGGCTTAAAGGGCCCATGTTCTACAGTTCTCTTGGATTTGTTTCTTACCCTGATGCCCACTTTTTTGGGGAGGGGTTTCTAGAAGCATAATCCATTTTTACTAAACTACCACCTCAAAAAGCTGTCCGGGGTAAAACACTCCCTATGGCTTCAATGTGAATGTGCAGAGCTGAAGGACTGTTGACCCAACAGGCAGCTATATGTAAATATGTTAGTTTTTTGTGACATCACAACAGAAGTGGACTCAAAATGGGCTGAGCTTAGTTCCCCTACATGGACTGGGGAGTGAATGGTACATGCTGAAACTCGAAAATGTCCACATGCTACATTTCAAAAGTCTCATTTAAAAAAAGTGAGGAATATTTGTTTTTCGGTTTTTTTCGTGATCTGGGACCTTTTTACGTCATTATAAAGCCTGCTTTTCACAAATCTAGCATGCAATACATGTATTAATGTCCTTACATTTGAAGTTGTCATCATCATCATCATCATCATCTAAACAGCTTATCCTTCTGGGTTGCGGAGTGTGCTGGAGTCTCTCCTTGTTCTCATATCTAAATTATAGCACAGTTGGGTATTTTGTTGTCAAAGGCTGGCAGCATACAGCTATTGCTGAGATTTCAAAAACCCAGCGAAAACAGGAAACAGCCCTGCTCATAATGAAAGAAACAGAAAAGAGAAGCTAAAATTCATGACCATTACCTGTAAGAACTGACTCAGTGTACTGTCTGGTCTGGTGCGTGTGCGCGTGTGTGTAGGAGTGTGCGAGGCATGCTGAATAGGACAGGATCGTTGGCTCACTAATGCCTCTTCAGCGCGGCTTGCCAGCACAAGTCTCTTTATCTGGGCCGTCACGGCCGCCCTTTCTTCCCTCTTTAACAGTAATTGCGTTTCGTTACAGTGTGTCAGAGCTAACAAGGGACATGGAGCAAGAGTCAGCTGAGAAGACAGAGTGAAAGAGAGGGGGAAGGAGAGAGAGAGAGAATAGAGAGAGAATAGAGAGAGAGGAGGATGCAATACAAGTAAGGACAGATCGGTTATGATTCTTTTGTATGCTGTCAAAGATTTCAGCATAAAACTCCAAAAATATCCCATATGATTCTCTCTATGTTAGTCTGAGAATTCAGCAAAAAGATTCCTCAAGAAAGCAGAACTACAACTTCACTATAACTTTATCATTGCACATAGTGCGTACGCAGTTTGACGTGTTCCTGTAAAGCTCTGTGTTGTTTCTTATCATTTCAAATGTGCACTGCTTTCAGGGAATTGCAGCCCTTTAGTTCTTTTCTTTCTTAGAAAGCAGGCATATTTACCACCATTATTTTTGTCTTGGGTTTTCCGTGCACATTCTGCTTCTCATTTACAGATAATCTTCTAAAAATGTCTGAATGTTGTTCTTCAATTTACCATAATTCCTCCTGTTGCTATCAATAAAAAATAAGATTGGATAGAATAGAAAACGTTATTGTCTGTCTCTGGAAATTTGTCTTCGGCTTCACCAGGTTTCACAAAATAAGAATAATAAATAAATAAATAATTAGTAGGGAAAAAGTATACATGAAAACACACCTAAGAACCTTTGTAAAGATGCTAACTGATACTGGATTGTGTACAGTGACAGAACCAGACATCTGAAGGGTTTAATGACTCTACAAGCTCCTTCAGAGAAAATTATTGCATGAAATTGTTAAGAACACCTGATGCCTGAGACATTGATTTTGTTTGTTTTGTTTTTGGTTGAAAATGTAATTATTAAACTTATTTTTAAATTTAGACCAGTGTATTTTCATGATCAAGATTGCAATAAAATCTCAGAAGACACAGTTTGGTTCACTGGTGGTTTTGGATGGTAAAAAAAAACAACATTATTTGTGTTGAAAATACAAATAATATAATAATGTAATATGGTCCATATATATGGGCAGTATTATTCATTGTTATACATGCATTCCTTTAACCTATTATCGCTGTCAGAACTTATCCCCCTACTTCTACAAAAAGTTTGTCTAAACACGTAATGGACGTTAATGTAACAATATTTTTTCCAAGTAATTCTGGACTATTTCTATTAGTTCATTCATTTATCTTTGTGTTGTAAACATTTGTCCCTTGTTCAAGTTGGTTTATCTACAAGAAACCCTTTCACAGTAAACTCTCCCTGAAAGACTTAAAAAGATATAATTTAGGAAATTGTAGGAATTCCCCTTTAACAGGTTTTATTTAGCCTAGTAACACCTATCTTGTGAATTGCCCAAAGATGACCTATCAGAAACAGCACCCGTGTGACCTATACAACACAACCACAATTAATTGGCAAATGTAACTACAGCTTACACTAAGCGTTCAAACTTCAGGTCAGAAGAAGTCTATATGCAGGTCTTCTTGGTCAAAAAACTGCAGTACAGGGAGTACCCCACTGACAGGACCACAAAGTGCATTGACATTACTGACAGAGATACACAGATAAATATACAAGGCGCAGGAGGTGACCATAACAACACAAATCACTTTAGGGATAAATATACAAGTCATAGGGGCCTGCGTTTGCCTCAGAACATGAACTTAGAACATAAAAGTGCCAAAATTGTAAGCAAATGATCGTGGCTACTTTGGGCGGCGCCATATATGAAGATGTGCACGGATGTGCTGAGTGGCAGTTTTTTGTCTGCTGCCCTGCTTGGGAGCATGTGAGGCAGCAGGTTTGAGACATAAGCCGTTTAGTCATGGCGCAAGCCAAAAAAGGCCTGCATGTAGACGGCAGCGCTGCGGTGCTCTGACTCAACCTTAATAAGGATATTTAATACTCTGTGGGCTAGTCTAGTCCTTTGATTATGAGGATGAAAGAGAGTTTTCCCCGACTGAAGCCACAGGGATCTCGTGTATGTGCGGGGTCGGTTTTGTATATTTTCAGGACAAAAAAATCATAACCTTTAAGGAAACCAGACAGACACAGTACCTTATAGTGTCGGGATGAATAAAATACTTGTGACCTTGCTTAATAAAAGTCTGTTGGTTACTATGGTCAAGGTTAGGGTTTGGGCTCCCTGGTCAAATAAAATAAATACGTTAACACATCCTCTATAGCGAACGCACTTCACACATGCACAGACATGACTTTAATATACTGGGGGAAAAATCGTAAAACGGAACTTGTGCAAAAGTTATAGTGCAGTTTATATTTTAGTTAAACTTAAATAGGAAACAATACTTATGAAAAAATATGCATTATAATGTGCAGAAATGGCTTATTTTAGTATGTTCTCTGTAGAGGATGTGCCAGTTTATTTTCACTTGATACTCAACAGAACATGGCATTTAATAAGGGGTACATAGAGCGTTCGTTTATCTTTCATTTTTAACACTAGAAAAAGGGCAACTGTAAAATTCTGAAAATCAAGATAAACGTTGATAGTATCAGTGATGATATGTACAGTACTGTGCACATGTTTTAGGCACACAAGACGTTTATTTCAAGTCATTTTTCTGAACTCCTGATTTGACAAACCAGGTACAACAGAAGATGGAGCTGGAAAAGATTAAACAAAAATATTGTCATACATAAAATTAATACTTATTGTGTTAATTTTATTTGTATTCATAGCGCTTACTTTCCAGATAAATAGATTTTTAAGGATCTCCAAAATGGTAACTTTCCAAGAGAAAGCAAAAATGTTCTGTATATGTAAATGTAAGTTAATGTATAGAGATTTTATTCCAAGGAATTCTGGATCATTTCTTTTATTTCATCCATCATGACATTGCCACATAATATACAATATACATTTACATATAGTACATATACTGTATATATAGCTATGTTCTAACATTGTATTAAAACAAACATATGTGTGTGTGTGTGTGTGTGTGTGTGTGTGTGTGTGTGTGTCTATGTAATGTCCATATCCCTACACCACTGACCCAGCTTGAGGACCTGACTGACAGTCCTCTGGTTTCCAGCTTCTGGTCAATGATTATCAGTCTCTGGAGCCTCACATGCGCTTATCACTGCTGACCACTTATAAAAACGTCATTGAGGCATTTGAGCTGAAAGCGGAGGAGAGGGCCGGTGTTTGGATTAGCAAGCTTTTATTGCGCAGAAGTCTCCCTGCAGACTGCAGCTAATCAGTGTGTTGTTCCCCTCCTCCTGCAGGGGGCTATTCTTAGACCCGCAGTCGGGGCCCCTCCAGCCTTTTAGTGCCCAAGCACTGTGCTCCCAGAGCCTATGGAGCAACACAGGCACACAAAAGGACTTCAACTTTTGACTCTGGAGAGACGAGGACAAGAGTGCACTCTGACTCGGCTGGGGGTGGGGTGGGGTGGGGCTGGCTGCATGTGTGTGTGTGTGTGTGTGTGTCGGAGGGGGTTGCTCTGGTAACAGACCCGTGGCTGGTATGTGTCACGTGATAACTATTCTGGAGTGTAAAGCGTTTGAGGACAAGCTTTATTACTCATTTCTCACTGGCTTAGTCATGGGGATTTTTGTCTGAGCCCAGTCTTTATTTTGAGTTTCAAAATGATGACATAAGCAGAAAGGGCGTATATCCTTAACACTGCACAGTCAAGACTGCGTATGTAAGTATTTTTTGGTGAACGGGTGAAAAAGTGCACAGTCTGAAACTAGGGCTGAACAATTTGAGCATAATGTCTAATTGTGATATTTCTTACTGATATTGTGACAGTTTAAAGCAGAGAAGTCAGGAGTGTTCCAACCACATTGTATGTCTTTATGCAACGTCAAATGCACAGGCTCAAAAGGAAGATCCAGCTTGATCAGTAATGTGTCTCAAATGAAAAATCAACATTATATTAATAAAGAGATGATGATAGTGGTAGATCATTCACCCACATCCCCAGAACATGCATCCTTCACTCTCAATGTGCTTGTGTTCATCAGATTCGGACATTCATCAGACTTGGAGAGCTGAAGCACAACTAATGTTACAAACTATTCTCAAGTCCCCAAAACATACATAGTGTAACTTTAAATCGTGACTAATTATTTGTGAATTGAGATACAGAAATCTTTATTGGCCAAGAAAATCAGAATATCCCATTTTATCTGAGGCTGGAATGCTGGTCATGTGCCAGACTGGCAGACAGTTGGTGTTGTACACAGTGACTGGGTGGGTGTTGCTTACTGGTCTACAGGCAGTTCACAAACTCTTTGTTATCAGGTTATATTTCCCCACATAAACGCATCACAGTGTTGATGAAAATGTAGCCTTTAATAAAAGCTGCACCCCCTTTCAGCCCTGAAATACATATATTCATATTCTTGTGTGGCCTTATACAACAGTTTATCACTGCAAGACTGTATGTTTGTAAGTTTGTCTGTGTTTTTCTGTCCCTGTTTGTGTATGTTTGCATGAGTATATGTGTGTGTTTGTGTGTATGTGTGTGTGTGTGTAAGTTGACTGCCCTGCACTTGCGCTGGCTTAATGTTTCTCTATCTTGATGATAAGATTAGAGAGAAACTCCAGAAACTGATTGTTTTCCTTCCTGTTTGTCTAGTCCTGATTACAGTCAGATTATCCGTGCCCTGCTTGGAAAAGGTCAGATGAGCCACAGTTAAAGAAATGCTAGCACTTCATAAAAAACAAACATTTTTGTTTTCTCTAATGATCCGATAATTTCAGAAGTTGTACTGCTTACTCTGCCGCCTCTTTCACTGTCATTGTTGCAACTGTTGTAATGAAACCTCCAAGATGTTAACTTTATGGGATAGTAAAGTTTATAGAATGGCCAATAACACCTTGCGTCTCCACAGTGGTAATAGTTATAGGGTTATGTTAACGTGGGAACAACATGTTATAGGATTATGTTAACGTGGGAACAACACTATGATTTTATAGCAATTCTATCAAATCGTTGTTGTAACAAAACCTTTTTTAGCTACAAAAAGGAAGCAAAATGCATCCCTTAACTTTCAAATATGTTAAGTTGGAGAGGGAAAGGCACAGCGTTTTAGCTTGTAACCATTTGTAAAGTACAGTCTTTTGCAAAAATCGAGTGGACTGGTCAAATTACATGTATTTGTTAATTTTGAAAATAAATTTGTGCATGTGACTGTATTTGAGCAACTGTAATACCTTTTATATACAAGCAATCTCTGCTATGAATAAAAATGTCAGCTTTGATTCAGAGAACAATTTGGCCGAGAGTGTGGCGAGTGCAAGCATTATGACTTGCCCCATAGAAGCAGTTAATTGTAACAGATGTTGGAGCAAGTTGGTAAACACAGGCTATTCATTGTAGTTCTAGAAAAGCTTTCCGACCAAAATACATAAAAATCTATTTTATAGTTATGGTTATGAAAAGATTTCTACAGAAATATAAGCATGATTTTGTTGTGTTTAGTGTGTGTTGAATTTATATGGGAACGGGGATGGGAATGTATGCTATATAATATCCAACAAAAAGGCCATTAAAATATTATTTATTTCAGGGTAAATCGCAAGAAAAATCCATGTGATTTGCTAACAAATTTTGCAGATAAGGTGGATGAGGTTGCTATGTTGATATGAGTAGATGACCAAAAGCAAAAACCATTTGAACTTGTTGAACTACAAAAAGCGTCCACAAGGTACTCCATGTTACCTTGCTTTCGTTATAAACCAGATATGCACATATTTGCACCATTTACTATAAAATGTTCACACAATGTAAAGGACTGCTTGTGCTTTCAAATAGTTGAAAACTGGAATAGAAAACAAGTTATGAGGTTCTGATATGGCATCGATGATAAGCTGGTCTTCAAATGCCTGTGTCAGACTCATGTTATCATTTGGTCTGTGTTAGCCAGGCAGAAAATCCTCCTCTGTCCTCTCACCTTGTTTACTTCTGCCATTTCCCTACTAATGACTCCTCTCTGTAGTGTTCTGACTGTTTACCTCACGGCTCCAACTCCACAGCATCACTATCAGCACAGCACCAATCAAGGCCAGAGATGAACCAAACAAAGCTTTTGTCCCCTGTGCTTAAGAGAGGTTGCCTGCAGCTAGTGCTCCAGGATCAGCTGCCCTTTATTCCACCCCCACTGCTGGCCATTCAGCGGAGCAAGCCCAGCCTGAGCTGAAGTCAGTAATTAAAGGGCAGGGCCTTGTTTTGTTGAACACGCCCTGTTATGCAGAGCTCAGTTCGTTTGATGCGAGTGGGCGGGCACTTCGGAGCGGGGTGTTGATGGCAGTAATGGCGTGGCTGTTTCCTGTCCCACGCTGCACCTCTTTGATCTTTACTTGGTGTGCTTGTCACTGTCATTGTCAAAAGCACAACATCCGTTAGTATCCGCACAGACAAACACGCACATTATGACCTTCAAACAGTTCTGGTCACTGGTAGATTACAGAGGGGTCCCTTGGATTTGATGTATTGCTTTTTTCGTAGCCACAAATCTTGATCTAAGACTAACATTAGATCACATGTTCACATGGGTTCCCCTTTTGAGCTTTGCCTCCAAGGTCTCTTTGTCATGTTTTTCTTTTTTTCAGATTTCTGTAAAGCTTCTTTGTGTCCACGTCTCATGTGAAAATGCTGTACAAATATAACTTCAGACAAATTAGACATTTTTTTAAATATCTTAAGTCCTGAATAGATAGCTGTTCCCTTCTTTCTTTGGTTTTATGGGCTTTTTTATTTCATGCAATAAAATAAAATAATAAGAGGCAAAAAAAGCAGCTTTAATTTCTGTTGTGGCCTAAGGGACACCAAGGCACGCTATTCAGATGTAACCTCTGGTGAACTGTGACTGTTAGAGCTAGACCTTCAGTTTGAACCATAAACGTCAAAACTCTGTCAAAGGCATAGAAAATAAAACACCTCTACAATAATGCTAAGTTCTGCTAGCGTCCTTATGGGTTTTTAATATTTTTGGCTGATGTTTGAATTGTTCCCATGCTATGTTTTACCTCATAGCGTTTTTATAGTAGCTCGGAGCCCTGACATGCAGGTGGCTATTTTATGTATGCCTCTGACTGAAATGCATTTATCAGGTTACCACGTGTACAGTCTGTGATGTATCTAGGACTTCCAGAAGCCATTGGGAGAGGTGGCTGTATCAACCCAGAAGTCACAGAGAGTAAAAAATCCTGATTTGATCATATTCTCTTGAAGAATTTAACCCTTTTGCTTCTAACCAAAACTTGAAAACAATGAAATAAGATTATTACTATAGTGCAAAGTTTAAATACAACATGCATAATGATTATGTTAAACTAAAAGAAGATCGAATATATGTATTTTTTACTTAATAGCCTTCCCCACTAAATGTTATAGATATCTATACTAATCTCTTCATTTATTTTTGATTTACCTAATTGGGCTTGTGTAATAAAAAATGTCGCAATAAAAAAATGTAATGAATCATATATTATTAATTTTGAATACATTTTAACCAAACATGCATCATGACCTGCATAGAATTTTGGGAAACAGGCAGCTGGTATTACATCTCACGTTAAGTGAAATATGGTCATATTTGTACTGTGAAAGTTGTGCAGCCCTGGGTTATTGTTCCACCTGTCAGGTTAAACCCGTCATGTTTTTATTTTTATATACCGTTATTTTAATCTTAAGAAATCACCAACACTGTGAAATTGTGCAGCTTTTAAACCTAACAAAGTAACAAGGTTAACTTTAAATATTGAGTTCATTGAACATCAAATTATTATAATATTGTAAGTTTAGAAATGTAAATTATGGATTACTCATCTGTTAATATTAGAAGTTTGAGGAATTCGGAATTTAGGTTAATCAGATTACTTTCTTTTTTAGATTTAAAGCTGCATCATTTTTAACTGTGATTTAAGAATGTTTGCTCCATTTATTATTCATTTACAAATGTAAAACAAATTATTCAGCTGTCTACTTAATATTACAAGTTTAATTAACTCAATCAAATAGATTTTTACAGTGATTATGTGAGCCCATATTGCATAATAAGTAATATTGTTTGCTCTTTAATGAGTCAAACTAGCATTTTAAATTTGTAAATAATATGAGTTTAAATAACAGAAATCAAATGAAGTGCTAACTTTCGATATAACTTCGATGTAACTTTCGATACAGCAAAACTCTGCTGGTTACAGTGGCCGATTACGGATGTGCACCCCAGTCATCTCCATGTTAATTAACTCTCATGACATCTTCTCCTGTGTGCTAATGTACATTTGCATCCTTTATCTCAATGTCTTCCTCCGTCTCTCTTCAATTTTAGATAAACTTTGTTTTAGTTGACATGCTGTGCGTTTCACATCTGGTTGCTATCAGATTGGAAATGGAACAGAGATTCCCCTTCCTCTGTGGGTCACCCTCTTGCTCTTGCTCACTCTCTCTTTTACTCTCTATCTCCCTCTATCTCTGTCTGTCTCTCGCTCGCCCTGTCTGTCCCAGGGGAACCTTTTCTCCCCTTTGCCTAAGTTCTTGCCAGTGTTTGCCATTAGCCAGGCTTTGTGCCAGCACCAGAGGCAGATGGTGACCCTGATGAGGTCATGAGACCAGCGTTGCTATGCTGGTAACCAGGGCCGGGGAGAGGAAGTGGCGCTGCCTCGTGGACAGATGGGTTGGTTCCCATGTTCCATCCCCCCCCACACTCTTTCTCTCTCTGTCTGCCTGTCTCTCTCTCTCTCTCCCTCTCTTTCTTTCCTCACTCTGTCTCCCTCTAGAATCGAGTGGTCTGTTGGAATGACCAGCATCAGTTAAGGTCTAATTCCAGAACATGATGTTCTTAGTTGTCGCTGTTAGGCTCAGTGCCTGGATCACAGAGGCACTCTTAAAAGCACTAGAGTGTTCACAAAGCAAAGATTGTTATCCCAGAGAACCGCTGATATGCATATTTTGGTGCTTCCATTGTTTTAAAACTTCTTATGCAACTAATCAGCGTTCCACTAGAATTGGTGGTAAATTTGTCACTGTGTTGGTGGGAGCTTGATTGCACAAACAAAAAACATCCACTGCATCCTAGCAGTGCTACAGTGCGCTACCAGTCCTTACACTGTAGAAAAGATTTAGTCTATTAAAGGTGCCACAGAACAGAAAACTGTATTTTTACATTGGCATTGTTAAAAAGGTGAGTTTGGTACATGGAGCTGATATACCGTGAACCCCCAAAACTGTTGTCTCCTCCTGCAAATCCTGCATTCACAAATGAGAAGATTAAAATGGGCCAATTCCTAATTTGTTACATGACTCATTAATATTTATGCCCCCTAAAATTTACATACAACAAACGAGCAACTGCAAGAAAATGGCAGACTATGTGGAGAAATCTACTGTTCCAGGTTGTGAAGAGGACGTCAGTGCTTTTCAGACACTTTCAAAGGAATCGGCTGATGTTCATTTTTAAACCAGGCTGAAGTCGGGTTCCTATTTGCCAGCTTCTTAATCGAATGTTCCTTTCCACCTTAAATGATACAGGTGCACCTTAAAACTTATACAGGTGCCAGACTGTAATTGTGACAGAAAATTCAGTAATTCCTGCTGACGAATAGCCAGTTCCAGCTTTCACATCTTTAACAAGATCCTGGATGACTTCAATTCCATGTTGTTAGTTTGCTCTGCATGTTTCACTCTGGAAAAGTTTCTCAAACCTTGAACAAAATCGAGAAGACTTCCCTCAGTGTTTGAGCCTGGAGAGACTGAAAAGAGGAGAAGTTCTACCTTTCTTTTTAGCATCATTACCCCAACAGAAACCTGTAAGTTCCATCTGTGTGGGCATCAGAGAGCTACTTAAAATGCAGATTAAATGGATTTAATGGCATTCTTAAACTTAACCTAGCTAACCTTATAATATTGACTTCCTTTAAGCTCTCAAATAACTGTGTTTTTTATAGCCCAGTAGTGTGTGGGTTTCCCATTAGGTGGAATAGATGTTTTGATAACCTTCTGGAAAACTTGAATTTGTAGGCAGAGCATGGATAGGTCTGTTGTGCAGGGCAGATTTACTCCAGAACAAAGGTTGGGAGCAACTCACATGAGACTTCCAGTGGCATCCCACGAGGATGACAGAGTTGTATTGTCCTCATGTTAGATAGACCACTGTTGTTTGCATCTTTTATGACTGAAGACTAAATAGCCAAGTGATAGTTCTTTCAGTTATGTAGTGCATGTCTTATCCTCCAGTGGAATGTCTGAGATGGGCCAAGGCTAATGTTTTGAATAATTGTGCTCCTCTTGAGGACAGCTTGTTATTTATACCTAGCCATTCATATCAGCCAGGGCGCCTTTCTGTTCTCCACTGCATTCACCATAATGAGTAGTTTCTTTGGTTGCTGTATTGGATTGATTCTGTGTATTTTACATTTTCCCAGGTTGACCAGGTTGTTTTTCTTGTAACCACTTTGATTTTATTTGCAGTTTCAAAACAAAGCTTTTTTCATCAATAAGAGGAATCATGAGAGCTCTAAAATAAGGAATATTACTACTGCCACAAAGTCACGACCACTTACTGCTGGTAACTTGCTAGAAGGGATGCTGGTCTTAAATAGCTCACCAGGGTGCCATATATTGGCAGTAGCCTGAAGCCATGCATATATGCATTATCCTCCATTTCCCAGTGCTTTCCTTGCCGAGGAAGATCCAGACACCCTCAGGCAGCCATGTCCATGAAGTCATCCAGGCCTCATAGCCTGCAGCCTGTCTCATGCTAATGCCTTTCTTTGAAGGGTTCTTGTGACTGGAGATGGTGTGACACACACCAGATGGGAGCATTAATACAGCACAGATATATACTACATGACGACAAGGATTGACACATAGCTACATGCCTGTTCGTCACGATGAAGAAAAAAATGCTAATTTTCAATTATACTAAACGATTCCATTGTGTATGATAACAAGGAAATGCCCCCTCGGACACACACTTTTGTTTTGATGCAATGTGGGGGTGATACATATGTCCCATATGTTTAATATACTGAACTCATTGTCATATTCATGGAAAACAGTTTGAGATGATTTGTGCTTTGTGAAAAGACACATTGTCTTGCTGGAGTAGCCATTGGAAGATGGTGAATAGTGGCCATAAAGGGATGCACATGGTCAGTATCCATACTCAGACACTCAGGCTATAGCATTCAAACGATGCTCGGTTGGTATTAGATGGACCAATGTGTGCCGAGAAATCCTTTCCCACACCATTAGAACACTAGCAGCTTGAGCTGTCAGCATAGAATTTGGTCCATGAATTTCTGGTGTTAACGCCAAATTCTGAGCCTTCTTTCTGTGTGTCGCAGCAGGAATCATGATTCATTATCACAGCCCCAGGTCTAGTTTGAGTGAGCTTGTGCCCACTGGAAACTCAGAGTCCTGTTCTTAGCCGATGGGAGTGGAACCAGATGCAGCCTTCTGATATTGTAGTCCTTCCACATCAAAGTTGGACATGTTTAGCATTCAGAGATGCTTTTCTGATCAGTAAGGAGTTGCTGTAGGTTTGGTCATTCTCCTCTGACCTCTCTCATCATCAAGGCATTTCTGTCCACAGAGCTGCTGCTCGCTAGTTATTCTTTGTATAACTCTGTGTAAACTCTAGAGACATTAGTGTGAGAACATTTGAGGGGCTCAGCAGTTTCTGAGCCACCCCTGCACCTGTGGTTAGAGTTCCTTTGATCACATTTTTCCCTTTATGATGCTTGATGTGAACATTAACTGAAGTTCTTGAGCATGGTTTAATGCAATGCACCATGTTATGATTAGCTTACCTAGCAGACGATCCTAATAAAGTTGAACAGTAAGTGTATATAAAGTGTATATATAAGTGTAAAGTACTTTATATGTAATAACAATATGTCCCGTTTGTATTTTACTAACGTCAGTATTTATATACAAGAAGACTTTTCTAAGTCTAAACTTAACCCTTAACCTTAGTCATATCTCAGAAACAAAAAGCATTTGGTTTTAACCTCACAGTTTTAAAAACCATAAATGGAGCTTTTGTAAAAAAAAGCACTTGGACCTGATATTGTAGGTTTTCTTTACTGTTGCAACAAACACAGTACAGTACATTTGCTTACACTTGTATTTTTCAAAGACCTAAACAGCTGAAAGTCTTGTGTTCCTCTGCATGGACTCCGTGTCCTAGTTGTGACCCCTGCTTGTGTCTCTCAGATAGCATTGCCTGGGTCCCTGCCATCTGCATGGACTGCTTCCAGCCTTACCTGAGGGCCTTTCCCAAGCCAGATAGGATTGATTTGCAAATGCATGTGTCAAAAGTGCACTCAGTGTTTGGAAACTATTGACTTGATGATGCTACTGGCACTTTACAGCCTTATTGTCCTTACCTTTACTGTACCCCATAAAGAATTCAGACATACATTAGCCTGGCATCAATTCAAACACACCCGGCAACCTGTGAGAGGAACTGAAAGGGGGTTTCCTTTTTCCATTCCACCCATTTTATGCAGTGTAGGAGACACTGTTCCTGGCTTTGGAGAACTACTGTAGGAATGCTTTCTCACTGTAATGTATCTTTCTCACTGTCTTTTGCTCATCGGTTGTTAAGACCTCAATAACATTATACATGAACACCCAGGTTGCGGGAAACCCACCGGGCTGCCATTCGGGTGATCCAGCGAATGCGGTACTTTGTGGCCAAAAAGAAGTTCCAGGTGAGAATTCTTGATGTTTTGTGAACTCCACTTTCTGGCTAATTATTACTTGGTAGCATTATCTGCTTTCATGCCGAGGTCTGTAAAGCTGTGGCCATGAACCAGCACTAGATTTCTCATCACCAAATGTGCATAACTACATACTGTTATAAGGTCTATCGGAGATGTTCCTGATAAATTGGTGTGTAGCAAGTGGTGGAGAAGTTGCAAATTGGATGCTAGCCCAAATGCTTTAGTTTGGCCAGCACATTCATTTCACAGCAGCACTACACATGTCTGTTGAAGTAAGGATTGTAGGGCTGAGCTATAAAAAAAAAAAATTGTTGTTAAAAGCTCTGAAGTATCACTCATATGATTACCTACTAAAAATCCTGTTTTCCATTAGGGCTGTATCCGGCAACTTTAAAGATACAATAGAATGCTGGCTGGTGATTATTGACTTCTGAGCACATCAATTTGCTTGTCAAACATTGCAGATATCTGACCTCACTGCCTTAACGCCCACCCCTAGTATCGTTCAGACTGTCCCCTCCTCTTGCATTAGACACTCGACCCTGGTCACAATTTTCTGTGGTGTTTTCTCTCTTTGTCCTCCTTCCCTCTTAGTCTCCTTTCAGTTGCCTTTGCCTTACCACACTCACGTATCTTTGAAACCCCCCACATCCTTGTGTGATGTCTTGGCTGTACAGGGTGCTTTTGACCAGTTTTGCTGTGTCTGATCTCATGGCAGAATGCAACTGTATTTACATTGGCATGGTTGAATAAAGAGATTTCAGTACCGAGAACTGACACGCTGTAAACCTCAAGCACTGTTGATTTTGGCTTTCTATTTGCCGGAATTAACTGACACCTTCTTAACTGTTTCATTCCACCTTAAAATCTACAGCTTGCACAGGTGCCAGAATGTAACTATGACCAGGACCAGGAAATTCTACGAAACAAGCTGGCAAATAGGAAGCCAAGGTTCAACGTCTTTAGCAAAATAGCATCTTAGCAATTCTTAAAACTAGGACATTATCAAGCAGTCTGACTTTATTAGCATCACATCCCCAACAGCAACCTGTAAGTAGCAGCCATGCTGTGTGATTGTATCCACTTTTTCATGGTTGAAGTCAGAGCATCTTAAACTGAAAGTTTCATAGTGAATAACAACACTAATTTACATTAAGTTGTTGTCAAGCAAGAAGCTAGAACAGGCAACATTCTTTACTAGCGAGCCTCAAGCTAGTGTCAACATAGCAAACTAAATAGTATGAAGCCCCATTTTGTTTTCCTGTCTGTTTCTATTTTGACATGTAAATCAGCAAATCAGAACAGAGCTCATAAGATTACTCATGAGCTCACCAAAAAATGGAAAACAGCTGGTTTCATTCTAGAGTCAAATCATAGGGTGTAAATGGTCATGTGAAACTGTTTCTCAACTTTTTCACCCTGTCCAAAGTTACATACCTTCTATCTAGACATCAGAGAACAATTTAAAATACTGAATAAATACATTCTATGGCACATTTAAAAAACTTCATTTGTTGTTGTTTTAATAGATTTAGTTATTTTATACAAACAATAGCAATATACTAATATCCCTGCATTACAGAACCTTTAAACATGTTGAGATTGTTGTAGAAATGCAGCTGTTGAGCTGAGCTGGTTAAACGCACTCTGTGCTGCACACAGACATCAAGCCTGTACAAAAAGCCACCTACTTAGTATAATGTACCTTTTGGAACCTTTGACGACAGAATGACATTTCCAGCAACAGACAAGAAACGGTTTCAGGGTACTGGAAAAACACTGTCATTCTGAAGCTCTCATACAGTCAGACAAATTAAATATAACAACAAACTACTATTACATATTTTGCTGAACTACAGGATTTGAGAAAGATCACACCTCAACTCACGTATTGTTACTGTTTGCTCCACTGCCTCAAAACACCCAGACAAAAAAGTGTTGCAATTGTTATTATTAGTAGTATCTCCTTAAGTATTTGACTAAGTGCTGATGTAAGTTTTCAGTAAGTATTTGCTGATGCTTCCAGTCACATAACCATTATTGTAAAATATTAATAAAAATAGTAACAGCACTTTTTCAATTTAGTTTTCAATAATTACGAGACTGTTTCTAAGTCTAAAGCAAATAAAAGAACAAAAAAAAGTAACCCATTTATCAAACAGAAGGTACATCAAAGGGAAAATATGTAATTTGTGACTATTTGGCAAGTTGTTTAAAACTAAATTAGGCATGTCTAGATCTCAACATGGGTGATTATTGACTTTTAAGCACTGGCATCAATTTGCTTGTCAAACCTTGTAGATATCTGATTACATTGCCCTAACGCCCAGCCCTAGCATCGTTCAGACTGTCCCCTCCTCTTGCATTAGACACTCAACACTGGTCACAGTTTGCTGTTGTGTTTTCTCTCTTTGTCCTCCTTCCCTCTCAGTGTCCTTTCAGTTGCCTTTGCTTACAACGCTTATGCATCTTTGAAATCCCCTCGCCCCTCCTCCTCTCACACACTTGTGCGACGCCGAGCACACAATCTTGACTGTGTGCAAGATGCTTTTGACCAGTTTCGCTGTGTCTAAACTCATGGCAGTGTTTGCTCTTCCTTGAATGGATTTACTCTCGTTTGAATTGGGTACTTCCCACCACAGACGTGTGAATGCTTTTTTTTATTGTCAGGCTTTCTTGCTTAAGCAACTTGAAACCTCAAAACAAACATGTGACTTCCCACATTCTCCACACATTACTCAGTGACTTCAAATAAAGTCAAACAGCTAAGGGTGTTGGAGCCTAGGCCTAATCAGTTTCAAAAGCGAGGAATCAGCGCTTGATCAATATGAAGGTTTGGTGTCGGCAGATGCGGCTTCTGTTCTTCAAAGCCAAGAGAGATCTTAGCTTTCAGACAACCTTTGATCTGAGGCTGGATTAATGTCAGGTGATGATGAAAGCTCTCAAGTGTTTCACATAATATTCCTGATTTAATTGCTTAGAATTCCCATCTATCCATGTGTGGCAAGTAATCAGAAGTTAATTCACATCATTCTGTAATCATTCCGTAATTTGTCAATGATGTTCGTCTCCACATGCCAAGCAGTAGTTTCTGCCCTCTAAACGTTTAACATCAGATAGAAAGAGACAAGTAGAAACAAAGCCCTGTGGTGTGTGTGTGTGGGTTGGTTTGTGTGTGTGTTTGTGTTTGCAGCAAGCACGAAAACCATATGATGTGAGGGACGTGATTGAGCAGTATTCTCAAGGCCATCTCAACCTCATGGTGCGCATCAAGGAGCTTCAGAGGAGGTCAGCATGTCTGTGAACTGAATGCTGAACTGAACACAAACAGTTCTGGTCACTTTAGGATTGTGAGAAATGTGCACACTGTCCTCATTCTCCAAATTTCTCCTTGTAGGGAGGTAACAGTACACAATGTTCAGGATAAGATATGTATTGTGGTTTTGGTAATGCTTTTTTACAGTCCCCTCAAGTTTTAGGTATTAACTAGGTCAGTACGAGGTACAAACTTTTTTTTAAGCATTATGAAACTTATTTTGGGCAAAACGACACAGACTTCCAGGACAATTAACTAGATTACATTGAGATGCCAGCAGGTTCTTGGTATTGACTGGGTAAGTGTGTAGTACAAACTTCAAAGTGTTGTGTTATCATTTTGGGTAAAGTAGTAGAACACAGAGAGTCTAGCTAAGTTACACTGAAATCCCTAACAGGTTCTAGCTAATAAAAGGGAATTCCACCAATTTATCAACATTCCTGTGTAATCCAACACAAATATGTTCCAACCATACTCACTGTTCCAACCAATGCTTAGTGTAGCTGCTTAGTTTATGTAGAGTTTTATATATATAGGGAATGTAATTGTACCATATTTCTTTGTTATTATATGTTTTAAGTTGTATAGATAACACATGTCCTGTATTGTCTCCAGATTTTTTATTTTATTGTTGTTTTATGACATTAACCTAAACAGTTGGACCTTAACATCCTTGTTTTAACTTTGAGGGTTCTTTAGCAATGTTTGTGCTTTGATGAAAGAAGGATGTGTCTGCACAGTGGCTTTTTCTGACAGTGTATGAATATATCTGACACAGTGTTTATCTGGCTTCCATAGACTGGATCAGTCCTTGGGAAAATTAACATTGTTCCAGACAAGTTCAGGTACAGTCAGCTAATTTAGCTCATTCCCTGTCACTCTTCTCTTTTAAAAGAAACATTCTTTTGTGCAGACTTTCCTGCCTGGCATTTCTCTGTGTTTTGTTTTGCTGACATTGATGTTGTTGCATGCTCATTTTTTTGGTGCTATACTTATTTTCCACAGACCGTGCCAAAGACAAAGGTTTAAATACTATTGGCTCCAGACTCAACAGGATGGAGGAGAAGGTAATGTTTTGCATATTTGTGCTTCAGCTAAACTTGGCGAGAATGAGATTGATGGCATTGTTGTGTTAATGAGGAGGAAAAAAAACTCATTTTGAGGAGACTCTTAGTTCCAGATGCTTAGAATACCTCAGCTGCCTCTCCCTAAATGCCTTCAGACAGCATCACAGTCTTAAAATACACAGTGTAAGATGTGAATGTGCTGACCTGTAATAAAAAAAACACTTGGACATGTACAGTGTTGTACACAACTTTTAGGCACAAAATGATTAATACTGAATAATACAAATAACATTTGTACATTTAAGTCATTGTGTGTCAGGGTCGGGCAAAATAGGACATTTGCAGGTTTAAAGGTTTATTAAAAGAAGACACAATCCAGAGCGGAAGTCAAATAACAAGCAAAAGGTCAGAAAACGGCAAACAATAATGACGTAGGGAAAATCCAGAGTCGAAGTCAAAGAACGGAGCTAAGGGTCAGAAAACCAAAATAGCAGACAGAGTAAATAAGGCTCAGTAAGTACTGGCAAAACAGAAATGTTATTTTGTGAAGATGAAGTTAAACAGAACAGCTTATAAAGACAAAGCACCAGGTGAGAATAATCAATACTCAGGCTAGACCGATCTGGGATTGGCTGCCAGCTGTGAGCGAGAGTCATGTGGTCACCAGGGGAGTTCTGGGAAATGGAGTTCACCGGCAGTATAGCCCGTGCAGGCTTTGTATTAATTATTTGGAAGACAAAGGTGGTAAATACACTGACATACCGAAGTTCATGGCGTAGCAGTATGTAAATTGATTATGAAGTAGGACGACTTGGGAATGCCCACACCTGTATAAGTTGTAAGGTGTTATCTTGTGAGTGAGATTGAATACTGGTCATCATGCTGGGACATTCCATTTCCAACGTTTTTGGGGGCATTTGACATTCCTCAACAATGTCATGTGTGTACCAAGAATACGTCATAGAAGGCATTACTCCCAACAGTGGACAGCGCAGTGGCCCATGGCTGCCTAGAATTGTCTGTGCAAACAGACAAACGACTCTGGCAGAAATCACATACACATTCACTGCAGGAGGCCCCACATAAATATCCTGCAGGTCAGTGCAGCGTTCTTTAGCTTCCATGGCATAAGGGAGCAGAAGACCTACCACATGCTGCCTCACCTGAACTTGTGAGGTTGCTTACTGGACCCTAGAGGACTGGAAACATGCTGAGCGGTCAAATGAGTTGTTTGGGGCTGATGGTAGAGTTTGTGTGTGGTGCAGACCCCTTGAAGCCATGGACCCCAGTTGTCAACAAGGTCCTTTGCAGGCTTCTAGTGGTTTCATGCTGGTGCTGGTTGTGTTCTCATGGCTTAGCTTGGGTTTGTTGGTCCACCTAAACACATTATTGGCCAGTGACCGCTACAGTTAACTGTTTGGTGACCGTTTACAGTCCTTCATGGACTTCATGTGCTCCCACAATGATGGGATATTCCAGCAGGGTAATACACTGTGCCTTCAGGCTCAAGTTGTCCAAAATTGGTTTGAGCAGTATTCTGAAGAGTTCTGATGAATGGTGCGGTCTGCACATTGACCCAAAATGAGCCTAATTGAGGTGTTCCAATATCATACCACTAAATT
Source organism: Semaprochilodus insignis (assembly GCA_034552555.1). Taxonomy (NCBI): domain Eukaryota; kingdom Metazoa; phylum Chordata; class Actinopteri; order Characiformes; family Prochilodontidae; genus Semaprochilodus; species Semaprochilodus insignis. The sequence continues at coordinate 10,028,214 of CM067498.1, forward strand.
CCACTGTAGTGACTCAGTAATTCAAAAATACCCCGAAGTACCGGGTAGTTATATAGCCTAAAATGTTAGCTCAAAATACAATGAGCATTCTGCAGTAAATGGTAAGAACCAAGTATAAGCACAGAAGGGGTTGTTGTTTTTGTTCAGCACATATTTAGATTCATTTATATGTATACAGTCTTTTTCTAAGCCATGTATATATAATTGGTACTTTTTACTTTTTATAATTACGCAGTACTGTGGCATTTTGCTGCCCTCAAGTCATTTCAAAAGAGGGTGTTGTATTTACTAGTGGGAAACTCCTCTTTAATGAAAGGAAAACAAACTTGCTTCCATCCAAAACTACGTGAACCCAAATCAAGTCATACTCACAACCTTAAAAGTTATAGGTAGGAACTTCCGTGGAGGACTTGAAGGCAGCATTAGTATCACATCCTTACAGGGTTATTACCTTCCACCTGACATACCCTGCCCGGGTACGTACCCAGAATTATTATAGTACTTTGGAGTTTGTACCTCATAATGTTACTTTCATAACATATAGTCTACTTTTTGACAAGGAGTTCTTGTTACTTTTTACTGTGTTTTGGTATTTTTAATTTTTAATATATATATTTTGAAATAATAATAATAATAATAATAATAATAATTATTATTATTATTATTATTATTATTATT
>CM067498.1:10048780-10161351 GCA_034552555.1 Semaprochilodus insignis
CCCAACCCCCCGCCCCCCTTTCACAAACCTTCCCCTTTTCTAGTCTTTAATTTTAATAGTTTTTCTAGTCTAACATTTTCACTTTCATGTCTCGTCATTTCCATGTTGGACTCGGTCTGGACCCCAAACTTGATTCCATTTTCTTTGTTTTTCGACTGATTAAGTAATGTCCATGCCTTAAAGTGTTTAAAGCTTAAAATAGAACTAAACGGAATCAGGACTGGTTAAACAGATATTAACGGATAGGAAAGAAAAGATGGCAGCACAATCTGTACAATAGAGACTCATTCAAAAGCAATTCCAAACATGGCACACAAAAAGCTTGTGCAGGTGGCTCATGTCAGCTTTAGTGGCTGGTTGTTGACCGAGAACAGGTGAGCTGCAGTAGATCAGCCTATTATACAGATCAGAAACCAGAACTCCACAGGACACTCCACTATCTCCAGAGATTTCTTTACTCCAGCCAGCTGGTTATGATACAGTACACTTTAGCCTAATTAAACTACCTACCTACCTACTATCTACTCTAATTAATAACAATTAGTGTATTAATAAAAGAAACATTAACAATGGCATATGTAATAATTAATAATTACAATAACGGTGCACCATTATGATGGTCCACCTTGTACATGTAAGGTTAGAGGTGGTACCTCATTTCCTGCTGCACGGTTTGTGTTGGTCATCCTCTAGTCCTTCTTCAGTGGTCATAGGACGCTGCCCACAGGATGCTGTTTGCTGGGTAGATTTGGTTGGTGCACTATTCTAAGTCCAGCAGTGACACTGAGGTGTTTAAACACTCCAACAACACTGCTGTGTCTGATCCACTCACACCAGCAAAACAAACACTAACACACCACCACCACGTCAGTGTTACTGCAGTATTTAGAATGATCCCCCACCCAAAGGATACCTACTCTGTGGTGGTCCTGTGAGGGTCCTGAAGATTGAAGAACAGGGTGGGTTAATAAAATATGCAGAGAAACAGATGGACTACAGTCTGTAATTGTAGAACTACAAAGTGCATCTATATAGTAAGTGGAGCTGATAAAATGGACAATGAGTGTAGATACAGGGAGGTGTTCCTAATAAACTGGCTCTGGGGGTGGCCAGAGGCTGGTTTGGTAAGAGCACACCTGAGTTTCATTTCCTGGTTTGAGGGAGTACCTGTCCAGCGCAGAGTTCAGGGCAGTGCCGGAGCACGACTGGTGGAGCAGGACTGATAGCACAGAGAACACAGGAGCATGCACAGGCTTCCAGATACTCCTCTGGTAAGAATAATGATTCCTTATAGGAACACACATCACACCTTCATTTAACACTTTTAACCAGACCATTGTGGTGGAACTGTTGTGTCAAATGTGTGGAGAGTTTCTGTAACACTTCCACTTTTCTTGTTATTTATAAGGTCTGTGTTTGTGGTGCATTCATCTGGTTGTGATATATTTTCCATTTAGTAGCAGTGATACAGTATTGTAATGTTAATTAAAATATAATCATGAGTAATATCATATAATATGGAGAGGAAACATGCCCTAGACCACGCATAAACAGGCAGTTTATAGATTCTCTCTGGACAATCTAACGTAATTCCTATCTGCCACTCCTAATGCAAATGATTATGTTTGCATGGTATATGGTGTATGAAGTTGCTCCCTCTCTCTCTCTCTCTCTCTCTCTCTCACTCTCTCTCTCTCTCACACTCTCTCTCTCTCACACACACACACACACACATCCTGACACATTCTGTAGTCAAATCGTAACCTCCACTTACACCTGTACGTAGACGCACCTGCATCCACTTATCCGAGGTATTAGGAAGAGCACAGGCACCATTTACAGCAGATGTTTAAATGTTAATAGACTGTGACATTCTGTGTAAAACTGATATTTTTGCTGCAGTCATTTACAGTCTTTATTTCTGCATCCATTTGTTTATCTATTGTATATGCATAGACATCTACAGATATGTATACATACAACGATGTGCAAAAGTCAGAGACCACCCTTCATTTATTTAACTTTCAGTGCTGTCCAGATATCAATTTTTCAGTACATAATTTAATAATCAGTTGCACAAGGAAGGAGAAAGACAAAAAACACAACTAAAAACAAACAAGTTATTAAAACTCATGAAAAGCTACAGAGAAAATGAGACTCCCGGTAACCGTGCAAGACCTGGTAGACCACCAAACCCGTCCCTATCAGATAAGCAGCACTTAAAGCTCCACACACAGAAAATCAAGCTCCACTTCTGCCTCAGATCTGAAAACATTAATCCTTCCACTGTGATAAGACAACTCGATGTTATGGGTCTAAACGGATGTGTAGCTGTCAAGAAGCTCCTCACTGTGAACAGGAGATGGACAAATCAAGAAACTGCTGGTGTTCTCAGAACAGTGGACTGGCCACTCCAGAGTACAGACCTCAACATCACTAAATCCTTTACCATTATTTGGATGGGGAAAAGCAGAAAATGCAACAACCTTTAAGTGAACTATGGAGGTCCGGAAATATATCCCTGCAGACTTCTCTTAGTAACTGAAAGCAAGTTTCCCAGAAACAACAGATACTGTAATAAAGGCAAAGAGTGGACACACTAAATACTAGAACATTATGTTTAGTTGTTGGGGGTTTTGGGTGTAACATTTTGTTGAATGCATCTTGCCTAATGCTGAATAACTGTATTGAACTTATACTAAATAGCCATTTTGACTGGAAATTAAGTATATGAGGTGCGGTCTTTGATTTTTACTGTTTACAGACTGAACCCAAGATATTTATGTTTTGTCTGGTCATTTCATTTGTTAATATACAACCATTCCTGCATTTCAGGCCTGCAACGCATTCCAGAAAAGTTGGGCCAGTCAAGCATTTACCACTTTGTAATGTTGCCATTCCTTCTCACAACACTTAAAAGGCATTTTGGCACCAAGGACACCAAACGATAAAGTGTTTCAGGTGTTGTTTTGTCCTATTCTTCCTTTAAGATGTGCAGTGGCCTGTCAATGGTCTGTCATTTTCACATATTCTCTACTGGGCACAGGTCAGGACTGCAGGCAGGCCAGTCCAGTACCCGTACCCTCTTCTTCCGCAGCCATGTCTTTGTAATGTGTGCAGCATGTGATTTTGCATTGTGTTGTTGAAAATTGCATAAATGTCCCTGGAAAAGAGTTCTTCTTGAAAGCAGCATATGTTGCTCTGAGACCTCAATGTACTTCTCTCAATCAGTGCTGCATCAAGTGTAAATGAATTTTGTCAAGGGCACTAACACACTGACCCCATACAATGACACACCCTGGCTTTTGGACTTGCTGATAACCGTCTGGATGGTCCTCGTTTTCTTTGGTCCGGAGCAAAAAACTGTGGATCTGGAATACGTTTCTGAATACTGATCCATTTCTTCCACAAAAGATCTGAAATACTGATTCATCTGAGCACAATACACGTTTCCACTGTGTGATGGTCCATCCCAGATGCCTCCAAGCCCAGAGAAGTCTATGCCGCTTCTAGACATGGTTAACATAAGGCTTCTGTTTTGCATAGCAAAGTTCGGTGGTGGCATTTGTGAATGTAACTCTGCATTGTAGTGCTTGACAGAGGTTTGCCAAAGTAATCACTCGCCCATGTGGTTATATCAGCTGTTGTTGAATGCTTGATGCACTGCCGTCTGATGGATCAGAAATCACAGGTGTTCAGCTTAGGCTTGCACCCTTTACACACTGAAATTCCTCTCAACTGCTTGAATCATTCAATGATACTATAGAAAGAGAAATATGCTAATCTTTCTTTGGGACAAACTGAGATCCTCTGCTCATTTTTGCTCCTAAAGGACTCCGCTTTTGTACCAAATCGTACAATCCCCTGCTGACATCACCTGTTTGAAAACACATCATTATTTAGATGTTTACCTCATTACTAGCCCTAAATTGCCCCTGGTCCAACTTTTTTGGAATGTGTAGCAGGCCTCAAATGCAGAAATAATATGCAGAAATATTTCTTCATTTTGCTATTCAATAATTCACAGGGACAAAAAGATATTGCACCATTTGTAGTTGTATTTCCATATTCAAATAATCATTTGTACAGACTGACCATCTATCAAAAATCATTCTAACTAGTTCACTGTCTGTAATGCGTGCAAAACTCTAGAATCTGCTGCTCCAGTTCAGTCATTTTTTTCCCTTTTATTTTTAAGTCTCCTCTACAGATTTACTTTTCTTCTACAGGCAAAAACAAATAAGCTCTGAGAAGACACCTGTGGCTGCCACAGTGAAAAGGCAGTGTGTTTGCATGTGCAAAGAAAGAAAATGGAAATTCAACCTGTTTTGCATAAAGAGGACCAGACCTTTCTCGTCTGAATTCAGTGCCACTGCTTATGGCTAACACCAACTCTAATTGAGTGTTTGTGTCTATGTTTGTGTTTGTGTTTGTGTGTATCTATGAACAGGTGGCAATACACCAGGGTAGGAGGTGTACAAAATGTGGAGAACCAGTATTGGAGACCCAGGAGCAAGGGTAAGAATGGGATCATTTACTGATCAGGTACATTTCATTAACAAAAGCGGACAGTCAGAACATAGCAGGGAGGTGCAGCCAACACTTCAGATGATGCAAAAAAATTAAAGCAGAAAAAAAGTAATGAAATATAAGCTCCGAAAGTACCCAGACACCCATTCTAAGAAGTCAATTCAGCAACTTTAGCCATTGCTGACAAATGTGTTTTCACACTGCTTGTATGAACTTCATAGTAAAGCATTTTCAGTATAGTGGCATGCAAAAGTTTGCAAACTTCAGTCAAACTGTGAAAAGCTAAGTGAGCAGAAGATGAACTGATCTCAGTTCATCTGAACTCACAGATCACAGCATTAAATCTAACTGCAGCTTATTCCATTACCTCATGTCCAGAAATGAGTGCTGTGTGAGTGCTGCACTGTCCTGTCTGTTTACTGTGCCTAATGTCTGTCTCAAAGGCAGACAAATGAAACATTCTTTTCATCAATATAAGGAAAATTGGTGTATTATTTCTGTTTTGTGCACCCTGAGACTCAGACCAAGCTTAGCTTGTAATTAGCTTGTTAGGGCTATGACTCGTTCACAGTCATCGTTAGGGAGGGCCAGGGTGATGCAAATTTCAAAGCTTTATACATACTCAAACCTCCTCCCAACATCAGCAGCCATGGGCTCCTCTAAGCAGTGGCCCAGCAACTGACCATTAAAATAACTGATGGTGATGAAGCAAGAGAAGACAGCAAAGTGTTAGTAGTAGCCATTTACTTGTTTTGCAATGTGAAATTGAGGTCTGGGAGGCCACAAAAAGATTACTAGCAAAATCAAAACCCTGGTTTGACTGCATTTTGGACAAGATACAGTCCTGTAGACCAATGAAGTGAAAATAGTGTAACGTTTTGGCAAATATATACAGAAAATATATGTTCTGAGAAAAAAGGGTGCTAAGTGCAAGGGTGCGAGTGTTAAGCACAGGGGTGAATTAATCACGCTTTAAGCTTCTGTTGCAGCCAGTGACATCTGAAACATTTAACTGGTGGAGGGAAGAATGGATTCAAGACATTCTGGAAGCAAACTCATCACACTGTCTGGAACAGGATAATGATCCTAAACACACCTCAAAATCAACAACAGACTACAATAGGCACAGGCTGAAGGTTTTGGCATGATTCTCACAGTCTCCCAGCCTAAACATCTTCAAAATCTGTGGCTAGACATCAAAAGGACAGTGAATGCAACACAGCCCAAGAATCTCACAAGACTTTTGCAGGGAAGAATAGGCATCCCCATACAATACCTTGCACTGGATGCCGTTGGGATGAGTTGATGTGATCCACAATTGATTATCCATTACCCATTAATGCTTTTGTGGCTGAATGCAATCAAATCCTCACAGCAATGGTCCAGCCCAACAGCTAGTATGAAGCCTTCTCAGAGGAGTAGAGGTTCTTACTGTAGCAAAGGACGTCAAGTTCCCTATTAATTCCCAGAAGAAATGTCGTCTCAATAGGTGCCTATAAACATTGCGACAAGTTGTGTATGTTTTACCATGTTGTAGTAATTTGTGTTGTGTGTCCATGTGTTGTGTTCTGTATGAAGTGCTATGTTTGGGTGCCAGTGCTACTCAGTGGAAGAAGAAACAGTACCTCATGGAGCTATTGGCCAGAAAGTTAAAGAAGGCCATGACAAAACGCACTGGACTACAGGTCGTCTGGGGGACATTGACTTCATAGGATCCAGTAGAACCAGGGGCAAGGTATACTATGACCTATACGTCCATGACCACCAGTCATTTGGACTTTTTAATAGTGAAACCATTCAATGTGAAATGGGTCAACCTGGAGAAACCGACAGGCTCAGGTTTCTTTACAGTGGTGGTGGTAGGAACCAGGGGTCGTGACAATGCAAATTTACCCATTGTATTTACCATTCAAAACAACCAGTGAGCCTACACGTGCCTAGGGAGTTTGAATGTAATGTTGATTGATACAACATTGTTCAAGCCAAAAAAAACATCCCCACCATAATTGGATATACAAATGCACATTTTAGACTGAGCTTTATCTTAAAACTATCTAGTACAAATGTTGCAGACATCAGGCAGCGTGTTAACAAAAATGTATACCATAACATTCTGTACAATTAACTTTTAGATGCGTTCAATGCTTTAGGTGTCTGGTTCCTTTCACCACCACTGTAAACAGTTTTAACTTGTAATTTCCTCTAGAACGGTGCATTTCATATTAAATCACTCTGAGTGACTTTGTTTACATCGCAACCATTTAATTATGCAGGAATTCACAACCTAACTATGAAAGCCTTAAAAAGCCAGATTCATAAAAACAATCTTATGAATATGCTTTTCAAAGTCATAAGTTAGGACAAATTGTTATTATTTTCTTAATAAAGAAAAATATAGAAAATATCTTTTCTGAAAAATGTTTTTTCAATGTCTTTCTTACAGTTTTACGAACAGATGCTCTTATGTATAGGTCACATGCATCTTTTTTGAAAATCCTGAATTAATAACAGAATTTTACAGTACAAATATAATGGGACTTTGGTACTAAAAGTGTTTATGTTACTACACATACAATTACAGAATTGCAGTTTTGAGTTATTCAGAACAGTTATGCATATAAGCTAACTCTTCGCATAACAAATATTACTTAGGATTAAATGCTTTCCTTTTGCTTGTGTCCATCGCTCACACAATCTATTTGTCAGTCCAGTTTGCCAGGGTTCCCAGTTCAGCAGACCCAGACCAGATCTACCAGTTGATGACGGAGCAATGGGGACTGTCTCCTCCTCACCTGGTGGTGGCGCTAGTGGGTGGTGACGAGTTGGCTCAAATGAAGCCCTGGCTTAGAGACACAGTACGGAAAGGCTTAGTGAAAGCCACCCAGAGCACAGGTGAACAAACTTAGTTGCAATGTGTAATAGTTACTGAATAATTAACTGTGAAAATGATGACCGGAGTGTTTCTAAATAGGTAGCTCCGCTGCACCGCTGTAGTAAACACCACTAACAAGAAGGCGGAGCATATAGATCACCTGCGAGCGTTTGTGCTGTTATTACAGATGTATGTTTTTATCAAGAAAGCAAGTATGGATCCACTGCTGGTACTCACTGAGGACTCTCTCACACCCACACACGTTGCATTCTTGTTTTATTAATGGGATGAATAAGAAGGTGGGCTGTGGTCTGGTATTCATAACTGTCACTTGTAACCCTTGATATCCCCAGGAGCATGGATCCTGACCAGCGGCCTGAGGTTTGGCATTACGAAACATCTTGGCCAGGCTGTGAAAGACCACTCTCTGGCCTGCACCTCTTCAAAGGTCCGTGTTGTGGCCATTGGAATCGCTCCCTGGACCATGATTCATAACAGAGACCTGCTGCTCTCTGCAAAGGCATGGCAAGACAAAATTCCTTAAATTAGTTTATGGTAGCACTTTACAGATCAATAATAAGTAGGTAATGATATGGTAATTTTATGGTAACAAATTGTATTTAATCATCAATTAAATGTCAATGTTACTAAATAATAAATCAGAAATTGTAGCGAGTGTTAACAAGGCCATTAGGAAATGGTAAAATAATGGTAACAACTTGTACTTACCTAAAAATTACCTGCTTATTTTATAGTTCTATATGTACAATAAGTGAGCAATTGTTGTGGTAACAAGGCAGCAATGAATAGAAAAAGTTGTACTTTCCTAAACATTATATGCACATATTCTAGTCATTAATAAATATCAGCATTTAGTAATAAAATGATTTTAAAAAGCGGTAACAAATTTTATTTACCTAAAATGACCCGCTTATTTTTTAGTTCCTAATGAACATTAAGAGAGAATAATATATATAATATATAATATATAATGTTAGAGTTATTTACCCCAAATCAGTGACGTAGTTCTGCTGTAATTACCAGGGCTGGTATCAGGGCTGTAAAATACTAATTTACTTGTTTCTGTTTTATTTCTTACCTGTTATGTATTTATATGGTCATGTTACATGGTGATGTTACCAGCAGTAATTACAGTGAAACTAAACGGTATTAGAGCCATAAAATGCAAACTTACTGCACCTCCATCAGGTCATAACATCAGTTCAACATGGTCTTGTGTTTCACATGTAGGTCCACCTATAGACACGTATTGTTACCCAGGAATAGATGAGGTAAATCTACATTAATGCCTTGTTACCACTACAACTGCTCACTTATTATACACAAAGAACTATAAAATAAGCAGGTAATTTATAGGTAAGTACAATTTACCATTTCATAATGGCCTTGTTAACACTCACTACAATTTCTGATTTATTATTTAGTAACAACTGGAAAATTGGCATTTAATTAATGATTAAATACAATTTGTTACTGTAAAATGATCATATCATTACCTACGTATTACCGATCTGTAAAGTAAAGTGCTACCTAGTTTATTTTACAGGAACAGCAAACACTTTTTAATAAACCCTAAAACTCTGGATGGGGGTCCTCACTGCAGGTCCTCACTGTATTACTCAGCTTTTAATGTATCTCAGTTTAGATTTTAGATTATTTTATTGTTTTTCACAACTGACCTTTACATTATGATGAAGGCACCAAATGAATGGTCCAAATGAATTACACTGCAAGTTCAGAATGCATTTTCCGCCTCCTGTAAAGTTCATATGAGGTTTTTGTCCTGAGTGCGATTTGTTTTACATTCATTATAAGAATGATTGAAAGTAATTCCTGAATAATAGTTCTTAAGATTAATAACTCATTTATAAGGGGTTCAGGGGGTTCATTCATAAATTGTCACATACATTACATCATTACTCAACTCTGAGCTAGCAGCCAGCTAAACTCTGTGGTCCCTGGAGCATTATGAAAGTCTTGGTGGTAATGTGGTACCATTTTACAGTAATGATAATGACAACCATTATTACTGCATCATGTTATATTAAACATGCAGGTCTAATGTTTCTCTATAAATCTACAGCCTGATCAGCCAGCTGCATACCCTACAGAAGACCTCCCCCATGGTTCTGTGTACTCACTGGACAAAAACCACTCACATTTCATCCTCATAGAAGAGGACACACAGAGGCCTGGAGCCACCAGTGACATGCGAGTCAGACTTCTCAAGCACATCTCTCTCCAGCGCACTGGCTATGGAGGTGCCCCCAGATTTACATCCCAGCTCACTTTCATATATACTAATCCACATAGAAGAGCTATTAAAGTATTATACATCTTCAATTCTCATTTTTCGCAGGCCCTGGAAGCTTCGAGATCCCTGTCCTGTGTCTACTTGTTCATGGGGAACCAAAGATATTGCAGGTCTGATATAACATTTTCACATAACGTCTCATGAATGGATTTCTGGAACAATGCCATAGTAAAACCAGTTTGGGTTCTCTAAGGAACCTTTAAATAGATCATTCTTTCTGCACTGTTGATGACCGCCATTTTGTTGGCATAGTGGAAATCATCGCTGTAGTTTTTTTTCAGTCACATATAATACTTTAACTAGGAAACAGTTGGCTATTTGTGTGCAACCTGTTATGACTATGCGTTGAGCTGCAAGTGAGCAATGAGGAGAGAAGGAGGAAGGGTTAGAATCTCCTGCCATGAAAACAGTTTAACCTCTCTACGAAAACGGCTTTGCCGAGATTAAATGGACAGCACAACTGCTGCGATCCTGATATCAAAAAATCATCTACAACAGCCACATTATAAACGGAAATAAAAACATGTCTATACTGTTACTTTGCTTGATCATCTATTAAGATGAAAAAGCTGTCTGTGCCATTTCAGCTTCTCCAGAAGCAGTGCACTCAGAATGTGCCCCAGTGTCTCTCCAATGCCACGTTCTTGAACAATGGGCATGCCTGCAACAATTGCACTCTCCGAAAGCAGCCACCTGGTCTGAGCCTGCTCGAAACACCCTCTAGCTGGACTCGGCTGCTGTTGTCTTCTGCCGTGCTGTTTCTTCTTCTTTCTCCACTTCTTCTGTGGTCTTCAGTCGGGCTCTGTCTTCTCTGCCAGTTGCCTTTGAGTTTGTTAAAGCACCATTCTCCTCCAAGCCGCTGATGGGACGGGTGCTATCCCACTTCTGACACCAGTGTTGCCTAGGTGAAGAATGAAATGTGGAAAATATTGTGTAGACCAGCAAATGCTTTTTTATTGAACAGGCAGCAAGGGAGAAGCAAGGCCCAGCACTACTGAACACAATGGGATAGCAGGCGGGACACATCTAGCTATGCACATCCACTTCATCGATAGACGCTACCCCTACTCAGGACAGGACAACACAAATAATACATAAACACATCTTAAACTAACAGCTACAACTTTAACAACCACAATAAATCTCTCCTATCGCAAGAGCAGCACTTTCAGCAAGCCTCTTCACATAGCCGTTTTGTATGACCATGCATTCCACACTCATACAGCCGCATGGTCGTGACACACTGCAATATATTACATCAAAAAGAATTCTGTAACTAGGGGGGCTCTAAAAACAGGCAGAAATAGCTTTTTATGGCTGCTATGGGAATGAGTTAAAGAGCCATTTATGTATATGAAATATGCAAATATGAAGACCCTTTATAAAGAACCTCCACAAACAAAGAGCCGTTTAGTACCCTTCATTTTTCAGGGTCTATGTACATAGACGGTAAGTTAGTGCTGGCCAGTAATTTAATACTGCATTTACTACTGCTTATTGTTTTGCTGCTATTTCTGAACTGCTTGTAGAGGATGTACAAGACCATCCAGAATGCAACGCCCTGGCTCATCCTGGCCGGCTCAGGCGGTGTAGCAGACATTTTAGTTACACTGATATACAGAGGATGTCGGGAGGCCGAGTTGATCCAAGAGCTGCTGCTGAACACATTCAGTGGCCTCCACAGCACGAACATCTCCTCCTGGGTCAAAGTGGTGAGGAGCAAGGGCAGCTATAAGCCTTTTATACATGATTAGCATTATGTATGCGGAGGATGTAGAATGAGAATGACATTTGCAGGAAAGTTCTCTATATTGTCTTTTTGTCTGACTAGATTCAGAAAATTTTGGATAATGGTCACCTGTTGACAGTACATGACCCAGAGCAGGAGACCTCTGAGCTAGACACTGTCATACTTAAAGCCCTAGTTAAAGGTAAGCATAGTCCTCCAGCTACTTGGATGAAACAGCAAAAATGGTCCATAATCTCTTTACATTAACATACATTAAAGCTGCTTCTCCTATAAAGTTACCACTCCTGACATTTCTGTTCTTGTCTTCTCTTTCCTGTTCTTTGCCCTCAGCCTGTAAAAGTCAGAGTCAGGAAGCGCAAGACTTCCTGGATGAGCTGAAACTGGCAGTGGCCTGGAACAGAGTGGACATTGCAAAAAGCGAAATTTTCAATGGAGATGTGGAGTGGAGTGTAAGAATAAAATACTTATTTATTTTGAATAAATACTGCAACCAAAGTTGTTATATACTCAATAACTCAATAAAAAAATAGTTGCATGCAGAAGAAGATTTCAATGCTGCTGGGAAGGAAGATAAAGGTTACCAGGAACAATAAATGATGATAAATTCAGACTGATATGGGCAATATTTATTGAGCTACATATACATACATAGTGTCTCTCAGTATGGCACTGGGCTTCCATGTTTGCCTACCCAAAATTCCAGATGTTTTGGCTTGGAGTTGTATAATCCATCCCGTGCACCTTGAATATTCTCACGCAGTTCCTGCAGATTTTGCGATAGGGGTGGAGTGACTGCTTGCTGAATGTCCAGTCATTGTCCTTGGGTCAGTTAGGTACAGCGATAAGGCCCGTCCAACCTGCTGAGCGTGAAACTTGAATCATCCGCATGTCTCACGATGTCAAACCTACCTACCAAATTTCATTCCTGTCGGGTGGTTCCTTCAGGGTACAACAATTTGATCGATTATATTTTTGACGATGAGTGTAGATTACTACTTACTGTTACTAACTGACTGAGGTGATTATAAATGCTTGTTCTTGACTAATATTAGTTTGCTTTCTGAGAGAGATGGTGAGCTGATATTCATTGTATTACTTCATATTTTGTGAATTCATAAATATATGGTTTTCTCTTAGGCACAAGACCTTGAAGAGATCATGATGGACGCTTTAGTCAACGACAAGCCAGATTTTGTGCGCCTGTTTGTGGACAACGGGGTAAATCTGGATGAGTTTCTGACATATGGCCGTCTTCAGGAGCTGTACTGCTCCGTGTCTGAGAAGAGCCTACTCTTCAACCTCCTCCTAAAGAAACACCAAGAGAAACAGATCGTGCTGGCCTCAGCTCGAACCCCTGGCCTGCCCTACATGGAGACCGGAGATAGACGGCCTCGCTTCACTCTACACGAAGTCTCCAAGGTCCTGAAGGACTTTCTGCATGACTCCTGCAAGGGCTTCTATCAGAAACTTCCAGCGGTAAGCAGGGATGGGGAAAATAATGGTGCAGTAATCGTACAATGCTCACTTATATCACAACTCTCATATCTCTGAGCATTTCATGGATATCGTCAGTACTTGTACAGCACTGAACAAGATGCACTTGCACTTCCAACATGGACTGCCTATTGTTGGAAGAGCATATCCTGATCAGGCTGGTTCAAAACTGGATGTAGTGATGCACCATGAAATGTTTAATTAAAAATATTTGAGTACACTTTAGTAGCTTATATAAATGTTGCACTGCTGTTTTGCTGCTGTATTGTGGTTGTATTGCCCAAAATACAAGTACCAGTTCTGTATCTTGTGTAACTACTGTATATAGATTATATTTAGGGCAGAGACTTAATTCCCCATATGCATTTCAATGGAACAGCCAGGATAATATGAGAGTGTTTAAAGTGTACTCACTCTATCAAACACAAAAATTATACTCATTACATATACCTTACATTGATATCCCCGAAATGCATTTGTAATGCAAGCCAATGTGTAGGTCCTCAAGCAATTTGCTTCACTTATATGCATTTAGTTTTTCTCTTCCTTCTCAAGCACAGGGAAAAGATGCATGCAACATATGCTGAAAAATTTTGGAGTGCTTCATTTTTTTTTACTTTTTATTCAGTTAAAACATATTTATGTTATGCATTTATTCGAGTTAGGAAGTTAAAATGAGTGCTCACATACAGGCCCTATAAGGGGCTAACCTTTTGGTCTTGTCTGTATCCCCCTCAGGAGAGGGTCAGCAAAGGTCGACTATTCCATAACCAGAAAGACCTGCCGGACCTGGACCAACTCTGCGAGAACCCCTGGAGAGACCTCTTCCTCTGGGCCGTCCTGCAGAACAGACAGAAAATGGCAAACTACTTCTGGGCCATGGTAAGGCCCTACAGGCCTTTAGAGCGACAAGCTGATTTCCATAAGCCAACACTATTTACATCTTTATGATTTCATCTTTAGAAAGCCCATCTCATCTGTCAGTGTTTGTTGTCCGAAGCAAATTGGTTTCTAAGTGGTTGCCAAAGGCTTTAATGCATTTATGGCCTCTGGGCTAATAGTGAGTGCTTGATAAAAGACTAACGTACTTGATGATAAATGACAGAGCAGACAGTATCTGCTGTTTCTCTCCATCTCTATTAGGCTTCAACAATGTAAACTGTCCAGTCTCTGAGGTGGTTCAGAGCTACAGTTCATAGCTCTATTTCAGTTATACACATAATACAATACATAAAACTCGCTTATTGTTAGTACAAATGAGTCACAGCTACACAGTGTCGCCAGTATACACGGTTCATGGTTCGTCTGTGTGCATGTCATAGGGTCCGGAGGCAGTGGCTGCAGCTCTTGCTGGCTGTAAGATCCTGAAGGAGATGGCTCATCTGGAGTCTGAGGCAGAGTCTGCCCGCAGCATGAAAGAAGCCAAGTATGAGCAGTTTGCTTTGGGTGAGAATCACAAGTTAATATGTCAATTACAACTAAAGATGTGAACATCAACAGCTTACTGCACTATGGGGAGCTCTACACCATCACTTTAAAGGATCCATATCATGGAAATGTTTTCCTACTTTCTTAAGATATTAGATGTTGCATGTAAACACAGTTTAAAGGAGCTGTGTGTAAACTTTAGGGGGGTCTATTAGCAGAAATGGAATATAGTACTGTGATGTGGTAAGGTGAGGCCTACCCCATCACCAGTGCATACCAGCCCCTATACAGTAGAATGTGTGTGTATGGATGTACTTACCTGCGTCTTCCTGTTAATGAGGATTGGCAAAAGGGGGACAGCAGGGAAACCCGTTTACCTTATCCTTATCGGGAGGATCCACCGGTGGGGAGAAGGGAGGGGGGAGTCTATTCATCATTTAAAATCCTGTGGGAGAAAAGGGAATAATTAACTGGTAAATTGAAGGGCCCAGACAACGGCATGCTAGTAATGATTTCTTTTAACCTAGGTTGTTTGTATTAAGAGCTGATATTTGTTTGATGTATAGTACGGAAGTATTGTAACCCCTTGGAAGGGAGTGGGATCTCCAAGGGAGGGGCTTCGGGTTTAAGACCTGAGGGCTCCTAGGAGATGGGGCTCTTTTTTCTCCCCATGACACTAGCTGCTTGTAGTGTGGGAGGTTATAAGGGACACCGGGACCCAGCCTCCCCAAGTTATAGCTAAGCCTGATGCTTAGTATTCATAAATACTTTATTTTCTGTTTATGTTTCGTTTTGTCCAGTTTTGTTTCTTATAATACGTCGTGTCAATAAACTACGTGTTTGTGCACTACAGTTTTAGTTCTGCCCGTCCATATTGGTCTACCCACCCTAACAGACCTTACTAGACAGCCACACGTAAACCCTAAAATCCTCTTTACGGGGTTCAACAACCTCACAAGTACATAAACATGTTTTCATTAGCATATTATCACCTATAGGTACAAATCGTTATGTTCCATGATGATATAGGAGTGGGTGATGACATAGAGTGGGTCATCTTATAATGGAGGCTAGCATATAGCGCGTTACAGCAGACTCAAACAGACAACCACAAACTGGCAGAGTGCCTTTTATGTTTTTACATTGAAACAGCAACTTGATTTTATAGGAGTCTTACTTGAAACGTAGTTTCAGTAGGTCCATGCACCCTACTCTAGGTAGGATAATAAACAGGTAGGATTACTCCTCATCAAAAATACTGTACTACCACTATTCTAGCCAGCTTTTTATTAGCCAGCTTCTTGTTTACATTTTCACCGTAAATATATGCATTTACATTCTGTCAATGACATTCAGTTTCTTATTTGCCAGTTTCTTGTTTGAATTTTCCCATTCCACCTTAAATAGTGCAGCATTTACAATTTACATTCTGGCCAACTGCTTGTTCAAATTTAACCATTGTAAAATGACTCCAGAATCATGAGGATCTTGAGAAATTGAGGTGGAACACTCAGACTAGAATATGGCTAATGTCCTTATTGGCAATCGTTAGCAGCATTAAAGCCAACATTTCAGTAGGTTGCAATACGTAACCTCACCTCTAGATATTACACACTGCTTCTTTAAGTTTCAGAATGTCCCCTAACTTCCCAGTCGATGCAGTCCATATGTGGAAACTATTCAGCCTCGCCCATTCATGCTGCGAAAGTGTTTCGGTTTGACTGCTTTTTGAATGAGACAGGGCATACAGGGCAGCCAATCAGGACAAAGGTTATTTACATATATGAGCCTTAAAGGCACAGTAACAAAAACAGCCTGTTTAATTCTAAGGGATAAAGAGAGGATGGAGGGTAATGAAATAAAAATGAAATGCAATAAAAATGTTGGATATTGCTTTGAATGATTGTTAGGTATGATATATGAATGTCTTTTTTTCTGTGCCTTATTCTGCATTTGCTGTCAACTACAGCAGGCATCTTTATAACCTTTAGGCTTCTCTTTAGAAGCACAGAGATTCTCAGAATGCTTTTATTAAAAAGAGCATGATGTCAGTAAGAAATATTTTATATGTAAAATATAAAATAATTTATATAATATAAAATATATATTTCATATACAACAGAAAGTTTGATTTTGAACTGATTTACCTTTACACAAACAGCTAAATTAAAGGAACAGCTGCTAAAATTATAAAATTGAATAGTACTTGACATATCTGTGTTTTTCGGTTTGTGATGGGTTTAGATCTGTTCAGTGAGTGCTACTCCAATAGTGAGGACCGAGCGTATGCCCTGCTGGTGAGGAAAACTCACTGCTGGACTAAATCCACCGTGCTAAACCTGGCCACTGAGGCGGACGCCAAGAGCTTTTTTGCCCATGATGGAGTCCAGGTACCCACTCATACTCCATTCACTCATATTCAAAGCATGTATTAAGCTGTTCCCTGGTAGTTTGTACTGATGCTGCATTTCTGTGTTCTTGGCCAGGCTTTGCTGACTAAAATCTGGTGGGGAGCCATGAAGACAGACACAGGCATCTCTAAACTAGTCCTAGCTTTCTTCTGTCCGCCTCTGATATGGACCAATATGATTAAATTCAGGCATGTTTTTACACGAAGCGCTACAGTTTCTGCAAAAACCACTGTCATTGCTTGAATCGATGGCAGCTTGATTTGATTAGCATTTATTTACTGTGTGTTTCTGTGTGGTCTGTAGTGATGAGATATCACAGAGTCGTGGAGGAGGGGAGCAGTTTGTTGAGCTGGACAGTTTGGACACGGAGAAGGCCTTACTTCTTAGCGATGAGGACCCAGCGTCAGTCTCTCTGCAGCATAACTTGTTTAAACACTGTTAAATAATTCAATGGTTGAGATATAAGGAGCCATTCAGAGTGGTTTGATATGAAACAGCTTGTTGTAGAGACTCTTGTGGAGTACTTGGAATTCTTTACAGTGGTGGTTATTGGAACCAGAGGTTGCGATATCTCCAACACAAATATGGCGATTTAGTTTACTATCCAAAGCAACCAGTGAACCAGCACATCTTAATTTTCTTTTGCCACTATTTTACCTTGCTCTGTTGTGCATGTACCCCCCCCCCATGATGGGCTCAAAACTATCATAAAACAATGTCTCACATGACAGACAATGCATTCATAACCATTTTATGTAACTTAAAGGAGCAATATATAAAATGTTTAGTTTAGAACATTACAAATTCAACTAAAATTATAAACAGAAAGTGAAGAAATATCCATTTTGACAGTGTGTCAAAGACACTTGTATGTAACATGTTGCAGAGATATTTTCTGAAATTAGCATGCTAATCAGCTAACCCTGGCACACAATAGGAGTCATAGGGATGATAGGGGAGTAGAAGCAAAGTAATAGTTAACCTTGGGGTTGCTTTCTACTGCTTGGTGAGCAAAGGGATGAAGTTGGATGCTTAACATTTTTTCTAGACTGATAAGAACTGAAGAGGGAGGAGGAGGGATTGTGTTTTTTCTGGTAATATGTTTGGAGTGTGAATTGGGCTATTTACAAATTGCTCCTTGAGGGAACCCCAACAATAAAGGTAACATAGATACAGTAGTACACAGAAAGCTCCAATTCCACATGATGATCCATTTTATGATGGCCAATGTGGATAAATATCAGTCTCAGAGACTAAATTTTGTGGAACGTACTAACTTGTCTTTCCACTGTCCTCTCCTTGTGTTGTATGCAAGTGACTCAGAAGCAGCTGGTAACCCTACAGGGCAGAGCTGTGGCCAGGCCTGGAGTCAGTTCCTTCTCCGTCGCTGGAAACGCTTCTGGAGCGCCCCAGTCACTGTGTTCTTGGGGAACGTCATAATGTACTTCGCCTTCCTGGTCCTCTTTACCTATGTGCTCCTGCTGGACTTCCAGCCACCGCCTCCCAAAGGCCCCTCTATAGCTGAGATCATTCTCTACTTCTGGGTCTTCACACTGGTGCTGGAGGAGATAAGACAGGTGTGAACTATGAGTGAACTATCAGTTTAGGAGGGAGCCTAAAGACACGCTTTAGGGGGTTGTCATAAACCTTTGCAACAATATTTAGAATTATATTCTGATTAGATTGAATGTCTATTCTATTCCTATAGATTATATAGATTGTATACAGCTCATATGGAGTCATACCTGATTAAAATAACATTTGGGCTTTTGTCTATAGGTCTTGAGTCATGTTGAAATAACTGTATTCCACAACCAGTTGTCATTTTTAAGCATGTCTGCAGGCCTGACAACTACAACCCTTAAACTATGGGGGTCCACTCAACATTAAATCATTTACATTCATTCCATAGACATTACCAGATAATTTATTTAATATTATTTAAAATGTAATAATATATATATATATATATATATATATATATTCATTTAAAAAGAAAATTATTTAATAATAATGTAAGATTAATATGTCATACAATAATATGCTAAATGTGGGTAAATTATGTTTTATTGATATTTACATTCATCGGCCACTTAATTAGGTACACCTATTTGTTTCTATACTCATTGTCCATCTTATCAGCTCCACTTACCATATAGATGCACTTTGTAGTTCTACAATTTAAGACTGTAGTTCATCTGTTTCTCTGCATACTTTGTGGGTACTGCGTACAATGACCAGGACCCCAACAGGACATCCACAGAGCAGGTACTGAGATCATTTTAAGCACTGCAGTGACACATGCTGGTGTGAGTGGATCAGACACAGACGTGCTGCTGGAGTGTTTAAACACTGTGTCCACTCACTGTCCACTCTATTAGATACTCCTTCCTTGTTGGTCCACCTTGTAAACATTAAGATCATCCTCTAGTCCTTCATAATGCCTGCTCTGTGGTGGTCCTGTGGGGGTACTGACCATTGAAGAACAGATTAAAAGCGGCTAACAAAGTATACAGAGGAGCAGATGAACCACATTCTGTAATTGCAGAACTACAAGGTGCTTTTCACACCATTTAATACTGTGTATTAACAATAAATGCATTTTTAAATAAATAGAAACTGTGTACAATTTACATGTACAATGTACAGTTAACTGAAAATTCTCTTTTATGTGGCCTGTGCCATTTTAGAGTGTGTTAGAAGTGGCTCATTAGTCAAAAGGTTGCATTTTCACACCTGATGGTGGTATAGAGTCAAGATAACAGCACAAACAATGAACAATTAAGGACGCCTCATGCTTTTTTTATACAATGACAGAAAGCATAATTACACACAGAAGCTCAGATCAACAAACTGATACATTTTGCTCTGACCAGCATGAACATGCACACACCGTAGCTCCTCTGGTGTTGGATTTATATGCATTTAAGGGGTCACTGCCAAATTTTCTGAAAGCCAAGACGTTTGATTAACTGCTCTTTGTGGCTATATTTTTTATATTTTGCAAACATAGCATTTTGAACTGTTTGTGAATAATGTTTTGGCCCTGTATTTTGTGACATGGTCTAATTTGGACATCTTTGGAAAAAGACTTTTGGACACCCCTACTGTAGAGAACATGTGTCTCATTTTCACTTTCACAGAAAAGCAATCAAACATGACCAGGGGTGTCAAGTCTCTTAGACTCTGCATGTAAAGTTAATGCGAACTACATCCAAAGCAATGGCAATTAGTCATATGATTCTTTGTTTCCCATTTTAACCATACAGACTATCAATTTTAATTATGTTATACTGTTATATTTCATTTGTATTAGAGCTTCTTCACAGATGAAGATATGAACATTCTGAAGAAGTTTAAGCTCTACGTGGAGGATAATTGGAACAAATGTGACATGGTGGCAATTTCTCTCTTTGTGATTGGCGTGTTGTGCAGGTACAGTATCTTACAGAGCCTTGATTGAAAGCTGCTTTCAATAAATCTAAGTCTTCACCATGACCTCTTTCTTTTGTGTGTGTAGGATGATGGAAAGCACATATGAAGCTGGACGCACAGTCCTGGCTTTGGACTTCATGGTTTTCACCTTAAGGCTCATCCACATCTTTGCTATCCACAAACAACTTGGACCCAAGATCATCATTGTGGAGAGAATGGTGAACGCATAATGTAAAATATTAAATGAACTGGTGCCGATAAAAACATTCTGTTGCCTGACTTATAGTTTGTGTCGTTCTCAGATTAAGGATGTATTCTTCTTCCTCTTCTTCCTGAGTGTGTGGCTGATTGCCTATGGAGTGGCAACTCAGGCTCTGCTGCACCCCAACGACCCACGCCTGGACTGGGTTTTCCGCAGAGTGCTCTACCGGCCATACCTGCACATATTCGGCCAGATCCCCCTGGAGGAGATAGATGGTAAACTACTCTGCTAGTGATATTTATTAGCATTAATAAAACAAGGGACGGGTTTTAACATTTACACATATAGTTTGATATAGAGTAAGAGACTTTACACTTACAATGACCATCAAAAGATCGAGGACTGCTTGTCTTCATTTGAAAATTTACCATTTAGTAAAGTTAAAAAGTGCATGAAATGTCTTAAATGTTTGTTAACATAAAAACATCAAAATGTATTTCATACATCAGCTATATATACCTCAAAGCATCATACTCCACCTTGACCATTCTGCCTGCTGCCACAAGATGGAGACACAGTGCAGGTTAATTACATTTCCACTGCTTTACATTTTGCCCACAGCTGCCAAAATGCATGCCGATAACTGTACCATGGATCTGCAGGAGATCATTACAGGCTCGCTGCCACCTTGCCCAAACATCTATGCCAACTGGCTGGTCATCTTGTTGCTGGTCATCTATTTGCTGGTCACTAATGTCCTGCTGCTCAACTTGCTCATTGCCATGTTCAGGTCAGAAGAGGTTCTAATTAAAATGACTTTGACATGACATAGTGACATAATAAAGACATAACCTTACACAATCAAGTGAACAAATTATTTGAGCTTCCTCTTAGTGCAAGCAAGAATGAAACAACAAGCCCTTCAGCTCCCAGAGGTTCTCTGTAGTGTCTAAGTATCACTTCCTCTGTCCACCCCACAGCTACACATTCCAGGTGGTACAGGGGAACACGGACATCTTCTGGAAGTTTCAGCGGTATAATCTGATAGTGGAATACCACAGCCGGCCAGCCCTGGCCCCTCCCTTCATCATAATCAGCCACCTCACCCAGCTGTTCCACAAGCTCTTCAAAACAGCAGAGTCCAAGCTAGAGCATCTGGGTCAGTCACACTCATCCCTGGCTGAGTGGAACATCATTCTACTGTTTTCTGTCACACTTAATGGCTTCAGATCTTACATGGCATTATGATATATGGAGAACATCAGGAAACTCAAGTTTTAAACGACTGCTTCATTTATTAGGGAAAAATGTTTTTCAGAGCCTATACCACCCATACGAAAAAGTAGTGGCCCCTCCTAGACTTCATAACTGGTTAAGCAGCCACAACTGCAACCAAACAACTCCTATAACTGGAGATCAGTCTTTCACAGTGAGGAGTTAAAGCAATACTGTTATTTAGAAAATCACTTTTATTCAGCCACTGTTTTAAGATACACCCATGGCATGTCAAAGGGGTTCAAGTCAGGAAATTGATTGGGTCTCTCTGAACCCTTAGTTTAGTTTCTTTTGTGTTGTTCCGAGGAACGGTGCTTCAGATCGTTGCTTTGCTCCATAACCAAATTGGGCTTGAGTTTCAGATCACAGAGCAGTGACATGACATTTAGGGGGTGTTTACATTCAACAAGGTTGTCAAGCCTGGGTGTGTCTAGTTTAAATGTTCTTAATTACCAACTAAATTGAAATTATTTTCTGATTGATTGGTTGGTTGGTTGGTTGGTTGGTTGGGGCAATTTCACATTATATATTTGTAACTGAAATTATTGTTTAAAAATAGTATTTTATGTTCACTCAGGTTGTTGTGTATAAATCTTTTGTTTGTGGATCTGAAACAATTTAGTGTGACAAACACACAAAAATAGTAAACAAAGCGGTCAAAAGCCTTTTCACACCTCTATACATCAAACATAACAACCTCATATCAAAACATAAAAAATATATATATATTTTGTTAGCGACATTTTGACAATGTAAAAGTTTTTAGATCAATGTGTGTTATTAGTGCTGTATTACTAACAACCTGAGGTATTGTAAAACCCCTCCATTAAAGAGTTAAGCTGATTTCTGTAAGTTATTCTGCAGAACTGAGTATGGCAGAACATTTACATGTGGCTCCTTACTATTCATGACTTCTAAAACGTTCCTTACTGGCTACTTGCCAATTCTCAAAAATGCAAATAAGGACGAAATCATATGGGAGGACTTTTACAATCAAATTAAACTGAATGATGTGTTTCACGGTCAGAGAGGGAGCTGCCAGCAGGGCTGGATCAAAAGCTGATGACCTGGGAGACCGTTCAGAAGGAGAACTATCTGGCCAGGCTGGAGAGGCGTCACCTGGAAAGCAGTGAACAGAGGCTCAAGAGCACATCCTCCAAGTGAGCCACTCCCTGATATTTACTATTTATAACACTCATTACAGTAATATTTAAGGGACTCTGCAAAGTCATTCAGAGTAGTTTGAAGTGAAATGGTGTACTGGAGAAACATGCTGACTTAACAATGACAAATGTCGCAAGTACGAATAAAGCCACTATTCAAAACCACCAGCAAACCCATATGTCTCTCACATTCTTTCAGAGTGCAGGGTTTGCTGAAAGTTGTGGGAGGATTTAGAGAGCAAGAAAAGCGCTTGGCGACTGTGGAGACTGAGGTAAAGTAATATGACCACACACAGGTGAAGGTGGAGACGTAAAGTAGCTCATTTTTGCATCTTTCACCATTCCAGATATGCGCTAGGCATCCTCTGTATCATCATCAGTGGTCGGTTTATGACCCCAGGACCACTGTCATATTTTTGTTTGGTGGACAGTTCTCACACAAGTAGTGCTCCCAGCAAAATGGTTGTGCCAGATAAACTCGTACCAGCACTGTGAACACTTTTATGATGATATCACTGCTGTGATTTGTCCATCACTCATAATATCTCATCCTCGATGTTTCAGTCTTGGTTCATTTCCTTTAACAAACAGGGTGAATGAATGTTTTGAAGTATACAGCAACAGATGGGCTACAGTCAGTAATTATGAACCTATATATACAGTAAAAGTGCACCGATATACGTGTTTCTGATATGGCCAGTGAGTGTCAAGGTAGCATACCTACAAACTGGTAAATTAGTGTTAAGGCACTTAAAGGTGCAATATGTGATTGCAATGTCATACTCTTTTCTTGAAATTCAGTGAATATCTCCTCACGGTCTGCTAGCTGTCAGTTCTGTGTGCACTGTGGTGTCGGTACACATCTCTGTGTCGGTACACTCTGTAAATGGGAGAAAAGCAAAGTGGCTTGAGTAGAACCACACAACACTCTTACAGTCACCAGTTACTGACTGTCAGTTCATGCTAATGCATAGGACAGGGGGCATAGGATGGGACTCCATGCTGAACTCCATGCACTGTCAAGTAGGAGAGAAAAACAGCCAAAGAGGAGATCTGAAGAACAAAGATTAATAAAGAAGTTCTTAGATCAGGCAAGAGCGAAGAGCCACATCAACATCAGTAAGATGTTAGAGAGAACTAAAAGAGCTGACGAGTCTGAAGTTAGCTTCCTATTCAGATTTTCCTGTTCCACCTTAAATGGTGCAGCAGTACCGTTCACTGGAAAGTTCAAACAAGACGGTGGACAGGTATACCTAAGCGTCAGCATGTAACTGCTGCACCATTTAAGGTAGAACAGAAGAACTCATGAACTCAGATTAAACTCATGGAGAGCTGAAAGGCACAACCTAGCTAACATTAGTTACATTACTTGCTGTGTCGTTCTATGCTCTAGTGTTACATCATAAAAGGGTTTTATGGCCACAAAGAAAAACAGGTTTAATAGCCCAGTGTTGTCTGGCTTTGCAATGTGCATCCCTGAATTTGGGATGAAGCTTCTGAAGAAGAACTGAAGGGAGGGGTGTATTTGTTCTGTAGTTGAGTTCCAATATCATCAGTCATGCTCATGAATTGTATACTGCACCTTTAAGTGTCCTCCAAAATGGGAACATGATTAATACAGCCATAACCTTGTCCTTCAGGTAAAGTATTGCGCAGAGGTGCTGTCCTGGATGGCTGAATGCTTTGACAAGAGCACTCTGAAGTGTGACAGAGATGCTCCCAAAGCTCCACGTAAGCATTTATCTTGGTATTCAACAACACACCCTAGTCCTAGTTCACCCTGACATGCTCCAGTTCTGTTCAAGGTTAACATCACAACATCTGTGTGCATTACAGGCACCAAGGGCAGCTGCAGCAGTCCGAGTGTTTCTCAGCCAAGCACACCAAAGAAGGAGGAGCCAGAAGGACATCCAGGATATGGAGCGAACAAGAAACTGCCTTACATTGATGAGTGAAAGTGTCAGCATGCTCTCCTGTTTACTTTATACAGTGCCTTTACATTTCAAGGATGAAGAACTGAACAGTATCAATATACAGAAATGTACACGGCAGAAAGTATATGGGCAAATGCAAGAATTTTGTGTTTTACATATATAAGCAATGCACAGATGTATGAAAACGTTTGGGCACCCCTGGTCAAATTATATGATATGTTGAAGTGAAAACGTGTTAACACCTCTAACATCCTCTAAACAGAGTACACTTCTGCATGCTTAAATGCATCTATATTTGTTTGCTGAATTTAATATACTGGGAAAACATAAAACATAAAATATGGCCTGTGTAAAAGTTCTGGCACATGTTATATTTTCTGGGGGGTTTTTTTGGTTTTTTTTTCAACATATTAAACTCAAAAATAGAGATTAAAGTGTTTAAATCTTTGTGTACAACTGTAACCAATATACATATTATAGAATAATAATTCTTCCGCTGGCTAGTGTGTTTTGTTTTGGTTTGTTTGTTTGGTTGTTTGGTTGTTTATTTGATTGATTTTTGCTTGTTTTATGAAATAATGTTTAAAGTAAATAGAACCACATGTCAGTGCAATAAGATAATTTCACTTAGAATGTCTTAAAAAATGTTTAATATTCTTATAATATCCCTTCAGTCTCATAATGACAAATATTAGATACATATTGCCTACATTTAAGATGCTTTCGGTTCAGCATATATTTTATTTTTTTGCAGTATATATGGACAAAAATGTAGCAAAAATACCTAGTATAAATAATAACAACAGAAACATGATTTATTATTATTAACGATTATTAAACCTCTTGCTATTAGGGATGATATTCCATCCAAAGGTTCAAAGAAAGCACTGCCGTTCATGTCTAGCTGTTTGTTTTTTTACTTTTCTAAATCACATATTTAAAGGTTATGTAATTGTTTGTTGCTGAATTTTACACTATATATCTACAATGTTTTTGATTCTTATGTTTTATTGTCTGGTATGTCAAAGGATAAAAACAAAATACTAATAATGTAAAAAAAATTCAGTTTTAGGCATTTTTTGTTTCATTTCCCTTCTTGCTTAGGTGTCATGAAGTTCAACAAAATCACTTGGCATGGTTAAGCCTCTAGCTCACACTTCCTCCTTCAGACTTCCCTGTTTTAGGAGCTATAAATGACTCTTGTAAAGGATTTTGAAAAATGTTTTTTTCAGACTGATCCTCACCTCCAAACACTCTGAAATCCAGAAGCACTTTGGTGTCCATCTTAGCATGTCCATCCAGATCCAGACTTATAAGCACTGTTTACTCATTATCAAGGAATGACCAATACAGTGTCCTCTGAGTTCATAAATCAGTAACCTAGGGAAGTGAGAAAAAGGGGAAAAAAACACCATTAGAGAAAAAGGACTTGAGTTTGCTTACAACACTGCCTGAGAAAGACACATACTGCACAGTTAAGATCATTCTGAATAAACTACTGAAATCTATGGTAAGTGTTCCATTTGTTATAATTCAGCTTCTTTCAGTGTTTATATCTGAACTTCACATGAATATTAAGTTTATGTTTTAATCTGTCAGGTAGGCAGCAGGAGTTGATACCCTAAACTAATGAATGCACCGTTTTTAAAGACTTATTCTACTTACATATTAACATAAGTAAGTAATTCCATGAATAGACTGACCTGTTTTTAAAGGAACGCTTATCAGGGATGGATTAAGGACCTATTCTTTGCTCGGTAAAGCCCAGATTAGCTGTATTTATTCATGTGTTGATCTTTATTTAATATGCCCTTTGTTTGTCCATACTCGGTTGTATGTTAGGTGACAATCACTAGGAGTTGCAATAAAGCTTAATAAACACTTTGCTAAGACCTTGTTATGCAAATACTTGAGCAAGACTAAGACTTCAAGATGTACTCCATATCCTAAAGCAGTTTCCATCATCACAAATTATTTTTCATGGGTAATTTGTGTCGTAAATGTATTTCAGTACCTATTAAATGCCTATTAAAAAGCTATTAAATGTAAT
This sequence comes from Semaprochilodus insignis, assembly GCA_034552555.1. Classification (NCBI taxonomy): domain Eukaryota; kingdom Metazoa; phylum Chordata; class Actinopteri; order Characiformes; family Prochilodontidae; genus Semaprochilodus; species Semaprochilodus insignis. The sequence continues at coordinate 10,075,660 of CM067498.1, forward strand.
ACCTATTATTAGTATTGTGGTAGCTAAAGAGATTGACTATAACATCAATGTGTGAATGTGGTTCAATGGCCAAAACTAAGGTATACAACACTGAACATCCTTCAGTACCAATAACTTAAATTCACATTATAAAAGCTGACACCAACCCTATCCGATGGGAATCAAATTCTATCACTTATACTCTAATAAAACATGAACTTAAGATAACATTCACAATATGCTCAGAAATGCATATTGTAACATAATTAATCAAGATAATGGTAAAATATTGTTATATTGCCCACTCCTAGCTGGACGCCAGCAAAACCAGTATATATTGTGTTTTGCGTTCTACAGGTGTGTGTTGTGCATTATTACAACCAGCAATGCAATTTTACATTCTTTTAAATATTCAATTCAAATATTCTTTATTTGGCTTCTGAGGAGAGAAGGGTTTAGACTCCAGGAACTAACTGTTATAAATATGGACTATAAAATATTGAAGACTTGCAAATTGCTATGTGTAACTTTCTGTTTATTCGAGACATTAGGTGTCTTGGCATGTTTATATCCTTTACTACTTCCACTAAAAAAACATAACGCATTGATTGATTTACAATGTGCACCTAATTTTCACATGAATAACAAAGACTTTTATTTGACTAACTTTCAGTAACTGCTGATGTGTTATTCATGTGAAAATGATGTCTGCATTTGTATCAAGTTAATTTACTGCTGTTTTTGTACCTCACGTTCGACAGGCACACTATATGTTCTCTCATTAGCGAATCACCTTGAGGTGTCCCTGCCTTTCTACTGGAACTCATTCAGTGCTGACTGCTGCTGTTTGTTTAGTTAATCAGTAAACACATACACACTGTACAGTGTGGGTAACAGGAAGCTGGAGCACCGCAGGAAGTTCATTAAGTGCAGCTTGCTCACCTGTCCAGTTTTACAAGCTCTGAAATGCTTTCACACCAAACTCAAATCCCACAAAACTCAACATGCTCTGAATATGACAACAAGGATGCCAGGATTCCCAAGCAAAAGTTTTAGGCATTGAGAAAATTATATTAAAAATTCTGTAAATCTGGACTGGACTGTTAAATATATATTCTAAATACAGATAACTAGTAAGCACTAGTTTTAGGTCTGTCATTGCAAAATCTCCTTGAGGAACCCCAGTAGTAGAGTTTGCATTTATCTGATGTCTGACTATTTAGTTGGCTTGACTGTATAGTCCTTCTTGAAATCAGGCGTGCTGCTAAAGGAATTTATGAAAACCATGTGGTGGCTGGGCGCATCGAAGAGAAATCTGGAGCCAAATGTGTTCTTCCTACAAGCTCACATCTCAACTACTTACCTGAAAACAAGCAGTTCTTGTCATTTGTTACTGATTAAAACAGTGTGCTTAGATACGTGGAGGGTGGTGGTGTGAATGCAGCCATGCATAGTGATGCATCAATATGAAGCGATTATAATACATTAAAATACTTTCAATAATTCTAATAATAAAGTAACATAAATTTTTCCAAATGTAGAATTCTTTGCTGCTGCTGTCTATGCCCACTGTGTATAGGAATTTAACTGCATACTTTGTTAGCCTACCCTGTGGGCAGCATCCTGTGGGCAGCGTCCTGTGGGCAGCGTCCTGTGACCACTGATGAAAGACTAGAGGATGACCAACACAAACTGTGCAGCAACAGATGAGCTATCGTCTCTGACTTTATATGTGGTGGAGCAACAAGGTAGAAGTGTCTAACAGAGTGGACAGTGAGTGGACACAGTGTTTAAAAACTCCAGCAGCACTGCTGTGTCTGATCCACACGTCAGTGTCACTGCAGTGTTGAGAGTGATCCACCACCCAAATAATACCTGTTCTGTGGTGGTCCTGTAGAGCTAACAGATTATGCAGACAAAGGACTACAGTCTGAAATAGTAGAACTGCAAAGTGCACCTATATCTGTATTTGCATTTGTGTTTACAGTGGCATACAAAGGTTTCGGTATGTTTTGTTGATTTCCTAAGTGAACAGCTACATAACACTGTGTTTTGTTACTAAAATCCTTTGAAGCTTTAGTACTTAATGTTGAAAACAATAATTTATTAAGTATTAAACAGTATAAAATGATGTTTGTTTTCTCATTGGGGTTAGGGCAGCGTTTTGGTGGGTCAAATTCCTCCTCCCAAACCAACTTTGGCCTAAGAACCACATTCTGGCCCAATACAGTTTGGCCTAATACTTCAGTGCAAACCTTCTGGCTCTGTGTAGACCCTTTGATCCTGATGGTGCATTAGTGTTTACCTGAAGTGAGGATGATGGGCTCGGGTCACCGGCGGGTCCACAGCCTGAGCTCCATGCCTATGCCTCTCCTTCCTCAGCTGCAGGCAGCCTCCAGCACGCTGCAGGACGACATGAACAGGTGACAGAATATCAGATGTTAAGTCTGAGTTTAAAATAATACTCAAGTAATTTCAACTTCATCTTCATCTGTTACATTCATAGCCTCTAGGACAAACGTTGTGATTCTGTACTCAGAAGGAACTGACTTGAAAGACACTGGCATTAACACTGACCTACCAAAGGTCATGGGACAGCTGTATGTAATTTGATTATGAAGTGGTGTTACTTCAGGGGACAACTTGGGAAAGCCCACACCGGTATAAGTTTTGAGGTGTTATCTTGTGAGTGAGGCTAAACACTGGTCAGTGTGCTAAAGGCAACATGAATTATCTGAGTTCAAACAAGTCATGACCAGATGGATGGGACATTCAATTTCCGAAGTTGTGTGGGCATTTAACATTCCTCGATCCACAGTGTCACGTGTGTACTGGGAATACATCATGGAAAGCATTATCACCCACAGTGGACAGCACAGTGGTCGCCCACTGGTCTTTAATGAATGTGGTCAGCGGCGTCTGGCTAGAAATGTCCGCGTGAACAGACAAGCCACTATGGCAGAAATCACTTTCAAGTTTAATGGAGGAGGCCCCACACGCATATCCCACAGGCCAGTGGAGTGAACCCTAGAGGACTGGCACTGTGCAGGCTGGTGGTGGTTCCGTACTGGTGTGGGTTCTCATGGCATGGGTTGGGTTTACTGGTCCGCCTAAACACGTCATTGACCGGTGCCCGTTACGTTTCACTGCTTGGTGACCATCTGCAGCCCTTCATGGACCTCATGTATCCGCACAATGATGTGATATTCCAGCAGGATAATGCACAATGCCATCGAGCCCTAGTTGTCCAGAATTGGTTTGAGGAGCATTCTGGAGAGTTTAGACAAAAGGTGTGGCCTGCACATTCGCCAGTGTCCTCACTCACAAGACAACACCTCACAAACTACAGGTGTGGGTGTAATCAAGCCATCTCCTGAGGTAACAGCACTTCATAACCATTTTACATACTGCTATCCCATGACTTTCGGTAAGTTAGTGTATAATAGAAGCTGATGGGCAGATGATAGAGTGCTTGCATTTTGCTGTTTCTTACAATTAACTGGTATGAATTGTATAATTCTGAAAAATAGTATTGATAAACCAGAAATATTGTTTTAGTATCTATTCTGCAGTCATCAAGGTGTTTCGAGGAGAGGGGCTGCAGATGAATGAACTATACTCCTTAAACGAAACCATCAGGTACACACACTAAACCAGCTCTGCATAAATAATATGTTTTACAAGACATGCATTAACCATTCATACTCCTTATTATTCAGTTCTTACTTTTAAGACCTACTACACTGAAATTACAATGAATATGTACGTTAGCTGTTACAGTGTAGAATTTACGTATGGATGCATATACAGACCCTTCCAGTTTAAACCTCAATGATTTAATGTTTTTGCATAGTTAATTTTTTTTGCTTGTTTTTAACCTTAAAATTGTTTTTCAAAAAACATCTTTTTTTATATTTAGCACTATTTTGCCATTATTAGTACATACATATTTGGAAGACCTCTGGTCACCTATCCCCACCACTGCAAAGATTTCTTCCCATTTTGTTCCAAATGCAACGATCTAAAAACATTATATTATATACTGAATTTTAATTTCTGTATAATTCAATCAGATCAAAACATATGGCTAAACTTAGTTTGGTAGTTTGGTTTTCTTGGTCCAGACCAAAGCAGAAAATTATACATTGTTACATTTTAGTTCCTGTTTGCTTAACATTCACACTGACATATTTAACATCGGACCAGAAGATTTAAATAAAAGTCATACGAGTTATATGTCACAACTGATTGGGCAGACTTTATAATGTCCAATAACTGGGATCATTTCCACCAAACTTTCTCAGTCTGCTCTATGTTCTATCTGGGTTTGTTGGTTTCATGTCTTATGTCTTATCTGTATCTGTCTATAGCAAAAAGCCATGACATTCCCTCCATTAGTGTGGTTTTGCCCAACACAAAGTAGAGTGTAATCCCTGTAACAGCCTCAAGTGCCTTACAGCCTTCATGAAAGAAGAAACCTTGATGCCTTAATGCGTAATATAACTGATGCATGCAGTCAAATGCGTGTATCTAGTATTTCATACTGACTTGAAACGAGCCTCAATTTAAACCTGAAACTATCCGTACTATAATTACCGATTCAGAGCTTATAAAGAGATTATGAAAAACATATTATTAAGTGCTGTCTAGTCTTCTCCTATTCCTGCTGACCACATGGCTAAAGTTTCTCCAATTCTTCTATTTGGGCCTTCAGGCCTCTTGATGGCTGGTTCAAGATTCCTCTGATTGTATCCATCCATCATTGTCTTTTCCAAGAACCGGTCCTTCTCATAATATGTCCAAAATAACAGAGCATCAGTTCACATTAAAGGTGAGGCCTGATTTGGATGAGGATCTATTTCATGCATGTGTCAATATAGCCTCAGAAACTTTTATTTACCACCAAAGAAGCTATGCAGCGAGGAGATGGGTGCAAACTTGACTTTTCAGGACTTGATTAATCCAAATCCTGGTGCGATTGCTCTGTTAGTGTGGTTTGTAAGTGAGAACACTGCCATCCAAACTCTGGTGTGCACCAAATTAGTGGACCAAGATCCCTTGAGCAGGTCCGTCTCGGTTCACTTCAGAATGAACTCTGGCGCAGTTTGTCTGCAGTCTGAAAGCAATACAAAGACAGAATTAACCATGATCTCCTCTCTGCTGAACTTCTTTGGATCTGCCACATCAGTTGGAACCTTTCATTCGTATGACTTTTGTTCACATCTTTTCATTCAATGTGGCCTGGACCAAGGAAACCAAACCACATTTATAACCCTCACCCACTTACTGTCTACATTGCATATCCTCCTTTGCTTCAGGGTGCTGGAGCCTATCCCAGCACTTGCTGGGCAGAAGGCAGGAAAACACCTACATATAACCATTTAATCTCAAACCACCCTGAATGACTTGGTGTACATTTCAATGACTGAATTATGCAGAAAGTGTGAAATATAAGTACTTGCATTTATAACTAAGCCTCTATTTTTTTCTCATTTGGAACTAAATCTCCCTCTATGTTAGACTTATTTTTCCACAAAATTTGATGCCAATTGCATTGTTTTCAAATTTCATGGGAAATGGACCAATAGAAACACTCCAAAATAACTTGTTATACAAATCTTGTTATTATAAACATACATTGAAATTTATTTTCTCCTAAAGTGACTATTTTGGAGATATGAGAAGATACATAGACAAGTCACAATATTATCACCACTTCAAGTGGCAGCAGCACATAGCTCATGAAGGAAGACACATTTTCGTGGTATTCTCTGGGCCCACTCATCCATGTGTAAGGTACTCTCAACGATCTGGGTATGAATCCATCCTTGCAGATCACATACACCCATGCATGGTGATTGACTTCCCTGGGATCTTCCAGCAAGACAATGCAACATGCTATAAATGTCCAGCATTGGTTGGAAGAGCATGACCAAGACTTCCAAGCACTACCCTGACCCCCTAATCCCCCAGACTTGAACCCAATTGAGCATCTGTGGGACCACCTTGATCGTTGTGTTCAGTCTATAAATCCACCCCCATGCATCCTCCAACAGCTGTGGGATGCACTCCAGTCAGCATGGCTCCAGATACCTGTGACAACCTACCCTTTTACTAATGTCAGTCCCCGTTCTCCGCACAGTGATTACTCTGGATCTCAGCTGGTGGTCATAATAATGTGACTCGACTGTGTATGTGACTATAAGTGAAATATCTGTATACAAAACCTGATGCACATTAACTTCCATGCTTTTCTTATCTGCCTTGACAGATGGCTTCTAAAAACAGAAATGGGCTCGTTCATCAAGGAGTATTTTCAGGTACTCTGTTTCTACAGCTCCTGGCGCCAGGTCTCTGGTCCTAAAAGAGTGACTGAAACAGACTTAAAACAGACTGGATTTGTAGTTGCATACCACAATGTGTTTTCCCAACCGTATTTCACTTCAGTGTGGTACAACATATTAGCATTTCGAACACTGTAGTTCCAGCTGAGCAGTTAAAATAGCCTTTAACACTAACATGTTTTTAGGAAACCAGTTCCAGTTGAGTTGAACAGAGGTCTCTTTACTTGCTTGTAGAACCAGCTTCTGAATAAAGGTCTCAGGTTTATGTTGGAGGAGGTGCTGCAGTATGAAGGTAAGAAATGAGCTCTGACAGATTCAATGTACTGTACATGGCAGCTGAGGATTATTTATTCATGATCACCTATTTAATTTCTCCTTAGGGGAGAGTCAGCTCTTTTTCTTGGCTGATGTATGGTTGCGATTTTTCTCAGAGATTTTGCCCACACTGCAGGCTATATTTTATCCACTACAGGTAAGATAACACACATTCATTGATTACACATCATGAGGACATATGTGTACATTAAAGTGATGGTTCAGATAAAAGTCACTCTTACCCTAGACGAAGTCAGGTGTATGAAAGTGTACTTTCATCTGGGTCTACCAGCAGTGACAGAAATCCCAGTCTACAGGAAATTCTCCTTGGAAATTGTGCCAGGGAAGGCATCCACCAAATCTGGCCCAATTGCGCAATTCTTTGATGCAAGAGTGACTGAACATTGATGTAGCCTACATCCAGAAACTTGTCCAGTCCATGCCAAATCAAATCGCAGCTGTTATTTGTGCTTGTGGAGGTATTACCCCGTACCACTCTGAGACAACAAAAGTGCCTCAATGCAAAGATCATAAAATCTTCTCCACCAAAGATGCGTTCTGAAGGCCATGAATAAGAAGGTGGATGTAGTTATAGCCAACTAGGCTAAGTGGTCTTGCTCATGTTAGCCATCACAGAAAAATGGAGAGGGAAATCGTGTGTTGTGCATTTTATGATGGATCAGACCCAGGTGTGGATATATTTCTAAATGTAATACTACTGGGACACAAATGGAACCTCGTTCCAGTGTTGTCAGTGTTGTCTGTAAAACAGGACCAAAGTACATTGCATGGCTAGAACAGTAACCTACCCCTCTCTTCATTTCACTGGTTCCTCTCAGGGTCAGGAGCTGTCAGTGAGGCAGATGGCCCTCCTGGCCTTCAGGGATTTGATCCTGATGAGGGTTTCTTTGGAAGATCTGCTGCCCACTAACTTATCTCTGCTTCCTACATCTATCACGCAGATGCTGCTTATCCTGCAGGTGAGACTGACAACAGAGCATGCACACATACACTCCTTATTTAAAAAGTAGTTACACAAATAGCTGCACCCAGAAGGAAATAACCGACAGGAATGAAACTTGGTGGGTGGTTTGACATCATGAGACATGCAGATGATTCAAGTTTCACGCTCGGCTGCGCATGTGACGTAAGCAAGGAGGGGCCTTATCTGACCCAACAGCCATGATTGTGGACATGCAGTGAGCAGTGATGCTCTTCATGAGTCATCCTGTCATGAAGTGACTCAGAATGGCAGTGGATCATCTTCAGTGACAAGTCCTGCTTTTGTCTTGGTGGAGACGACCAACGAATCCCTGTGGAGGCAACACACATCACACATCATGTCCAGAAGGCCTGGTGTCACTTCACCTCCACCCCTACCGCGAAATCTGCAGGAACTGTGTGAGAATATTGAGGCTGCATGGGATGGATTATTGCTGGACACCATTAGGAACCTCTACAACTCAAATGCTGAGAGACACTACTTCTCTTAGCTCAATAAATACTGGCCAATTTTTCAACATTTATTCTAAATAGCATTCCAAATAGCATTCCAATCCAACACTTCCTTCTGGGTGCAACTACTTTTTTGATGATGAGTGTAGATGGATAACATCTACACCCTTGTGTTTACTATATGCACGTCTGTGTGTTCAGGGAGTCCATGAACCAAGAGGCCCCTCAGTGGAATACTGTCGGCTTGAAAAGATGCTGGAAATGGTGGTTTCTCCTTATCTCTGGAACTGTAAACACAAAAGTAATTTGTGTTACTACAGTATATACATACTGGACCTCTTAGATGAGTCCTTAACATGATCACTAACCAATTAAACCTGTGCACACAAATAAAAAAAATTCCACAAATGTTTAAGGGATGCTACAGAGCCACTTTTGTTGAATTTGTGATTAAGAGATCTTCATGTTTAACAAAGTAGTTCTTTAAAAGTGCAAGAGCTCTTCATGGAACCTTTGCATTGTGTGGAGGTTCTTAAAACTCTCACACATCTCATTTCCAAAAATGTTGCTCTGAAAAACCATTTACTGAAAGGTTCTTTGAGGAACTGAAAGTGGTTCGTCTACGGCATTGTTTTTCAGTACCTTTATTTTTAGTACTTGTAATTACTAACTACCTTCTCTATCATTCTTCCAGGCTATGCAGAAGAAACCGAAGTAACTAGACACTTTATCCAACCAGAGATAAAGATTACACAGCACATTTCAGAGGGCTCTCTTCTGTCACCTTTAATGGAGCAGGAAGGAGAGATGTATCTGGAAAGAGCGGCCAGCCTACGGCGCCACGTTGTGGCCAACAGCCTGTCCAGCATGTCCAACACGCAGCTTCTCTCTGTGACTGGAAGGATGCATTGTGGGTTCACAGAAAGCTACGGGACCATTGACAAAATAAGAGAAGAACACAACAGGGACATCTCTCTCAAGGACGCCACTCATTTTGAGAGCCAAAGCTGTTAAGAGATCACTACATGTACAGTTTTTAAAGGGAACCCTGACTGTTAAGACATGTAAGCCTCGTTATGGTATATATGAAAAATATTTACAAAATATGTTGCATAAACCAAGCAAAACAGTAGCAGGTTGCAATTTTTGTAGTACCATCAAACACTTGCGCTCTCATCCACTAAGAAGAACAGTAAGCTAAGCATCTAGAGAGTCAATTTTTTTATATATATAATAAACAAATAATTTCCATTTGGTTTATAAATCATTTTTAATAGTATTGGATTTTAAAGCACAAGTCTCAACAGTCAGGCCTTCCTTGAAGCCGGAAATAATAAGAAAAACATTAAGAACATTTTATTACAAAAAAAAAAAGGAACTCTCCTTATGAAGAGTAACATGAAAATGATACAACTTTTATTTTTATTTTTACTTTTTATTTTTTCATATATTAAAATGGTCATTGGTTATATACACACCAAAAACCTAAGAATCTGAACACAAAATGCAAAATTAGTCAGTAAAATGTAATGATATTAGATCATGTAATTAGTCTTCATATGCCCATATCAGCACAACTGATACAATGATTCTCAATACAATGATTCTTGAAGCTCAAAATGCTTGCATATGTTCATCATCCTGGGTGTGAAATAAAAAATAAAAATTGATTTTAAATTAAGTTTTAACACAATCAGACACTTCCAACAAGGCGGGTTTCTTGAAAGTCAGTCGGTTTTAATTCTTCTATTTCGTTCCTATCTTGAATACTAAATATGTATATTGCTGCCATCAGAACAAAGTCTCCCATTCAGGTTTTGCTGTGTAACTGTTTTACAAATTCTAAAAAACATGCTAAAATTTTATGAAAAATGGACAGACCAAAATCACTATTAAATCAAGTTTTATTAAAGCTGGAGTAGGTGAGTTTGTAGAAAGAATAGATAAAAAAAAGATAAATACTGTAACATTGAGTCACAGGTCCGGTCCATGCTACAAAGACCACAACAAAATACTAGGGACACTCGTCGCTGGCTTCCCCTCATTTGTAACTTAATGCAGACAGACCACATACAACACAGCTAGCTTGCTTACACCTACAGCTCAGCCATATGACAGGCCCCACACAAGCACAAATACAAGTACATGTTCAGAGCTTGTTTACATGGGCAGGTTGTGAGGTACCTAGATAGACAGGCAGGTGGGCCATCCAATTATTCGTTTGGTCCGAATAAAATGGATGGGGTTTTTACAGTCTAGTGCTTCCACAGTTTTCTTTTTATTGTCAGTATATTGGATTTATTTATTGATACTGGAGCGTAAAGACATACAAATTGCAAGACATATAAAAAGTGTCTAAAACAAATCACCTACTTCAACTTTCAATCAAAGTGAAGAATGCCTTTCCTTCTCCTGTAAAGTAACCATTTTGAAAAAGTGTGGTTTTGTTGAAACAGCAGCAATAATATAAATTACATACTGTATATATTTATTTAATTTCACCTTGTGAAGACCAAAGACCCAATTGGTGACGCTACATTGCATTCTTATTTTGAGTTATTTTGCTGAAAAAACAAATGAACAAATGTTTTTTGTAATGACAAGCAACACAATCTGAACTAATCTTAACCCATCTGTTTATGATCCGATAATATGATGACATGATGATGACATGGTGATGACATGGTATGTAATGTACCTTGTCATTTTATTACTATCTATTGTACCGAGTGCATTAAGGGCAACAGTGTCTACAGGTATTTGTTCAATTGTGCACCATCCCACATTTCAGTGAGAAGTTAACTTCCTTAAAAGGGGACCAGTATTAGAAATGAAGTTCATAACAAAGAAGTGTCAATGCGTTCTAGGATTCCTCGGAAGCAGCAACACTGGCATGCTAGTAAAATGCATCAGCTGGGAGTGCCTCTGAAAGTACAGTCATGCATTCTGGAAGCTGTGGTGTTCTATCCATTGATCATTGCCCTAAGAGTGAAAAAGTGGACTTTTATCTCTGTGCTTCAACAAAAATTACTGCCTACAACAGACCCAGCGAAGCAATGTCCAGTTCATGCTCACTTACCACACTAGCAAGCAGCATACCAACCACTATCACGCTGTCAACTATTATATTTTCACCTCCATCAATTGCTTATCAGAACACATCAGCTAAAGTACTGTTGCATGAGTAAGTGTGCAGTGAATTAGAAGGTACCGAAATATAAAATTGCATTCATTTGGAGAGAGGAAAAAAAAAAAAAAACTAAAGGTTGTTTTCCCAAAGGAGTCTCTAACATTAATTGAAATCCTTTATATTAAAAGGGTGTGTCCATGAGAACTTGTAGGGTAGAGGAGAAGCAGGAAACTTGGTAGGATGGACTCAAAGCGATGGCTCAGAGCCCCTGGGCTGCACTCCCTCCCTCCTCAGGCTTCCATCAAAGCGTGGTGTAACCTCACAGCGCACCAGTAGCACATCGTCTCTCACGAAGGTCCTCTGGCGCAAGGCCTGCAGTTGCATGAAGGTGACGTAGCCAAAGCCTTTGGGGTTGCGCTGGACCGTAGGCCTCTGGAAGGCCTGGAGATCGGGCTTGGTTTCCATTACCTCCACGTGGTGCTGCCCTTCCGCCTGGTCCAGTATGGCAAGTCGAATAGTGCCCTGAAGTGGCCAGGACAGCTGGCTGTCAAACTCTCCCTGCATGGTGTGCACAAATAGAGAGATGTAATTGGAACAGCGGGGGGCACTGGGCGTTTGGAGGTGCAGTCGCAGGCAGAGTTTATAGCCCGGCCGGCCGGTGTAGAAGGGTGGGCTATGGAGGACCACAGGGTGCCCTGCCTCCTGGTTGCGAAGGTGGACAGAGAACCCCTCCACCCGCCACACGTAGATGCCCTGATACTGCTGAGCCTCCAGTTCACGCATGGACTCCTCCAGGGAGGTCAGCTTCTTGCGGAGCTCCGTCATCTGGGTGGACTGAGTCTCGTTCCGAATGGTCAGTTCTCGAAGCTTGTGCTCCTGAATGACCAGCCGACTTTCCAGCTGCACAATGGTCTCACGCAGCTGAAACTGCTCCTGGCTGCATTGACACTGCTCTGCTGGCCTAGCGGACGCACTACGTTCGTCAGTGGTAGAGGACTCCGGGGCAGAAGAATACAAAGGAACTCGGCTAAGGAATTCAGCCATGTAGCGCATGTGCATCTGTGTGAACTCCTGCATGTGAAGGGCCAGGTCGTTCCTCATCATCTTCAGCAAAGGCAAGACAAACGGCAAGAGTCAGTCATCAGCATAAATGTTTAACATACACCTTTATAAAGCATTACATGGCTTTCATAAGACTCTTCAACTCATTTTATGCAAAGTTTACACCAAGTTTCTTCCAGTAGTTTTGACATTGTCCTCAACGTTGCAGTGGACACAGAAGCAAACACAGTGATAGTGTGCTGAAACGTCACCTATTATGCTCATAATTCTCAAGTTCAGAATTTTATTTTTGAGTTCTATTAGAATAGATTTACATGCTTAAATTTCCAAATCACAATATTTTCTCTTACTGTACAGCTGTTTCACCCAGTCTAAAAAGCTTGGGTAGAGCTCCTGTGTCTTTAAGCCCCACCTCCTGATTAGCCTCCAGTATGCTCTTGATTGGGCAGCTGATTAAGTAGGTAGGCCGGATCCACCTTTGAAAGCTAAACTGGTAGATGACATTTCAGAGTAGTACGTTTTTACTATTTTAGCTCTCTGCGCTTTATGTGAGGGCATGACAAGCTTGCTGGTAGGCGGCCAATAAACACTGTGTTATGAGAGAAGGTCACCTTGTAACAGAGAAAAGATCTAAAATTCCAACAAGGCATTTCCGGCAGCTGAGAAAAAGTATTTTCTATTGTAGAGTTTCTCTGCAGGTTTCTGCAGACTACTGACATGTGCAAAAACCTACATAATACACTGAAGAAAAGGGAAAAATCTGAAAGCATAATAGGCCCCCTTTAATTCTACATACCTTCATTGTGCATTAACATGAAAAGCGCATGTGACAAAATGGCCAGTGAGTATAAACACTAGACGGGGGCATCAAACCCGCAAAACATTGTTATTTTAGCAAAGTTTTGTAATGTTTGCAGCACTACATTACCTTTTCTCGACAGCCAAACATGCTGAAAGTACAGGCCACAGGAGCTTTCAGACAGTCGGTATCACAGTGGGATGCCAACTGAAAACAACAGAAATTAGTTTGTTCATTAGGCTAAATTAAGCTAGCTGCATGAAACTTCAGGAAAACAATTTCATATTTATCATGCATACTTAAACATATTTTGCTCACCTGATCCCGTATGAGCTCCATGCTGCAGTATTCACACACTGTATTCGCAAAAGGACACACCTGTTCATGAAACTGAAGAAAGAGACAAAATACTTGGTAAAAGTCATAATGTGTAAGGCCACCCCAAATGATTCTGTCTCAAGGCTAAACCTTTAAAAATCAGACATTTAAGAGCTTCTTCACCTCTTTTTCAGAAAAGATGACACTCGCTGCACAGTCAGGGCAAGTGATCAAGCGGCGTAAACATTCATGGTTGATGTGCTCTTCTAGCTGACTCTTCCACACTGATTCCTGGCACTGATGGCAAGGCACTGTGGCAAATTTACACTGGGGCACGTGATTCTGCAGAAGTAAAATACATAACACATCTTGTAAACAACACAATGAAAGACCATATACTAGCTAGTCTAAATTTGTGGTTTTTGTTGGTGTCAGTAAATGTTTTACTTCATGGTGAGAATGTATTTTTTTAACTTTGCTGAATCCTTCCTTGCATACAGTGGAATCTACTCATGAAGGTAACATATTTAGCCATTAATGGGGAACTAATTACATCAGCAGTTCGAGGAACAGGCAGGCAACTCACTAGGATGAGGGGAATTTACCTCCAAATGCCTGAGCTCCATTTTCTCATTACAGCCAACATTGCGGCAGCGCACGGTAAGAGACAGGATTTCCCGCTTGGCAAAGTTATCTGGGAAAAGCTGATCCACTGTCAGCACTTCATTGTCGACTGGACATTTCTGACCTGTGTCCCTACAGGAAAGACAAAGAAGAAAGTATGTTTTACTCGGTTACAGCTGGAGTGATATTAAAAATTCAAGACAATATGCACGCAAAAAGCTTTTATTAGAGAGTTTCTTTTTTTATATGAAGAAAAATCACTTAGAACACCACAGTCATGGTGACAAGAACCAGACGTCTGAGTTTAATGACCTCTAAAAGCTAATGATTAACAAGTTGCCTGTTGCCTAAGGCATTGTTTTTAAGAATGTTCTGATAGTTTTGACCTACAATACGCACATTAAAAGCAAAATAGTCCACAAAGAAAACTTTTCTCCCCAGATTTTGCTCAGAAGACCCGTGTGGGTTCTATGGTGGTTTTGCATAGTAAATAAAATGGCTATATTTGCTTTACAGATATTGCATCTGGTTTAAAAATTTGAGCTAGCAAGGGTCTGTAGAATAAAGCATTTCTCATCAAACCACTCTAAATCTCAGGGACTGAATAGTGAAGGATTTCATTTTTTTAATCAAATGAATTCCCCTGTACATGACTGTGCTATTAAAGTACAAAAAAATCAAAACACATTTTTCTTCCTTAATGTGGCGTGTTTCCAAATGAAACAGTGAAGGGTCTCTGGAAAAAAGTTACTCGGGCAGAAAGTAATCGTGTTTTTTGTCAAGAGAACCTCAATATTTCTGTGGATTTTCTTCAGGTGCTGAAACACGATTCATTAACTGCTGAAAGTATGCTTTTAATGTGTATTTGTTGTACTGTTTAAGGCAAGGTGAAATGCTGCTTAGCACATTAGCCTGTAAACATTTGCGATGTTGCTCTAATTAATTTTATAACATTAGACAGTGTTAAGTGCTAAAAATGCTCACCTGATGGATTTCTTAATACAGCTTTTGCAGAATCGATGACCACATGGTGTCTGCACAGCTGACCTCAGGCCCATCAGGCAGATGGGACATTCGTACTTGCTCTCCAGAGGGGGGTCAAAATCGACATCGTAGCCCTGCTGGTCTGCCTGGAGGTTGGATGACACACTGAGGGTGGAGGGGGCCTCTGTTGGGCTCAGGTAGGATTCCCGCTCCTTCTCCATAGCTGCCGCACAGCTAGACTGCCACATATAATCATTGCACGAATCATCGAGACTGGATTTGGTGTCACTACACGCCATCTATACTTCCAAGAGAGGGGAACAAAAGGCAGGGGAAAAATTTTATAGTTACGTATGAAATATATAAAACCTACCAGAACATTCTTTACAAACTAAAACTGCAATGCACTCTGATCAGAGGTGCACAATAAAATGGGTATTAATGCTTAAAATACTGAATATAGGATAGATGTTCAGAGTTAGCAATGTGCATTACAAAAATAAGCCATATTACAAGCTTTAGATATGAAATACAATCTAATGAAACTTAATTGGACCCAATGAAAAGCCAGAGCTACCACAGCAGCTACAAACACAGTCTACATCTGAATAGTTCATAGATAGCCTTAAATCCAGGGTTTCTTCTGGGCACTAATTGCATTCTCTTGCTGTGGTAACAGCCTCTACTCTTCAGGGAAGTATTTACATTAGCTGTTGGAAAATTGCTGTGAAAATCTCATTGCATTCAACAATGTGGGCATTAGAATAAACCAGGAGAACAAGCTTGCCAGTCTGCTACTTCAATTCTACGGTTATCACTACATGTTTATATGATTACACCAACTGGTTAAATCTTACCTGCTTTTGAGTTGCTGATTTTTTAAATAATGCAAGCAAGCTTTCAGTGACAGTCTGAACTTGCCTTAAACTTAGTTGGCTAGATTACTGTCTAGGCTGCTGTCTATATAATGAGGCTATTTCTACCACACCACTAGACACAAACATTATGCTTTTTTTTTTTTTTTAAGAATTGATTGTTCATAAATTTGATAGCCAACTTGATGTTTGTTGTGATCATGATGTTTACTCTTTTGCCAACAAAAAAAACTGAAATCTTGCCATCAATCAATCTTGCATTTTCATATCAATGCTAAGAGCCCAACATACTGAGAAAAAGGCCACTCTGAACAATACTTTTCTTTCCTTTTAGAACTCATGAAAGAAAGGTGGTATATACCACATCCTAAATCCCAATATAACACATGGGTAAGCCTGACCTTTATGACTGTACGACCATTAGTCAAAACTTCAGTTTGTTGTTGTGACGAATTAATATAGGTAGTTTTATTATGACGTGTGTCACTGTTAAAGGGGAATGCCACTTTTATTTAAAATGTTTACACAATTAAATTAAGATTAAGAGTAATTCAGAGTCTTTTAAGGTATATATTTGGAACTGTTCACAGCAATGGTGATAAGAAACAGACATCCAAAGTGTTTAATGTATACAAAAGCTACCTCAAAGAAAGTCATAACATCAAATGGCTTCAGAGATGCTTCTTCATTCCCAGACACTGATAGATCTAAGAGGAGGTTTTGGTCTAAAACATGTTTATAAAATCAATTTATAGTGGTTAGGAACACACGGGTTGATGTATGGCAAACCTTTTTTTAATAGAATTACCCCCATTTTAACAAAATACTAAAGAAAATACCTTCATTTCCAATGCAGACATCCCAGTGTGCAAAATATCCCCTTGCATTTGGGGAGGGTCCCTTGTTGGCTGGCTACTTCAGTGTTTACTGGCTGCTAACTAGTTTACCATAGTGGTTTTAATGCTAGCTTCAATGGCAACAAAAAATCTGGTTATACATTTCTTTTTGAAATGCTCTTTTCTAGTTTGGCAACATGCTCTTCCGTACATTGATTGAGATCCTCTTTGGTCTTCGGCTGTTTTCAGTCTTACAAATATGACATAGCGCATTGTAATGTTTTTTATTGGTACCCCAATGAAATAGTCACAGTTGTTAGATTACGAAAGAACTAAAGAATGAACCAATCTACTATAGCGCCACCCTGAGGCAGATCGGTGCTGCAGCGCTAGTTAGTTAAGAATAGACATAAGCTCAAAATTCAAAGACAGACGCTTACAGATTGTGGATGAAGCAGACTAAATACATGGACAGTATAACATCATAAAAAATATAGGACCCTCCTAGAACTTTGATTTTGAACTCTGACCAAAAGGTTATTTAGGAGGTCTCGGACCACCTGGGACCTGTATTTGTCACCACCTGCACATTTCTCTACAATGAACCATTTCAAATCAAGCCACTCCGAATGCATTAAATGGCTTCAAATATGTGGCTTGATGCCTAAGACAATGATACACCTGAGAGGCTTTGGTCTGAAATTCTGCTTTGTAGACGTCCTACCTCTGGTTCCCATCACCACCACAGTAAAAAAAAAAACCTGGGTCTGTCTGCAAGTTCCTCTACATATAACCATTTCCACATCAGAACACTCTAAATGACCTACATCTCATCCACCAAAGTAGGCAAAAAAAAAAACCGGCAGACTTCCTCTTAAAATGGTCTTACTCTCCTTTGGACATCAGCATTAGGACATGTCAGTCGAGATGAATGTGTTGGTGACTTAACAGAGGTGTTGAAGCTCAAGACAGAGTTAGCCCAGGGCCCCGCCATGCTATAATGCGGCCCTGGCAGTAACACACTAACACGTACATACATATGTATATGAATACTCACAATACAAACAGGCTAATCAAGTTACTGGGGCGGGGCCGACGCGGGAGAAGAAAAAAATGTTCCAAGCTTTTAACAACACATTTAACTTCCACTTTACCGGTTTGCTGGTAATATAAGTCGTACAATGGCTTACCCTTCTTTGGTCTAATGTAATCTCTGTGTTTATGTCTTTCTTAATGGAGAGATACAGTGACTTAATCCTGCAGAAAACAACTAACTGTGGAGAGTTAGCTAGCTAGCTGCCGCTCAGTAGTTAATGCTAACTACTTAGCCATTCTAACCAAGTCGGTCTTGTTACACAATATACTTCTGGAGTCCTCTTTCTAATTATACAAGGCTACTTACGTTACACTGTTGAGGCTACTAACTTTACATACTATTTGGCTTCTTAATATCTCTGTAAATATGTATGTATTCCTTCATTCTCTAAGTAGTTTCGGAACTTACCCTGCTAGCAGCACCAGAGCTAGTGAATTTAGCCGCTACCTCTTCCGCTATACGAACGTCACTGACGGCTTGCTGGTTGCCAGATAGACGTAAATCCCCCTGTGGTGGAGAAGTCGTGATGGACAGCGGTAGTGTCCAGAGACAGCATAAGGGGTTTTAATGTGAGTTTTAGGCTGATTTACTGTCAATATTATTTTAACTTATAATATTTGAGCTTTTTGAAACGCTCCTCAAGCTCATTTTCCTTTTTTAGCAAACATATAGACTTATTTTTATAATTTATTTAATTTGGCATTTGTGAAAAAATATTATTATTATTATTATTATTATTGAATAGAAATAGAGTATACATTTTCATGTACTTCAATAAGAACATCTTCTTTATCATCTTCATTGTTCACTTTAGCAGCTCCATTCACCATATAGGTACACTTCATAGCTCTACAATTACAGACTGTAGTCCATCTGATTCTCTGCATACCTTGTTAGTCCCCTTTTGATTTCAAAGTGTTCTGCTTGTGCGAAAAGAAACATACAATGAGACAGCGATGGGTACTGTAAGGACTGCCGCACCACTATGTCTGCTCCAGTAATGAATGTTACTCATGTAATGACAGCCATTGATCTCAGTAGGTGCTTTGTATTTCAGCCTTAAGTGAGCAGGGGATTACCTTATTTGTGAAAACTGGATGTTGTTTATTTGATGCAACAGCACAAGGTTCTGATTGGAGGCATATGACAATGCTTCTGCATGTCACATGTCAGGAACACAACTGGGTGAGGAACTGCAGATGGCCCAAAGCCAGAGAGTGAGATTTATAATGAGAGTGCCTTAATACTCCAGAGGACTGACCTTTAGAAGAAGAGGGGAAGAGCTACAAACGTAATTGCTGCTTTTTCTCAGAATTAACAGAGGTGTAACAACAGATCACATAAAAATCCTATTTTCTCCCACAATATACACATCACACTGTCAGGCTGAGATTCATTTTTATTCAGTTATTTATTTGATAAAAGTATAAAAAATGGTCAGTGAAAAGTACACTTCTCAACAAAAGAATAGCTGCACCCACAAGGAAGTGTCGGATTGCAGTGCTATTGGGAAGGAAGATAAAGGTTGCCAGGAACAATAAATGATGATAAATTTAGACTGATATGGGCAATATTTATTGAGCTACACATACAGAAGTAGTGTCTCTCAGTATGGCGCTGGGCCACCATATTTGCTAATGCAACTTGCTAGACGTCTCAACATGGACTTTTAGAGGTTCCTAATGGTGTCCTGTGATAATCCATCCCATGCAGTTTTAATATTCCCACACAGTTCCTGCAGAATTTGCGGTAGGGGTGGAGGTGGAGACATGTGACGCATGACAACAAACCGTTCATCTTGGCGCTGACCACAGTGCTTCCACACATGGATTCTATGGTTGTCTCCACCAAGACAAAAGCAGGACTTGTCACTGAAGATGACCTGCGGCCATTCTGATTCACTCCATGACAGTCTGGAACGACACCATTGCAGTCTTTGGCAACGTTCATGTGGTGTTAAGGGCAGTCATTGTAACGTTCTGTGTCATGCAATTGTCTGCCAGTGGTGCTGGCACCAACAGGATAACTTATGGAGAGCATCACAGAATGTCTGCAATCATGACTCACCTGTTGAGTCAGTCAAGTACAGCGATAAGGCCCATCCTTGCTTACGTCACATACACGGACAAGTGTGAAACTTGAATCATTCACATGTCTTACAATGTCAAACCTACCCACCAAGTTTCATTTCAATTTGTTGATTCCTTGTGCATCTCAAATAATTAATATACAAAAATGTGATTCGTAAGGTTAATCTGTAAGACCTGGTAAACCATCACACTGCGCCCATTAGATATACAGCTTTTAAAATTTCCATCTTTGAGAGAGATGAGAAAATCGAGCTCTAAGAAAAAATCAGATCTGAAAAACAATGTTGTTGATCCTTCCCTTGTGAGAAGACAACCCAGCACCATGGGTCTGAAAGGATGTGTAGCTGTCAATAAGCCCTCCGTGAGAAAAGGAGACAAAAAAGAAGAAAATATCACAATGCAAAATAAAGATGTTTTCACAACAATGAACTGACAACCCCTGAGTCCAGACGCACTCAGTTCATCTTTGAGTGTGTGGGATTATGCAACTTCTAAGTTCTAAGACTGAACTTTGTCAGTCTCCCAAAAAGAATGAATACTGTAATAAAGACATTAAAGAATCAAGGCACTTGAATACTGAAAAACATGGTAAGTGTCCCAGTCATTGTATTTTCCAATTAGTTGGTATCTCCAAAACAAGACCTTCACTTTGGGTATCAAGTCTTCACCATCATCAAGTTTACGATCATCTTTATTTTCTTGTCTCTCTTGTTTTTTCCAGCTCTTCCAGATTTTCTGCTATGAGTGTTGCTCTGGTGCTGTGGTATTCCCATTTTGAGGTCTTCTGTATACTGTTTCATCTTTCATTACTCTTTGAGTACTTAAGACTTGTGGTTGAAATTTGTTTGTGTTCTTTTTTGTTCATCTTTGGTCTTTCCCCTTTTAAGTATCTTTGCAGATGTTGTTGGAGTCCTGAAAGCTGTCTGGAATTTCCAGTTGAGTTCTCTTAAAAATATCTTTGTTCTTCTAAATTTTGGCTTCTCTTCTCGTTCTTTACAAAAACCCATCATCAGCCATCCAATTTAATTTCATTCTCATTTTCATTCTTCCCCTTTCTCTGATTCTTCTTTGATGACCTCTTTAAATTCCCTCCATAGCTCCTCAGGTTTTTTGTCATTAATTCCTGCTTATCTGCCATCAATTATTGATTCCTGATGTTTTCTTTGAAGACAGGTGGTATGTTCTCCAGCTTTGGTGTTCTGATAGTGTGTTCTTCTCAATTTCACTTGGAGCTTGGACATTAGAGGTACATGATCTGTTCCACAATCAGCTCCAGTTTTCCATCTCTTGGTGCAAAGAATGTATTTGGTTTCAGCGAACTTTATCTGGCATTGTCCATGTTTCTGATTGCTTAAAAAATATTAGTAATGAAAAAGTCATTGTAGTTACAGATGTTGATTAGTCATTCTCCTAATATATATTTCTCTTTCCAAGGACACGCTGTCCAGTATTTCCCTCCTTCTCGTTTCTGACCTTAGGATTCCAGTCTCTGGTCACCAGAAGTACATCTTGTTTGCAGGCCTTGTTAATTTGATCATAAATCTTTATAGCTTCTTCATTGTTTGTGTCTGTAGTTGAAGCATAAACTTGGGGGATTGTAATGTTGAATGTTTGTGCACAAAATTGGATCATTGACTGCACTGTATCCAATAAGAGTCTTGTTGACAATGAAAAACTGTGTTGTCTGTTTTGAGTGGAAATTAAATAAATCAAGTGTAGTCTCATTTGCACAGTACAGTATAACTAACTGTTAATTATAAAAACAATTTGTACTGACATATTTAGTGATTTCATGAATTATGATAATCTAGGTGTTTACTTAGCATTGGGCTAACTCTTGATACAGTATAAGGTTCCATAAGTAGTTAGCACTCTGAAGGATCAACTGACAGAAATGAAACTTGGTGTTTAGGTTTGACATCATGAGATACAAATGAGCCGTGCATGTGACATAAGCAAGGACAGTCCTTATCATTGTACATGACTCACCCAACAGTCACGATTGTGGACATTCAGTGAGCAGTGATGCCCTTCATGAGTCATCCTGTGGGTGCCAGCACCATTGCCAAACACCATCATGACACAGGACTACATGCACACAGACTATTACAATGACTGCCCTTAAAACCATGTCAACATCGTCAAAGACTGCAATGGTGTCATGCCAGACTGTCATGGAGTGACTCAGAAAGGCAGCAAGTCTTCAGTGTCTAGTCCCGCTTTTCTCTTGGACCTACGAATCCATGTGTGGAGGCACCATGGTCAGCGCCAAGATGAACCGTTTGTTGTCACGCGTCATACGTCCAGAAGGCCTGGTGTCACTCCACCTCCACCCCTACCGCACACATCTGCAGGAACGGTGTGAGAATATTTAAAGTGCATGGGATGGATTATCACAGGACACCATTAGGAACCTCTACAACTCCATGCAAAGACGTCTGGCATGTTGCATTACCAAACATGGCGGCCCAATACCATACTGAGAGAGACTATTTCTGTATGTGTAGCTCAATAAATATTGCCTAAATCAGTCTAAATTTATCAGAATTTATTGTTATTGGTAACCTTTATCTTCCTTCCCAATGGCATTTCCTTCTGGGTGCAACTATTCTTAAAAGTGATTATAAGTGTACATTAGCTCCATAGCTAGGAACAAGGAAACTTCCAGTGTTTTACATCTGAAATTCAAAGGGGCAGTTCATGTGTTCTGCATTGCGTCTACATTATAGCAGACTGTTAACATATACAAATTAGATACCTACCCATCACCTGATTCAGGTTCCATAGCCTGCATTTGTTATGTTTCATTGCAGAAAGACAGATAAAATATATGAGCTAACAATTCAGTAAAATGTGGCGATTTAGCATGTATGCTATGTTTTGCTACTCCAAAACACCAGTGCCTTAACATGAGCATGTTGCCAAGGATGCATAGTTAAGGACATAACTGAGAAAGCAGAGATTGCATAGATTTATCAACAAGGCTAACTACTCTAGTTTATGTTAGCTTGGTCCAGAAACAGTGAAAATTTTCTAGCAACCCTACTGCCTGTGGATGCGTCCAATTGGTGTCAGAAGTGGGATCTTCCTGCTGAGATATAAGAGCTTGAGTAGAAGAACGATTCTGGCTGTGGAAGAAGAAAAAGAAGCAGTGTGGTGAGGATGAGAAATATAGACCGCAGGGAAGGCAAAGGCTCAGTAGCGAAGCCTGGATGAAGGATGGCCTGCTGGCAGAGCAGCCCTGTGGAATAGACTGGAGCCCCTCCAGTGACAAGACATCGCCAAGATGTCACAATATATTTCTCTGACAAATAATATATTTGTGCATCATTTACTGAGAAGAAGATCCCTTGTGTAGAAGGCAACGAGTCCTCATCAGTATCCAACACCTGGGCCTGTTTGTTCAATAGCTGGTCTAAAGAGGCAGCCTACTTAACTCATCCAACACAAGAAAAAAGAACTACCAATGTCCCTCTGCTCAAATATTAAACCTAGCCAGAATGGGCATCCTTATCGATTATACCTGGGGTATATTGTGTAAATCCACCATACGATTTTAACCATCTCTACTTCAGGCTGTTGTGGACAAGTGTCCCTGTTTCTGCATAGCACATAGAAGACAGCATGAATATGGATTATTGAAGGGACATGTGAGATAACCGTCAAAGCCACAGAACTGATGTCAGCTTTTGGAATCTTTTCACTGAGGCTTCCCTGCTTTAACTTGTCATACTCAAGCTAGTATCTTTGCGGCAGAGTACCTGCTCTCTGCGCATGCAGCCAAATGTGGATGTAGGTGGGGTCACAGTGGGCCTCTATTCCACTTATGAATAGAGCATTTTTTAAATAGCAAGGTCAACAATCTGCACTAACAAGGCTCCTCATTGAGCACACTCGAACATGCAGATCGCACCCACTTGCTCACACAGAAGTCCCTTCAAATAAACATGCACGTAGACTTTTTCTTTTTAACGGACTTCCAACGCTGCTTTGTGACTTAAAAGCTGAACACGAACCCTGATGTTAAATGGTATATTGCACAGTTAGTGAAAAAAAAAAAAGAAAAGCATGTCAGCAGATGGATGGATACGGTCATAAGACAGCTATACCTTGTTCCCCATTAAACTGATTGCTTCTTATTAAGGATCCTTTACACATTCACAGTGTTATGGGAAGCAGTCAAAGAACCACATTGCTATTTGTTGAAACCTTAATGTTGGTAAAGTTGCTGATATTAATGGAACACTACAGCACTTTTTAAGTTGATCTATATCTGCTTCATTTGTAGTATACTGTGGAATATCATGGAGAATCATTTCAACACATTTTCCTTTACTCTGAAAGGAACAGAAAACTCAAAACTCATATAACAGACACCAATGGAAAGTTGTTTTGTACTTTGAGGTTAGGTTGAAACGCATCAGTATTCCTTGTTTTGTCTAAACAATTTCTGGCCAATGCGAAAGATTTGACCGGCACCTCATCTATTATAAACAGACTTACTCTGGCCTGAGATTTTCCAGGCTCTAGGAAAAGCTCCTGAAGACTAAAGGGATAGAATGGTTTGAGTGTTTTTTTGGGGGTGGCCCGATTTGAAATGTATTTTTTCTTGATGCTAGAGATCTGCATTCCCATGGGACTCCCACCACAATATCTTGCAATGCAGGGCTTAATTTCAGTGTCATACACGGGAGCAGGCGGATAAGCAATCCAGTGCATGCAGGAGTGGGACAAATACATGTAGAAAATATACACATAGAAAAATCCTGCAAATGAATAAGTATATATATTTATTGATAATAATCATGTGATAATAATCATGCAATAATTAGCATGCACAATTAACATAAGGGGGGAGTAGCTAAATAGTCAATAAGAAAGTAATAAACTCATTCTAAATAATTACAAAGCAACCAATCACATGACCAACATATGAGCTGCATTATGGTGCTACAGAAATGGCTAAGCCTTTGGATGGCCTCAGCTGTGGAAAGCGCTCTTTAGAAAGGAGAATACATCATGATTAAGGCTGACACAATTCTGAGGAGAATTTCCTGTAGACTGGGATTTTAGCCACTGCTGGTAGACCCGTATGACTGTACGCTTCCATACACCTGCAAATTCAGCCACTTCCTTCACACTAAGGCCTTTAGCACGCCCAAATGCAATCACTCCTTTTAGCCAATTGTTAACATCTGCTTTGGAGACATTTTCCACACATGGAATGAGACATTGACTGCACTGTACCACCTCTTCTTAATCTATGAGTCCTGTCACACACCCCACAGGTATTTATAGCCCCATCATCCTTGTGCAATGCCATCTGCAGGAGCCTGAAGTTACTAACACCTTAAACACGCAAGGTGACTAGTTTTTTTGTCCGTTGAGCTTATTAATGAATAACAACACAGAAGGCATTGCAGGTGTCCAGGCTTATTCCATGTCAGGTAAGAAACAAGTTTAAACTATATTGTCCTAATTAGCTAGCCTTCACTGGTACCTAACCTGGATAGTCCTTACAATACAACGTATAGCAATCAGCATAGTGGAAACTCCTCTGAATCGTCAGCACAGTTAAATAACTAAATTGCTACTGTACTCTTTCTTTGGCTTCTCTGATGACTAGTAGACTAACCTGAGGTCAGCAATACTGGTGCATCTGAATGAACTTCACTATTTTATATATCAAATATGATACATTGTTAATTTGAAGTAACTCAAGCCCATCCTGTTGAAGAATGTGGATTCTTAATGTACTTCATTTTCAACAAGCTGAAATCCTTCTTGTCGTTAAGTACGACTTACTGCCTGACAGACATGTTCAGTAGCTGTGCAAGACATGCCGTAGCATGGGTGATTTAAGAATGTCACACTAGACAAGGTAGCCCACGCAAAGGAAAGGATAAGGTATCATAGCAGCACAGTTAAACGTGCATCAGCTACCTTAGTTCTCTAGCAACCGCTGGCTTTAACTTACAAAAGCACCTCTGTTTGCAGGCCCTTAGGAGCCCACCTTTCACATGTGTTTTCTATTTAGCGTAGGGTGTTGCGCGTACGCTGCCGAGTGGGTCAGGCCAGGACAACAGAGCCATTATGAACACTGTGTCTGTCCACTCAGTTGGACCCTGTCAGTGGTTTCGGCTGCCCCTCGATACTCTGATAGTGGTTTGAAGTTTGCTTATTTAGTATAGCCTTGATATTCTTATCAGTAGCTGTAACTGCCATCATTCTAAGTTGGATTCAACATGTGTTCTCTCTGGGAAGTCTGCTACCCTATCTGGAAAGCAGTAAAGATTAGTGCATGCTAATCTTCAATGTAACATTATCTTTAACTAGACAAAACAACTTTGTGTGTAGAATGTGTGTGTTTTTCACAGAAAGCAAATTAAAAAGACACAGCCATCAGTTAGCATTATGAGGTCATGGTGGATAATTGCTTCCTAATTTGTTGAGTTTGAGTTTCCAGGTTCCTTTGAACCTGTTTCAAGTGCAAATTGGATGCATTCTTTCCTCATGTATCCAAAAGTTTGAACACCTCCATCAATTTACATGATTTGTTGAAATACGTTCCTCTACAGTGAACACACTTAAATAATGCATCTTTCTGCAAATAAGCTATACACTACCACTAACCTCGTAGATTCAGTACAAAACTAAAGAAACAAACTTCAGACGCAAAACATGTCTTGGAAAATCCACTGCAATAGAGATGGCATTACCATTGCTCTGCTGTGACACAATGCTAGAGGCCTGGAATTGATTTTCTACATAGGAGGTATGATCACAAGCTCTCAAAATGCCTACGATTTGCATTGTTTACAGTTGCTCAAAATCTAACTGAGAAAACACAAGGAGCTTTTAAATAGTATCAAAAGGTGTTGATCATTAGGATGACAAATGCAAGAAATTGACCAAGAAACACCATCCAAATTGGCTTGCAAACGTTCGTCTGCATTCGGGACAAGGCTGAAGACAGTTTCCTATTTGCCACGTGATTTGTATTTAAGTGTTAGTAGTGTTGCTTGTAGCTATGGTTTTAAATCTGTCATCAGCACACACCCACCCAAAGTACAATACTCTGCTCCTCCCATCCACATAAAGTTAAAGTCAACTTCTTACTGTATTTGCCGGTTCCACCTTAAACAGTGCAGCAGGCTCTAGTATGTAACTGCTGCACCATTTAAAACAGAATGGGAAACTGGTGAATCCGTTTATGATGATCCACATTTTCAATGGCATTTGACCAGACCTTTGAGAGTGGTTAATCTAGGTTAAGTAAACCGTTGTTGCTAGATGAAGCCACAGGACAATAAAAACATACAGAGACGTCTGGCATGTTGCGTTAGCAAACCTGGCGTCCTGACACTGTACTGAAAGACACTACTTTTGTATGTGTAGCTCAAAATATATTGCCCATATCAGTCTGAATTGATCATCATTTTTTGTTCCTGGTAGCTTTTATCGTCCTTGCCAATAGCATCGCCGTCTAACACTATTTTGATTTTTATCAGCTCATCGGAATCACTGGACTGCAAACAACCTATTGAATTAGAAATGAGCATTGCATGTCTCAGCTGAGAACAATTTAGGAAACTTTTGTAAGAGTATTTATATGGATTTAAGCATGAATGGCATAGATTATCATCTTCTGCGAACTGATGTATGGCATAAGCCTCCTCTGAAGATCCCCAAGGAAAAGTAGGTTGGGGTTCAATAATGGAGACTACTGAGCCTTTCACTGTCACCCATCCTTACTGAAATGTGAGACAAGTTGTGGGCAGTCATCCATCATATTCAATCGGGGGTGGGGGGGGGTATGTAATGACAGCTGGTATATTGTGTGATTGCACATTATGACCCCCCAAGCAGAGGTCAGAGTACAAGGAGAAACTGTACTTCAATCTCTGTTCAGAGTTGAGGTCATTGAGGCGTTTAGGACCCGCCGCCCACTCAGAACACTGTGACCTGTGAGGGGCGTCCAAACACGTATGCAGGTATGTGAAACACGCTAATAGCAATGACCTCAGATGTGGACGCAGGCTTTAATCAGCTGTTGGGGCAGGATCAGAAGAAAGCCAGCTCTGTTCCATAGGATAAGGAAATAGTGTTCTGCCACTCTCTTCTCCAAACATTCGCACACTCCAGAACACACGTACACTCTTATTGGAACCATGAGTGGTCTGACTCTCCTGCAGGATGTGCGAACTGTGGAGAAATTCATCATGCGCACATTTAAATTTGCCTGTGACGCGCAACCCTCGTAACCCAGCCGGGAGGAATGGTTAGAAGCCGAAGAGAAGGATCCTTTTCTGAGAAATTTCAGGAATCCGTGTTTACTTTGGCTAAGAAGGTTTGCGGGAGAAATATTTGTCCAAAATAGAGGTCATATTGAGGAATTACATAAATAGGTAAATGAACGTGCCTAACATATGGCTCATGAATTACCAACAAATGCACTTTATATTTAGATATTTTTATACAGAGACTTTTGAAGGCTACCTATCACTGCTTTTTTGGCCTTTATATGCAGGAAATAGCTGCTTCATGGTATTAGGCTATAGTTAAAGATGAATGCTCCAATGCTGAGCAGATTAATAGCAGCAAATACTGTTAATTCAGACACAACAAGACTAAACAGGAACTGGATCCACAACCTATTTTTTCCCAAGTGCTGTTCCATTCATTAACCATTTGAACTGTTACCAAGCAAAACATTGTGAACCGTCTATCAGTACATCTGTATGTTTGAACAGTTATGATTCACAAGTTATGATGTACACCAATAACAGACTAAGTGAGGGGCGCAGTAGGGCGAATAATTCTGTGTAAATGGGTGCTATTGATACTGGACTGGCGTCTCTCTCCTCTGCTCTGGGACTAGCGTGGAGCTCCAGTAACCCATAGCTCACAATGCCCTGTTCACTTTCAGCAGGAAGTAAAATAAATATGTTCGGCTCTCTCCAAAAACACCATGTGAAGTTTTAACAGAAGGTCCCTGTAAAAGAAAGCCCATTTCCAGACAGCAGGGAGGCACTGAGCGCAAAACAACTCTGGGCAGCTCATGGTTTTAGTGAAAGGACGAGAAATTTGAATCCAAGTGTCACAATTGCTTGCTGGCTCTACCCTGTCAACTTCCTCCGTGCCTGCCCGAACTCTTCCTGGAGGTAAAATTGTAATGGAAAACACGTATCAGGTCCATGTTAAGTACAGGTCAGAAAGGTATTGACATTCTTTAGGAACACTTTTGGGAAACATGGCATGATTTAAATAAGCATATCATTGATGTCTGAACAAAACTTTGCATCTCTGTTTTTAGCAAAACTACCTGTTGCCCTTTACATAGAGTGTGAATTTCATGATGAATGGTCTGATTCCATGGATTTACACTCATCATCAAAAGAATAGTTGTTCAATACTCTGCTCCTCCCATCCACATAAAGTTAAAGTCAACTTCTTACTGTATTTGCCGGTTCCACCTTAAACAGTGCAGCAGGCTCTAGTATGTAACTGCTGCACCATTTAAAACAGAATGGGAAACTGGTGAATCCGTTTATGATGATCTACATCTTTAATGGCATTTCACCAGACCTTTGAGAGTGATTAACCTAGGTTAAGCAAACAACCGTTGTTGCTAGATGAATCCACAGGACAATAAAAACATACAGAGACGTCTGGCATGTTGCGTTAGCAAGCATGGCGGCCTGACACTATACTGAAAGACACTACTTTTGTATGTGTAGCTCAAAAAAGATTGCCCATATCAGTCTGAATTGATCATCATTTTTTGTTCCTGGTAGCTTTTATCTTCCTTCCCAATAGCATCGCCGTCTGACACTATTTTGATTTTTCTACATGTATCAGGTCATCGGAATCACTGGACTGCAAACAACCTATTGAATTGAATGAGCATTGCATTGCCCCCTGTTGCCCTTTACATAGAGTGTGAAATTTCATGATGAATGGACCAAAAAAAAGTTGGATTTACACTCATCATCAAAAGAATAGTTGCACAATGGTTGCACCCAGAAAGCCTTATCAAAATCTGCATATGTTGTGTTAACAAACATGGCAGCCTGACGCCATACCGAGAGACACTACTTTTCTTTTCATAATTTTTGTTCCTGGTAACCTTTATCTTCCTTTCCGAATAGCATTGCAATCTGACACTGCCACAATCTGACACTTCTGGGTGCAACTGTTCTCTTAATGATGAGTCCAGAGATTTTTACAGCTCCAGTGTAAAGTCTTCGAAGTTTTCTTGCATTTTCCTGCATTTTCATTCCTAATGCTATCAAATGCAGTCCATAATGTTGAGGTCTGGACTCTGGGGTGGTCAGTTCACTAGTGCTCTGACAAGCAGTACTTTGGGGATACAAAACAGAGTTGAGAATATAAAAGATGGAGAGAGTCTTTCACTCCTCTTCATCTTCCTGCCAGGCAGCAGAGCAAACATTTGAATACCAGCATGGCCAGATAGCGGAAAAGCACTTGGAATGACAACTTGCTGAAGGAACTCTGCGTCCTCGCACAGGTTTGTGAAGAAGCTTTCGCATTTCCCCTGAGCTTTGGGTTTTCTCCTCTTCTGTAGAAGCAAGACTGCCAGTGAGAAGGATGGCTGATGCCTTTCAAGTGTTTGGCCTTTTTGATGAAAAGAGCCCTTGAGCACATCGAAATGTCTGCTGGTCCCTAAAGGCTTCATTTGAAACCTAGCGTGTCATCAATGTCAATCATTGACTTAATGAAGGCAACTGATTGGTTGTCGATTACAAGATGGTATACTTGCTAAGTGTCCAGATGCAGATATTAAGATAATGACTCCGTCATTTGTTTGAGACAGACGTAACTTTACTCTCATATTCTGAAACAGTTCCTGAAGTGGCTTGTCATGGTCAGATGAGTTTGAAAGATGGAAAAACTGTAGCCATTTGCCATCATGACCAACACTGTTCTAATACTGGGAATAATCTGTTATGACAACTCATGACTGTAACAGGAGGCGTTATATTTGTTTGTTGCAACACAGATTGAGAGTTGACAGCGCCCTCGGAAAGCTGCACATGTATAGCACTAGTTAAAGAAAAGTAAGCAAGTTTGAAGCTTTAACCGTCGTTTTTTGTATAGTCTTTATAATATGGACAGAACAGAATGAAAAATGACAGCATATGACATCTTCCACAAGATGTTTATACCATGGTTATGTCTATGTATCTGGGTTCAAGCAAAGTATTCTTTATTCAGGTTTACTTAAAGGGGACCTATTATGTTTTTTCCAGTTGTTCTCTTTCATTTAGTGTGTTATGGAGCTTTTGGTGCATGTAAATGGTCTGCAAAGTTTTAAAGCTGGAAGTACACGCCAGAGGGCGAAACTCTCACCCATAGAAACCACTTTTCTCAGCTGCCTGAAATGCCTCTTTGGAATTCCAAACCTTTTCTCTGTTACAAGGTGATGTCATCTCATAACACAATCCTTATTGCCTGCCTACTGACAAGCTTGACATGCCCCCCACACAGCACTACCGCTTTCAATAATTTTGATGGTTCACCAATCAGAAAAGTGTGGGCAAGCTGGCCAATCAGACCACAGTAGGCTCACTGGAAAGCGGGGCTTAAAGACAGAGGAGCTCTAACAGAGCATTTCAGACAGAGGGTGAATTTTTCATGTAAATATATCCCAGTAAAACCCCCAGAAATAACATTACAAACATGAAAAATTAACAAAATAGGACAAAAGG
The DNA here is from genome assembly GCA_034552555.1 of Semaprochilodus insignis. Lineage (NCBI taxonomy): Eukaryota > Metazoa > Chordata > Actinopteri > Characiformes > Prochilodontidae > Semaprochilodus > Semaprochilodus insignis. Next base: position 10,107,299 of record CM067498.1, read on the forward strand.
ACAAAATGACAGCAAGCCCCTAAAAAGGGCATTTATAGAGGTTTGATGAAGAAAAAAAATTGCAAATGAGAAGATTTTAAGACTATGGATGGGGAATGCGACATATGGACTCAAATACATTGATCCTACTATAGATTCCTATATTTCTGTATCATTTATAATGCTGTTATCATTGTAACTTATAAATGAAAAAGAGGATTAAATGCACTATTGACACCTGTTTTTGTTGTAATGTTCATTATTATTTTGATTTCTTTGGAAATTGAATCTTATTCAACTACTGGAAGGTGTCTGATGCTTTATAAAAACTGTAGATACAGTGTTAATGTCATTTTATATGAAGGTTGTAGAAGCGTAATTCTGAGATTTTAACAATAATATGCTGTAAATTATACAGTAAACTGTAAAGAACGGACATCAGCTCCCTGAACTGACAAATCATTCAACAAAACAATACAACATTGTAAACTGTATTTTAATTTACTGTAAAATTACAGAAGTTTGCACAGTGTGTAGATTATTAGTAAACCCTGTGAGTAGAAAGAAGAGAAAATGCACAAGGACAGGAAAAATAATGTGCAGAGCCTTGGAAATCATTAATTTCACAAATTTTCATAATTACTGAATTAATAAATTGTTATGATGTGAACAAAGTCATCCATGGTGGTTTGCTAAACTTTATGATAGGTAGATGTTTTAAATTAATTCATGGAATGGTACAGGTAAGAAGGAAACTTTCAGATGTTTTTAGACATACCGCAATTGTACCAACATCGATATTCAATATCATCGCTGTCCAAAGAAAAACAAGTATCTCAAAAATGCTGACTTTACAGGAGAGGACAAAAACCTAATTTAATTATAATGGAAGTCAATGGAACCAGACTTATTTCCAAGCAATTTTGGGCCATTTCTGTTAGTCCATTCATCATTACATTTTCACACAACATAAACAGCAGCTGCTGCTTTCAGAAATCAACAAATATTGAGCTACTTGTTTTTCTTTAAACAGTGATGATATAATAACTGTAGGTTGGTTTTGGATAGCAAATGAAATGGCTACATTTGTGTTGCAGACATCACAACCTCTTGTGCCCATCACCACCCCTGTAAAGAAATCAGAGTCTCTATATTGAATTATTTTCCATCATACCATGCTAATTGACTGTGCTTGCATCATTACAAACATTAAACTTAACAGATGTTCTTGAAAAATTCTAATTCAACTTTAAGCACAGAAACAAAGGTATATGTTCTTGGCGTCTTTGCAGATTTAATATCAAGCTATACCAAAGGAAAGTTTTAGATATTCCTTTACTTCGCGCCTTGACCATGAATGGTAGAGAACGTTAGACAAAGTTTAGAGAATGGAGGACAAAGCACTCATACAGGGAGACAGTGGGGACCTGTTTGAAGTTTGTTCCAAGCAGTTCAGTTACAGTTTTCAGTTTAGATCCAAGCCAGAATGAGCGACCCTGCCCCTCCCACTTAAACCCTTTCCAGGGTTTGAACTCAAACAGCAGCTTTAGCTCCAGAGCTATGGAGCTAAAGAACCAGTAACATGGATGAGGTGATGGAGAAAGGTTGACGCTGAGCGTCACAAACAGTTACACCCCTAGCAACACTGAAGCTTCTATTGGCTCATTCAAATCAACTGAAATGGAAACAGTCTCTGCTTCAGATTCTCAAGTGACTGGAATAAATGAACTGAACAGTTTGGGAAACAGTATGTTAACTGGAAACACTGTAATGGGGTACACATAGAATGTCTTTCAAGAGATGTCTTTCAAGAGACGTGACTCAGGTATGACTTCTGTTGTGTGACATTTTTACAGCACTTGAAGATGAATGTGATTTGAATTCTAGGTAATTACTGGGAGGAGACACAAAAACGAGTCTGGAAGCCAGCTCTTCTAGAGTACAGTGAGGCTCAGCAGTGCAAAATAACTAGCATATGTATGGTTGCATTCAGTGTAACTCCGACTGAGCAGGCCATGAATAAAAGTCCTCAAAACCTTATCAAACTACAAATCTTGAGAGGAAATGAAGAAAAATAAGCATGGTATAGTTATTTTACACTACTCAGCGAGTATGCTCTTTTTGGTGCACATGCTGCTATTTCCTTTGCTGCTGGATGTTTGTGGAGAAGCACAGGGGTGGGCCAGGCAACTGAATGAACTCCTCTGTCTAAGTATGTTCCAGTCCGTTTAGTGCTTGTTCCCCCTCCGCCAATTAATATAAATAATTCCTATGAAAAATGATATTTTTTAAAAGTCTTTATTTTATGTACAAATGGCAAGTGACTTCATAACCTGTTTTTGCACAACATGTTTATCAAATAAAGAGAAGGTATTTTAAAGCAATCCAGTGTAACACTACATAATAATAGGCACCTATTAGATGGTTATTAAATCCTATCAGGTTTTGGTTTCTCCATACTAGTCAATTAAAAGACAGTTATAACTATTGTTTCTTGAAAGCTAATTTTTTTGCTGGTTCCATTTCTTTCCCTGATGGTCACTTACGGTTTCTGTGTGGTTTTATGTACCGAAAGCCTTCATAATTCATTTTTACAGGCCCGTTTTCCAACCTCTCTTCATTCCTTAGAATGGAACAGGCTGTTTTGTTACTGTGCCTTCAAGACTCTACTGATATAAATGTCGTCTGTTCTGACTGGCTGCCCTGTATTGTTCCTCATTCAAAAAGCAATCAAGAACTAAAACAGTTCCAATACATGAGAGCAGCACATCTGTGTACTTTGCCCATCTCTTTTGGGGTGAAAGTAGCCCCTATAATTTGTCTGGAGGGAAGTACAAATCCCAAAGCCTTTGAAAGTTTAATAATGTAAACCAGGAATATCCTACTGACTTATAGCTATTAGGGGCCTAAATCCTGTGGCCAGTCAAGTAAACAATTATGTCATGTCGTTGCTGATTAATGATCTGCAGCGCTAAATAGAAAAAAACTTAAGAGATAAGGATTGGTAAGCATCCTTTCAGCCTGTCTCCATCAAAGTGGCTGCCCCATGGCTGGTGGTGTCATAACCTGACATATACAACTAGCAGGCAAAATGTGATGCAGCAGATTGTTAGGCATGGTGTCAGTAGTATGGTGCTTTCCCTATGGCGCTTGCACTCTGGCCCTGTTTGTTTTCACTCATAAGGGGAGGCGTGGTCATTCGGACGATAGGGAGGTGACGTATGGCTGCTCTCAACAATGACTTCAGCCTGAAAGGCCAGAGCTTAACTGATGACAAAAAAGGTGATATACAGTGAAAATAAGTTAACACCGCCTCAACAGGGAGCTAACTTAAGACAAGGCATATTGCATTGGAAAAACACATATCTAAAACAAAAATGTGCCTTATTATAATAAACTATAATAATCTACAAAATGCAACACACAGATGTTTGAATACTGTATGCAAAAGTGTTGATTGTTGTGACATCACAAAAACACTGAATTCAAACAGTATAGTACGTTTTTACATTTTGAAGCTTTAAAAGAATTTACATTCTGCATCAGACTCCTTTAAACAAGCATAAGTTAGGTAAAAAAGCATATACGTATTACAATACAACTAAACACAACTATTTATTTATTGGCAGCATTTATATGCACAGTGCGCAGGCGCAGTACAGCACCATTACATCATTTAATTCAACACAGTGGATGCCAAGATAAAGTTATGCTCTCTTTAACTCCTCCTCATCCTCTCTCTCACTCTCTCTCTTGCTCTCTGTACACCCCCGTCCACCCCCCTAAACCCTACTCTCTCTCTCTCTCTCTCTCTCTCTCTCTCTCTCTCTCTCTCTCCACCTCTCTGACAGCTAAACGTGTTCCCTGGGTTAAGTGGGTTTCTTTCTGCTCTCCTACCTGAGACCTGAGCCAGTGAGCTGACGAGACACAAGAGGGTTTTGTTTGGTAACGGAGAAATAAAACCAACATAAGGTGACTGGATTATAGTTGCAGGATCACGTCTACAGAAGAGACCCTTCTATCAAACAGGTAAGACTAATCCGCCAGTTTTCCTCACACATCAAATGCACGCATACTAGCTGGGTTTGCGTGTTGGTGGAGTAAGCTGATCTTTGTAGAATATGGCATTATTAATCCTGAGGAGGGTTTAACGTGATGATGCTGCTGGTGCTTGAAGTGTATTCTGTGTTCATAAATGGGAAGTCTTTCAATGAAATTATGAAGAGAAGTGAAAGTTCTTGCCAAAACCGCTTGGATCCAAATGCTCCTCAGGTACCGAATACATGGTAGAACTGCTGTGGAACTTCTTGGTACAGCCACCATCTATCAGGTAGGATCTGAAGTTTGCTAGGCACTTTTCTTCTCCTTATTCTTCTCTGTTTAAGACCAAATTGTACACTGTAAAAAGTGTAACCTAAAACAATTACTTGTTTTATGTTGTTCTAAGCAATTGAACACATTTTTTTCTCAACTCAAAAATTATTTTGATTGAAAGAATTGTTTGTTAAAAGTACTTTTTTAGGTGGAATAAATCAAGTTCATTTACTTGTAACCAAATTAAGCAATTTTAAGTTGGACCAATGAAACACATTTTACAGTGTATTATCCACATTTGGCCTAAAATGAAGTGCTAAACCTTAAAAGTGATTTTGCATGAAGGATTCGTTTTTATATACCAACTTAATGTAGCTATAAAGAATCAGACACCATTAAAGACCACAAAGACATCTAGATCCGTAAAGCCGTTTCATCTTATGGAATACCTGTCAATCAATTTGCTTCCTGACATGAAGAAGAGAAGGTTATGAGATATGTCTCTGTGAATGTATGACAGCAATGTTTGTCATCAATGTGTGCTTGGATTTTTGACAATATGGGCTGAGTGAAGTATTATACCCTGGAACATTAATCTGAATCTGGTAATAAAGCAATATGTGATTGTTGTGGCTTACAGCTGACTTGAATGGCAAGATTGGAGAATGATAGAAATGACCATTTGCGCTGAAACTACACCACTTACCAGTATTTCTAAGCATCTAAGCATTCTTCAACATCCCAATTTCCCATGTTAAATCATTTTCTATAATAATAAACCACTTATTTTCTAATTTATTAATCAATTCTTTACAAGCTCTGAAGCTTTATACTAAAAGGGCATTATATGGTTTCTCTGTACTGACAGAACTATAGTCGTTTGTCACTGTTATATGTAATTAATGGTTTATGATGTAAGGTTGTCCACTACTGTACCCATAACATCTTTTTTCCCCCTTTTCTTTATCCTCTCTTGCCTGGAGAAGATAAATTTCTGGCTGTTCTGAGTGTATTAGTTTTTAATTACAGCGATATTTCATTTTCCATGTCTTGGAACGATCTTCAGCCAGTAGGGTTTTAAAACCTGGCTGCTGAAGCCCCAGTGAAGGGATCCAGACCCTCCCACTCCAGCCACAGCTGTGCACACGAACACATGCCCACATGCACTCACACAATAGTCCCAATACTATAAGAAAAAGGGATCTGTTGTCAATCAATATCTGAATAGCCCTCTTGTAGTTTGAAGGATACCTCTATAAGGCTTTAACTGTTGCATGTTAAACTTTTGAAAACAAACAAACAAAGAAAAGTGCTACGTAATACTAGCAGGTAAGGAATGTTACAAGGTGATGAGAAGTGAAAGGTCAGACTGAGTCTATGAACTGGAAGATGTCTATTTTCAGCAGGAGAGGTTTTCTGATTCACTGCCATGACAAGCCAAGTAGCCGAAGACGAGACGGGAATGTGCTACCAAGTTAAAATCCATGAATGTTACTTTATTCTGCTTTAGAGATGTAATAATGACATCACTATGCTAGACTCGACATTATATGGAAGTTCTTTAATTAACCTTTAGAAAGGTTTACCAGACTCATAAGCAAATTAAAAGTTTATCTGTTTTTAGGTCTATATGTTTAAGAGTTTAGATTTCCCAGCACTTGGCCAAATTCAAAAGCCCATATCCTGGAAAACTGAAAGTTTCTTCACTGTTTTTGAAATCAAAGAGTTTGTTGTTGTAAATATCCTTAACAAATCAAACCTATTTGCTCACCGGTTCATGTGAGTTGGCAAATACAGCCCATTCTGAATGTATTGTGTCTGTGTAGCCACAAAAAAGCAACACATTTACATGCACTCGTCTGTTCAGCCTACAGCAGTTTACTCACTCACTCACTCGCTCATCTTCTAAACCGCCTAATCCTTCTGGGTCGTGGAAGGTACTGGAGCCTATCCCAGCGTTCAATGGGCGGAAGACTGGAAACACCCTGGAAAGGCTGCCAGTCCATCGCAGTACAGCACTTTAGTGCTGCCAATTCACACTGAAGTTATAAGGGGTGTTTCAGTCCAGACTACTTATTAATGGGGATTAATGGAGGGCAGCCAGTCAGAACAGAAATCATTTGCATACCCAAAAAGAGACGCTATAACAAAAACAGCCACTATAATTCTATGGGATAATTAGAGGTTGGGAAGTGGGCATGTGAAAATGACAGCTCTTGGTACATAAACCCACACAAATCTGTGGACCTCAGGCAAAAAAACAAAAAGAAATGCATAAAATACAAGAAAAATGAAAGTCATGGGCCTTTTAAATACAATGAGGGCTAAACCTGGTATTACAAAAACGACATAAAAGGAAGAAGGCGTGCTGCCAGATATCACAGCACTGTGTCACTGATACTGCTTTATCAGTCATTTCCCAACAGCTTTGACTCTAAATATAGTCTAAAATGCTTTACACTGCCACAAAAAACATTTGGTATATTTTCAGCATGACAGATTGTTTTAATATGCTGTACATAGCCTGGAATTACATAACATTTTCTGGTTTAGGGGCTTCTGTACAGATTTCTGTTTAGATTTCTTGCAGTTGGGTCAAAGGGTTCACATCGTTTGTTTATGTCTCTAATATAATTTAGTGCTGTCTGCTTAGTGAGAAAAGGAGAAGAGGTAGGCAGGACTGAAGTGGAGAGGACATCATGACCAAAAAGCACTCAGTTCACAGGTTTCCTCTGCTATGAATAAGACTTTCTTGGCCTTTTAAGTCATGGGTAAGATTAGTCTATGAAAGAAGAGTTACTGAAACCCCTGAAGCAAGTCAAACAAATAAGCTCTCACTCTTAATGCTGGCCAACATTGGCATAGAGTCATTTAAACTGAACTTAAAACTGAGGTTTTCCTTGAAAGTCAAATATTTGAGGCAATTTTTCCAAACAGCCGTTTGGGATGCAGAAACAGTAGGCCTTTCTTTATTCATCCATGGCTGGCATCCGAGAATTAATGACACAATAATTCCCAAAGTGCCTGATGTGATGGTGATGGTGTATAGAGTGCGTTTCCTGTGTTTTTTCTATGGAAATTACAATGCGGTCTGGTTCTCACAGAGGTATGAATTCCACTCACAAAGGCGGCTTGTTCTGGGCATGCCTTTCCACGGCACTTGAAGCAGACTGACTTGATATTGTATATGCTGCCAGCATGTGAGCTTTAAAGAGTTTTTGGTTGTTCTTTTAACCACAGTTGCTCCATTGCTCCCTAATTGTAGCATCTTACTTATCACTGCATATTTGCTGAGTGTATAAACCTTTAAAATTAAGTGATATAAATATTTTCTTTAATTTCTAGGTGAGCCATGACATCATTGCTGTTACTGTGTTTGTGCCTCCGGGTGATCTCAGCTACATGGACTTTTGAGGACTATGTTTATACAGGTGAGCAGTTTCCCTTTATTTTATTTTGTTTCTTTATCAGTCATTGTTATCATTTTACCTGATGGTTTTTTGAGTATATAGATGAGTGTGAAAATATTCTGCTACATAAATTAATCACTTTGGTAATGACTGCTATCTTTGTGCATACCTTTCATGTTTTTGTGATATATAATGTGTAAATTAAGGCTGAGCGATTGATCATTTTTATATCGAAATCTGCTGCGGTTTTAATTCTGCTCTTAAAAACTGACATTCCATCCCTTAACTATTGCTTACGGTTGTCTTAAGTGTTAGGCCAAAAAATTCAAAGTCACAAATTTGAATGTAAAAGCTTATGAACCTGCTTTCTGGCACACATTCAGTATTGAAGCCCCAAATCTGAAAAGGATAAAATGGATATGGTGATATTTTGTCCAGAAAGAAAATCTGGAGCTGAATTTATAGAAAATAATCACATCTAAATCAAAATATTGGTCAGATTTAGATGTTTTCCCAAAACGTTTCAGCACTGGTGAAAATACTATTGTAGTGTTGTGTATTAATTAGTGTTGTGGGCAAAAATATAACATTATGGTACTGGATGCTTGGCCTGTGTCCAGTGACAATTAACTGAGTTAATATGGTAACCAGAACGAGACACTAACATTGCCACATGACATTCTACTTTATTGCCACATTCATTGTAGCTAGCTTAGAGGATATTACTCAAGCAGTACAGCTGTTGAGCAGCACTGGTTAAACATGTTCGGTTGGGTGAGGTACTGTGCGGTGTAGGAGCAGCAAAAAGGCTGCTTATAGCAAGCTGTACATTTTAAAACATCATCAGGCCACAGTGTTAGACTGAGAACTAGAATTTTGGTCATATATGAATCAGGGAACAGAAGCGGTAAGAGAATGCCATTTTAGCCCTGTCGTTCAGTGCATGTGCAGTTTGACAGCATGCATGGGTCTTTTTGGGTGGTGCATACTGAAGCCATGAACCCTGTTGCATGTCTGTAAACGGCTATTTGTGGGGTGTGTTTAGTCCCAGCAAAGTGCTGTTTCATGCTGGAAAAACAACTAACACCATAGTCTCAGACAAAACAGTCTCAGACAAAACAACCTCTGACGGTTTGAGGAAATTAGCGATTACTAGATGAATTACAGTTTTGTGGTCAAACTGAAGATGACAGTACACTAAAATAAACAACTTTTGCTGAACTTTGATTTTGTCATGTTCTTCAAGGAATAAGTTTCAGCTCCCACACGGTCTCAAAACTACTAGATGAAAATGAGTTGTGTGACATAACTTATCAGAATAGTGAGGTTGTCATATTGTACTACAATTTGTAAAATGAAATCATTTGAAAATGACTGTTGTTTTAATCTATATCCCAGAACCTGAAAGCACTCTGAGTGTCAGCATTCCTACGGAGCGACCTCTCCGCTCCTTGATGGGGGACACACTGGTTCTGCCCTGCTACTTCCAGGATAACACGGTCCACGACCCTGGAGCTCCGACTATAACACCGCTCTCTCATCGCATCAAATGGAGCCTCGTCACCAAAGAGAAAACCACAGACATTCTGGTGGCCTCTGAGGGCGTAGTGGCAGTCAACAATAAGTATATGGACAGGGTGTCTATGGTGGGTTACCCCATGACCCCCACTGATGCCTCCATTAAGATCACAGAGCTCCTTTCTAATGATTCAGGAGTGTATCGCTGCGAGGTCATGCATGGGATCGAAGACAACCATGATACCATTGATGTCCAGGTGCAAGGTGATGACTGTAATTCCCAAAGAATCTTTGGGTTAAGATCTTTTTAGATGGTAGAACGAGAGTGCTCATTGGGCTGCTTGCTTTACCATTTAGGAATTATCTTTGTGCAACAATGCTTTTGGGAAACCTAACCTATGGTAGCATATGGTAGATGTCTTTAGGCTCTAACCTTGAATCTAGTTTTAGTTGTGGATTTTACGTTCACTGGAAGTTAACTCAACTGTTGATGTAACTGGTTGGCTACATAGTACCATGTTAAAATTACAGAATTCAGGACTTGGATACTAGTGTACTATAGGGGGCTATAGGGGGCTAACGTAGAGCTCAAATGCTTTTACTACATTATTCTCTATGAAAGAAGTAAGCTTATTTTTCTTACTAACTAGCGTAAATCATTTGTTTTGAATTGTGAGTTGAATATTATTTAATAATATTTTTATCTGTTGGCAAATTATCAGCCAGCTGTAGTGGATCTCAAAGGCTTTCACCTACTTTATTCCCCATAAATAGAGTTAGTAGTTGGCATTTTGTTGTTACCCACCACAATTGTTCATTGTTCAAAATCATCACAGTCAGAACGGTGATTCTAATTATCTGATGTTTTTATTCTAGGCATTGTGTTCCATTACCGCGCCATTACCAGCCGTTACACTCTGACGTTTGAGAAGGCAAAGGCAGCTTGTATTCAGAACAGCGCTGTGATCGCCACTCCAGAGCAGCTGCAGGCAGCTTATGATGAGGGCTACCACCAGTGTGATGCAGGCTGGCTTGCTGATCAGACTGTCAGGTCAGTTCACAGGACAATATGAACGGTCATTTTAGTGCTCTTCATCACAACTGCAGGGTAATCCTCATTGCAGTATTAATTACTACCCCTTCAAAGTCCAGAATCTGTAAATTAGTTCTACCTGGAGCCAAAAGAGGTTTACACTGGAAGTTAAATATGCTTTGAAGTTACATGAGTAAAATATGTCTGATTGTTTCACATGACTCATTTGTAATGACAACATAACAGCTTATTCATGATCAGCTGACCCATTTGAGTCATGTAACTCTGCTGCACTATTTTTTTCGGCTGGGTTAACTGTATTCAGAAAAAACTTTATTCAGAAAAACTTTATTCAGAAAAACACTCAGAGATGAAACATTCCTTGCAACTTCAATATGAGTGGTTGCAGCTAAACTGCTATAAGCTGAATAGGTGGATATGTGTAATTGGCTGCATCAATTGTGTATTACACACTAATATTACACGGTATATACTATGTACTAATTTTAACAGCTAGTACACAAAATATTAGCATACTGCATCATTTCTTACTAACAAGAAGTGATTAGGCTTACTCTGAAGTTTAATTTTGCTTTTTAGAAAACCCAAATAAATGAATACATTATTCACTAGAATACATTTATTTTCTAGATGTGCGAAGCTCCACTCCTTCCCACCGCATTGTGGGACAAAAGTGTCCATCGTTACCATACTCAAAAATCGACTGGTTCTAAGTGCGTTGTGGATTTTTCAGTATACCCTACTTTGACATTCATAACTGTACTATATACTACATACTCAAAAACGTATTATGTGCGCACTTGGGATGCACTCAATGAGTCCTTTTCCATTATGTGGGCCCTTTAATATATCACATGAGGAACCCCCAAAGTCAGGTCAAGCAAAGTCAAGTATGTGGTGTTCTGCATTCACACAACAAAATATGTACAGTGATGTTATCATAATGCAGAAGTATCCAGATCCGGATCCAGCAACCCCCCAAACTGGATCCAGCACCTCGTTTACATTCTGAATACACACATGCTTTAATCTGTACAGATGTATCATGAAAAATCATGATCTTCCATCATAATCTGAATTTTCCACAAACAGTTTAAAGAAGAACAAGTATCTCCAAAGTGGCAACTTTACAGGAGAGGGTAAAAACCCAATGTAACTGTAATGTAAGTCAATGGAACAAGATTTTTTCCAAACTTTTTTTTGGGTAATTTGTCATCAATCACTGGGTCATCATGAAATTTTCACACAATGTAAACAGCAGCTACTGTGTTTAAATGATGCTTAAAAGTAAAAATCAACAAAAACTGAGATACAAATTTTTACTTGGACAGCAATGATATATAAAAATAGCTAAAACGTGGTATGATGGGCCATCTTAGGCCATGGTTCACATGCCTTTTGCTTTCATATTCAACTTCTGGTTGGGCATGTGTGGTGATAGAAATGGAATAATAACAACACTGATGCTGTTTGTCACTTGCAAATAAACCACCATATCTGACTTTTCACCCCTGCTGTTCTACTGAGGTCTATTGATAGTACTGAGCAAAACAACTGAGTTCTAGCAACAGGTAACAGACAAATAATCAAAAGTACCCTTAGTGTAGAATTAATATTCAGTTTATATTTTCTGCTTTACTTTGTTTTGCTGAAACTGTAATAAACTATGTCATATTCATTTTGCTGTCAATCCAAGGTATCCCATCCATGATCCCCGAGAGGCTTGCTATGGTGACAAATATGAATTTCCAGGGGTCAGAACATATGGAGTGAGAGACACTAATGAGACTTATGATGTGTATTGTTTTGCTGAAAAGATGCCAGGTACACAACTTCAGTAATCTCTAAACAATTATGGAATGCATATGAACTATTCAGACAGTAACATCAGTCCATCTTCTGTTACAGGAAGGGTGTTTTATTCAGTGTCCCCTGAAAAGTTCACGTTTGCTGAAGCTAAGGCCCAGTGTGCTAAACTAGGTGCCAAGTTAGCCACTACTGGCCAGCTATACCTGGCCTGGAAGGCTGGTATGGATGTATGTAACGCGGGGTGGCTGGCAGACAGGAGCGTCCGCTATCCCATCAACATTGCCCGGCCTCAGTGTGGGGGAGGTCTGCTGGGAGTACGCACTGTGTACCGCTTCCCCAATCAGACAGGCTACCCTCTCCCGGACTCACGCTATGATGCCATCTGTTACACAGGTTCGTACATCCATAGATTCCACTTTAACCCTCTTTAACCACTTATCAGCTCTATCAAGACATTAGCCTCTTCTATTCTATGTGGTTTTAGTTGAGTTACTTGTAGTACAACTTGTAGTAATTTAAAAACATGTAATTCAGTAACTATTGTGAATGATTTTGGAGTTAATATTGACTGTTTACTTCTCTGTAGTTAATTTAACTCTCTTAGATCCTCCTTAAATTGGTTTGCAGTGGTCCCCAAAGTAACTGGACATTTGTGCCATGCTTAAATATGTATTTAGTTCATTATGTTCGGAAGCAAAATATCAGATCAAGTGGGGTTGGAATTTTTTTCAAAATAAAAGTACAAATAAAAATAGCATTCATTTTATTTTAAATGTTTAAATTTAAAGCTCAAAATATTGTAAAAGAAAAATATGAATTTAATGAGACACTCTCACATTCCCAAGTCACATAACATGCATTGTTGATTCTTCTAAGTGATATATAATAAGTTAAAGGAGAAATAAGTTAAAGGAGCAGCATGTAACTCCTAGCAGCAAGGTTGCAGGTTACAAATAACTGAACCACTCCCCCGTCCCACCACTCCCTTTCCGAGAACCTGCAGTGGCTGTCATGTTTTCTGCTGTTGCACATTTTTGCCTATTTGACAGTGCAGTACCACATATTTTCTGTTTCTTGTGCTAAAAAATAATATGATCTTATATTTTTCCTATATATTGTTTGAGTTTACAGACTTCTCACAACCTAAAGTGGTTATCCAGCACCAGTGCTCTATCACTTTATTCTACCCATAGAGATGTCCTGACTAGCATGCTTATATCATTATTACAGTGTAGTAACTCTGCGTTTTTTGTGTTTTAATACTAATTCAGTTCAGACTCACCTCAGTATCACTACTTCCCCTCAATCAGCTTCTTTAGACTATTAAAACTTTATAATTATTCTTTTAATGCTGGTAACATTTTCTGATAGGGACTTTTTTGCCAGCTTCTTACATATCAGCTTCATATGTGAATTTTCCCATCTCCACCTTAAAAGGCGTTATATTAGTAATTTTTGAACCATTTAAGGTGGAACAGAAAATTTGAACAAGAATAAGACTGGCGAATAAGACTTCAGACCCAGAGTTGCAATACTGGTAGTGTATTTCTAGTAAGACATATAAGCTATGAAATTATTCTACCTGGAGTTTTATGATTTATGATATACATTAATATGAGGTAGGACATTTCAACAAGAATTCTCCTTATTTCCGTGTGCTATACCACCACAATGTGGCATCCTGTGTTGTAAGATGACACACTTTATATGTAGAAATGAAGTGCTAATTCTAAGCTAACGAAGAGTTGATTCGTAGTTACAGGTGATTATACACTAATGTAAATGTACGTTTGTATACTAGATTCCATTTATGCTAATAGATCCCCTCCCTAATCTTACACGCCTAACTAGTATAGGGAACTTAATTTCTCTTCAACTAAACATGTCATTTGACTAGGGACACCTGAAGCTCTCCATATGATAGGGTGGTGTTACGGTAGTGAGGGTTTTCATGGCCACTGCATGTGCTGAATGTGATGAAAATGTATTGTGTGATCTTGAAACATCTGTGCAGGTATGCAGCTGCATTTAAATGGTACAGCAAAGCAATGGCAGCAACTCTAAACCTCTAAAGGTGAAAGGTTAAATGTTGATAGTTCGACTGGTTGATGTTGGCTCACTAGCAAGCATGCTCTGTTTCATATAGAAGAAGAAGAAGAAGGTTCAGCCCAACCTGACATATACCCCGATACACGGACGACCACAGAGGCAGGAAGTGGCGGGGTAAGCGTGGGCATGGTGACAGACCGCCCCCAGGAATTTGTCAAGCACACCTCCACTGAGAGTGAGCTGCTAGGCGAGGTTGTGACCCACATACCTCTCACCACCACTGCTGACTTCACATACGTAGACCAGAATGTCACCCAGCTGCCCCTTTCTCCACCACCCAGCTCCACAGAGGACATTACTGACCTCATAGAGGGTGTGACCCCTCAACCTGACCTCAGATTGGAAATTCCCCGTGAAAATATAACTGATGCTTTAATGTCTCCTACTGGTAAGTAAAGTGTCATGTGATACTATGTAGATATAAACAAACTACAAGATAGCTGCACAGCAATGACTAAAATGCATGCTAATGATTGTCAGACTTTTCAACTAATTCAGGAGCAAACTAGATGTCATTTGAAATCAACAGATAACAACCATTTTGTTCACATTACAAGACGGTAGGCGTTGAAATGTGTAGATGATAAGGAATATTACAAGTGTTAAATAAGAGTTAAATCACATTAATTGAGCGTACACTGATATATACAATATTAGTAGTGATCCTAATTACTCTTTTTAATGCTGGATACATTTTCTGATAAGGACATTTGCCAGCTTCTTACTTATCACCTTCATTTATGGATTTTCCCATTCTTTCCCATCTTAAATGTCCTGCCTGGTGTTATAGTGGTGCCTGAGGCATTATATATTAGTCATTTTTGATGAGCCGTAATGACCATTTTGTTCACATTACAAGGCTGTAGTCATTGAAGTGTGTAGATAATAAGCCACATTACAAGAGTCAAATAGCATTAATTGAGTGTATACTTATACATACAATATGAGGCTCAAAATAAATTACTAAATAGGTGATTACACAACTGGTGTGCCAATAAGCCCTTCATTTAACTTTCTTTTTGCATCATGTTTTAACAGTGAATCTGGGAAAACATGCATTCCACCAAATTCACAAATATGTTCATCAAAATATAATTAACTAGGAAGTATGTTAATGGAATGAGGATGAAGGTATTAAAGATTTAATGATTTGCTTTCAGCCTCCAGTAACAACAAGGCTGACCTTTCATGATGACCTTGTCGATCTACATCACAATATCGTAGAGAATGAAAGACTGAGAGAAATTATGAAGAACTGAATGAAGAACTGAGAGTTTCTTCTTTCTACGATCTTCAGGAAATTCAGAATGCCTCTTTGTGTTGTACATGTGTCATGTAACATAGTCCAGGTATTTCATAGTAGTAAACAAGTTCAGGTAACAGGGTCAGTAACAATACTTGTAGAATATTCCAGGTAATTCATAGTGGTGGACATGTGCAGGTAACCGGGTTGACTAAATGTTGAGGGCCACTATTGGAAATATAATAATTTTCATAATTTAAATGTATTTAATATACAAAAAGTAGATGTTCCAGGGATGAGATGTTAAATGGATTTAATCATTAATGCAAAAATAATAATAATTGGAGCATTTTAATGTCCAAGATAAGGTGTAATGCCTTTGGGTGTCTTTTACCATTACTTTACTTGTTGTCTATGTAGAAATGGTTACTTTATAGAAGATGGAAATAACGGACGTTCATTTTAACATATTTTTTCCACACAATTTTCAATCATTTCTATTGTGACATGTTAACACAATGCAAATGATAACCGTCAAAAAATAATAGGTATAATAATAAGTAAAAAACAACAAAAACTGAGATATATATAGTAAACATAATATGAACTGGGTGTAAACAGCACCTCATTTGTGGAATCACCCAAATATGGCAAAACAGAATGCTACAAATAATGTCTGCATAATAATTTATTTAGTCAGCATAACATGATTTAAGGCCTCAGAGTCACCACAAACATTATCTTCGCCAATTAGTGAGTTTTAGTAATTGAGGAAGCCAAGAAGTGTGACCACAACTAAAATACAATCAACTGTGCAGCCTTACATAATTGACATTTTTCATATAGGCCTATTGTTGCTTTATATCCCATGCATTCATGTAACAATCTCAAGACACTTTCCTACATGCCTCAGTGTTCTTCCTTTTCTGATCCACCCAGGTGTTGTATTCCACTACAGAACGAGCTCCAGTCGTTATGCTCTCACCTTTGTTGAGGCTCAGCTGGCCTGCCAGAGCATTGGCGCAGTGATTGCCAGTCCCCAGCAGCTACATGCGGCCTATGAAGCTGGCTACCATCAGTGTGATGCAGGCTGGCTGCTTGACCAGACTGTCAGGTGACATTTCTGTAGTTAGCCTAGCCTTGATGCTTTCATGCACTTCTCATTATGCCAATTATGTGCCTAAAAAGAGCAACATAGAATGATAAAGGAGCAGGCAAGATAGAGAACAGCTGTTGGCAGTTCCTCATCAAATGACATGTTTTGGGAGAACACACTTCTGAACATTTTAATGCATTACTGTTTTAAATCTAGCAAATAAATAGAAACTGTTGCAGAGGATGTGTTTCTTTCTTTTCACTTAGAAAATCAACAAAACATATAATTTGCCCTTCTATGCAACTGAACTGTGGTAGTATTAATGCTATGATTTACAGGTTATCAGTGGCTGTATTCCAAATGGCACACTACTATACTGCACACTGCATACTACAGTAGTATGCACTGCATACTGTATACTGCCCCCCTGTGTGTAGTATACAGTACAGTAAGAAATTCTGACCTACAGTGTAATATACTTATACAGTCACCATAAACATGTTTAGCCTAGCTGTTAGCTACCCTCAGCTATTTCACTCTAAAACTGACCCTCTAAAGCAAGTTCGTCTTTTATTAATCTTTCTGAGGCTCATTCTGATGAAAACATACCCCACTACAATCACTATACCCACAGTTATACTCAGAGTTGGCTGAATTTGCTCCCCACTGTTACCCGCCGCCATTTTCTCTGGCTGAAGCAGGCTAAGAGCTGGTGATGGGATGCAGTACACCATGAAGATAGCTCCCCCTGTATACTACAAACTCTGATCGGAGTAGAACACCATCCGGGGATCTTCAGTGCACTACAGATTTACAATTTGGTCACATACTACACACTACATACTACTTTTAGGCAGATTTAGTACGCGAGTGGTATGTAGTACACCATTTTGAATACAGCCAATGTTTCTCAACCCTGGGCCTGGAGGCACCCTGCACTGCACATTTTGATGGATTCCCTGCTTTAACCCACTCCCTGCAACTCTGAAACGTCTTGTTATTGAGCTGATATGTTGAATCAGGTGTGTTGGGAGCAGGGAAAGCACTAAAATGTGCAGGGCAGGATGCCTCCAGGGGTTGAGAAACACAGTGATATATCACCACTGTTGGACAAAATCGTTGGACCTCCATTTGCGTGTTGTCATTATCCAGTTTTTGACATTATGTGAAAAGTTAAAAAATGTATATTTTTTTTGTCTGAATATGAAGGTACCCTATTGTGTCCCCACGTGAAAGATGCTCTGGTGATTTGGAGCACCTGCCTGGTGTGAGGTCTTATGGACTACGGCCTGCCAGCGAGCGCTATGACGTGTACTGCTACATGGACAAACCAAGAGGTACATTGACTGCAATGTATTGAATGCATTTAAGAGGCTGAAGACTACAAAGGATTTGATCTTTCACATTACAAGAAAGATAAACATCTTAAACTTCTAGGAACCATGCCTTGCGCCATCCCTCCCTTTGTGACTATGTTAGAATTACATTTGTCTTGATGCACAGCAATACAAAAACAAGCTTAAAAGTATCTTGTTATTATACAGTGCAGATTTTCACTTCAAAGAATAAGCCAAATAAACACCCACACTTATCTTTTTTCTTCCAGGGGAAGTCTTCCATGCAAGTTCATTCGAGGGATTCACATACGATGAAGCGGTGGCTTACTGCCAGGGTCAGAACGCTTCTCTGGCCTCCACAGCTGATCTGCATGCTGCCTGGAAGCAGGGCTTTGATAAGTGCCGTGCTGGCTGGCTCATCGACCGCAGCGTCCGCTACCCCATTAATAACCCACGGCCTCAGTGCGGAGGAGGAAAATCTGGCGTCCACACAGTCTATGCCTTCCCCAACCAGACAGGCTTTCCTGAAGTGCACTCCAAATTTGATGCTTATTGCTTTAGAGGTATAAATACCAGCACAAAACTATTATGCACATCACTTTACTGGTGGAGCCTAAAAGAGCAAAGCTTACGTCCAAGTAACAATCCACTGAATATCTGAAATATTTTGCAGTTGATCTCCAAACATATGTCAATGAGACTGGGACGAATGAGACGGTAATAGAGGAGGAGATAGTAAAGCTCACCATCATTCCTGGGGTTCATAGTCCGGGTAATGTATTTTATACCATATCTTAAACCTTAAATGTGTTCTTTTGTCAGCAGCGACTCCTGGCCTCATTTGTCACCCACCCACCTACCGAGAATGTTTGTTGTGTTATTGTTATTGTCAATAATATGTATTGTATTTGATTTGATTGATATCCAAATTATTAATCTTGACTCTCTATTTGTTTTCACAGTGAGCCCCTCCTTTGCTCCCCCTGTCCTAGCGGAGCCCTCTGGTTCTGGCTCTGGTGATTCATCATTTAGTGGACAGCAACCAAGTGGAAGCGGGGAGCAGCCTAGTGGAAGTGGAGAGCAGCCTAGTGGATCTGGGGAGCAGCCTAGTGGAAGTGGAGAGCAGCCTAGTGGATCTGGGGACCAGCCTAGTGGATCTGGGGAGCAGTCTAGTGGAAGTGGAGAGCAGCCTAGTGGATCTGGGGACCAGCCTAGTGGATCTGAGGAGCAGCCTAGTGGAAGTGGAGAGCAGCCTAGTGGAACAGGGGATCAGCCTAGTGGAAGTGGAGAGCAGCCAAGTGGAAGTGGAGAGCTGCCTAGTGGAAGTGGAGAGCAGCCTAGTGGTATTGGGGAGCAGCCTAGAGGATCTGGGGAGCAACCTAGTGGAAGTGGAGAGCAGCCTAGTGGATCTGGGGAGCAGCCTAGTGGAAGTAGAGAGCAGCCTAGTGGATCTGGGGAGCTGCCTAGTGGATCTGGGGAGCAACCTAGTGGGGTGTCAGGCATAGGAGAAGGCCTTTCTGGATCTGGGCTTAGTAGAGACATTTCTGGATCAGGCCATAGCGGTGATGGCTCAGGTATATTCGTGACCTTCTCTGGAAGGGATTCTGTCCTGTCTGGGGATGGATCAGCTTCAGGGACACCTCAGGAAGCTGGAGAAGGCAGCACAGACATCTACACTTTCATCTCAGGCCTGGGATCAGGCTTCTTCAGCGGGGAGGGGTCAGGATCAGAAAGCGGATTGGATCTCAGCTCAGAGGAGAGTGGATCTACATCAGACCACTTCAGCAGCTCAGGAGAGAGCGACGAGAGTGGAGAACTTTCTGGCATCTCTTCAGGACTGGGCTCCACTGAGGAGTTCTCCGGATTCAGCGGCTTTCCTTCAGGCCTGCTTCCTTCTGGAGATTACAGTGGTTTGTCTGGACTTAGCAGCAGCAGCAGTGGAATCATCATGATGAATGGCGAATGGGTGGAGGGGTCCACACCCTTTACCCTTACGGCTCAGGAGCTGGGTGGAGTACAGGTGGATTTCAGTGGGTCTGGAGATCTTTCAGGGTCTGGAGATTTATCAGGGTCTGGGGCAAGTGGCACTTTCACTGGGATCAGTGGTGACCACAGTGGTGACTTTAGTGGGCACCTCAGTGGCTCTGGAAGTGGCTCTGGGTTTCCCGGGGTCACCTTCCTGGGGTCAGGTTTCACAGACCTCACGGGCCAAACCAGTGGAGAACAAGAGGCTTCTGGGATTTTGGTGTATGGATCAGGAGAGGGGAGCGGATTTCTCTCCTTGACCTCTGGAGGCACATCAGGAGCATCAGCCAGTGGGGATGTACCAGTGTTCTTTCCCGATGCTAGTTTGGTGGAGGTTTCTGTGAAACCCACCCAAAGCCAAGAGCTTGGGAAAGGGCCCATAGAGGTCAGTGGGAGTGGGAGTGGACTACCTTCAGGAAGTGGAGACCACCACGCTGCGATTGATAGTAGAATCCATCATGCCTCAACCAGGGGAGAACCATCAGAGGTTCTTTCAAATGACATTCCAGTAAGCTTACAGTCGGCTCCATCAGGACTTCTTAGTGACACTGCAGGACCACTGGAAGGTCCATCAGAACCTGGTGATATGGCCTGGAAATCTCGTTCCACAACTCCAGTACCTGTAACTGCTATCACTACCGAAACTTCTTTCCCTCTACAAACCCCGGCTGTCATTGAGATGCCTGCCATGGAGAATGGTAAGCAGTGGCATAGCCAGAATTTTATTGTAGGAGGTCCTCATTAGAGCTTGGGAAGGCAGCTAGGAAGCATTATGGCCCATAGACATTGTTGTAGTGAGACTAACAACCACATACGTGCATTGATGTATATTTCTGAATTTCTTGTTGTTTTTGTACATGGTACTGAGCATTTAAGAGCAGAGTTGGTTTAAAATCACTACTCCACACAGCTGCTACTGAGAATTGGTAATGATGAAAAGAGAATTTTGACTGTAACTGTTATAACAAGGATGTACAAACTCTGTGCCTTTACATTTCTCCTGCATTATAAGAGCACAAAAAAAATTAGTAATATTTTCTGTGGTACCAAAGACCCTTTTTTTAGGGTATTTAAAATTTGAGGGAACCTGGCTTCCAACTCAGAAAGCCTAGATCCCCTAGGCCCCACCCCTAGGTTCCATAACTAGTTCGAGTTCAAGTTAGCAATGCTAATATGAATGATTATGAAGTGTGAGTTCCCAGACCTCCTGAGCATTTTTACTGATTGATCTGTTTCAAAAGCTTTAGTTCTTTCTGTCTGTACCTGTATCCTAGTTGCTGTGGACCCATGTAACCCAAACCCCTGTGGTCCTGGCTCGTGTTCTCTACAGGATGGGGTCGGTGTGTGTCACTGCCCACCTGGACTGATGGGAGATGAGTGTCAGTTTGGTGAGTACATTTTACTGGCTTTAGATAATAACCATAATAACCCCGTCCATGTGGTTTGCTATATGAAAAGATGATAAGATGTCTTGTTCCATACTCTGCCCATTGCCCAGTGATCTGGTAACCATTGTGTCTTCTCTAAGCAGTTAAAATGAAAACAACAACTCTTCCCACATATTTTATAAAGTTATTGCCTTTTTGTTTGTCTCTTTTCATGAATTAAACACTCCTCTCACTGTCTGTCATTGTGTGTTTTGTTGTTGGGTCTGTTTGCTTGCGTGCCTGAGTGTCATCCTCACAGAAACATCCATTTTGCAGGGTGTTTGGCATGTGTGTGTGATTACCTGATTCTTCTTTACAGGACCTCTCAATTAGTTAACTTCACTGCCCTCATGTATTGTTTTTGTTCAGCACTGCTTTGCTGTAGTACGACTTAAATGAATGGCTTGGCAAACTGATTTATTTGATTAGTCAAAGCTTCTTTGTCATAAAGTTTAGCTTGTTAGGTTCATGATAGGCCAACGATGACTAGAACAGATGACTAGACAACAAGCACTAGAAGGCAATAGACACCCATATGTTTTGTGTAATTATGTTCCAAAAGCTTCTCCCGAACTCCTCAAATAGCATTCAGGTCTTCTTTAAGGCCACACTAGTGTCACAATGCTAGACCATTCAACCATTTAACATGGCCAACAACCGCCTACTACTGCAGCAAAGGGAAATTTGACTGACACACAGAACAACCAATCATGAACCTGCGATTTGGCATGATAAATAGAAGGAGGCATTGGAGTCCCGACATAAACAATCCCTCGGGAAGCATAGACGTGCATGATGGGTGAAGCATCTGTGGCTGAGACTACTGCCCTAGCCTAGGCTGAACAGGCTAAATTTTGATTTCTGTCGGACCAGTAAACACAATACACGCATGTGCGTATATGTGGAAGTGCAGTTAGCCAATCAAAATGCAGCTGGCAGAATCCTGAGAGTGTGGACAGGCTAAGGCACTAAAGATATCAGACTCTCTGTCTTTGTGTGGTGTAGGACACAGTATAACTTACTAAGCACTCTTTGACAAAACTTCATATATCCAAATGCTGTGGTCAGACGTTTCAGGGGGTGTTGTGCCGAATTTTGACTCTTTTATGGATGCCACAGATTATATTAGACTTCTGTGAATTCTAAATAAATATTAATCTTTAATGTTCAAACTAAAACTATACGTTTATAAATAAAGGTAACCAAAATCGAATGATGTGCACCCAAAGGGTGAAGTCACACTATGCTCTAAGCACCGTCAACACACTGTCCCATCTTAATGAAAACCTGGATAGAGTTAAGGGATGCATTTACAGAAAATGTTTAGGTGACTATTGACTTCTAGTGTTTTTGAGCAACGTTAGCCTTTTAGCTTCAGAACTAAGCTAAAAAACCTAGACATTGAACATGTCTCAGCCGATTGACTACATCTGGCATAAGCTGTACAAGTTTGATTTCTGTCACTGATCGTGTAAATTGTATTTCCTGCCATTCCTTTAATTTGAGCTTGTTTTCCAGTTTGCTGCATGGCTACTAACATCTTATGCCTGCCCTTACTTCTCCCTTTCTTACGAGTCTGAACCTTGAACTGATGCAACTCTTAGTGATCCATATATTTGGTCTTTCATTCTGAACCACCATGGAAATCAGTCCACTCAATCCAGTTAGTGGGTTCAGTCAGCATGTTGCATTGGTTCATGATTTCGATAAATCATGGTATCTTATGATTTATGATTGCCAAGCGTGAGCCACCTCAAGAGCTGTAGTCGCCAGTCTTAATTGCCAGAACCTTTATTTGCAGAGGTTGATGTGTGCCATTCAAACCCTTGCGCCAATGGAGCCACGTGCGTGGAGGTAGAGGACGCTTTCAAATGCTTATGCCTGCCCAGCTATGGAGGGGATCGCTGTGAGATCGGTACGAGGTCTGCTTCAGCTAATTCTACTAACAATCTCTCAAAAAACACCAAACCAATGCCATGAAATGCGCCATCGCGTGCCTGTGGCACTGGCCAATCTTTTGGTGGCATTGGTGTTTTGGGACATGCTTATGAAACGATGAGTGGCTGCAGGAATGGTGTGGTAGAGGAGAGGGTGCAGTAAAGGAACAAGTGATACCATTGCAGGTCAGTCTGAGAAGACTCTGAGCACAACCCTGTCCCTCAGACAGGTACGGAAAGAGTCTCCATACTGTGGTTGGTCTGTTCATAATTTCCATATGAGCCAAATCTACAAATAGCAACAGACCATTTTGGTCCCCCTCATGTTCCTTGAGGTGTTTGTTCTTGACGTCATGTAGAGGTGACTTGTGAGCTAACTTTGCTCTAAGGTTGTGAGCTGTGGGGAAAAAAAACGTTTGTTTACTGAACATGTATTCATAGATTCCTCATCTACTGTTTACGTGACTGCACACAGAGGTGTCTAATTCTGGGCTCAGAGGGCTGGAGAATTTGTTCTTGTCCCTGCTCAAATATACCTACCAAATGTGGGAACTAAATGCTTAGTTGCAGCAACTATATCTGAGCAGAAAATCACCAAGCTATCCTTAATTAAATCAGAATGCACCAATGTTTCACCAATTTCTGCATTAATTATTCATGCTACAGGAAATTCAGAGTGATTAGTGAAATGTGCCATTCTAGAGAATTGTTCACGCAGTAGTGGTGATGTAGGATCCAGATGCAGAGTGTTTAAAGTGTTTAATTGTTCAGACTGCCAGCCCCAGTCTAATTTTTGGCATACCCAGACCGTATCCTGATTGATTTTTTGATTGGATGGACTGCAAAAACACATTAAATCTGATTTCTTGTAAATCAGATTCAAACCACATTTGGTGGTGGTTTAAAATGTGATTCCAATCAGTTTTTTAAAGGTGCGTCTGGATGCTCTGGCCACTCAAATCGGATTTTAAAGTGTAACGTAACAAACAGTGACAATGTCAAGTCCAGGGTGACGGAGGTGCTGGCTTGGAAAAGTCTGGATACACAAATCCGATTTGATCACTTGCAAATACCAGTGTGGATTCCTCTGTAGCTGGATGCTCTCGTTTTATTTCACTGTACTGTACCCCTTTATACCTACCTTGTATCTACAGTAATCAGCAGTGTTATCAGCTCCCTTTGCCATATAGGAGCACTTTGTAGTTCTACAATTACAGACAGTAGTCCATCTGTTTTTCTCTATGTGCTTTGCTATTCTACCTTTACCCTGCTCTGCAATCGTCAGGATCAGATGGACTACAGTCTGTAATTGTAGAACTACAAAATGCTTCTATGTGGTTAATGGAGCTGATAATATGGACTATGATTGTAGAGACAAAGTTGGTGTACCTAATAAAGTGCTCAGTATGTGTGTATATCAAGGCAAAGTTGAAGTGAATTAAATTAAATTAAATTGATATACTGACTTTCTCCACAAAGCTATGCCATATATAGGATATTGCAGGAAAACTGCTTTCAGCTATTTTGTTTTTATGTGCTGGAATGTTATGTCTTTTTACACTGATGTATGTGGAATCTACCTGGCTTCTACTAAATATTGGAATTCAGTTTTGTTAAAGCAGGTTCCATGGCAAGAGTCTGGAGTAAAGTCTGACTCCCACCCTCTCATGTGTCACTACAGATGTAGAAACATGTGAAGAGGGCTGGACAAAGTTTCAGGGCAACTGTTACTTGCACTTCTCGGAGAGGGAGACCTGGGAGGATGCGGAGCAACACTGCAGAAGCCTTGGGGCTCACCTGGTCAGCATCACCAATCGAGAGGAACAGTATTTTGTCAACTGTGAGTGATGCACATGACTCTCAATGCCTGAGCATTTGTATGATATTCATATGCAGGGCTGCACAGGGAAGCACAAGCATTGCGATTGTTTCAGCACAGATTACATGCTTCATATATACTTCATATATTAGATGCACTGGTAAATCAATAATGTTCATAGCTTTTTGTCCATACAGACAGAACTACTACTAAGACTACTCAAGACAAAATTTAAAATGCACTCTGATTGGTTAAAGAGATCATTTACATATTTTAGCCTAACATGGAAGCAGCATGGGAGATATTTCCATGAGTCAATATGTCAATATTTATTTCATTTACATTATGAATTGTGGCACAACATATTTTTTAATATACATTCATCATCAAAATAATATTTGCACCCAGAAGGAAATGTGGGATTGGGAAGGAAGGTAAAGGTTTCCAGGAACAATAAATGATGATAAATTTAGACTGGTGCCATGATATAATGTTTTCACTAATCCCCTACTAATCCTAATCCCAATCCACCCTACCGCAGTGTGGATTTATGTACTTGAATGTATCGGTTTCTCATCATAATCTTTTGTCTCTCCATCCTAGCCCATGCTCAGGATTACCAGTGGATTGGTCTAAATGACAAGACATTTGAGAAGGACTTCCAGTGGTCAGATGGAACCCCGCTGGTAAGTGTGTTCAGCCGCCCCCTCAATTCACCCCGCTGAGAGACTTTGATGCTATAAACAGCCTGGTTTGGCTGAGATATAATGCTTGACTGTTCAAACCTTCCCTCTCAGCAATATGAGAACTGGAGGCCTAATCAGCCAGATAATTATTTCAACTCTGGTGAAGACTGCGTGGTCATGATTTGGCATGAAAACGGACAATGGAATGATGTCCCTTGCAACTACCATCTGCCGTTCACATGTAAAACTGGCCCAGGTATGGATCAGATGTGAAATTATGAATGTTATGAGTGGAGGTGGTTAGTAACATATTCACTTATCTGTACTTATTCAATTATTATTCCATAATCTGTACTTGTGATATTATTCGGTTCTGTTCACTCATGTTTACTGTGTTTGCAATTTTGATGTTAGAACAGAAGGATCCAGTTCGAGATCCTAGAGCCCAAAACTCTTCATATGCTTCATTAGGATTCCCCCAAAGCAAGCAAGAAATCCACTGACATATAGACTAATATATCACAGCTGTAGTAACAAATTGTGTATCTCCAAAGCAGTTAGTTTACAAGAGAAGGGGAAAAAGTTATAATAAAAAGTAATGCAAACATATGTTTATTTCAAGTAACTCAGGACCATTTTTGGTCCATTCATTACCATGTGTTACACAATATAAAGAGCATTTTCAAACAAACAAAGACATAAAACAAACAAAAACACAAACATGGAGATGCAAGATTTTGACTTGACAGTAAAGGTTTAGCGATATTCAGCTTCCTAGCCAAAACATTAGCAATATGGTTTCCTTTGGACTTAGATGTCCCCCCCACCTTCATGGCGCATCACCAGAAGGGGGGTTTCCTAGATCTCAAACTGTTAATTCTCAATCTATTGTGGCAGCTATTTCCCTGAAGTAACACTGCTTTGAATGGATAAAGATTGGATATAGGCTACTGTATCCACCTCTGAATATAAGCCCTTAGTTGACTCTAGTTTAACCTGGTATTGAGTTACAAATCTGGTTTCTCTTTAGTCACATGTGGCCAGCCTCCTGAGGTGAAGAATGCCAGGATGTTTGGGAATAAGAAGGAGCGCTATCAGGTCAACTCCGTGATCAGGTATCAGTGCAACGAAGGCTTCCGGCAGCGCCACCCACCTGTGGTCCGCTGCAAGGCGGATGGACACTGGCAGAAGCCACAAGTGGAATGTATAGCCCGTAAGTGACTTTCATGTTGCCCATACATATGTACAGTTACATGCAAAAGTTTGGTTACATTTCAGTTTAGGTTTTGTTGATTTTTTGAATGCAAAGAGTTAATACCTCCACTAACACATCTCTCTACAACAGAGAACACATGTATGCATATTTTAATGCACAGTTATTGTTAATTTGCTGAAATGATCATGTGTGGGAGGAAATAAAACAGAAAACAGCCTGTGCAAAACTTATGGCTTTAATTAAAGTTTTATTATTTTCCAATATTGTTACAATTGTGCATTAAAATCAGCAGAACATTGCCAGAAACGTTTGTTGCATATAGAGGATTTGTGAACGGACCTTATTTCCACTCAGAAAATCAACTAATTAATCATATCATAGGTGTTCAAACTTCTGCATGCAATTGTATGCACATGAAACAGCAGGTCATACAATACAATCAAGCATTAAACATAGCTGAGAAACAACATCTGAACAAATGTATTCAAAAGTATATTAATCGTATTTTCCCCTATCACAGAAATCAAAGGCAGGCTACTAAAGAGATCCATCCAGCGTCAGTCTGCCAGGAGAACGTCATTGGAAAAGCCCCTCTAATAAGCTAAGAAGAGATAGTTAAGAGATTTTTTAAAAGAAGTTATTTTCTGAGACCCTGAATTAAGTATAAGTTTTATATTAAAATGCTCCCCATCCTGTACATAGTGTCACTACCCATATTATAATATACCAGTTTGAGCGTCACTCGCTGACAGTACCGCAATCTGTTTTGTTATTGCTATTATTTTTTTCACCTCACCTAACAGTTCACTTTATTTATGAAGGTAGTGTTATTATCACGGTTAGTGTAATTGGATCACCTGAACAATTCACAAGAATTCAGAGACTTGGCCATGCAGGTCATTCCAGACCTCTTCAAGTTTTACAGAACCTTCAAGAGGAGGACCCTTCATCCAGACTGTCTGGAATTTCGTGGCAAAACAGAAGAGCTAAGAACTTGACGCGGCCCAAGCGAGTGCAATCCCTCTTCTGAGAGTGACACTGGAGCGAGCCTCTTGATTTTTCTTCTTTGAGCATCATAAAATGGTCGCAGATTGCAAAGATTTTACAGCACTTACAGTATACAGGATAGTATATGAACGACATGAAGTATTATTTTCATCTGTAGCCTGTTAGGACGAATAGCCAATTTAGACATATTCATAGCCATAACGGAGAAGAGGTTTATGTGCAGTTAATTTATTGTTACTTAACCATACAAATGATGAAAGATCATATGAATATTGTTCTGACAGTTCTCAAGACAATATAATGTGAAATTAGATATATTTATTGATTTCTCAAAATATCAGCTTATCTAGCAGTCTAGGGTTTTCCCATCTAGTTAGAGCCAGCAAGTCAGACAAAAACGTCCTATAAATTATATTGCACTTTATATATACGAACGTTGCAAAGTAATGCATTGAGTTTACTGAGTAAATATGAACATCATTTTCACATAAATATATCACATTAACACTACATATGGCACGATAACATTTCTGCTTTTCTGATATTGAAACTGAAGTATTGACCGATACTAAGCTGATACTCTTGATTTAAAACTACTTAAAATGATCTACTTTAATTAAAGCGCTTATATGACCATCTTAAAGTAGCCCATCATGCCCAAACTCTCAGGCACTTGCTCGAGTCCCTACCCTTCCTGGTTACCATGTATAATGATTATTATTACATATCACATCACTGTCCCTTTGGACAAAAACAAGTATCTCCAAACTGGCAAAGGAGAGGGCAATTAATTAATTCATTCATTAATTTAATTTTAATGTAAGTCAATGGAACCAGACTTTTTTCCAAGCGATTTTGAACAATTTCTGTTGGTCCATTCATCAAAAAATTAAAAAGTAAAAATCAATAAAAATGGAGATATTTTTTACAGATAGAGAATTTTTTATTGGACAGTGACAATATAATCCCTCCCTTTATTCTGAACCCTCGAGTGCCCTGCCAAATACCTATGGATTTTGTCTCTACATGAAATCCTGCACGTAAAGCACTCATAATGAGTCTTTAGAAAAGCTTCATGTTCCATAATGTAGTTATGCTGAACAACAACCAAACATAGCTTGTTAAACGTCATCATTTATTTTTACATGACCATTTTCCAAACTCGTTTATTCTCCTCCGTATTTACCAGGCTGTTTTAATGAGCGGTCTTCTGATTGGCTGCCCTGTACAGTACCTCATTCAAAGAGCTGAGCTGAAGCTTTTCATGGAAGTTAAAGGACGTATTATTTATTCCAAGTCATTTTAGAGCATTTCTGTTGGTCCATTCATCATGAAATTTTAAAAACAGTGAGTGCATTTACATGCACTTACTAATCTGATCCTAATCAGATTTCTGCAGTTATCTGATTATTCAAGTGGTCATGTTTTCTTAGATCGGATTAAGGCCTAGAAAAAGAGCTGGAAAGAGAACTGTGCATGTGTGATAAACATGCAGTGTTTAAGACAGCAACTGCAAGATGGCAAAAAAACACTTTTCAAGCGAAACTGAAACTACATTTTTTTTCAGTTATCCGATTATTAAGTGCATGTAAATGCACTCAGGCTAAAGGTCAGCTGGCTGATTTCAAATGAAAATGAAAACAGAGAAAAATGGAGATACAGGTTTCAGGGTTTTGTACTGACGGTGACATCACAAAAACAATTAATTTAAAACTGGCTGGTGTTGTGGCATAGTGTCCATATATGGACTCTAGGGACTGGAGAGTGAATGGAAAGCTCTAAAACAGCGTTTACATTCCCCATCAAATACGTTAGTCTTAAAAAAGTGAGGGAACTTCAGTTTTCCCTGATAACTGATAGCTGATAATAAATACTTTGTGATGGGATATGCATGCCATATGCTGAAAAAGAAATTTAATGCCATTCACATCCAGGTTTTTTTTGTCTTTGCACTCCTGGTCCTTAAAATGTCCGTACATGGGCCTGCAAATGCTTCACATAGTGTGTGAGTGAGTGCTATTTCAGAATAGATTTGTAAGAGGATTGGGATTCAGTTTGTTTCCTAACCAAGTATTTTCTGCTTATTTCTGCTTGTGCCATCTCTAATCAACACATTGCCGAAAGTTGAGTGAATCCAAAGACACATTTGTGTTATAATATAAGTTAGTCCTGTGGAAATGACATGCATATATGAATCAAATAAATCCAATGCATTACTTCTGGCAAAAGCTGAACTACAACAAATCATCTTAAATGGTTCTTGGCTTTGAGATACAGCTCTAGGAAAAGGCATATAGAACCTTTACATTATGTGGAGGTTCTTTAGACTTTTCACTCTATCATTTAAAGGGGTGCTTAGTTGATGAACCATCCACTGAAGGACCCAAAAGTGGTTCTCCAGCAGTGGATCATGATCATTAGGAGTGTTGATGCCAGGTCACGTCACACTCTCAGCCAAAAGATGGCTTGTGCAGTTTTTTCATGTTTTGTTTCACCATGAACTGTGCAGGGCACAGTACTGCGCGACCGGCATAACGCTGGACTGGCTTACTGCTATTACTGTCATTCTCCATTCTCAGAAGACCTCAGAGACGTCTTGTTTTTTTCCCATGAAGTTTTTCAGTTACTATCAGTTATGACGAGTGCATTATGAATGTTTTTCTTGTGAAGCACACGGCCTTTAAGTCTGCTCTAGTATCAGTAAGAGGCTGTGCCTCTCTTCCCCAGCATTAGGGGGACTTTTGTAAAGTGTAACCTTGTTTTCATCATCAATGTTTTCATTGTCATCAATGAGGCGATAACAAACACAGTAGAAGAAGATACCCTGATGTTTTATTAGAAACTCTCATGCAAGGATAGCTGATAACTGATCATTCTGTTGGAAAAAGGGGGTTAGAAAATTCACCTTCACGCCGGTTATGACTGTATACATATCTCAGTGAAGGAAGCAAAGCCATTAAATGAAGTCAGGCAGAGTTTGCCATGAAAACAGTTGTCTTTTGAGATAATGTGGTCACAGATGACATCACACGGCTTGTTTTTGTTGGAATCAATGTATTACCAAAAAGGGGAAAAACGTGACAAATTGCCAAATAAAACATTCCACACATCACGTCTAATCCATTGCATTAATTCATTGCGTGTTCATGATAATATACAGACCAACGGTCCAGAGGCTTCTTTCAGTACTTTTTGCTCAAGAGACGCTATTCACAGTTCACAGGTAATGGAAACTGTTCTCACCTCGTCCAACCCAGTCTGGAAATGCATACTGGGTCGGCATAAGGCAAACAAGTTTTCTTTCAGTAACAAGACTGTAAAATTACAGGAGTTTACAGTTTGTTCAGTGGGGTGGAGTGCAGGGCACTCAGCTGGCCTTTGACTGAATGGAGCCTTTTAGGTCTCCTCTGATGCACACAGCCTTCTCTCCTCTCTGGCCCTGAGCTCCTCCATGTCCACAGGGGAAACTCATCAGCTGAGACCCCTACTGGCAAAATCTGAGTATGGCATCTATTCCATGTTCTGTTCCTTTTGAGGTGCAAATCAGAAATGCACATGCCTGTTTTATCCTACACAGTTGCTATTGTAAGCGTATTCTTTATGGAGTATGGGACAACTTGCTGATCTCAGATCAACTGACTCTGCAAAAATGATTTACCTTATAGTAAATTAGGACTGTTACTAGCCATAATTTGAATGATTACCTGAGTAATCAAAAATGCTTCAAATAAGGGGCTTCAAATCTCTCCATAATTCAGAGTGGTTTGTTGTAAAATGATCCATTCCAGAGAAACTTGTCAAGTCATAACTGTTCCCAGTGGTGGTGATAGGAACCACACGTCTGAGGTGTTTAATGCCTCTAAAAGCTCCCACACAGACCGTTATTACATTAAATGGATAGGCAAATGCTGCCAGATGCCTTAGCCATAGTTTGAAGATGTGTCTTTAAGTATAAGCTTAAAATGTATTTTAATCCATTTATTTGAATCCATTCATGGTAAAGGGATACATGCAGGGTCCACAATAGTCCACCATTTTACCATTATCAAAATTCCATATAAAAACTCATCTATAAAGACACATGGATGTTTACTGGTGGTCTTGGATAGTAAACAGTACATGGTAACTGAAATTTTCTCTACCACCGTTTCACATTAAAACACTTTGACTGTAGCCTTTTAAAGAGTCTCCAAAACAGGTACAAACACTATGTGGCAAAATATGCAGATAAATGAGCATGTTCATCAGGCTATTTGTTACGTAAGAGATTTGTTATGTAAGAGAGAGCAGTACATGCCAAAAAAAGCAAGGGTTCTTCTGTAGAGATAATGGTTCTACATAGAACAATGAAGACTCAAATAAGCATGCCTAAATTATTTTTTCCATGGTGAAATACTTTTTCAGATTGATGGAAAAATCTGCTGTATATGGTTGCATATAGAACAATACACAACACATTCTGCATAGAACATTTTTGAAAAGGGTTCTACATAACACCAAAAAAGGGTTCTTCTGCTGTTACAAACCTGACATCATAAGAATGACAGAACACTTTTCAAAAAGGTTATGTATAGAACAATATACAACACATTATATATAGAACCTTTTTAAAAGGGTTATATATATCACCAAAAAAAGTTCTGCTATTGTTACAAGGCAAAGCTTTGGTGCTATATAGAACCACACTCGTTCTCCATCAATCTGATGAACCATTTCACCATGCAGACAGCAATTTAAGCATGAAAGGGTTTTATACAGAACTCAAGGTTCTAAATACAGCCAATCCCTTTACTTAAGAACCTATTAAGAGTAGAGCAGAACTTAAAATATGCAGTATCATAATGCAAACTATAATCTAATCACTGCTATTTAACTAATTAAAAATACATTTTATTATTGACAAAACTGAGTTTAATGAATCAGTCCTGACAGGCTTATATTAAATAAATGATTTACAGTTCAGTCAATACACAATTTGCACTGTAGATAAAAACTGGAATTATTTGATCATTTTAACATACAATAGTTTACAAGTTCAAAAACCTCTGCTCACATTACACTTTGTTGATCTACTATAAACTAAAACCTTTCTGTGCACAATTTCTTTTTTAAACACATTAAAAAAAATAAACAGAACATTTTTAAATGTGCCATTACTTTTGCACACGACTGTACCTATATAGACAGTCATTACAAAAGCATATTTATTACTTGCATTAAAATAAAGTCACTGCAATGAAGAACAAGTATCTCCAAAATGGTACATTTACAAGAGAGAGCAAAAACATTCTTTACTTTCAGTGTGAGTTAATGTAAGAGATTTTATTCAAAGCAATTCTGGAGCATTTCTATTGGTTAATTCATCATGAAATTTTCATGAAAACTGCTGACTTTGGATGATGTAAAAAAATAAAAATCACAAAAAACTGAGGTACTTATTCGTGATATTCATATGAAATGAGGTAAAGAAGATACAGTACAAAACATACATTTCTGTTCATAATTATAGAGGTATTATTGTATATTGTGTACTAAGCACATTTTCTTGTGTCCCTGGACTGTGAACCTCAAAAGCTTGTTCATAGAAAACAATAACAAAGTACTAAATGATAACATATATATCCTACTGATTGTATTATTATCATATTGTCCAGATAAATACACTTGAAAAGGTGCTTCAGGGTTTGCAAGCTCCAAAAAAAGACAAAGACCAGACCAGAAACTATACATTGAAAGCTCAGCAGAAATGTATTGATTACATACTGTCACTGGAACTGGAAATATATGTAACATATTTTTTTATTGTTTATATTTTGGGCACTTACAAAAACAAAACTAGAAAGGTTTGAGCATTTGCCTTCTTCAGTATAACACAAAACCTGGAAGGCTTTTTTTAAATGTGTCTGAACTAACTACAAAATAAAAAAGAATAAAAGAATTAGTCACCTCTGTGATGTTCTGGGGGTGTTTTAATTACATGGAAATGGGTTCTTTGGTTGAGGTGACAGTAAATTTGAACCGCAATGCCTACACTGAGCTTCTGGACAAGCAGGTTTTGCCTTTTGCTCATCATCTTACCAAAGAACATAATATTCCCTGTTTTCCAAGATGACAGTTCTCGCATTCACAGGGCTGCAAATGTGACTGATTGGCATGATGAACTTTCAGGAGCATTCACACATCTGGACTGGCCTGCAAATCCTTAGATTTGAATCCTCTTGAATTCTCTACCTGGAGCTACAAGTAAAACTCCATTGAAGGCATCCACCAAATCTGGCCAGACCGCACAATTCCTTGATGCAAGAATGGCTGCACATTGCTGTGTTCTATATCCGGTTCATGTCAAATTGAATCACAGGTGTTACTTGTGCTTGTGGAGGTATTACACACTATTAGGTACATTTTAGTTGCAGGTGACAATTTTTTTTGTCTGGTGAGCTCAATTACCATATTTCCTTGTCATAAAAATGTGCCAATAAAAATTCTATATACACTCACTGACCACTTTATTAGGTACTTATTAGGTATTATAAAGTGTTATTAGGTATCATTTACTTTCTAAATACCCTCATTGTCCATTTCATTGTCCACTCATTAGCCCCCTTTCACCCTGTTTGTCAACGATCAGGACCATTGAGAATCATGCACCAAAATGGAGAACATACCTGCTCTGTGGTGGTCCTGTGGGGGTCCTGGCCATTGACAAACAGGGTAAAAGTGGGATTACACAGCATGCATAGAAACAGATGGACTACAGTCTGCAATTGTAGAACTATGAAGTGCACCAACATGGAGCTGATAAAATGGAAAATGAGTGTAAATACAAAGTAGGTGTATCCTAATAAAGCGCTCAGAGAGTACACTTTCACTTACATAGTATCTCTCATACTGGCTTTGTAAAGAAAGTGAACAATCAGTAATGATTGATCCCATCTCCAGCTCCCAGCTATAGACAGAAGAGTTCAAACATATACTTTGGATAGGAGACACTTTCCTTCACATTCAACAGGCAAAGGCAAACTCTCAATACACTTCAATTCACTTTTACCTAGAGCTATAGCAGTACACCCCGTGCTTCTGGTGTGGGGAGGGGAAGCCAAAGCTGCGGACCCCTGGCTCTTGAGGGCCACAGTTTGAGCGAGGGTCAGTTATGGGGTAACGCAGGCTCCCATCAGCCAGCCAGCCGGCATCACAGCGATCCAGCCCCAAGAACTTCCATGCCGCAAACAGATGACCAACCTTGGCTATCTGTGCACCATCCTCAACACAGGCCTGGACTGCCTCAGTGAAGTTCAGCATCTGAGGATGCTGGAGGTAGTAGACTGTGCCTGGAAGAGGATACAAAGTTAACAACAGATCACTTAAAGTAAGTTCTAATATCAGCAGTGGCTGGTTTCCAGACCCCTAAGTTAGACACCGGTATGACTTTAATGGTGCTGTAACATAGCCACTGAAATCCACACCATATGTGCTTAAATGTATTAAATGCATCACTTAACAAGAATAAGAGCTGCCCAATAGACCATAAGACGTCTTCTTACAGTTGTAGTTAACAATAATAATTAAAGCATTTGTTCTTGAGCAAAATAAACAATATTTTATGATTCATGTAAGGGAGTTATATGTAACTAAGAAGAAGTAATATGTAACTAAACCTTAAAAATATACCAATCACTATTCAATCCCTACAGTCCATATATGGGAATTAAGCTGCAAATCGGTCATTTTGAATTCACTGTGTCTGTGATGTCACACAAACCAGCTCATTAAAAAAATCCACCTATTCAGACAGCAGCGGTTTAGCTCCACCCATTCATAACAAAGTGTTTCAGCTCTGAGTGCTTTTTGAATGATACCCAATAGGGCAGCCAATCAGAACAGAGTCTGTTTATCTTGTGCTTGTCTTAAAACCACAGTAACAAAAACAGAATAATTCATTTTAAGGATGGAAATGGATTATAACCATATTTGGTACATTAAATCACTTACATATTAAAATCATCACATTATTATGATGATCATATTACTATATATGATCACTTAAAAGACCAAATTCTTGTTTTACTGTAACTGTACTGAAGAGTTACTGTAACCTTCCGTCAAAATCTAATGACCACCAGCAGACGGGGGAAAATAATAATATTAACCCATAATATCTTGCTTCATTTCCCCCTCCTACCTATCAAGAGCAAACACTCAGCTCAAAATCAACTCAAAATCTCTTCCCGTTTCACTCTAAAACACGCCACAGTACAGAAAGAAAAATTGTGTTGACTTAGGTTCATAACGGCCTAAAATGGACTTTAATAAAGCCGAGAGTCAGATCAGAAGGAAACACATTTCTACCAAGCTGTGAGAAACATAATGCAAGTCACTGGGAGAAAAAAAACTGAGGAACTGGAAATTCTTTCTGACCCCTGATATTGGTGGAGAAACAGAAGACGTCGTAGCGGTGCTTGTGTTTATGTCTGGCTCCATAGCTACGCAGCCCGGGGGCCAGGTCAAAGCCTCCACAGGGGTTCCGGGGCTGAGTGATGGGATACTGCACCGTCCCGTCTGCCAGCCAACCGGCGTTACACCAGTCCAGCCCCTCCTCCCAGGCAGCGTAGAGCTGATCAAATGTGGCCACCACAGCATCCTGTTCCTCACACGCCTGCCGCGCTGCTTGGAAGGTCATGTGGTAGCGGCCATGATGAGGCTGGTAGGGGAACACCACACCTGAAGGACATGGGCCAGGACAAAGAACACAACAGTTTGATCTTGTAGAGCCACTGACCATAACTTTAACCTTGTATTCTCACTTTGCATTTTCTCTTATTTAAGCATTTCACTGACACTGGAAAACAGTAAAATGAAATTTAGTAACTGTGGGATTATGGGATTACATAAATGCATGTAAGTAATGCAGCAAAATACATGTGATAATTCTGCATTAAGGAAATTAATAAAGTCTTTAAGCAAGTGTTCGTGAAGAATAAGTCAGGCACCTCTGAGCACCAGATCCACTGCTGCACTCTCATCTTCCAGCCCATCGATGACCTCACAGCGATACTGCCCACTATCGTTCAGGCTCACATTAGTGATGACCAGTGAGATTTCTCCTGGGAAGTCCTGCTGAAGGTACACCCGATCTTTAAAGTCCCCAAAGGTGCGATGACGGTGACCAATGGCAACCAGGACATCAGACTCACTTTCCCCAAAGACGGGTAACCAGGCCCACTTCACTCGCACCTTCCGTGGGCTGTTCAGCAGAGGTTCGTACCAGAAGTGGCAGGGCAGGGTGACATTACTGCCCCTCACAGCAAACACAGAGGGCGGCTGAGCCTCGACCCGCAATTTTACTCCATTGAAGTAGACTGGATGCAAAAAACAAACAAAATCTATGAACTATGGAAGCTTAACGGCCTTTGCATCCTGCAGTTGGACGCAAACTCTCATGAAAAGTCATGAAACTCATGAAATTTCTTTTTAATTATTACAAAACATTTCTTTAATGTAAGTGCATTAAGGTGACAGGGCACTATTTATTTTCAATAAGGCACTGCCACAAATGTATATATTGAGGTCCAGAGTGAAGTTTCTCTTATCTTGTGACCTCAAAATATTAAATGGGGCCCTCAATATAATAATTTGTGACCTATAGTAATTTGTGGCCTGAATATAGAAATGAGTGGCCTCAGTATGTTAATATGTGGCCTCAGTATTGTAATTTTTGGCCTCTGTATAACAAACCGTGCTGTCATTGTAGTAATTCATGGCCTCAGTATAAAAATGTATCGCCTACATATTAATATGTAAAATAAATTAATCTAAAATTATTAATAAATTAATACTTACAAGTTGTGGCCATAACATACTAATTTGTGGCCTCAATGTAGGAATCTGTGGGCTCAGTATTTTAACTTGTGCCCTCAATACATTATAGAAAAATGATTACCATGTCACCTTTGGGGCTGCGCAAAAGTGCAATAGCGATTCTCAGAACATACTTTCTCCGTTGCCCTCGCCGTTCAGGATGTCTTTGTAGTAGAAGCCATTGGAGAAAGACGAGGCTGCCTGGCAGGAGCAGAGCAGTTGCAGGAGAAAGACCAGCAGAGGGCGCGCGTTCTCCATTTTGGAGCAGTTCAGCAAGCAAACGTACAAATATTAACCCCTGCTAAAACTGAAGAAAAGAAAAGAAAAGAAAAGAAAAGAAAAGAAAAGAAAAGAAAAGAAAAGAAAAGAAAAAAACTTATTTTGCACCTTTATCAAAACATATTACACGTGCATCATAACGCATCTGCTTAATAAGGGCGATAAGCTATCAGTTCTCAGTGGTACACTACCAAATTAATATCTA
This sequence comes from Semaprochilodus insignis, assembly GCA_034552555.1. Lineage (NCBI taxonomy): Eukaryota > Metazoa > Chordata > Actinopteri > Characiformes > Prochilodontidae > Semaprochilodus > Semaprochilodus insignis. The sequence continues at coordinate 10,145,625 of CM067498.1, forward strand.
ATAAAGCATTATTAATCACATCTAATATCTAATAAAGCATTAATAATCACAGCATTAAAATGTTCCTTTTAATGCTATATTAATGCGTAGCGTTTCCAAAGCTGTGATAGCTTGTCTCCACTGAGCCCACTAGGGCTAGCCTGATGTCTTATGGGGAACAATACAACACGACAATAAACGAAGCCCCTATACTGACCTCTTCCTGCTGCGTTCACTTCAAAACGGCACCTGCAGCCAAAACAGGATCCAAACATGTAGCTGGTAAATGTCCTCACAGCGTCCTCAGTCTCTGATCCTGGAATTAAACGTAGGAACAGTACAGCAGCTCCGGATCTGAGGAGAGGAGAGACAGGAGCTCCGCTGAAGCTGACCAGAGGAGGCTATTTTAACACTGTGGGTAAACGAGGAAACCTCTACAGCCACAGGCACTCCATTGTCTTCTGAGGGAGGGGAAACGGTGCCTCCATCACCTCACCATTTCATAAGCCTAGATCTGTTAATAGGTGATCACATAGGCCTAGTATTATCTCCTAGCAACACCACAGTAATTAAACCACAGTAATAACAATAGGAACAACCTTAAGTATTTATAGATATCAGTAATATAATAATCAACTCTATCACTTATCAGTCATCATACATTCATAGAGCGAAAAGCATGCAATTGTAGGAACCTACTGAACACCTATTGGGACGTAAAATGATGATTAAAAATAAACATTATCATTAGGTATTAAATAGAGCATGCATAATAACTACTATTTAAGAAGCATTGTGGACCTACAAGATCTTTACATTAAGAGCCACAAAAAAGCCAATGATTTTGGGTGAGGGTCGTTTTCTGCTTCTCATGAGCTTTATACTCTAGAAACACTGTCCCAGTGTAGGACATTGTATGGTCCATTTATCATCATAGTTTAAATCATAACAAATGAGCTCATCAGGAAACAGCTTGGAGAAAAGAATGACTCCTCACCACAACCCTCTGCATGTTGTACTGATCCAAGCATAGGTAAAGGGTATGGTAAGGTTAAGGTTAGTTTTTTAAGCTTACCTGTACTTCCTTTCATCATGATAATCCTGAAAAAGAAACCTGTAGTCCTGGTTTTGGAGAGATGAAGACCAGCTTCCACCACCAACGTTCACTATAGCTAAACTGAAGCACCTGGGCAGATACCAATCCGAAGCTACAGGGAAAAAAAGTGGGCTTAACTGTTTCGTTAGAACCTTTTGAGTGCCCCATCTGTCCTTAGGCACTCGGGGCCATTGCATACGTTTGGAGGGCATGGTGTGTGTACACCGACGGGGCAGATGAAAGGCCTATAGCTCCAGGCTAGGAATGCTGAGCTGGTGTGAATAGCAGGGAGCTGCTGGAAGAGGCTGTAATTTGGGTAACAAACTGTAAGCTGGAACTGTGCTGCAAATGTGAATGAACACTACTACTGAAAAAAATAATGCACTGACTTGGATTGATGTAAATATGTGCATTTCCATCTGTGTGAATGTGCAAAAGTTACATACAAATTTTCACACAAATTAAATACATTGTTTCAATGAAGTTACATGTGTAACATATAGGAAACATATTTAACATATTGGGAAAAAATAATACATAAAATATTTCCAATATTTCCAATGTCCAGTAAATATAAAACAAAAACATAATTTGACCAGGGGCGCCATTACATATGTATATATGTATGTTTTGAAGGGCATCACTGCTCGCTTAATGTCCGCAGTCGTGGCTGTTGGGGCAGTCCAGTACATCGATGTGCTTGTGTCACATGTGCAGCCGAGCATGAAACTTGAATCATTCGCACGTCTCACAATGTCAGACCTACCCACCAAGTTTCATTCCTGTTGGTTGATTCCTTCTGGGTACAAATATCTGTGCAACTATTCTTTTGATGTGTAAGGAAAGAAGGAAGGAAATTCACTGGATGTCTGTGAAGGGAACACAGTCACTCCTAGAAACACTTTCTGCACCTTTATTAAAAGTTTAATATTTGGTTCTTGGTTTGGACATAAGACCCTAAAAACCTTTAAAGGAGCAGTGTGTAAGATTTAGCCTGTTAGTAGAAATAATTTATAGTATACAAAACTTCCTTTCATCAGCGTATAATCACCTGTAATTACAAATCATTGTGCCTTCGTTAGCTTAAAACAAGCCCGTTATACCTACATAGGAGCGGATGCTCTTCCAACAGAGTCTGCCATATAGTGCTATATAGAGTCTGCCAAATTTTGCTACAGTAGTCTGGAACGGATAAACCACGCACTGACTGTAGAGAACACCTTTTCTGTTTTGTACGTTGAAGTGGCAGATTTAATTTGATGGCGTTATAGCACCGGCTAGAAGATGTAGAAAGATAAATCAGTGCTTGCTGCCCGTGCTGGATGACCATTTTGCGTTGTTTGAGAACTCACATTTTGACAAATAGAGGAACAAACGTATTATTTAGCACAAGAAAAAGCAAGGGACGGTGAATCCTTGTTGTCAAAGAAGAAGACGAAAGCCAGACAGCCACCATAGGCCCAACTACACACTTGGAATTTTGTCAGATCTCACTTTAGCCTTCCTGGAAGTAGATAAGAGAGCATCCTAATCAGTGGTTGTTAGAAGTAGAAAATAGCAGCAGGTTTATAGCAGGAATTTCTACTGAGTCACTGTGAAACTGCTACTAGTTAAAACATATTGTTATTCTCCTGTACAAAGCTAATACGTCTGTCTCAAGCCTCAGATAAAACACAGAAGCTTCAAATGTCTGTGCTTAATCTAAAAGCATTAATCTATTAGCATATTCATAGTGTTGGGTTATTTTATCATGCTTTGACATCATGGCCAAGCGTTAATAGTCACATTTTGCCACTGGCTAATTATTAATTATTATTAATCATGTAGCTGACTGAGTCTGGCAACTAGACTCAAATCGTAATCAACCCCTACGTGGATCTTGAACATTCTCATACATTTTCTGCAGATTTTGCGGCAGGGGTGGAGATGGAGTGACACCAGGCCCTCATTCATCTTGGTACTGACCATAGTGCCTCCACACACGGATTTGTTGGTTGTCTCCACAAAGAAAAAAGCGGGCCTCGTCACTGAAGATGACCCACTGCCATTCTGAGTTACTCCATGTCAGTGTGGCATGACAGTATTGCAGTCTTTGGTGACGTTGATTTGGTGCTAAGGGCAGTTGTCACAATGGTCTGTGTGGGGTCTGCATCGTACAGCCATCTGCCAATGGTGCTGGCACTAACAAAATGACTCATGGAGGGCATCACTGCTACCCGAAATCGTGGCTGTTGGGTCTGTCAGGTACAGTGATAAGGCCCGTCCTTGCTGACGTCACATGCGCAGTCAAGCGTGAAACTTGAATCAGCATGTGTCACGATCTCAAACCTACCCACCAAGTTTCGTTCCTGCCGGTTGATTCCTTCTGAGTGCAATTACTTGTGCAGCTACTCTATTGATTATGAGTGTACATCATTTAAAGCCCCTTTTGCCCATATGTATTAATTCATTAATGAAAGTACATCAAATAAAGTAATCTAGGGGTCCCACAGCACCACTAATCAACCATATAAGGGAACACAGAAAAGAACAAAGAAGAGGAGACTCCTTAAATCATTTATTATTAATGATGTATTTTACAAAAAGGTAGAAAAAACATTCTACACTTGAGTCTGAATTTGGTTGTTGAAACTGTCAATAAATAAAAAAGGAATACAATGAAGTCTAAATTAGAAATCATCCTAAAAAGAATAGAAATATAGCCGCTAAGAATGCAAACGTTGCTGCTTCAGTGGAATATGTTGAGACACTTTTGAGACCTACCAACTGGTTCAAATAATAATAGCAATTGTTTGTCTCCCTTTCTTGATCATGCTCTTTTCACAAATATGTATGTGTTGTTTTCTGTCCATTTATTGCACAATCCCTGACTATTTATAGTCTGATTACAAAACAAAGAACTCCAAAGAACATCATCGGGTCAAATGATTTCTGTTTAGTGCCCACTCAAAATAACCACAGGCAAGGAGTCTCTGGACACCATGTTGAATACTGGGGGGCAAATTTGGATGTGAAAGGAGGCACCATCAGCTCAAAGCATCCATATCTGACACTTGTTGGAGCAGGAAGAGTAAAAACTACACTCTCCTAAAAACAAAGGTACCAGAAAGGTTCTTAACACAGTGCCTTAGAAGAGCCACTTTATATTCACTAAAGCAGTGTCAAAGTGGTTCTCAGGGATCCCTAGATGGTCCACATTGTTGCTATTCCTTTGTTGCGTGTCAGGTTTGGAGTAAAAACCTGGACCTTTAGGGCTCACTGAGGACCGGTTTGAGAGCCTCTAAAGTTAATGTGTAGAACCTTTTTTAATGTCTACAGAACCTCCACATAGTGTCCATTTTTTAGGAAGAACCCTTTGTACGTTGGAATGGCAAATTTAATTTGATGGCGCTAGACAGCCACCATCAGCCCAACTACACACTTGGAATTTTGTCAGATGTCACTTTAGCCTTCCTGGAAGTCCTAGATAAGTGAGCATCCTAATCAGTGATTGTTAGAAGTAGAAAATAGCAGCAGGTCTTAAACTGGTAAAGAACAGCTGCATTATGTGAAGCTTCTTTAAACATTTACAAATGTTCTTTACACTCACAAATCTCTTCTTTCTTTAAAGAATCAAAAGCCAGGGTTCTATGGCATTACTAAAAGACACATCTATTACATACTTTTTTTGAACACCAGGTGTACATTCTTAAAAATAAAGGTTCCTAAATGGTTCCTGCCATGGACATAGCATTAGAAAAAAACAACTCTAGCTGAAATGAAACCTCTCCAGTATCCAATCACCCTCACACATCTCACTTACAGTAATAGTTCATTATTGGACTGTCCACCAAAAGGTTCTTTAGGGAACCAAAAGTAATTCTTCTATGGCATCACTCCAAAGAACCATTTATGGCACCTGCATGATCAGTTCGAACACCAGATGTACACTCTGAAAAATAAAGGTTTCTTATAAAGGTGGGATTTGGAATTTAACCTTTCCTTTATGTAGAGGTTCTTTAAGGTTTTAAAGTAGTTCTTCACTCTCACACATCTCACTTACAGCAATAAAAGAACTACCCACCCAAAGGTTCTTTAGGGAACCAAAATGGGATTATTATATGGGATTGCTCCAAATAACTTGTTTTGGCATCTTTGATTTTATGAGTGCATGGTTGCCAACCTGCCAACCATTAAAACACAAACATGATATGTTACTTTCATTGAGTAAAAGTCTACACTGGTTTCCTTGTGTGGTAACTTCAGCAACGTCAACAACATACAGTACAAAATTGGCAGATTAGGAATTAGGATTAGAAGCATATTAACAGCATTAGCAGGACAGCAAAAGGAAAGCTGTTATGTATGTATCTGAATCTGTTATAGGCCTAATGCCACCAAGACAATGCAAAGTCAGTAGAGTTTACTCTAAATGCATTAACAAACAGAGACTGCACTAACACCCGTGTGGTGCACGGGTTAGCAGGAGCATGAGAAGTGGGCCGGGGGTCAAACAGAGGGGTCGAGCAGTCCTCCACACGCTGACTTAAGCATCACAGCCCAGGAGCTCCATTCGCAGGGTGATGCGTTCGTGCCAATCCCAGGGCAGGAAGCGCACAAACCGGGCAATGAGAGGCGGCTCAAATACGTTCTTTTTGTGCGTGTTGTTATCAATGTTGCCTTGGAAAATCTGAGACAGATAAATGAACAGAAAAATCTATTGTCATCTTTTGAGGCTGACTTTTAAGTTCTGTTTGCTGGAAACATGAAAGTTCAACAAATAAGACTGTGACCCACATTTGCCCACAACAACAGTCCATTAGTTTCAACATAAGCCTTTCCTCAGGGAAGCCGCAGACTAAGCTATGATGAGAACCTTCAGAGGGAAAAACTGACCATGAGCTCCAAAAGAAACCAAAAAAACATCTCACAACAGGCGGGGAGCGTCCAAGCCAGAGCTAAATAGGAAACTGAGGAGTGATATACCACACAAAGGAGCACTGGCATGGCATGGGTGGGGCTGCTGCTATAGTTCTCACAGCATGAATTCTATATGCCTAGCACATAATTTTAGGTTAGGGTTTCCTGTTATACTCCATTGTCTGTTTTGTTCATTTAATGCAACTAATAAGTGAAAAATACTGTGATCAAAAATACTTGACCTGCAAGCACATATGACAGAATTAGCATTAACTATACTAGCTATCAAATTAATAAGCATTTAGCCTAAACACATTACAGCACACAGTTAAATGTTAGAACTTCAAGTTAGAAATAGAAAAGCTAGAACTAGAAAAGAAGTGATTTCTTTTATTTACATTTACTCGGCACAAGCCAGCTGAAAATCATCTAGCTCAGTTTGTCCTCATACAATATGTGAATACTGTGAAACATAATGATTGTAGTCAAGTTAAATAATCGTGATTAGCTCAAATAATTGCAGGTGATTGTGTATTAATTGTGACAGGCTTTCTAAACAACTGAAAATGAATGGAATGTCCTTTTATGCATATTAACCCTCTATTACTAATGTTTAGTCTACTCCTTAAAGAACCCCTGAAGTCATAAATTAAGCCCCATCCCCCCGTTGTTGAATAGTGAATTGTTAAATATCTGTATGTATTGCTGTTATGCCCAAGAGGCTACTAAACTACATAGCAGTGACACTAAACCTTAACCCTCATTGAGAAGATGGAGATCTATGAATGTACAGAATTCCTCCTCAGTGGTTGGGGCTTGGGTGCCGGCCTCATACCGCCTCTCGCAGCTCTCATTAGTGCCTGATGCATCCTCACATTAGCATATTTTAGTATACTCGACCGTGAAAGGTTCAAGCTCGTTCGTGACTTATATACATATAAGATTCATATTTTGTTTCTGTCAAACTAGATTTCTGTGCAAGAAAACAATATATTGAATATATCTGAATAAACTGGAGTGGCACGATTAAGGTAAAGCTAAATAAAAACAGAATAAGGAATTTAAGAATGTTCACCGACCTTGTCTGTATTGTTGCCACGTGGTTCTTTTATAACGGTCCATGACTGGCCATTGTTACTGTAGGCAATCTTAAAGGCAGACACAAACTGCACAGTGCCAAAGTCTTTGGCTCCTTGAGTGATGATGCCTGTAATTCTTTTAGGCTTCGCCAAGTCCACCTAGAGACAAAGTGATAAAAATGATAAGGACCTATCTAACCTGTATCAGGGTACAATACAAAGTTCAAAACGAAGTAGGTTATTCCCTACAACACTGACAAAGTTTTCCTATGGAAAAAGGTAAAACAAGAGAGGCACACTGAAAATAGAGTCGATCATATCGTCGCTGTTCAAAGAATACTTTGCAAAGCTGATTCTAAAGATGTCTGGGTCACCTGAAGCCAATCTGAGCGGTCGTTGAAGTTTGCAGACCAGGCATTAGTCTTGCCCTGCTTGTCCAGGCGAGCATAGTGGGGGAGCCAGGTGAATGCATCTATGCCCCAGGTGCGGAAAACGCTGGAAGCAGTTATCTGTTCGTCTGAGATGAGACGAGACTTCATACCCAGAGACTCAACGCAACCAACCGCTTTGGGGTACACTGTAAACAAGCAGTTGAAAGAGACCGGAAATGAGAGATATATTGACAAACAGAGGGAAACAGAGACTAATGAGAATGAGCAGATGAGATACATATATTTAGTTAAACAATTAATAATTAATGATGAATAAGAAATAGAAGTAAATAGAGAATGTGTGCCATGTGTACAAGTTTTTCATTATGTGTGCCATGTGTGTGTTTTCATTTTTCTGAAGATATTTCTGAGCAGATTAAATAAGATCCACTTAGGAAATTGACCAACAAAGAAATCTGCAAATCAAAGAAGCTCCTGGTGTCCTCAGAACAATGAACTAACAACCCAAATGTCCAGACCTCTACATCACAGAATAAGTGTGGTATTACTCGGATTGTGAGAAGCAGAAATTGCTACCAGCTTCTAAGACTAAACTTTGGAGGTTGGGAACTAACATGAAGTAATATGTTAAGAATGGTTACAATGCTTATCTAATGTAACAAGAACATGTTTACATGTTAACATGCTACAGTTGTTACATGTTTACCTAAAATTAACTAACCATTGTTAATGTATTAGGAAGTGAGGTAAGAGGAGGTGTTTCAAGGTATACTGGCCATGAGGGCTCTATGAAAAAAAGTGGAAGTGGGGTTTAAAGTGGAATACCATTGAGCTCGCAGCCAATCAGCTCCATGCGCAGGGTGCATGCTTTGTGGCATACTACAGGGATGATGCGTAAGTACTGGGCTACAACTGGGGGGTCAAAGAGGTTCGTCTTGGTGTTTTCATTGTCTGTGTTCCCATTGAAGATCTGCAGGAATAACAGCAGAGGAGTAAATAACAAAGGAAGTATTAGTGTTTCCGAAAAACATAAAACTGAAACATTTCACCTCCGCTGCTCACCCTGTCTTTCTTCTGGATGTCATTTTGATGGACTACGTAAACTTTGCCATCAAAGCTGGATGCCACCTTGAAAGCCTTGATGAATTCAGCTGTCCCTAAGCGACTGGCTCCTTGGGTTATGATTCCAGTAAGACGCATCTTCTTCTGCAAGTTGATCTGAAATACAATCACAGTGTTGCAGCATTAAAAATGGGCTTAACAATAACACACAATGAAGAAACTTTTTAACATTTCAAAATACTTAAAACAAACATACATAAAGACAAACATAAAAACACTAAAAACATGAAAACAAAATACCTTGTGGAAAAATGTACATTCTAAGAAACCACTAAAACAACTTAAATGGTTCTTCAGGGATCCTTTAATTAAATAATAGTAATTAATAGTAAATTAAATGGTTCTATCTAGAAACACGAGGACTACATAGAACCATTTCATACTTAAATCATTCTTTGCATAGTGAAATGGTTCCTCAGATTGATGGAGAATCCTTTTTTGTAGCTATATAGAGCCATTTTCAAAAAGGTTCTTTATAGAGCAACATGCCCAAGGTCTCATCAGTCTGAAGGACCATTTCACTATGCAAAGAACCATTAAACATGAAATGGTTCCAACTATTTTTTCTAAATAGATCCATGGTTCCAGATCTGTCACCCACTGACAACATTTGGCACATTATGAAAGGAACATTATGACAAGGGATATACCGAACTGTTAAGCAGCTGAAATCCTATATCAAGCGAGAATGGAAAACATTTCACTTCATAATTAAGGCAATTGCTCTCCTCAGTCCCCAAACACTCATTGTTAAGAGAAGAGGTGGTAAACACAGTGATAAACATGAACCTATCACAACTTTTTGGAAAGGTGTCGCTGCCATCAAATTTAAAATACACATATATTTAAAAACAAAAAACAATAAAATTTCTCAGCTTCAACATTAACTATTATATAGCTTAAACATTTCTATTATATATTGGGTTTAAATTAATTGCACATCGTCAAATTCTGTTTTTATTTATATTTTGCACAGCTACCAATTTTTTTAATGCCATTTTGAGATACCTTAAATGCTAATTTGTCATTTCATAGATCTGCACTATGGCTAGAATTATTCCTTCTATTGTTTCTGTAAGACTATCAATGTTTTGTTAGTGACAACCGAGCAACTTCCGACACAAGGCTTTGTACTGCTGCTATGTATCATTTACACTGTACACTAATTAATATCTTCATTTATAAAATACACATCCTGATTTATGAATTCTTTTAATGGAGGATTTCAGTTTTAATGACAGCCCTATTCCTTTTACCAAAACCTTCCAGAAGGTCTTGGCTATCTTATCTAACTGTCCATTGCTTCTAAATTAAAAAAACAATCCCAATAATTATCATTAAAGTTATCACATGTGAGAGTAAAATGGTAAAAATATACAATTGCATCAGCAAAACGGGTTGACACATTCAAAAAGGACATAACTATTTTTTTATTCAGCAGCAAAATAATTTAAGGGTAAACAGGAAGAAAAAACTGTTTAACTAAGAAGTAAACCGAATAAACTAATGTCATAACAGGCTAGCACTCACTCCCTGTACCCTGGCCTGTTCAGTCTTCTAAAAGCACTCTCACTACGTATAACATGGGTAGAAAAGCCCATGCATGTTGCACACCCCTAAACCACAAGCGAGCCAAAATGGAACACCCTCTCCCAGAGATATAATTGACTAACCTCAATCCAAGGGTTTCTGTCATGGGGAGCCGAGCTCCAGGCGTTGACCATGCCCTGATTGTTAAGGCGTGCAAGTTCAGGACCCCAGCGTTGCAGCCCCAGAATGCCAAAGTCTACTGAAGAGGCTGAAATCTGGGTCTCCACAATACCTCCTGCTTCCATTCCTAACAAAGAGATACAGCCTGCCCCAGACACAGACACACATCAGCTCTACACCTGACTGAGCAATGTAAGGCACTCTGTGTGGATGGTTAGGCATGTATACTTACTTAATTGGCATTGCTTGCCTACAAAAGGCGACGGGCACTGGCAGGTGTAGTCTCCATTCAGGTCTCGGCATTTGCCGCCATTCTGACAAGTGTTGTTAACACATTCGTTCACATCTATGGAAATGGCACAAGATTCTTAAGTTATTCTAAAAATTCAATTCCATTCAATTCTTTCATGTAGTACTTTTGCATAACAGCCACCACAAATTAAAAATCATTTTACCTTAAAATGTATATAAAATATTATATAACAAATGTCCCCTTTAAAACAATCACTTTTTAGTACTGCATCTTAGTTAGGTCAACAAAACAGCTGAGCTACCCCCAATACAGTCAATGCTAATTCCTGACCACAGGCTACATACAACTCCCCCTATTGCCCAGTGTCCCCAGCCTGAGGGATGAGAGCTTCCTTCTGTCAGAGGGCTGTGTTGTACCAAGGAAGAGAACTCATGATCAACAGTTACCTGTACAAATAAATGCATTAAGTACAGCAAACTAATACATTAAATGCTAATAAATTAACTACTGTGCAGTCATCAAGACTGCTGATGCCTTAGCCACCCCACCCCCTCACCCCCACAGGCTAGGGACACTGTGATAATGTGTAATAAGAGAAGCTGTAGCCTGTGGGCTGATATTAGCAATGAGTCAGTTTAAGGGAGGAACCGAGTGAGCAATTTCAGCACATATAGAAGAAACTGCATTTACTGCTTTTTTGGTTTGTTTGTTTGTCTTAAAGTAAGCTCAACCTTAACTTCATTTTTATGGCATAGAACCATTTTGCCACTTGTGCTTACACACCGGGGAATTCAACCTCCGTATTTAATCCATCCATGCAGTGAAACACCCACACACTAGTGAACACACACTGGGCACATTTGCCTAAAGCGATGGGCAGCCCTATCCCTGGCGGCCGGGGAACAGTTGGGGGTTAGGTGCCTTGTTCAACGGCACTTCAGTCATGTCCTTCGGACCAGTGATATTCCGATCACAATGCTGGTTCCCTAACCTCCAGCCCACTTAGTGGCAGTACTCTATAATTTAAGTCTAGATAACTTTTAGCTCTATAGCTCTAAAAAGTCCCCTTAAATTCTTTGCAAAAAGTCAATATTCTGTGATTTATATATGCCACAGTTCACTTTAGTAAAAGAGAAGCACTGTAAATCTTCAAATCGGACTAGAAATCAGTGATGCACTGATCACTGGTCCCTCCACTGCTTATCAATAGTGGAAGGTTATAGAATTTGCTGCTAGGAGCATTTAATTGAGCAGGTCAGGTAGGTGTATGAATATGTGCGTTGAGTGAGGCAGATAGCTGCACAATGCGAAGGCTGTGTGGAAGGTGCAGGTGCACTCTCCTTTTAGCCTCTGGCCTGCTAGCACACTGGACACTCTGTGTCCAGCTGGGTGAGACGGTTGACCACCCCCCCCTCAAGAAAAGTCACAATAGACTGTAAAAGCAGCACGTTTGGGGAAAGTAAACATGTACGAGTGGTCTCTCAAAAAGGACTTGGAAGTGGTTCTTTCAACCCTTTTCTCTTTACACAGCTACACAGCAGGTGTTGTAGTACCTAATTACTGTTTTCAAACAGGCGGCACTGTAGGAATGTGGTGACGCACAAAGGAAAGCCTGGGAATGCACAGCACAGACAGAATCTCTTTTGAGGGTCATGACCTCAGATAAAACCCTGGATAGACTCTGGAGCAATCCAGCACCTGCAGAGGACAGGATGAGCGGGGGTATTTTAAAGATCTCTGGAGAGTTAACATTTAGCTGTAGCATGTCATTTACAGGTCAACAGGGACTCTAACTGCAAATTATGATGTGAAAGATACTTATTTGTTTTACGTCATTGCATAAACGCACCTATATGGGGATCTACAGGTAAAAAAGCTAACAAAATCATGTCGTCCTCCTGTGTATGTGACATATGTGTAACTTTTTTTTTTTAATGTAACTTTTTTGAATGATGTCCATGCTAATGTTGGCTCGGTTTTAAAAGAGAATTCCCACGTCGTGTCTGCGTGATTAAATGACCTCAGAGTCATTCAGGTTCCCTTCACCACCACTGTAAAGAAATCTGTAATCTGAATATGAAATTTGAAGGCACTATTTCATATCAAACCACTATGAATGACTTTATATCTCTCTTTATATCTCAGTTCTGAACAATGCAAAGACAAAAAAAACCTTTGTTGTACTGCAGTTCCTGACAGCCACCACAGGGGGGCAGCCTTCTGCAAGCATCAATACTAGATTTATCTCATATTCAGACCATTCCTTCAAGTACTACGATTTGAGATAATGTTAGGATTTGGCATGTGTCACTGCTTAGTATATAATTTAAATACTCTCATGCATATATATATATATATATATATATATTTCTGAACCTAAGCTTGACCCAGTTCTGGTTTGTGTTGTTATGATTTCTCAGTGTTTGGAAGGCCTCTGTTAAAGAGAGATAGCTGTGTTCTAGAGTCAGAATTATTCTCAGTGATGGTGAAAGGAACCAGGCGTCTGGAAAGTTCAGTGCCTCTAAAAGCTCCCTCACAGAAAGCTATTGCATGAAATGTCCAGGAATACGCTGTCTAATGTTTAAGACACTGTCCTACAAGAGTTCTGAGATAAAGTTTTGGCATAGAACACTGTTATTGCTATTCGGGCATGATGCAGACCTTTTAGAGGCATGAGATATCTGGTGCACCACTGTGAACAGATCTGACTCACTATGTTTTTCTAGAACAAAGCATTTCACTTCAAACTACTCTGAACGACTTTGTTTACATGTTCACTGCTTGTTTCTGGGAAAAGTGTTCCCCTTTAAGGATCAACAAGCCTTCCATTAGCAGAATGAATTCTCAAAAAAAAGGGCTAATGTTTGCTGGGCCATGCTCAACATCCATCCTACCTTGTTTATCACAGACATGGCAGTCAGAAGTCCAAACACGACACTGAAAGACCATAATCTAAGAGCCAGACAGCGCCTTCGTGTCAGCATAGAGGGCAGTCACAGAGCACTGCTAAGAGGATTGAAGAAAACTCAAAACAACTCAGCCCCAAGCCTACATCTCAGCAGCCTCCCACGCTCAGACACAGTCTCACTCAGTCTGGGTCAGAGGTGCTTCTGAAGATTTACTGCAGGCTAAAACTGCTCCTATGAAGGGGAGCGCCTAAAAACACTCAGAGGCAGATTTACTAATGTTCTGTCCCGTCTCAAACTTTCAAAAAAATTGCCTCCTACATAAAACAATTGCCTCCTATATAGGAGCAATGGCATTTTAGAGTCCCATAATAAGATCAGAAATGACATCACTGCTCTTATGCACTTTTGCCTCATTGTATTTGCATTCATATAATGAGTCACAGTTAGCAAAGGAAATTGAGAGACAGTGCCAGATTGTCCAATCTATCAGAATCATATGCAGCTGAGGTTATGAATTCCTTTCATTGTTGCTAGTATGTTGTTTCTGACAGTTACAAATTGCTTTGTAACTCTTGCCTGCAAAAAGAAAGCATTGTTCAAATCTTCAAATGTTATATAAACAGACTATCTACACCATGTTCAGCCTCAGGAATAAAACAGCTGTGCTGATCTGTAGTCACAGTCTGAGAAACATGAATTCATACAAAATGCTTTTGAGACAAACACGGATATTGCACATGCCACGTTATAGCTATCCTATGTAGGATATGGGGATTTGGAGACCTCTGTGGCGGAAATGTGTAATTGCAAGCAAGGTGTAGAAGAACATACTGTAATGCTGACTGTGTTTCGGAAGAATGATTGCGAACGCCACAGAGAATTCAAAGAGAACTTAGTCAAAACTTGGTGAAGGATGTGTCTTCTGATGATGTGAGCGAACGATCTACTATTGTCATCATATCTTCATTATTGATTTTTGCGTTGAGATCTAAACATCGAGCCAGACCTTCTTGTGTGTAATATTAATAAGTAAACATGTAAACAAATATGATGTGGTCCGAAAACCCCAATTCAATTCAAACTACTATTTCAGGCCACAGACACTGTATCTTAGCATGTTTTTCATTATTTTTCAAATTTCGATTTTAACAAATAAATCTTTTATAGCGCAGTTGTAATAAAAACTTGTGTCTTTGTTTATCTGTATAGAAGTTCTAAATAGAAAACCATCTAAACAGGCCACCTCCACCAGCGCAAAAGGTCTGTAGACAGTCAGTAAATAGCACTTCTCCTAGAAAAGCTGCCTCTAAAAGTAGAGTGATAAACATATTAATCTGTGACACAGATAATGTCCGAACATGGAATTAAGGCAAACCCATTATGAAACAGAATAATCAGATCGTTTTATCCAGTCAGAATACTTAAGTCATCCAAGTACACAGTACAAAGGCCTGATGTTTGTGGTTTTAGTTCGCACTGTGACATGTGAGCACCTTGTTTTTGCACGTGGCATCATGAATTCATCAAAAAGCGCTCAGAATAAGCTGTTCTTAAAGCGTGCCTGCACCTCACCTCAACTCCTCATTAAGTTTGATGACGAAATAATATTCTGGAACCTTCTGAACGGTCAGACTGGGAGGTACAAGGCTACTTTAGTATAAAACCTCTTAGAGCTTGATTAGAGCTTGCCTAATTGCACTGAAGGTGCTTCTGTGTCAGCTGTTCCTGGCTGGGGCTGGAGCTCTCTGACTGCCAGCAGTTGGGACTACACAACACATTAGGATGCCCTGTAAAATCTACTTGCCGTTCTTGATCCAAGGGATTTTCCATCATGAAGGTGAAGGTGAAAAAAATCAAATGATCGCTAAAGTGCAGATAAACTGTGACACTCAGAAAATCTGTGTTCTGGATGCAGGAATCTGTCAATTCAAACTTAACCCTTTAAGTAATTAAAGCTTTGAGGCAGTGCTGCGCAATAGAAATGTCTCCGAAAATGACACATATTTCTTCAAGCTACAGTTTTAAAATCTACTGATTTTTACACATCATGCATAATTAAAACGAAACGTTAAGATGTAAATAAAGTCATTCAGGGTTTTCGATGTGAAATGCTCCATTGTAAAGAAACTCACAAAGTCAGTATTGTTCACAGTGCATATGAAATGGCTACGAATTCAGTGAATGATGCATTAGACATGTTTCACCATTTTGTACAATAAAGGTTTTGGCATAAAATAGATATGTTTACATGCACAATAGGATATATATATATATATATATATATATAT
>CM067498.1:10161733-10219391 GCA_034552555.1 Semaprochilodus insignis
TATATATATATATATATATATATATATATATATATATATATATATATATATATATATAGTATACCATTATATTTAAATATGTTATATTATGACGAAATATATTCTGGAACCTTCTGAACGGTCAGACTGGGCTACAAGGCTACTTTAGTATAAAACCTCTGAGAGCTTGATTACAGCTTGCTCAGTTGCATTGAAGGTGCTTCTATGTTGGCTGTTCCATACACACACACACACACACACACACACACACACACACACACACATATATACATATACTTTTTGACATCAATCCACTCTGGCTGACTTAATTACATCTGGTGGAATTCCCCTTAAAGAAGTTTGCTCTACACGCTACGGAATGCTTCCTTTAAAATGTCGTGCAAATAGTGTATTGTCACAAACGGAGCAAGGCTTGCCAGGACTGGAAAATAATAACAAAGACCATGTAAGCTCCCTTTAGTTATAGTCCTCCCTAACCACAAGTGTACGCTCTGCTTCCTGGGTGTGGCTGTATGACTACAGTTAAGGCTCCATCTGAGCAGCTGAACATCTCAATGTGAAATAAACACCTCACAGACACAAAGCAAATTATTTGCAAAGAGCAAAATCATAGTTTCTTTGAGTCAGCAGTCAGCTTACTTGCCTTCACTGCTACAAAAACAGTCATGTAGTAGAAATGCTCTTGCCATGGAAAAGAGTGCATCATAGGACTAAAGCTGATTTCAGAACTGTGCCCAAAAATGGGTTCTTTCAAGCTACTGGCTGTTGTAAAACTTTGGTGATTCATGAAATTAATAAACAATGTGCTATTGGATATTTTTAAGGAGGAAACTGAGTCTGCCTAATATTCAGTTCTACTCTTATCCATTTTAACATTTAATATTTTATCAGAGCAGCTTTAAAGGTCTCATATCTTGGTAAACCAAGCCCATAAAAACAGTTCATTTTGGTCATGTTTATACATCATTCATAATTGTTTTAGGTACATAAACCCATGCAGAAGTTAAAGTTGTGTAAGTTAAGCAAGCATATAACATATGGGCCCTTGAAAGAAATCCAGGTGATCCTTTGAAAGCATGTCAGTCTAAAAGTCGTGCTGTTATGGTCACTGTTTCATTATTCTCGTGTCTATAAGGTGCTATACTCACTGATTTGGCAGTGGGCGCCCTCAAAGCCGGGTGGACACTTGCAGACGTAGCCATTAAAAACGTCTCCTCGTCTGGAGTTTGAGATCACCTCACATTCGCCATCGTTTTTACATGGGCTGGGGCTACATGGACCTACCAGAACACATTCACAGGGCAATATACTGTCTATACTGCTGTATCTGTACTGGTATCACCCAACAGTGTTGATTTTTGGCAGCTGATAGATGACTGAAAAAGAAGCTAAGTGCACTGTATGTCGTTCCAGGGTGCTTTTAAATTGGCAAAAACTGAAAAAACAGCAAATTTCCTTCCCTGGTTTCTTTCTGGTTAACATTTACAGTAGTGTCCAAGATTTCATCATTTTTAAAGAAGCAGAAAAACAGTCCAATCAAAACCTGCCAGATCAGGTTTTAGGGCAGTCTTTTAGCATAGCACACCACTAACAAACCTATACTCAGGAAGTATGCGGCCCATAACAGAAATTAAATTTTAATCTTATAAACATTATATGACTGTTACCGTTCTCTGTGGCATTGCAGGTGTCTCCTGCATATCCTTCAGCACAGATGCAGATGAAGGGTTCCTGTCCCACACCAGTTACACACGTGCCTCCGTTATGGCACTTATTCACCTTGCAGTACTCTCCTACGAGAACACACAGACAGCAAAGCATAGAAATAGGAATTCCACTATTTTGAAGGTTGATGCAAAAGCAGGCCAGTCATTGGAATCATTTTAGGTTTGGGATTGACTGGTCCTGCATGTTAAGTTTTGTGAAATAAAGAGAGACAAATAGGAGGGGAATGCTTTTCACGCTGCTCAATTAAAGCGGCACACAGGACAGTACAAAAGGGTCCGAGCTGTGAGTCGCATGGCCAATGGGGTTAGTCAGCACACTGCTGAGACCGACCACCAACATTAAACACATTCTATAATAAACCCTGGAAGCTGGTTAGGTAAACATTTACACAGTGTTGTAGGAAAATTGGCACATATAATACTCCATTTCAAAATGAAAGAAGTTCCATTTAGAGATTTATGCGCATTCCTAAAAATAAAGGTGCTAAACAGGGTTCTTTGGAGCAGTGCTATAAAAGACCTAATTTTGGTTCTCATACCCTTCTAAAGTTTAACCACATAATGTAAAGGTTCTCTGCCAATTAATAACTTTTTTCCTAGAACCGCATGTCTGACCCAAGACCCAATTAGGAGCTGTTATTTAAAGAGTGTACACATACAAACAAACTGCATGACACGTACGCAAGGCTGGTTAGGAAGGATTTGTGGGGATATGTGTATCTTCTGAGCTAATTCAGGTTACAGTACAGACAGTTAAGGCACAGATAAGCTCCAGCAACACAGAGTTATAATTTGGACCTAAGACTAAAGGAAAATATAACATGCTTTAATTCTCTTAAGAAAAGTACTCAAAAAGGTATACTCAAAATGGCATATAGAGTGATGCCCAGTATAGTAGGAATAAAAAGCAAATATGAAATTATTGTATTAAATTAGACAAACTGGGCCAATGGATGCCTTGATTGCCCAGTGCAAGGTCTTCAACTGAACTGAGAGGAAAAACAGAACACAAACTGCATGACACAAATCACAGACAGGACCAGAAATGACTTACCATTCACCCAGCAAATACAGGAAATTAAACTGGCCAGAATAAAACCAGAGGAGCGATAGACACTTCTGAGCCTCATACTGGTTCACTGCTCACTGCTACTGACAGTTTCTTTCCACTGAAATAAATGTCCCGAGTGTTTGGTTTTCCAAGATTCCTGACGTCAGCGCCCCGGGCTCCTTCTGCTGAGGCCCGTTTTACTGTGGATTAATCTGTTCCACTGGAGCTGTCCGATTCTAGAAATTTTGGAGTCGACTCCTGGATTCGGATTCGAATCTCGCGTTTAAAAGCAAAACATATGAAACAGAAAGCAGTACATGATGAACAGTACACTAATATTAAGCACATGACACTTTATTATGATTAAGCAGGATGCTAGTACACATGATGCAAGTAAGGCAGGGGAGCTAACTAGCTCTAATTAGAACCTGAGTTGATTAAAACACCCTTTAACACAATTTACGCGTAAAATTAATCTCATCCGATATGTAGACGATTGCTTTTCAAATCGTTTGTCTCGAAAATCACCGTGCGTTATCAGTCCAACGCTTTGGAGTCGACTCTCCATTCACCTGAATCGGAGAGTCGGCTCCTTTATGATCGACTCCCAGACAAGTGTTTTGCTATTTCTGGATGGTGTATGTTCGTGTTGGCGTGTTCTAAATATTAATCAAGCAAGTGAATTAATGCAAACGGGGTTTTAGCCTATTCAACAAGTTTTTAAATTCCAAGGAATTGGAGAATCGATTGATTTAGAATCGACTCTCAGCCCTATGCTTGCTATTTCTGAATGATGTGGGTTCATGTGCCGCTTCACCCGGCAGGCGAAGTAATACGAACAGTGTCTTAGGGTATTTAAAAAGTATATTTTCCCACAGTATGGCCGTAAACATTGCACAGTACCGGAATTTGTTCTCTCTCTTTTTTTCCTCATCTTTGGTTGTTGTTTGTCAGCGACTACATGTGCAATTCCACTCCAGGCCGAGTGGTGGAGCTGTTCTCGTTACCAAAACCGCCTTGTGGCTGTAGTATGTGGCGAAACCGCTATTAGCATCGATGAACTGGGTATCCAGACGGTAGTTAGCATTAAAAACTGGCAGGTATAAATTAATTAAAGTTAACGTTAGACAGTTGTCTATTGCAGTTAGACGTTAACGTAACGTCGCTGTATCTGTGCATTAAATAAAGCGTCTGCACGTAAAGTGAAGGTAAGTGACAGGTCGAAAAGCATTAAGTAAACAATATCAGCGACTGTTCGTCATGTTAGTCATGTTTGCTGGGTCGATTTTTTTTTTACTGAACGTTAGCTGCCGTCCGGTACTAATGCAGATATAACTCATAATGATTATTTGATTTTTATTATTTAATCCGATCTGCAGGATTTTGCTTGCGTATTTTCCGACGTTGCCGGTAGCGTAAGGGTTGTTATTTTACACGTATTACTGGTTACACTGACATCACTGCCGGTGGTATAATACAGTAAAACACTATAAATCACTTCTGTGACTCTTTTCCATAATTTAGCCATGCTAACGTATTAATATTGTATCTTGTTCTAGCATGTGGATTCAGTAGTAGGGAGCTCTCTCTGATGGCACTATGGCAAAGACAGATAACGGTTCCTCTATAACGTTAGAGATGTTTCATCTTAATGTAAGAGCGCAGTGTCCTTTACACGTTTCCCATGTAACCCACTTGTCTGTCATTTATCAACTGTATATTGAAGACATTGTCATATATCCTTGTTTCCATCAACGTGGTTGACGAGACCATCTACGCTGATTTTGGACACCATATCTGCGTAAATAGTGACTGTCCAGCAGCGTGACGTGGGAAAACATGGGGATGTGAATGTGAATGATTTTACCACGTTTTAACATACTATTCAACACACTAACGGATATTAAAGACTCTTTGCAGCTGCGCGGCTTTACAGTCACTGCCTCACTTTACTAGCCTTTTATTCTGTGGTAGACTCATTCACTGTGTATATATTTTATATTAATTCATTAAAGAAACGTGTGATTAGATAATGGACATTTTTAAGCAATTCGATTTAGTAACCCTCAAAAGTAAATACAGGAACACACTGTACAGAAAATGCTCCTTGTTTCTTCAAACGTATTGGTCCAAAAATAACCAATCAAAATTCATTGTGGTTGTTGGGCAGATTTTGCAGAATCCAACCAATCAAGACGTCCTATGTGACTTCGGGTATTTCCGCAATGTCTACTGAAACGCGGAAAGTGCCGAAGTACTGTACAGAATACTGTGCTCTTACTTTACTCCATAGAGCATCTTCACTCGTGTAGATGAGGATCATTGCGCTTTCTACCTCTTTTGTCCAGGAAGTCCAGCCCTCATTTGCTGGGGTTGCACTGGCATAACATGCCTGAACTTTAGCCTAATTTGTTCTACTCTAAACCCTGCTGACATTTCCCTTACTCAGCGTTGTCCTCTGTGACCCTGTGCCCCACTCAGCATGGCAGAAGCTCATCAGGCCGTGGCCTTCCAGTTTACCGTCTCTCCAGATGGTATTGACCTGCATCTTAGCCATGAAGCCCTACGCCAGGTCTATCTGTCCGGTCTCCACTCCTGGAAGAAGAAGTTCATCCGTTTCAAGGTCCGCCCCCCCTTTCCCCCACCCCAAATTTGTGCACATCTTTCATTCATGCATTTCAAGTCAATAGACATGGACAATCTTGAGTGATGTAACGTTGATATTCTACTGGAAATGTGTCCACAGAATGGGATCATGACTGGAGTATACCCGGGCAGCGCCCCTGGGTTGATGTTGGTGCTGGCAGGGTACCTGGGGAGGGCGAAATATGCTCAGTTGGATCCTTCCTTAGGCCTTTTCCTTAAAGTTGGGAAGTACATACCCGTGAGGTAAAGCTGTTACATTCATCACAGTTCTCCTCCTAGCAGATTGTGTCTTTAATTGTCCAGACATTAATTTTAATGAAAAATTTTCATTTGCTATATGGATAGGAACACTTTGCGTCTCCTCTTGTCTCTGCAGTAAGTACATGTCCCTGGACACCCAGAGCAGAGTGGGAGGCGTCCTGGTTGGCACAGGTCTCTGGGTGGCCATCATATTTACCATGAGGAACATCCTGAGGAGCCTGCTGTCCTGGCATGGCTGGATGAGTGAGCGCCATGGCAAAGTAACTTGGAAAACACGCATTTGGTTGGTGAGTATCTTGTAGCTTTATCAGTTTTGGGTGTTACAGTTTTCATACTAAACCATGCTGTACGGTTCAGTACAGTTCTTTGGTTGCTATACATTTGTTTTTGAGCAGATAATGCTGTGTTTGTAGGTACTCGTGAAGATTTTCTCTGGGATACAAACGCCAACGCTGTATAGCTTCCAGACATCACTTCCACACTTACCTGTTCCAGCTGTGAAGGACACCATGAAGAGAGTAAGACAGGCTATAAAATTTCGCAATTCATAATTATTATATGAATGTTGGAGAATCGGTCAGCACTTGATTTGAAGTTTACTGTTTTTTTCAAAGTTGGTTTAAGAGGCAAACAGTGCTTTAATTTTGTGTTTTCAGAGTTAACTTGGTATATGTCCCAGGTATGAGGTACAGCGCGTCCGATGTGTGATAACTCACTAAAATGCACGCAGTTGAAGACTGTATACATAAACTGAAGTTTGACGGAATACTAACATAAGCCTGCATGAAGGCTAGAAGGCTAGGCAGTTTCACACACAGATGTTTTTGACAAAACGCCGTTCCGAAGAGCCATGACCGCTTACTTACTCGCTCACTAAGTAAAAACCCTTGTCTCCACAGTATCTGGAGTCTGTGCGCCCTCTTCTGGATGATGAAGAGTACAGAAGAATGGAAGAACTCGCTTTAGACTTTCAGAAGAATCTTGGCCCCAAACTCCAGTGGTACCTGAAGCTGAAATCCCTGTGGGCCACCAATTATGTAAAGCGACTTTTCTTTTGTTACGTAACTAAATGTGCAGTACTTTGCAGAATTCAGAATCCAGAATTTATTTCATTTTTATTTACAAAAATGCAAAAATATATGTATATATATTTATTTTGTGCCAGGAAAAAAACAGAAAGCATATATTTAAACATGGTTATCCAGAAACCTTAACTACTGCATTGTATTAGTGCCTTTAAGTCACATTTAATCATACTTCTGGCTCCTTTTAGGTCAGCGACTGGTGGGAGGAATACATTTACCTTAGAGGTCGCAGCCCAATTATGGTCAATAGCAACTATTATGCAATGGTAAGAATTCTGTCACAAACCACGTAATACTAGTCCTTCCAAAATATATAATGCCTGCAATTTGTACTTTAATCCCTTGATTTTCCCTCCCTTTAGGACTTCCTCTATGTCTTCCCTTCACAACTTCAGGCAGCAAGGGCTGGCAATGCCATCCATTCCATCATGCTGTATAGGAGGAAACTGGACCGAGCACAGATAAAACCGGTTAGAACACATTTATGGTCTGTGCATGTTATTTCGATGTAATTAATACTTGTAATAGTAGTAACAGAGTAATAGTACCTGTACTATTACGAGTAGTGGACTTCTTAACAAAAGGTGGGCAATATGGTGATATGTATGGTTATCATGAAAAATTACTTTATGTCACAATAATCTTTTCTGAGCATTTTGTGGAAATTGGAACTCAAAGGGTGATTTCACAGATTGGTCAACATTGGTCTGTGCTGTTGAGTCATTGAGTGAACTATTCAGTAAAATCATTCAGAGTGGTTTGATGTGAAATTCATTGTAGCAAACTTTCAGGTTTTTTGCAGTGCTGGGAACCAGGGATCGGAATGTAGCCTCTTTAGTTACAATCTGAAACAGTATCAGCGAGTTACGCATGTTGTCTGTATTTTTAATGTGATGTTGATAATGGTATTTTTTTCCTTGGGTAATATTTTGTCTTACAACACCCTACATTTACTTCTCTGCCTGTCATGTGTGTTAAAGATGCATTTCAGGACAAAACTTTCTCGGACTGTCTCGGACCTCTGCATCTGTAACCATTCTATGCAATTCGTACTATTTAATTATGTCATTATGAACATTGTGCTGCCATTTTGGTAGGCAAGCTGTAACTCTGCCTTTGCTGTGAAATGTCTTGTCTCATCAGCACTGTTGCAGTTACAGCCCTGCAGCTGAATGAAGAACACACT
The DNA here is from genome assembly GCA_034552555.1 of Semaprochilodus insignis. Lineage (NCBI taxonomy): Eukaryota > Metazoa > Chordata > Actinopteri > Characiformes > Prochilodontidae > Semaprochilodus > Semaprochilodus insignis. The sequence continues at coordinate 10,169,690 of CM067498.1, forward strand.
GTCCTAAACATTACTTTACCCACTATATTTCTAATGGCACTGCGTTGTTTTTACATGCTATTTAGTGCACTAGTATGTGGTTTGGGATGCAGCAGAAGTAACTCAGTGGAAAATCTCAACCTTTTTGATTTTAGCTTTTATTGGTGTTAACCACAGCACTAATTCAAACAAAATCAATGCAATGCACTCAAGTATATTGGCTAATATGCATTTAGAATTAGTTTAGTCTGTGTATCCGGTATAACAAACAGCCTCTACGCTGCTAAATGAACTTGAAGTTGCCTACCAAGATGGGTGCAGTGTGCCTGTATGATGTTATCAGAATACTATGAAAAAACATTTGTGAGGTAGTTTTTAAAAGCATTAAATGCTATAAATTCATTAAATTCTGGAATCTGGTTCCTGTAAACACTGCTGTCACTGAAATGTTTCTGACGTGTTTCACATCAAACCACTTCGAATAACTTTCTTTCCGTCTCAACAGCTGAGTTACACAGACCTTATGTAATGTCCCTCTACATCTCACTGACCAACTGCATTTAGCATTACGAAGAGAGCGTGAGTAGGCCCAGTTAATAGGAATTACTGTGGTGTGGTATTACGTTATTAATGTTAACGTAGAAACGTTATTATGAAAATAATTGTATTCATTGTATATACTGTATAACAGTATTTTGAATGGGCTTTCTCTGTATGGCAATTGATCAAACCTGAGAAGAAAAACATAATGTGATATGTACAGTATATCATGAAAATGTTTAGAAGCATTGTGTCTTTATCGCTCAGCCCTATTTTGTTCCTGTGGCACTGATGTATATTAAAAATGAATGCCTTGTTGGTCATTGTAGGGCATATCAGTTAACTGCTCTAAGACACACTAACCAAATAATGAGCTTTAGCCGTTTGCTCAGGGGGGAAAAAAAATCGCTGACTAATCCACTGGTCTTTTCTACACAATATAATGTATTGTTACTTACCAGTTACATGTATTATAATAATAGCATGTTGTAGATACTGTCTCTTCTGGCCTGATTCTTCAGGTTTCTTGAATTGGTCTGTGTGGTTTTTTTTTTTTAAATCTTTTTCTGACTGGCTCTGCTGGTTTTTGTTCCATGCTTCCCGATGTTGTATTTGCGGCGGTGCAGCTCTTTGCCCTAGCTAACAGAGTTCCATTCTGTTCTGCCCAATGGGAGCGGCTGTTCAACACCAGCCGTATCCCAGGCCAGGAGAGGGGTAAGATGAGCCAGTGAGCCAAAGACCCATGCATCAGAGACCCGGCACTAGTCCTGCTTTACCAGATAATGAATAATTTGGAATTATCTGTGCATTAGAAGAAACAACCCCATTGGTCTGTTAATTGCCTTAATACATCAAAATTGCTGTAAACTGGTGATACAGGACTATCCCTCAACTCCAGTTCTCCCCATCCCCATGACATTCCTCTAGCAATTCAGTTTTGTGTTTGTGTTTGTGTGTGCGTGTAGTTTATTTCTATCACTTTGTACATGGATCGTCATCTCTTTATTTTGACCCACTGAGTTCAGTTCAGACTCCTCTCTTTCTCTTCCGTTTCCCAGCAGTTTGTAGTGACCTCATTCTTTCCTGTACAAAGTTCCCATAGGACCCCATTAGCACCTCGGCCCATTAAAGCCCCTCCTCCCCTCACCTTTTATTTGACCTTTTCGTTTCTGCTTTTCAGCTTTTGCTTCAAAACTCTATCCCCATGTGCTCATCACAATATGAGTGCATGTTCAACACCAGTCGCATCCCAGGCATTGACTCAGGTACTGAACCCAGACACCTCACTCCACAGCCCGCACGCTACACCTAGCACTGTAGCACGCCTCACAGCTGCCTGCTTGTTTAAAGATTATTACCTTCCTTTCTTAGGGTGGTCTGTTAAATAGGCAAATTAACTTACTTCCCTTAACATGCTTATTTCGCTGTCACAGTGTGACAGAAAGATTTGCAGTATGCAACAAAAGCAAAAAAGAACATACGGTGAGGCCAGTGTCCTGTAATTTAATCACTCTTGTACCCCGAGGAGCTCAAGCCATATCTCTTTTTTTTTGTCCAGCTGTAAGTCTATAATTCAGTATCTCCATCCATGGCTTTTGCAAAAGGTCAGACATTTATTTCATGTCAGATGTCTTGTTAAATGTGATATACGCTGTGAAGAAAAAAAAAAAACACAACAAGAACATGAATTGAGCTGAACATCTTGTACATGAACCAAAAGTCTTGACCTAATTCCACCCCCATTATCCCCCTCATGTGGCATGTTGTGGCACTGCACTGTGTAAAGTGTTACTGCTGCTGGATTCAGCATTCTTGGCATTTTACCAGCTTTTATCTTGTGTGTTATATGTTTTCTTAGAACTAGTTAAGAAGATTGCTGTGAAATTGTATTTACTGGAAATTGCTTCTTTCTACACTTGAGCTTCCCCATCACTCTCTCCTCTTTGTGAGTATAGACACCCTGCAGCACATCTCCGACAGCAGACACATTGTGGTGTACCATAAGGGGCGATATTTTAAGGTGGGGATGTTTTACGATGGCCGGCTGCTCTTGCCACGGGAGATAGAGCAGCAGATGGAGAGGATCATAGCAGACACCTCAGAACCCCAGCCGGGAGAGGAGAAGCTTGCTGCCCTCACTGCAGGAAACAGGTGATCCTCACACATCTTCTGCAGGCGTATACAGGGTACACCAAAATGACATTTTAGTATCATCTACAGCTCCCATCATCATTCTTATTCCCGTTTACATTACGTTCATGCATTTGGCATGTGATGTGAACATGCTGGAATGAGTCACTGATTGGTGCTGGTGGTTTGCAGACGTTTGTGTTCAAACAATTGAGTTTCATTAGATGGAATAATGAGTGGAATCCCTTTTCTCTATGATGCACATTTTCCATCACAATTTTGTTTAGCTTTGTAATAAGGGATGTACAATGTATTGATGGCCAATATGCTGTTTGATGATAACTTGGGAAACTGTTTTTAGTATCGGTCCAATATTAAAGTTCTGCCCAGTAATTACAACTGATAATGTGTATTGCCCTGAAGCATGAGTAGAAGCTAGTATAGTCACTAATGCTGGAGTTTTCCAGATGCCCTCTGCTGGTCACTGTAATGGCCCCAATGCCCTGTAATGGCCCCCAATGGCCATAATTTACTGATGTGAATTCGGTCAGAAATCAAATTACACTTTCATCACAAACTACATTTTACTTATAGATATTGGGATATGGAGTTTCTTTTTAAAGAGGATCTATTATGCTTTTTCAGTCTCCCCTTTCCTTTAGTGTGTTATGTAGCTTTTTGTGCTTGTAAACAGTTTGTAAAGCTATAAATCCCAAAGTAGGCCAGAGGGAAACATTCTCTGCCACACAAACCACTTTTCTCAGCTGCCTGAAATGCCTTTTTGAAATATCACTCTTTTCTCTGTTGCAAAGTGATGCCATCTCATAACACAGTCCTTATTGCCTGCCTACTGGCAAGCTTGGCACACCCTCACACAACACAGGGCTGAAAAACTTAGCTTGTGAAAATGGATCGGGTCAACCAACATGTTCGGCCTGACTTTCAGGATTGGACTCAAACTGCATACAGCAGAACTGACACCATTCTAAGAATAGCCACATTGGTGTGGGGGTGGAATTGTATCAGGATGCTGCTCAGGCGGTTGACCAATCAGAACAGAACGTTTCAGACTGAGCGTGAATACAGATGTGCAGTATGAGAAACATACTGTGTTTGGGGAAAAAACTATGTAGATCTTTTCTAGTAGGCGCAAAACAATTATGAACATTGAAAATACTAAGAAATTCCCTTTATACACCCAATGAATACTCCAAAAGGCTAAGATGTTCCGATGAACAGTCAAAGTAGCCTGAATACGAAGACAGATGATGGGATTTCTGGTAACATGGATAGCAGTTATGATATAGGGGGTAAGTAAAAAGCGTGAATAGGGCTCGGCAAGGCATTCCGGTCTCTGATGTTAAGTTAATTTGTATAGATTAATGTTTCACATCCTATACAAATCAGATAAACCTGTCGGCTCGTTATTTATGTGTTCATGTTCTCAGACATGCTTTGATTTCCATCAAGTGCCTGAAGCAACTCTCAACTAGAGCCAGAAAAGGAACTTGCAAGGGATTGTTATTTCTCTTTATCCAAATGCTTCTGATATGAACTTATCTATAGTATTTCAAAATACAGTGTGACATGGCAGAGGGGAGTTGTTTTACTACGCAGCCATTAGCTACATGGATATATATTTTGTAGGTAATGATGATCTTGAACAGTGTTTGTTGTTGCAGTCAGTTAATTCCATATTCCTGTTATGTGTTCAGCTGTTGTGAAGACTTTAAATAAGAGTGTCTGCTGAATAATGTTAAACATTAACATTATTTATTAAAATAAAACATTTGGCATTGTAGGTCAGTGATATTGGTAGGAGCAAATTATTTAGTCAAGTGTTAATTATTGCATTGGACAGATGTGGTGCATCTATAATTAAGCCCCATGTAACATAGTGTTCCTGCCCTAGTTTGTTGTGTGAGGAGTGGTGTCAAATAGTACGCTCTGCCAGCTGCGACCTTACTTCGTCATGTTTGCTGCTTCCTTGATTCATACAAATTATTTGTACCTCGTACAGAACGTTTGTGCATTTATGTAAGGCCTAGGCTGATATCTCATTACTTTGTATTTCTGTGTGTCAGGGTGCCCTGGGCATGTGCCCGTGATGCCTATCTCAGACAGGGCAAGAACAGACACTCTCTTGATGCTGTGGAGAAAGCTGCTTTTTTCGTCACGCTGGATGACACCGAGCAGGGCCATGACCCAGACAACCCAGTCGAGTCTCTAAGCAGCTACGCCAAGTCCCTGCTGCATGGCAAGTGCTACGACAGGTAAGGAAAGTGCGACCTTGCTGTGCGAGTTCTCAGGTGCTGCCTGTTTTGCAGCTTGCTTGCTCTAGCTTTTTAAAGTTATAAAGTTTTCCTCTTTTCAGGTGGTTTGATAAGTCTTTCAACCTGATCGTATACAAGAATGGAACAATGGGCCTGAATGCAGAGCACAGCTGGGCTGATGCACCAATCATAGGCCACCTCTGGGAGGTAAATGCAAGCACATCCTTCAGTAGCCGTAGTTCCCTTAATATTCCATGTTTTTCTGATTCACTAGGAATGTGTCCCGATAGACATATTGGTTGCCCCGTTTTGAGGTCCCACAGATTAACAGGCAATAAACAACTGTTTACTTTTTATATACTTTGACATGTTGTACTGCGTTTATGGATGCAGTTTATCTGAAAATGATGGATGGGACCAAACATGTTGTGTCTGTAGCATCTTGTCTTATGGCTTGAGTTTCTGCTTTTGAGAAACATGACAAATGAGAACTGATAACTGCCGGGATCAGACTACATAATATTTTTATCTCACGATGTTCAGTATGTCATATCAGGCAATCATAGTGACATAAAGGACTGCTGTGTTTGACAGCTGCAAAAGCAGCATCCCTGTTTCTTTTCGCCATGTTTATATGTACGCGCCAGAGAGCCCTCTGTCCTCTTTTTGGTCAGGGAACATGTCTTAGGATATGTCAAACTAATACAAAAACTTCATGAGACATGCTCAACTTTTCTTTGAACTGCCGTTGGGCATCCTGGATGCCATATCGCTGTTGTTTGGTTATGTCACGCGACAGAGGCCGTTCCTCATAACTGTTGCTCATAACTGACAATTCACAGGTGACATCTGTCAGTGGTCTTTTAGTATCTAATTGTTTTTGTTATGTACATATATAAAATATATATATATATATATATATATATATATATATATACAATTCAAATCTGCAATATATTATCAGTTATCTGATATTTTAGCCACATTAAGGCCCAATCCCATTTTTACCCCTACCCCTTGTTTTCGAGTGTAACCCTAGTGGTTGAAATCTTCCCCCTATGAAATGGGACAACCCTTAAAGCTGAACTTAGCTTTGCTAGCTTCATGATTGAATTTTTCCATTCCACCTTAAATGGTGCAGCAACCTCATGTACCAGAACGTAACTGCTGCACCATTGCTGCACGTTGGAACGGGAAATTTCGCTAGGTAGCGGCCGAGACATTACTATTACTTAGACGATACACGTATTACTAGCGATTTTTACACTTGTTATGAAGAAAATGACCATAAAACGCTATTACAATGGTTATCTTACAACACGATGGCTTTTTCAACAGAGAAAATACCCATTTATGGGTCTCTTTGGTCACTCATGCAGCCATCTCGCCGATGAGTTGCAGGGCATTCTGGAAAATTTCAAATAACACTCCATTTGGAGTGTGCCTCTGAAAAATCTCCGTTTGAAGGGCCATGCAGCCCTAATACTTCTCCTACCCCTCCATCTCAACATCAGTCGGGACATCCCTACGTCTAGACATGAATACGCAAAACATAGAGGTCGGGCCAAGTGTTAGGGGCAAGGGGTACAATGGGATTGGGCCTAATTCTGTATCTTGGTCACAAATTTTATTTTCATCTCAGTCAAAGCCTCGTTGGAAACCCACATGTAATTAGTACAGCATATATTTGCTCATCCTGATCTATAATCTCAGATACTAACATGAACTGTGGGGAAATTTGTTTTTTTACTAAAAGCATGTGCTGTCAATGGACCATAAACTCAGTTACGTACCTGACGGCCACTGCAAAGGACAGCCTCATCGCAACCTCCCTGGACCACAGAGGCTGCAGTGGAATATCCCATCTGAGGTCAGTGCCTGGAGTGGAGCTGCCAAAGCCGCAGCTCCACATGTTCTCCCTAATTGCTCTTTATTGTAAACATGGTAGACCAAAACCTGACTTACTTTTTGGCTGTGACTGACATGCTCCCTTGTCTCTTTGCATATTTTCTTAGTGCCAGAGCATGATCGCCAACTCCCTGGCTGTGGCCCAGGCTTTGGCTGATGATGTGGACTCCCATGTCATCCCCTTCCAGGATTTCGGGAAAGGCCTGATCAAGAAATGCAAGACCAGCCCGGATGCCTTCATCCAGATTGCCCTGCAGCTTGCTCACTTCAAGGTGAGCTCTTAGCATTATCAAACTGTTGTTACTGTTTATCAATATCATAAAAAAGTGTAATTTATTAACATAATATTTCCCACACTAACATTTATATGCATTTTGTAGGACAAAGGGAAGTTCTGCTTGACATATGAGGCATCCATGACTCGTCTGTTCAGAGAGGGACGGACAGAGACTGTGCGGTCCTGCACCATGGAGACTTGTGCCTTTGTCAGGGCCATGGTCAACAATGAGCCGGTACTGCACTTTGCATAGCATTTAGGCAATCTAAATAGATTTGTGCTGATTTTAAACAAAAATATATTTTTGTATATGTTTCATCAAAACACTTGTTTCAGCTAAAGCTAGGAAGCTAGCTGAAACCCCCTTCTGACATTCACTTTTATCCAGGAATTTAATGGTGCTTAAACAGGAGTCAGATCCAAAGTCAAAATCTTGGACACAGCTGTTTGTCTGCATGAGATTTAGCGAAATACCCAGGAAATTACCAGGACAGTCTGTGTGTAAAGAGAAACTGATACATTACTGGGAAATACAAAGAAGTCTGGATTACAGCTGTTAAAGCTCAACATTTCTGTGCCGCCAGTTGTGAACGAAAATGCCACAGGATTGTATTTTGTACACGATTAGATAGAACCAGCAAAACGACCATCTGTGCGTGCATGACTACAACTGTGAAGGTGTGATGCAGCATGAGCAGCAAAGCAACATTGGAGTTTTCGGTTTTTGCAAGAGCAAAAAATGCAACGCGAGATGATCGTCTTTTGTTTACTGGGGTTTTTAAGCCAATTGTGAAAGTGTGCATCCCAGTAAACACTGTAAGACAAAAAAGACCTGGCTATTAAGTTTGAAAAGAGCTTAAAAGTTATTATTGGTTTCTTGGTCAGCATTACTAACAAAACCTCTCATCTCCAATTGTGACAAAGCTGATAAGATAAAAAAACAGCCTCCAATTCTCTCCGTACTATGTACCTTGTGAGCACTTGGCAGCACCAAAAAACTGAAGTGCCTTTCCCAAGCTCATGGTGACATTCACGCTTCATCATGCACTTTTTGGCAAGCACACAATCCATTCTGACATTCTGCCACTCACAACACCTTTCATCCTTCCGCACCACATGAGCTGTTCCTGTAGTTTGGAAGTCTTTCGAGCTGCATGTTTCTTTCACTAAAACCTCAAGTCCTAAGCACAACACTCAGACAGCATTTCAGTGATTCCATCGCTATTTCATTCTGAGTTTTTACTTAGAAAGCTTGTGAAAAGTTTTCTTTACTGGTTTATTGTACTATTTTCGCTTCTCTGAAATTCCTGACGTCCACAGGGAACAATTATTCATTTTGCAATACAGTGATTCCCAAAATGATTCACCAGTAGTGCTCTGAGCTTTTGAAATTAGATGCAGTCACAAAGTATTCTTTAATCCCAACGTCATTAGCTTACATTTCAAAGAACTGTACTCGCTCACACTCTGAGAACTATGACAAAGCTACCACAGAGCTTCTTTCATCACACCTGAGCGGCTCGCAAAACTCGGCCAGTGTAAGTGGAATTTGCTGTCTTGTATTGGGCTGGTTACCATGCTTACCATTTGAAAAGGCTAACATTTTGGAACGCTGCGGCTTCAACGTTTCAGCCAGAGCATACGTCAATGCTGCACGCAGAGTGCCTCAAGCTCAGCGCTCTCAGTGTCTGAACCTGTATTCTGACAGCGCTCTGAATTTACAGATGAACAGAGTGTGCTTTGGCACTCTAAGAGCAAATTTACAAACACATGCAGACTTTTTTTTGGCAAAATCCTCAGCTAGAAGGACTTTAATCATTACATATCATCCAGTGTAGGGAGTGAGTTATTGTACAAGGTAATGTGTATATATCGTAACAGCCGCCCAGCTCTGTTGTGTCCAGATGGGGGATCACAGATTTATGGGATGCAGAAATTGTTTGTGATGCTGCAGTATGGTTTGCAGTGAAAGAAATCAAGAAATCAATCATCATAACAATCAGTAGAAAGGGAAAGGGGTAGCAGTAGAAACGTTGGCAGGAATGGAATCAAAATGTTGGTTTTGGAAAGAATTAAAATAGGTTTTAGTTGACAGTGATATTATTATTATTATTATTATTAGTATTAGTATTATTATTATTACTGGAGTTGCATTTAGGTATAGTCAAGATGATAGTTTTATAATCCCAGATTTTGGCCACTTTTGGATAGTACAAGCAGGCTATTGTCAACAGGGCTGGGCAGTTTGCCAATATTTATCATAACAGTGATAAATGTCACGTGGCATCACAATTTGCAAGGAGTGCGTATTGTCAGTACCTCGGACTGCAAGTGTCAAAAGGAGCATCATTAAGACGGGTTAATTCGATTTATTGTGTCCAGAGTATTGTATTCACATTGCATTCATATTTTTGTAGCACTACCATTTTTGTGTCCCAGTATAGAAAACTCAGAAACTAAATTGCATGTTGCATATTGTTCATCTTGAAAAGGTCTTAAATATTGTGATATTTATATTTGTTATATTTTTGCTGTATTGTCCACCACTACTTTAATATCTACTCTCAATTTGACCCAAGTTGACCATTTATGAGCTTGCAAAAGTGCCAGGCTAGCACATTCAGAAAGCTGCTTTGGAGGCAAATGAAAGCCAAAGGTGCTTTTTTGACCCTCATATAACACTTGCAGTCCATCTTTGTTGATCTTTTCCAGCTATTATCTAAAGTCTGAATGTCAGTGTGGCAAGATTGTGGTAAAATCTCCACAACTCACTGACCCTGTTTTCTGTTGCGCAGAGAGAGAAGAAACTGAGCTTGCTGAAGCAGGCGGCCGAGAAACACCAGCAGTTGTATCGTCTAGCTATGACTGGGAAAGGCATCGACCGTCATCTATTTTGCCTTTATGTGGTGTCGAAGTACCTGGGACTGGACTCCCCCTTCCTTCAAGAGGTAGGTTGAAACCAGAGGTGACCTGTTATGATTCCAGAAAGAAGGAATGCACCATCATAGGGATTGTGGGCCATTATTTTGATAACAAGTGACACAGAACATGTATTTTTATAGGGTTATGAATGCAGATAAATGTATTTAATTTATTTAAATATATAAATATATTTGTAATTTAATTTGTTATAATAATTTTATTATTACTGCTACTAATAATTTAATATAAATATATAAATATAAAATGCAGACATTTTAGCATAGCAGCATCAGCTAAATGTTCTGCTATTCCTGGTAACAGTCAATATGTTATCAAGCACCATCATGTGTCCCTACCAGACATAGTCACTCAAGGTGTTCTATTAGCATTAGCAGTATCTATATTATTACTTGAATCCGGTACTATTGTGTGTCTCTGTATAATACATAGTTGACAAATGTGATGTATGGTAGTTGTAGACTTGTGATAGAGTGTGTTCAGTGACATGCCAATGCCCACTTATGTGCAGGTGCTGTCGGAGCCATGGAGGCTGTCCACCAGTCAGACTCCCCTGCAGCAGGTGGAGCTATTTGATCTAGTGAAGCACCCTGAGCATGTGTCCAGTGGTGGAGGCTTTGGCCCGGTGAGTCCCATATAAATGACAGGACAAATGTCTATTAAACTGGTGTCAGTTTCAGACAACCTTGCATATTGCCAACTGAGTCCGTCTCATAAATGTAAAATGACTGCTTACTTGTGCTCTCATTGTGCCGATCTGTATTAGCGTTGTCTGTGTTTAGTGCTTTATTCTGTGCGATAAAACCAGGGTTTAAAAATCTGTTTAGAATTAATAAATCAAATAGAGCATTGCCAGTTCTGTTGAGAACCATGGCAATTATGTTTACAGCAGGCATAACATTCAATAATGGAATTAAATGGAACGGAAAATGGAATTTCTTGAACTGGGAACTTGATTTTTTTCAAGCTTTACAGAATAATATGATTGAGATGTAAGCAGAGTGGTTTGATGTGAAATGCTTCGTTCTAGATAAACCTGCAGAGTCATAATTGTTCACAGTGGTGGTAATGGGAAGCAGACATCTGATATTATATGTAAAGTTTGGCTTAAAATATATTTTAATCAATTTATTTTAATCCATTCATGGTGGTGGGGTACAAGCAGGGTGTTGTAAGGCAAAATACTGTTCATGATCATCATCAACATTACATAAAGAAACCCAAGTGACACAAGTAGGTTCTCTGGTGGTTTTGGATAGTCAATATATTGGCTGTATTTATGCCACAGACATTGTGATCTCTGCTTCCCATCATCACCAATGTAAAGAAATCTGAGTATGTATGTTTCTCTACAATGAACGGCTCTGAATGTTTACATCTCAAGGACTAAGATGTGGAATTCCCCTTTAATCTTTCATCAAGACTTCATACTTGATATCTGCAAGGTATTCTAGCAGTTTTTTGGTGTGACAGGTGGCTGATGACGGTTATGGTGTGGCTTACATTATTGTGGGTGAGAACCTCATTAACTTCCATATCTCCTGCAAGCGCTCCAGTCCAGAAACCGTAAGTACAAAACCAGCAGTCCTTTATATACAACGCACTCGTGCACACTGAGTGTATTCATGGTATCAGAAGGGAATCTGGGAATCTCTGACAGGCTGTTTGAAATCTCTTTCATGTTTCTTTTTTTCCCCCCCTCTGTCTCTTCAGGACTCTCATCGCTTTGGCAACCACATCAGACAGGCAATGCTTGACATGTTGGGTTTGTTTCAGCTGGAACCGAGGGCTCTGAAGTGAAAAGGCAAATGCTTTACCTTCTTCATTTCAGTTTGTTCTCTATTGCTGTTTGAACATGATACGAGTATTTCTAAGTTGAAGGATTTGAAAATTTTGATGACGGATGCGTATGAAAGAAAGAAGGGGATTTTGCGTGTGTGCGAATGTGCATGTCTCTTTTGCTTGGGTGTGTGTGTGTGTGTGTGTGTGTGTGTGTGAGTATGTGTGTGTGAGTGAATTTTCGAGAGTTCTCTCTGAGAACCGCTTCAAAAACAGGGATGTTAAATGTGCTGGTGCCTTAACGAGAGTCTTAACAGCAGAAGACAGGGAAAGGTAAGGACCAAGCATTAGGCAGTTAAAGCAAATCAAACCGAAGTGTTTACACCTCACACTCTCAGTATTTAGTTGTGTATACACTTTGAATGATACTGGGTATACTCAAAACCACACCCAACATTCTGCTGACATTTCAACTCCATAGGAAATGCCCTCCTGACCATAGGTGAGTGAGGAAGTAGTTAATTTACGTTACCTAACCTCTGCAAAGCTACACAGTCTTAATGCGGTTGATGTCGTCATTGTGGTAAAGCTTTTTTGAAGTGTTACCAGAAGCTGACATTGTGACTTCACTAGAAGATAGCCCTACTTTCCAGCACACAGTACTGCCGCTGCTATTCTGCGCTCATCGTACAGGGTCATTACAGAAAGCCAGTGGTGAGTGATTTAGTGTTCAGTGCTATGAAGGATAATGCATTATTTTTTTTTGACTGAAAACATTCGCATGAAATAGGTTTTTGATAAATAGGTTTTTTGTGTTAAGCCTTGCCATAAGAAATTACTACAGTATTGCTTACAGGCCAATTTGAATTTATCTTGTCCCTGACCCGTTTACCACAGGCTTCAAAATGTCGGTGTACATTTATTTTACTTTATTTTATTACTCGTTATTTTTTCCTTTGTTAGAAAATAATTTTAGCTTTGAAGAAAAATGAATTCAGTCAAACTGTATTTATTTTCTGTTACTTTCATGCAGTTCATTGTATATTGTGCCTGTTGTCAATACGAAGGATATGTACAATTATGAAGGACCATAACGCTCACATACCAAAATTAAGCCGAATGTCGAAGCGTTTGCCTCTCCATGTAACAAAACAATGTGAAATATTCACAGCTCTTTCAGCATAAAAATACATACTTACCATGTATGTACTGTACCCCACAATAAATTAGCATTAAAAAAAAAAAACAAGAATCTTATTGTGTTTTTCACAAGACCAGTCTTTCAGAAAGTGCATCTTGTGCATTAAGGAAGTACTTGTGTATGGTGCTGCTTAGGCTTCAAGACTTTATCCGTAGGAAGACCGCTACCTTTTCCAGTTCAACAGGATAATTGCGTAGTAGAGTCCCGCCATCGAAAACTTGACCATTCCACCGATCTCTCCACTGAGTTCCATCTCCTGGCAAGTAAATGTTCCGTTTAACTGCTCCCTGATTGGTTACAGGTGCCACCAGGACCTAGATACAGTTTAAGAAATATGAAGTTAGGAATAACACCTGAAGCTGTATAACTCTGTATCTAATTTCAGCCTCTGCTTCCTGTTTACTGTGAACGTTTTTATGCCCAACAAACCCACATCCTTTCAGTTCTTCAGTCCTACACGCTCAAGGAAAAAAAATTATATTTGATGGTTCACACCTTGCCACTGGGGTGGAGCCTTCAAGGGTAACTTTATTTGGGGAGCATATCTGTACCATGTTCTGGTGCGTTTTTTTTCTTTTCTTTTTAAAAAAAAAGCTGGATTGACTCCATACACCTAGTATTAACTTCAAGCTTTCACACTTAAAACAGTTTATAAAGCCTGTTAATGATAGATCATGACAAGGTACAATTATGCATGTTTCCCCTAGGAAACACTTAAGGTACACAACTGGATCTAAATAAATCAACAGTTACTGGAAATGTTTAGTTGCAGTTAATGCTACACAAGTGTCTCACACCAGATACTCATTGCAAAGGTTCACATACTGTTGCCACACACTGATATGGAATATTGCATTATTCCAATTGTTTGTACCTTATGGGGGCAAAAATACCATGTACTACCCTTTTGTTCTTACAGTTAACCTCTCAGTCTTACCCCTGTTCATCATAATTGGACCTGAAAGGGTTTTTTGAGCTTGTCCCATTGGAATGGTATCATTAGCACTCAAAGCCAGGCCTTAATGATGGGGCCACAACCCTCTTAGGGACTTGAGTAGGGGCCATTTAGGAGTCCTTAAAAAGTTTTTACTTTTTAAATTAAGGTTACGTAGATACCTCGGATCCAATGAGGAATTCATCATCGATAGTAAACGTGAATGGGTCTTCTGGGCTGATCCACCACAGCGGTCTGTAGATTGGATACCTTGTTTCCCTCCATTCATCAGCGTACTTTAGTATAAGAGGAACCACAAAGTCATGGTGCAGTGACAGATAGGACTTGGTGAGGTTTAGAACCTTAGGTAGAGGAGTGAGAAGAGTGGTTATTGGCAATGATAAAAAAATTGCTATTTGAAACATGCTTGCTAGCGGCATACCACAACTCCATCATCTCCATGCCTGTTTGTATGTATATATACATACCTGATATTCACTAAAGCTCCATGGAGGTGTCTGGAAAGAGACAACTGGAAAAAACGAGGCAATTTCTAGCCAACGGATAAACAGCTCTTTATCGCTGACCACGTGATCCACCAGTGAGCCTCCTGTATACCAAAAACAGATTAGTTGTCAAAAACAAAACGACCCCTGAATCTTACTGGTAGAGTGTAAATGTGGTATATAAGACTCACCAATGGAATCAGAAATGAAAAAGTTATATCCAAGAATACTGTAGTGCAAGATGGATGGAATGATGCCCTTAATTCCTGTGTAGCTCCAGCTGCCTTGCAGTGGCGACATCATTATGAACAATGGCACATCACTAGTCCTGACAAGGCAGAAATATGCATCATTAGTTTCAAAGGTCACAAAGTTTATTAAAGAGGTCTCAACTTTCTTCGTACCTTGACCCTGAGGTCATTATGGCCGTCCTTCCAACCCTTCTAGCAAGGCCAGCCAAGAGTTGGATGTACTCTTGGCCAACCTGGACTTCTGGAAGGCCATCAGAGAGGCTCCCTTCCCCTCCCTCCAGAATGACGTACTCTGCGTCCAGCTGGGCAGACCAGTTGCCCACTCGCTCCAAGAACCACCTGACTGCTGCTGGGTTGGAGATGTTCAGCTTCACACAGATATCTCCTTTCCATGGGCTCATTAAGGGAACCTGTGGCAAAAGGCCAGCAGACAGCAGGCCTTGCTCAAATGGATGCAGCCAAGAGAAGCGAATGACTGACACTGTACAGTACATTTCACTGTTAAGACACGTATATAATGTTACAGAGTTATGTATTTCCAGCTGCATACACAATATGTCAGGTAGTAGGCTGAAAACTGGGGAATTTTCTGATCCAGTTTGTCCAAAAATAATAATAAATAATGAAATACAACCACCTTCATTTTTATCCGCTTACCACATGCCCCTGTGTGGTAGTTAGCCGGCTGAGCCAGAAGGCCTCATTTCCTTCCTGCAGAGACATCTGAAACTGCTTGTTATTCACACTGACGTATGGCGTAAAAGTGACAGAAATGTTGAGGTGCCTGACCAGTGGAAGGTTCCTGTTCCTTCTGTTGGAATGATTGTGGCCCTGATGAAACAGATGTTTAGGTAGTTATTCACAGATTTATACGTCAAATGCATATATTTAAAGTTATTTTAATAGTCATAGTCTTCCCAAAACGATCTACTCTAGAAAAACCAGACTTAAAATGATTGGCTGATTTTCTAGATACTAAAAATAACTAAGTTGTCCCAAATGGTGCAGGACTAGACTTTCAGAAATGAGTCTGTTTGAAATATGGATGGGTGGTTGTAGAGAGGGCACCTAGAACTGATCATGTGTGCGAGGGGTGTAAAACAGCTACCCAGGTCTGGCTGGCGTGCTGACCAGAGGAAGATTCATGGGGTCGGGGCGAAGCAATATGACGCCCAGAATGAGGTGGGCCTTGGGTATTTCTAGAAACAGAGCCATAACTTCCCACCCTTCTCAGTGCTCACACAGTCTAGCTAACAGCACTGCTTTGCTTTATTTGTAAAAATGAAACTGTCATTTACCTGGACCTTTTAATAACAAACTCCTGGTTTATTACTTAGTTATTAGTCCTTATTATGCAGTAACTACTATGAAGCTAAGCTGTAACATGCAGTTGCAAGGCCTGTCACAATTAAAACATTTTAGTTGATGATTAATTACTTTATAAAAACTGCCATTAAAACTGTTTTAGATTTTTGTCCATTGTATTAAATCATCAAAGTGCAAGTCTGGGGTGGCTAGATTAGCTATCTTGCTTTGTAGTTGTCAGTAACTAGTAGCTCTCAAATAACAACATATAATGAAAATGTATAATATGCTTAAATAAACAAGCATTACTTCATGCTGCCCTCCAAATTATTCACATTACCAGACCACACAAGTAAAACAGGCTAAATTGAATAATAACAGACTAAGCAGGGAAGCCTTTGCACATTCATTGCACTTCATATAAAATAGTATTTGGCAGAAAATGCATAGTCATCAGGCTCTGTTACTGTGAGAGACCATTAAGAGAAGTTAACAAACTCAGACTATCAGGATACCTACAGGAATCAGCAAATTTTGTTTAACATGTTCTGAATCATTTTCAGTGCCAATTTGAGAAATTTAGAGAAAAGAAACGTTTAAAGAGAAACCTTTAATGCTTCAAAGCCTGTAGACTTGTACAGCTCTATTTTAAACATTTACAACATTTAAAAGCATAACCAGACATTCAGGTGACATTTTCTTTACTTTTGCAGTTAATCAGTAAAGCCTAACTCAATATTTTTACAGGGGATTGTTGGTCCGTTGAGCCTAGACCTAGTTAAAAGAAAACCTTGTGCTTCATATACACACAATTTATAACAAAAACGACATTTTACTTCATATACAGTGCTGCTTGAAACCTTCATTTAACTCATTGCAATAGATAAAACCCAGCTAAACAAATAACACAAAAATGTCTATAGTATTTCATTCCTTTGTTGAACTTAGTAATGTAACGTTATGTCTTTGTTGGCAATAGTATGTGAATCTCTGTTTTCAGTAACTGGTGGGAATCTTGGCCTGTTCCTCCTTATAGAACTGCTTTAACTCTGTTATGTTGGTGGGCTCTCTTGCATGAACGCCACACCTTAAGCTCTGCCCCAGCATTCCTCCTGAGGTTTGAATCAGCCATTACATACTGCAACATTTCTCCCAGTTCAACCAGTCTTTGTAAACTCACAGGTGTTTTTAGGGTCGTTGTCTTTCTGGAGGGCCGTCTTTTAAGGTTTATTACATGGATGGATGCCATAACATATGTAGACTTTCTTGACTTAATTCAGATTTCATAGAGCCGTCAAATTATGGCAAGCTGTACTGGTCAGAGAGCGGAAAAACAGAACGTGATACTGCCACCACCATGTTTCACAGTTGGGGTGAGGTTCTTATGCTAGAATGCAGTGTTCTGTTGTGCCAAACGTTACATCTCTCATTTAAGCCATAAAGATCTGTATTTTGCTTATCTGTCCACGTAACATTATTTCAGTAGTCTTCTGGCTCATCAGGATAAATGTTATTCCTGGAGTATAGTGCCTTTCTCCATGCTTTAACTCCATATTTACTTGTTCAACGTTTGTATAATTGTGGACTCATGAACACTGACAATAGCCAGTGGTATAGAGACCTACAGATGCTTAGATGTTACCCTGGGGTACTTTGTGATCTCCTAGAATTTCTTACACCTTGCTCTTGTAGTGATTTTTGTTGGATGACCACCCTGGAAGGGTAAAAATTGTGTTGGTACTGAATTTCCTCCAACAGCAGATCAGTTAAGCCCAATTTAGAAATAGTTTTGGAAGGATTTTCTAGGGTCCTTAGAAATCTCATTTGACATAGACTTGGCATGCAATAGCAAAATATTTTGGTAAAGACTAGACTGAGATTGAGATTGATTTAAACATTAAATAATTGTTTTAAACATGGTAGTTTCAGCCACCTGATTTACTTCCAATGGTTTGGACCTGTTGACATTAATTGTCACCTATACCAGATAATTCTAGAGGTTCACATACTTCTGGCAAGGACGTTTAATGTTGTACCACTTTCTCCAATAAGTGGATGACTATATAAACTATATAACTGTGTTGTTTTATTTGTTTGTCTTGATTGTTTTTTTTAATGAAGGTCTGATCATATTTTAGATTACATTTATGTGGGAATTCAGAAAACAATAAAGAGTTTAATTCCCAAGCAGTTAACTTTCAAGCAGTATTGTATGTGATATTTAAATTATTTGTTTATCATTCAAACAGACATTCAAACATGAAAACAAATCAGCAAGCTGATTCATCAAAAACATAAACCTGAACTGGCTTTTCCAGAGATAGCCAATAAATAACTCTCAAACGGATGGCTAACCTAAGATGAGAGTAGAGACAGTAACTGACCACATTCAGGAGCAAGGCGGTGGAATGTTCATCAAGGCTGATAATGCCCTCATTAAGGTGGTGCCTCTTCAGCCGGTTGGCAAACGTCCTCAGCTCTTTCTCCAGCTTCTCTCCAGAGTCTACGTTCACCACCAGCTTCCATAAAGGTGACCTAAAATGGGCATCCAAATTAAACCATGTCAAAAGACCTTGTGTCTAAATCGGACATGACTCCTCGCTAGCAGAGAGCTAAGAATCTTTGGTAATGATGTTTTTTTCTTACATTGTAGTACAATTCAGAATGTAAACAAACATTATATGCCAATGAAAATATCTGCATGCCATCTTTATTGGTAGCACACGTCTCTAGTTTCCAAAAGTAGCCCAGTCTCTACACACATATCAGATATGCAGCACATGAAGTGACTGTGTGAACAGCTGGTCAGAGATATTAGATATCAAGTAGCAAGAGTAGTCTGTGAAGTGCAAATCAACGTAGCCAGTAAAGTAGCATCAAATGAAACCAGTTAGTCTGAATATGATATAGAAACCAGGGGTGGCTGGAAATAAACTTCCTACAAAATAAGACTTGCTTGCACACCAGAAACATCATTCCCAAAAGATATTCCTATATTGGCGTGTTTGTTACCTTAAGATGCCCAAGTTAGGCAGCTGTGGTGTGCTGGGGCTGCATTCATGAGCTATTTTCTGATGAACAGCTCTGAGATTGTGACCCACGCACACTCTATACTGTAGAGGCTTTGGGACCAGAACGCTCTGTGGCTGGACACACAGCTGCATATTACTGTCGATACCAACATTCAGAGGTGCATCTGGAGAAAGCAGCACTGCAACACCTGTCAAGAGAAACAATGTAAAGTACTAGACTCACCCGGTGACCTATAGCATGGCCCGTTTTCAAATCAAGTAAACATCTTGTACAGAATGATAACAGACATGCTCAAGGGGGAATTCCAGAGTATTCAAAGTTGCAGCATAATTCAGTCATTAAGATGTATGGTTTAATATGAAACTGTCCATAGTAGAGAAATATACCCTACCAGTTCTGCTCACAGTGGTGTTGGTAGGAGCCAGACATCTAAAGAGTTTAATACTTCGTTGTTTCACAGTAGTTCTAAGATCAAATCTGAGCCATAAATATACACAGTCAAGTCACATTATTATGACCACTTCCTACTTTCGATGGCAGCAGCATGTAATTCATGAAGGAAGTCATGTTTTCATGGAATTCTCTGGGCCCACTCGTCCACGTGGAAGGCACACTAAACCGATTTGTGTATGAATCCATCCTTGCAGATCATGTACACCCATATATGCTGATTGTCTTCCCTGGGGCACATGAGATCTTCCAGCAAGACAATGTGACATTTTACATGACTAGAAATGTCCCACATTGGTTTGAAGAGCATGACCAAGACCTCCAGGTACTACCCTAGCTCCCTAATTCCTCAGATTGAACGCAACTGAGCATCTGTGGGACCACTTCGATCGTTGTGTTCGCTCTATGGATCCTCCCCCACGCACCCTGCAGCAACTGTGGGATGCACTGCAGTCAGCGTGTTTCCAGATACCTGTGACAACCTACCAGGACCTTACTGAGTCACTCCCAGCACGTCTAGCTGCTGTCCGTGCTGCACACGGTGGTTACTCTGTATATTAACTCATATTAATGTGACTCGACTGTGCACCTTTTAAACACCTGCATGGTGGAGAGGTACCTGAATGGTGTTGTAAGGCAAATAGTCCAAAACGAAAACTTATTTTTTCACATTTCTTATCACTATCCACATGCCCAGAAAACTAAATTTATATCAGTTATATGTGTCTGTAAGTTTCTCTACATTGAATCATAGCACATCAGACCACTCTGCATGACTTTGCTTCAGCCATTGAATTATGGAGACAATTATGGAAAAAAATGGTGGAATTCCGCTTCATATAAGCCAAATAAACTAAATTTCAGTTGAAGCAGTGCGATTAGGCTATGTCGGCATTCAACTTCTTATACAAGGTGTCAAATTAACTGTTACTATTTAGGAAATAACTAAGTTGCGTTATCACAAAATCGTCCCGTTATCTCAGGAAAGTTATAAGGCTGAATCCCACATAGTACACGTTACTCAACCAGGCTTAGGACCCCATTAAAATAGCATCCCGATTGAATAAGCCTATGGCATGTGTTACTATGCCATGCCAACAACCTCAACAATACAGCTCCATAAATAAATCATTATTCAAACAGCTTGTCTCATGTCTTTGCTCCGAAGCTTTTTATAAGCCTGTTACATGAGCGTCTCCCTGTATGTGCGTGTGAAAGGAGGGTGAGCTTCTAACCTGTTGATCCAAAAAACTGGTGGCCCAACACAGAGCCATACCCCGAGGGATTGAGTCTCAGATCACTGACAGTGAAGGGCTGCAGGGGAATATCCACAGTGTTTATAGGCCATTTCTGTGCCTGGACGCTTGCACCACCATACCAGAAGATGTTCTCCATGTAAAAGCAGTGCTGAAAAAAACAGGAGCACATCCACACCATTGGGTACACTGTATTCCTTAACAATCAGCTCCTGTTAAAGGCTTTACAGCTGGAAAAAAGCTTGCACTAGCCATGCCCCTTTTTGTTGGTCAGCTTACCCTCATATCAACATGACAGTGCCGAGGCATCCAGGTTATGTTGTAGCACTCCATGTGGGACAGCTCGTCCAGCTCCAAAACCATCCTCACTTCCAGCTGCTCGTCCCACTCAGTGCAGAAGCTGCTCGAGTTGATCCAGCAACGATTGCTCACCAAACGCACATGCAAATCAGGGTCTCTGATCTGCCCAGTTGAAACTTCCACGACTGGTTTGCCCTCGGAAAGAGTCTGAAACACTAGGGAATGCTTCTTGGACTCCCAGAAGAGACCCGTAAAGCGGCCCTGGAGGATCCTGTGCTTGTGGGACTGCTCCACCACTTGCCAGTAGATCAATCCAAGGGTCACTACGAACAGGAGTCCTAGGGCGACGCAGGCGGCTGTGCCTTTCCAGTGTTCGGGTTCTGCTCTGTGCTCCGAGTGCCAGGACACTCCGGGATGAGGGCACGGCTTCCTGCCCCGGGCAGTAATCACATGTTGGAACGGATAAGGCAGAAAACAGTACCGCGGTGGCTGTGTTTACTCACAAACAAATCCTTTTCATGCAATTAGCAGAGCTGTCGCGAGTGATCTAAAATAGCATTTGATGTAAAAAGAGACTCACCACATGCTGCTGTGCGGTGCAGGCTGATGGATGGACTAGATGACCAGGCTCGTCCCAAGAGAGGCGTGTGGGTCAGCTGCTTCAGGGCCCACAGAATGGTGGGCAGCAGCACTACAAGCTGGCACTAGCCCAGATGCCCATGTGGCTTTTTCAAACTCCAAACTTATCATGATCGATGGGGAGGCAACACTGGTGAGATAGTAATGCTTTTGTTTGATCAGTTTTGTACATCACGATAAATAAATTAAGCATTACTGCACAGGAGAGAGATGACGTTATCATAACAGCTGTGATGTGGTAACACGACCTAGAGTGAATTTATATACGAGTTTTGCGAAAAATAGAAATATTACGAGCAATAAGCCACAGAACAACTGCTTCCGCTGAAAAAGTAGTACCATAAACTAGAGCTCTAATAGTTCACTATTTTACTATATAGTACAGTATTTTACTGTATATTATATGAGGGTGTGTTTAAAAATAAAGTGTTTCATTCCGGACCGTAATAAGCACCGCACGTGCAGGAGAAACAGCAGGAGAGTTGACTTGGTTTATTGTGCGATGTTGTGTGCATGAACGCATTAAGTTTCCTTTGCTAACTGGTGTTAAGGCCTGTTTAATACTTATTAGAGGTGTATTGGCATTATTTTCACTTTTCACAGACGCGATTTAGATCGCGGTTTTAGTGAATTATTAGTTTCTACCTGCTGTAGTCAGTGCTGAGCCGGTAACATTTTCGTTACGTGTTTTTAGCGCTGTTACACAGTCTGAGCAGATCGATGTTACTGTATATATGCGATCCGTGGCTCAAATCTTTTTTTAAAACAGAAAGAAAAAGTAAATGCCTAACGTTAAGCAATATAGGATATTATATATGCAAGTACAGCAGGAAGTTTAATGTCTGAAGAGATACCTGAGTGTAAAAATGTATAGACAGTTATATAGACTATTCTCGTACTTCCGCGTTCGTTAATGCGGCTAAACTGCTTCCGGTTGTGTTGTAAACAATGTCCCGTTTCTAGATACACAAATAATAATAATAATTATTATTATTATCATTGTTATTATTGTTATTATTATTATTATTATTATTATTATTATTATTATTATCAGCCAAGAGTTAAGAAAATTAGCAACAGCTAGCAGCAGTGTTACTTCTCAATATGTGCTTGGCAGACTAACGGTGAAAATAACAGCACGGGTTAAAACGCTTCTCAACCAATCAGAATGTATCGTTGTAACTTTACTATTACTTAATATGATTTGCTGGGTTTTGCACGAGATGCTATACTATTGTGAAGCTATGGGCAGTATTCACAATGTATATATATTGGGGGGTAGACGTCCCCCCAGTATTCAGATATGCTCAAATGTTCCCTACTATATATTGATATAAAGAATAAAAAATATTCCAATTACCAGCTTTTCCATGAGTCAGGATCAGTGAGTATTCCTATCAGATGTTGATGGGTTACTGTACCACCATATCAGTGGAGCAATGACTAATTGACTCAACGACCAAAGTAATTGGCAACATTTTGATAGTCGATTAATTGGTGATGTCATTTCCTCTATTTCAGATAGGACCCGTGACTGTAAATTTTAGTTGGAACACAGTGTAGGCATGCAGCAGAATGGACAAAGCACAGAATGCACTGTTTAAATTAAACATTTAAATTTAGATGATTGTTTTTTAATTTGATTAAGACAAACTGATTTAGTTTAGTTATATTTTATTGCTGCTACTTCCTTGGTTTTAAAATTCGACAGGTAAAGCACTGGTTTTTATAATATTTTGTATTAGTAAGAAGGTTTCGAGTGAACCTTTGAATTAGGTGTCCCTCTTTTCGTCTTCATTGTTAGTTAGCAAATGCACAAGCCACCTCAAGCTAAATTTAAAAGCATATAAGAGGTACATAAGAGGTATTTGGTAACCGTTTAAAATCCAAATAATTGATTACTCATTTTAAAAATGTATAGATTATTCGACTGTCAAAATAGTTCTACGTAGTATCACCATACCAGCACATCACATCATCAAGTTTGCATGAAAAGGTACTGTTAACATCAGTATGTCATTTTGCT
This sequence comes from Semaprochilodus insignis, assembly GCA_034552555.1. Taxonomy (NCBI): domain Eukaryota; kingdom Metazoa; phylum Chordata; class Actinopteri; order Characiformes; family Prochilodontidae; genus Semaprochilodus; species Semaprochilodus insignis. The sequence goes on from CM067498.1 coordinate 10,193,417, forward strand.
AAACTCTAATTGTGGAAATAAAGAACATTTAGCTAAGAAGTATCAGTAACTATATGAATTGTATAGAATAAATCTGGTCCAGTAAAGAGTTTAATTAACACATTTTACTGAGTTAAAAATTTGATGTCATACACTTTTTCAGAATCTGACCAAAAGAGCTGCAAGTTAAATATTGTCTATAGAAGTTAACAATGGGGAACATGAGCAAACCCAACATAATACTGCTTCTGTTGTGCATGATCTAATATTTCAATGCATTAAATCAGCCAGGTGCACCTGCTTTTTAGGAAAACCTCCAGATGCCATTGCCAAAACAAACTCCTGATCAAGAAATGGCACAGGAAAAGAGACTACAGGAGACCACCCAGATCACTTTCCCTACCCTGCAGCTTTACCTTAGCCTGCTGAAAACCTACAGCCCTTGGCAGAAAGCTGGACACAGGATCAGCTTCTAAGAACTCCCCTTCACAGGGCCTCTTCCAATCAACCAGAGAGATCATGTGTCTAATGGCCTAAGAGTCTTCAGAAGAGGGTTAATTCTGCATGCAGTTCTCTGCCCCATGCAGTCCTGTTTGATGGGATCAGATCAGGTGAGATAAGTGACATTAACCTGTCAAAAGGAAATGTAACAATTCCAGATTGGTTACAGCCACAATGTAAATGTACAGTCTAAGAGGACATACACAAATATATATAATATAAGAAGAAGCCTACAGAGGAACATTGACCTCAGATCTGCTTAACGTTATAAAACCATTTGCTGGAACAAAACCCATCAACACTTCCTGATCGCAGTCAGTAGGTCTATCATGTAGGGTCTGTCCGTTTATTGACAGTCTCCTTTTCTCATGCGTAAGCTATGCAAGAGTTTCTATATCACTCAGTTTCTTTTATCGTCAACACCATGAGACTTTGTGTAAGATTTAAGTGAAATGCTCAGTGTCAGAGGACCATATGGAAAGGAAGGTCTTCATTTATAGAGTGTTAAACTGGCTGTCATTCCTAGCTCTATAAATAACAACCTGACTGCTTTCTGGCCAGCCGCCGGCCAAAGACCGTGGGAACATGAAACAGAACTTAAAATAAGAGAACCTCTCTCTCTCTGTCTGCTTCTATTTCTTTACATCTTTCTGCTTCTATTAGGATTCAGATCAATTTGTAATTGGAAATGCAGTATGATAACAAAGGACACTGTGATGTAGAAGGTTCTTAATTTGACTTTTGTACAGATATTGCATGTTTTACTGTACATACTAAATGGTACTATAGTCCTAACAAAACGGTCATTAAAAGTTCCATGGAATGTATTTATTCTGTGTTTTAAGTCATTCTGTAATGTTTACATAGAAGGTATGTGACTTTGGTCAGGGTAAAAAAATGCCCACATGTGGTTTTACATGCCCGTTTACACTCTTATGACTTGGCCCTAGAACGAAACGAGCTGTTTTCCCTTTTTTGGTGAGCTTGTCAACATTTAATGAGCTCTGCTCTGATTGGCTGGTTTACAGTGAGACACGATGATCACACAGCAGTGAAGTGATTTAGTGTCTTTTTGGTATTTTCTAACAAGTTAAATGTCCAAAAATGCTGTTTTAACACTGAGTTAATTCAAAGAATTCGCCAGGCTAAAAACAGGCTTTCTGTAAGTGCTCAAAAAGGAAAAAGTTGAACAAAGAAGATAAAATTTGATAACATAACTGATTAGTGATGCCTCAATAGTACATAACAAAAAATAATTCAATTTGAATTAAAGTAAAATCAAAATAACAGAGCGACTTCTGATCCATTAAAGTAACATTCTGTACAAGGTGTGGAAGCTCTTAAGTTTCCGCCCTTGGGATCAGGCCTACGCTATATGACCTAGGCTTTAAGCCTTCCCCAAAAAAATGGCACCTCAAAACTCTCCCAGCCTTCCGTGGCCTAAAACTCTCCACACCAACCATACCACCAACCACACCAACACTCTCTCTCTCTGTTACGAGGCTTCCAGATTAACCCAGGGCTCTTGGCCCTCAACCAGTCGGAGTTGGTTGATGTAATGCTTGACCGTTCTAATCACCTTTTCACAAAAGATGTTTGTTCAGAAGAGTCACAAATACATATAATATCTACAGAGACTTATCTACAGGGTCCAGTTGTTCATATTGAGTTGTCTTTTCATAGTGGAAGGATGAACAGAAACACCTGTGGAGCTTGAATTTCTCCTTAATGATGAACTCTTGATCTGATGGTCCAGTTTTTACTTGAAGTGATGTACATGAAGGGCACACCACTGTATATAAAAGCAATATTAAAGCTTTTATCATGGGTGACACCACAAAGCAGAACCTTTGGACGTCCATTTTGTTAAAAGCGAAAATGAATTATTCTAGTATATTTTTCATTATTAAACTATGGTACATCTTTTTCTCTGCATACTTTTTTTTAATCCCACCTTTTCCCCTGTTCTTCAATGATCAGGACCACCACTGAGCAGGTATTATGTGGGTGGTGGATCATTCTCAGCACTGCAGTGGCATTGACGTGGTGGTGGTGTGTTAGTGTGTGTTGTGTTGGTATGAGTGGATCAGACACAGCAGTACTGCTGGCGTTTTTAATCACTGTGTCCACTCACTGTCCACTCTATTAGACGCTCCTACCCTACTGGTCCACCTTATAGAAATAAAGTCAGAAACAGTAGCTCATCTGTTGCTGCACATTTTGTGTTGGTCATCCTCTAGTCCTTCATTGGTCATAGGACATGGATGATGACCTTTTCTCAGTGCAGCAGTGACTGGTGTTTAAACACTCCACCATCACTGATGTCTCTGATCCACTCACACCAGCACAACACACACTAACACATCACCACCACGTTAGTGTCACTACAGTGATGTAAAGCAGAGATCGACCACCCACATAATACCTGCTCTGTGGTGGTCCTGTGGATATCCTGACCCTTAAAGAACAACGTAAAGGTGGGATGATGAAGAGTTGGAGTGTGGCATACTTTGTAAACAGGCAGGTTAGGAAGTGGGGTGGGGGTGAACAATGAGACGAGAAGGGATGTTATTGGTGGGTCCTAATTCATTTAAAGGTGTAGTTTTGTGTAGAAATGTTTCATTGCATAGAAATAGCAACATTCTCCTTATCACCTGAGTGACATTTGGTACTGTCACCCTGTCTAAAACCATTCTCAGTACTCTCATTAATCTTATAGACATAGTCTTATGGCTTATTGGTAGCAGTTTGATGAGCAAACAAGGTCACATGCTTTAGATATATAAGTTAGTGGATGTGGAACTGGATTGCAGTGCAAGTCGTCATATTACTTTTGCACCACTAGAGAGTGCCAGAGTGCATGTGTCACAGTACAGAAACTCAAACAAAGGAAACAAGCCATTCTCAGCTACTTTGTGTGTTGTGTACAACAGGCTCTAAAATGTGTAATATCATCACCTACGTCTGATTGCACCGACTGCAGTGTGCACTTTTCTATGATGACCGGTTATCACACTCTTATTTACATGGACTTGGAAACTGTTGACAGCGTAAACAGTCCTACCAAGAAGAATAGGCCAGTGCAGTCTGGTTACAACTGCCAGAGCTTGGGGGAGTGGGATGGACTGGGTTAGTGGACGGGGGGAGTGGACTGGGATAGTCTGGCTTGAGTTGAATCCTGCAGCCTCAGGCTGGTTCTTCAGAGTGAGGCATGTTAAGGCATGTTCCCTGCTCATCTAATTGTATCAGTGCTCCAATTTAATCCTGTTTGTCCGAATCAATACGACAGTTACAGCATCCAATGCAGTAATTGCACAGAGAACACACACTCATTTCATTACTTACAGATATTACACTGGTAGTTATTTGCATGTTAACCCCTGAAACTTCAGAGATGTGCACATCCTAAGGCATATTTTACAACATGGAAAACAATGGAACATTGGCTTTACACAGTTATTACTAACAACTTAAATGCTAGTCCAGAGCAAACCCAACTTGCTTAAGGAAAAGCTGTCTGAACTATTGTTCTGCAGGTGCATGGGCCATACAAAATCAACCTGGATTGAATGCAAAAAATGCTCTAAGGAAAGTCTTTAAAATGATTCATTAAACTGTTTTATTGACCACCATGTGGGCATTTTTGCCTTTTTGGCTTCAGCCCTTCAAATGGTCACCAGGTCTCTGCATCCATTCCTTATTTACTTTACTTTGAGGGGAATTCAAAATTTTGAGCCTGACTTCATTGTGGAAGTCATTCAAAGCAGTCTGATGTTATATGTTTGTATCTTGGAGAAAATGACTTCCTTGTTTGCAGTGATGATGATAGGAGCCAGCGATCATAAAAATACATGCGAAATTTTTTAGCCAAAAATCTGACTGGCACCATGTAATAGCAGCATTACCAGCATCTTTGGATGTTTGGTTGCAATAACTTCCACTGTGAATGATTCTGAATAGGCTCCAAGTTTCTCTAGAATTCATTTGAAACAACTCTGAATCATTTACATCTTAAGTGTTAAATTGTGCAGAAACAAAAATGAGAGAATTTCTTCCTTTAAGATAAGCTCAGCCAGATTACATAGTTGTATTTGTATTATTTGCTGAATAATAAGCCTTGGGATGTATAAAACCTGGGGTTAAGTTAAAAGAGAAATGGGATTTTGGACCAGGTGGTACGTCCGTGAAGGTCAAGGGGACTCGCCAACGATCCCAAATGTTCATTGCACACTTATATAACTTAAGAATAACTAGTTTGTATCATAGTCCATGTACTGAATAATTTGTTTTAGGATGCAACAAGCTTGGGATTTTAAGAAGTTGATAGGTTACAATGTACTTATCAAACTGACATTTTCCAACAAAGCCAAAAAAAATCTCCAACAAGCCAAAACAATCAACATACAACTCTTTAACCTACAGCTGTTCTATTTTTAAAATGTAATGAAACGTACTTTCAGAATACCTTTAGAAAAAGGTCACACTGGTTCACACTACAAGCAGGGTGTCGAAAGAAAGCCAGCCTCACACATACACACAAAATATGTATTCATATCTTTGTGGTGTATTTCCATTGACTTCTGTATAACTGTGTCTAAACCTTAGCATAACTTTCCCTTCAAGAGCCAGAAGTGAATACTTTGGTTCTTTTTCCTTTCTTTTCACACACGAGCTGCCAAAACGCTCATGTTTTCCTCTCATCGCTTCGTCCCCACAGAGAGCTGAAAACACGGCCCCCCACACACACACAGACGCATCATCATTGCCTGTGACAGTGAAATTTCAGTCTTGTGTGGGTTTGCATACGTTGGAATGCGTCTGCAACCCCCTTTTGTTATGGTGAAAAGCAAGAATGCAGTCTACCCTCAATTAAAATTCCTTTCGTTGACCTCTTGCCAAAAGGTACTTTAAAGCAGAAGCCATTTGACTAAGAATGCAGAACGGTTATGTGATGTACAGTTTTTCTTGTTGCCAAAACAGTTAGCCTGTTCAGACTGTGCATGCATAATGGAGCCTGTGCATGCATAGTGATGCTGTGCAGATTGAGGCTGCGCATTCTTATTAAAACCAGTAGTGAGCGCTGCATGTACAGTGGCTACAGCACAGGCTCTTTCCAAAATTGGGCCTCTAATCCTTACACAAGAAGTGGTGAAGATGCCAGATTCTCTTTTTTGTTATAGTTTATTAAAATACTACAGGAATTTAGCTGGATACTATGGGTGTTATAGCTGACAAAACTGCGTAGCTTATTATAAAAGTATTATAGAAATATCATAGTATTGCTGTAGATCAGGGCTGCCCAAAGTGTAGCCTGTGGGCCAAAGTTGGCCTGTCAGGATGTTTGATTATGCCCACGAGAAAGTTATCCTAAGCCCATCCCCCTCACCCAACGAGAGAACAAACATAGTTTTGTACACTCTGTAACTTTTTACAATCTTAGTCAACATCTGAAAAGCAGTTTAGTAACAAAATACACTCCACACTTTTCAAAAAGATGGTTCTTCAGGGGGTTCTAGGTGAAGGGAATGGATCTATATGTATATTTGTAGGGAATGGATGTATATAGAACCATTTCATGCTTAGATTGATGGAGACTGAGTTGTATATGCTTCTATAAAGAACCTTTTTGAAAATGGTTTTATGTAGTACCAAAATGTTCCAATGTTCCTCCAAAAAGTTCCAAACCTCTGTTCCAATGTCAAGCCTTATTGATGCCATATAGGCCCATTTTCTAAACAGTTCTATCTACCACACATTCTCCATCAATCTGAAGAACCATTTTTGCCTTGCTTAGAACCAGTGGTTCTTTGAGTGTTTGTGGATCTGTACAGAACCGTTGTCTTTACTAAAGAGCCTTTGAAGAACCCTCTTTTGTTAAGAGCATGGCATTACAAGCCACCTGTCTAAAAACTCCTACCTTCCTTCATTTATTTGCATATTGTTTTATCTTTTTTGGCCCTCTGCCCACCGCGGACACTGCACTTTGCCCTCCCATTGCAAGAAGTTTGGGCACGCTTGCTACAGAACCTACACTTCAATGTATCCGTTTCCACATGAATTAAATACATTACTATGCTTTATTATTATATTATTATACTGTTATTACACTATTACTATATCAGCACTACTGCCAAAAGAAGAGTCAGCAGCACTAATGTCTGCAGGGTTAATGTGGATGTGTACATCTGAATCAGGCACAGTTCGAGTAAAGTCAAATCAAGTGAAGCACTTTTCCTTTCAGTGAGCATACTAGGAAAATCTGACAGTAGCTCGAGTGAAAAGCTCTTCCCAAAGCCAACCCCTATTGGACTCTCTCTCTCTTCTGTGCAACTCACACATGCGCAAGGACGGGGGGGCGGCAAGCCCAGGGCCCGTGGGGCGGGTGGGGGTATAAAACTACGTCTCCACTCCCAGTCCCCCCCGACTGTCCTCTGAACTCTGAGACAGCCTTCAGCAACATCATCATCACCACCGCCAGCAGCAGCAGCAGCAGCGGCACTACAGCACCATCCCTCACCCAAATGCAACAGTGCGGAGAGTAAACCGAGCCTGAAGGAGCAGCAGTCCGGAGTAACGCTCACATACCGTTCACACACTGTTCATGCCCAAGCAGCGATGGAGGAGCAGCCAGGAACACAGCACTCAGTCTGCAGGACGTGCAGGAGGACCAGCAAGCAGAAAGCAACGGTACGAGCGGTACGAACCGCGCGCAACTTTTTTCCGCCGTCTTTAAGTTTGGTGACGCAACGATCGCGCGCACGCGGCATCATGCACGCATGCAGCGTTTGTTTCTAATGAGGTTTGACAGACTTTAGTCAATGCATGCATTGTTTGACGAAGCTGAAGTCAGCTTCTTCTTCGCCAGCATCTTGTTCCAACTTTCCTGTTCCACCTTAAACGGTGCAGCAGTTGCTGGCGCCATTTAAGGTGGAACGGAAAAAATCGAACAAGAGTCTGGCGAATAAGAAGCCGCGTGTTTGATGATGCATTACTTGTTGAAGGCATGTGTTTTCATAGTTATATACCTATTAATAAATGATGCTAGGTTTATTTCTAATGCATTCAACTTTTGTGCATTAAGTCAGCTTAAAATACAGACTTCATGCATGCATCAGTTGCACATGCTGTTTTGTACCCCTTTGCATTAGTTAGCAAGTGCATTACATGTATCAAATCCAATTGGACAGCTTCTAACAAAGCTGAAAACAGCAGTATTGGTGCATGCAACAGTTGCAGATGATTCCTCTTTGTATTAGTTTTAGTGATGCATTGCACCCATCCAGAACTTCAGATTTTGTAAATGAATGGTACTGGCTAAGAAGACTGTTGTAGGTCATTGTAGTAGATGTTAGCTCAGTGCTCTGCTGCTTTTGACTGAATATCAGTGCACTACACCTCTCTGGATTTAAGGCTAATCAGTAGGAACTTGTCATGGCCTTTCTGCAGATGCCTTCATGGAGTTGCGTTTGGCTCTTTGCGGCGGCAGTGGCACTGTGCTCATCTCAAGCCACGGCCGAGACCCTGTGCGGAGGAGAGTTGGTGGATACTCTACAGTTCGTGTGTGAAGACAGAGGCTTTTATTTCAGTAAGTGTTGGCAGTGCTGCATGCTGAATAGGGGGGTGACTGGACATTCCACACACAAAGCCATGTGTTCCACTACACTGAGTTAAGTAGGCAGGTTATCTCTACTAAAACAAGGCTTTGTGAAAGCACTTATGTTTTCAGCAGTAGTGTAGAGTGCAAGAGGTCATTCTATCTGTGTCCATATTTAGCCTGAAAGAAAGAGAATGAATACTGATCTAGGGTCTGATCGTTTAATTCTATTCTGTTTACTCTGAGTTCTGTGAGCTGGTGAGACCTGTTCCTAGTATAGGTATAAACAGTGCTTGATCTATTCATGGCTTTCAAAGGGATAAATTTCTTAGTACTTTAAAGCTTGTTCCTCTGGATTGCATGTCATGCTCTCTCTTCCTCTCTCTTTCTCTGAATTCAGTTAAATTCAAAGTGCTTTACTGGCATTTCTCCTACAAGAAGACATGCAATAAAGTGGAACCAGAGTCTTTTCCCTAGCACATGTTTGTTTAGTTGGGATGTTTGATGGTGTTTGGTACAAAAGATCAAATTAGATTAGCTTCCACCCTTTTCTGCCCCCTTTGCTCTCTCACTTTTGTGAAATGGTAGTGGACTTCCCCCTCTTGTACTTCTCCTGTTGTTCTTTTGCTTTTATCTCTGTTCAGCAGGCAAAGGGCAAGGTTAAAAGAGCCATTTACCTTAGCTATTCACACATCTAAAAGGTGGTTTTTTTTCATTCACTGAGCTCTCAGACTTTACAGATTTTTTGGAGAATGTGTTTGAAGTTAATAAATGCAATATCACAACTACTACAGCTCATCTAACAACAATCACTACAATAGAAAACAGTACAAACAGGCAGATGTTTGCAATAGGGTTTATTTTTTGAAGAATGTGTTATTATACAAAAGATCGTCTCAGTAACCTGAGTGAACTGAGTCATAGACTGTCTGTGGTCCAGGGGAACCCCAGTGTTGATGCTTTGCCCCCGCTCTGTCCCCCCAGGCAGGCCCTACAGATCAAACAGCCGCCGTTCTCACAGAGGGATAGTGGAGGAATGCTGCTTTCGGAGCTGTGATTTGAGTCTGCTGGAGCAGTATTGCGCAAAGCCTGCAAAGTCTGAGCGAGACGTCTCTGCCACTTCGCTGCAGGTCATTCCAGTGTTACAAACTCTTCACAAAGTGAGTACCGCAGCTTATCTCCTGCTGATCTACTGCTCTTCGCTGTGATTCCACCGAATAAACAATAGAACCCACACCGCAGAAGAGACCAGAGAGAGATCAATGCTAAGCACATATTTCAGCTCAACAGCTAAGCAGCGTAGAAGACAACTGAGATAATCCGATAAACGTTGACCGTTTCAAAGATGATGCCCTGACAGACAGCTCGACAAACACATGGCTGTGGTAACACAATGCTAGTCTATTGCACAGCTTTTGGAATGATGTCATTATTCAAAGCACCAAAACAAGTGCCGTGCCACATTCTGGTGAGCGGTTATGCCATGTGGTCTTGGCATGAAAATATGTTAAGCGCTGGCAAGACTGTAGGCCAGCTGGCCAGGGCTTGGATTTCAAAACAACAAAAACAAATAACTCAACAGCACAACAATTGGGCTAGGCTTAAGGATGGTACATTCACACTGAGTAGGTGTGCAGAGTCACTCTCAGTGCACCTTCAGGTCAGTGTGCCCTGCACAGGAGAGCCATTCTTGCAGTTTTTCGGAGACTGGTGTTGGTCCATTATAGTCAGTAATAGCTGGAATGTTTTGGCTGTACTGGCACACGTACTCGGGACGGAACAAAAAACACTTATGTTTGAGACATGGGGTCATAACAATGGCATCACTAAATGCTACATGCCACATTTGAGCTAGAGCCACTCAACTGAGAACAAAGTATACAGCCGTATGCAAACGTCTGGGCGCCCCAGGTCGAATAGCATGTTTTGTTGATTTTCTAGGTGGAAATAAGTCAACACATCCTTCACAGGGAACACACATTAACACACAAGTGCTGTTTATTTGCTAAATAGGCACAATTTGTATTTTATGATGTTTTTTTCTGAATGTTAAACTCAAATAAATTGAAATTGTGCACTGAAATTTTTCAGTCTTATTTTCACTTAGAAGATCAATGAAACATGCATTGGTCAAACGTCTGCTTACGACTGTATGAACAAACAGACTAGAATGTTCTAGAACATGGGTTTAAGGGCCCCTACGTTACTGCTCATACAGAAATTGGAGATATAGAAGAAGATTATGGACCACTTGCCAATAGAACCATGTATTGGCAAGACCCTAGCGATACGATACATATCATGATATATATATCAGGGATCTCAATTAAATATAATGCAATATACTGTGATACTGCTAGTCGATACATATTTGCATTTTTTAGATGTAATATTAGAAAATCTGTCATAGTATAGAAAACACAGCATCATATTGCATAGGTTTGCTAATGCTAATGCTAGCAGCCTGCCCTTACACTAATTGTATTATGTAGGAGTGGAAAAGTCTAATGGCTGAGGAGAGATTACAACACTGCTATCTAGTGGTCGGAGGTTTAAAACACAACATAGAATGAATCAGTCTGTCACCAATATTTGCATGTAAACTACATGCATAAAAACAATTTAAATATCAACACTGTGTTTTTGAGAATTGATACAGAATCACAAAACGTAATAGTGTGATACTCAAGCATTTTGTAATGCCTTAAAATGAGCATTTAAACTTGATCACAAATAAATAAGCTTGTTCTGTTTTGCAGGATGGCCTGAGAAAGCCCATTAATGTGAGGTTCTCCAAATATGAGGTGTGGCAGCAGAAGGCTCAAAGGCTGAGGCGAGGGGTGCCTAACATCCTCAGAGCTAGTATGTTCAGGAGGCAGGCTGAGAAAGCCCACGCCCAGGAGGAATCTGACTTTCATCGGCCTCTGATGACCGTACCCATCAGACATCCTCCTATGCTTCTGCGCTCCCACAGCCACGCCAGCCACAATTGAAGCCAAAAGTGTCCAGGAGTGAGGGAAGAAAAGGGACAACCCCTGGCCTTGATCAACAGAGGCATTCTTCATGATCCCTGCCATCAAGCATCCTTTGCAAATACAGATATGAACATTCTGTGTTATTTCCCACCTTACCCAGCAGAAGAGATGTTAGAGCTGAATGTAAGAGCGATGGATCAGGCGACTGGAGAGACGAATGCAGTCTCTGACTCTCAAACAGAGTGGATGTCCAGAACTGACACAGATGAGTCATGAAAGTCTTCAAGTATGAACGTCTTCATTCCACAAAATCCAACTCCGAGACAAAGGCTGACTCTGTCTCGTTTGCACCTGTGATTCAAAAGTTCCACTATAGGGAACGGTTTTATTGAAATTAGGTTCCTTTACATGCACCTTTCAGCCACCCCCCATTGCGGTGCAATAATGAAGAAAAACATCGTCAGGTTGCACAACGCCACGGACAATGATAATGGCACTATTGTTTTTTTTTTTCTACGAACTGCTCGAAATGATAATTTTATGGTGCTACCTTTGGGGAATGGACTCAAAGAAGAGATTGGAAGCAGTTTACTCTTGTCATCGTGTTAAGTTTTCCGTTTTAGGAAAAAACAAAAAGAACAAGACAATGTAAGAAGAGTAGCTTGATTGGGGATGAGCTAAAGCAACTCGAGCTGTGCTCCGAAATCTTTCACTTGGGCTATGGAGAACGAAGACTAAGCCCAATGCTGTCTCGCAAGATAGCTTCTAGATAGGAGGAGGAAAACATCAAGGAATACCGTTGTGGAGGACATTTGCGACCGAGTCAAGTTTTGGACTTTGAACAAGAGCAGTTTTAAGATGCCACATACTTGTACCATAACATTCCAGTCTAAATCGTTTTATCCATTTTATCAACTTTTTCCTGTCTTTACTGCATATATACAGTACAAAAATGGAACAATCATTTCAGTGGGAACAGCAATAATGTCTTCTTGCATATCTTCAATGTACAACAGTAGTATTCCAGTGCTTTTGCTTGAAATGAAATACTTGAATATGTATAATTAGTCTCCAGGGACATCATGTCATTGACCTTATGAGTAGTCTGTATGAGCAGTTTTTTCTTGCAGAAATGAGCCGCCAAGCGTTTTCCTTGGTTCAGATACCAATAACGGCACTGTATAAAGGCATTATTTATTTTGATATAAGCATATGAAAATGGTCCCAATGATAGCACACATCCATAACTGGCAGATTTGTGTTACACTATTGTTTTGTTTGTACTGCTTTATGTATGTAGATGCTTTGTACCAAAAAAGTCTTCTCTCTTTTTTTAAGTAAAGTCAATGGAAGCTTCAAAAAAAAAGTGTCTTGGTCTTGTTTTTTTCCACCTTTTCCTAGCCGCAGATTCGTCCATTGTGTTCACAGAAACAGGGAAGGGCTTTGCATAGCATAATGCGCAACATACTCCAAGGGATGTTTGGTGGAGTGCAGATCTTAAGTCTTGTACATTTTTGGTGCAATGCTGACAGTTTGAAACAGGCAGGGACCTGGCCTCCCCCAGGGGAAGGTAAAGGCTGGAGAACAGTTGCTGTTCATCTTTTACAGACTAATTTTTACAAAAGGTCACCAGGTCAACTCAGAGGCATGCAGCATTCATAAGATCTGTGCCTTGCGAATCCTTGTTGCTTCTACTCCTTCAAGCAAGTGATCAGCTTGTTGTTAAGAGCCATGAAAAATGAATAGAATAACTATAGCGCATGTGAATATGGGCATTTAGAGAAGCATCATCCTCCACTACGTGTAGAAAAGTAAAGTGGCCTGTTCATTTCCACTTTACCTTGCTTAACCCCACCCCCGGCTTTAGCAATTCTACGGGCCTAAACCTGCACTCGCCGGTTGTCTTCATTCCATATGAATACTTGAAAAGTCAGAATGCCAGATATTAATTTACCTGTGTTTTTGTCTTGCGGGTGTTTATATAAGACTTGGAGATGATTTGATGTGAGTTAAGGACAGGGCTGTTTTCTGAGGTTTGAGGAACTGTCAGCATTGTGGGAAAAGAACAAAATAATACCTGAAGGCTCTGGATCAAAAGAACGGAGAAACAAGAGCACCTTTCTTAGTAAGCAGCATCTCTCACTGCAGGTTGTTGTTGGTATTGTCTTTCATCTGCTTTGCTTCCGTTTCATCCACAAGTTGTACTGTGGTGGCGACGTATGTTCCTGTTTACATTACGAAAATGATTGATGGCACCACTTCATAGCTTCTGTTCACAAGCTTCTGTCCTAAACATATTTTCTTGGATCGGTTCAGCCATAGAAGGACTCGGTGCTCCTGACTGGAGGCAAAAACTGGGAAGACTGACCTCAGATCAACCAGTTCTTGGCTTTGAGTGTGTTGAAATGATGGTGCTTCTGACCAGGAAAGAGTTAATGGAGAACAATCCAAGCCCCAAAGTACAAATTCACACTGACACACTGTGCCTGTTAGTCACTCTATTGTGAGAAGTGATGACCGCAACTACTGGTGCCCCACTGAGCGAGATATCTGTCACCCGATATGTGGGCAAGAACTGCAAACACGCTCATAAGCAAACAAGTAATGGCTTGAAGTAATATGCACATTAGGCCTGAGCGATATTGAGAAAAATGCATGTTGCGATACTTCTGAGATATTTGAAAGAAAAGTGGACCCAGGTACTCCCACATGGAGCTAACTGTCACTGTAACAGTGGAAGGGATGGATTTAAGGGGGGATTAATGATACTAGCAAACTTCTCTTGATGGAGGTAAAGACAAATTTGAACCAAAATTATTTGCATTTGCTGGATCACATGAATGCCCTGATTCATTAACCTATTTATTTCCAACTACAGTTGGTATTATAAGTACAGACCTTACTCTGTCTGAACTAAACTGATTCAATTTTATACAGTTACATTTGGATCAGTGTGCGGAATACTCCCTGAATGTGATGTTGGCTAGGTACTCACTACTAGCTTCAGTGGCAATAAAATGCTTGGTTGTAACACGTCTTCTTCTCTTTTCTACTCTTTTCTACCTTGGTAATTTGTTCTTCCTTTCATTGAGGTCTGACACAACTCCTCCCTTGTCTTCGGTTTAAGACATGAGCAACAATCCACCTTTTTCCACCAAACTGTTTTAAAACTAGGGAAGTCTTCTGATTTTCGAATATGTTCAAGTATATTGTAAGTTTTTCACAGATGTCCCAGGCAGAGTTATAATTTGTGGGTTATGAGGAACTGACTGACTAAACCTATTTGCTTTAGTGCCACCCTGAGACCAGAGCTACATTTCTAGTTAGTTGAGAATACCAATAACTGAAGCATGCCCACTAGGAATGGATGGATCGATACCTAAATATTGATACTTATGATCCTGGCACTTACGTTTAGGAATCGATTCTGGTGCAAAATATTGATATCATTTGTTTATTTATTTAGTAAGATGAATGTGTAAACTATCTCTCAAACAAAATGCTGAGTTTCTGAACATTTATTTAATAGCCACAATAGTAATTCATAATAATTAAATGTCAGACTTTCTGTTACAGTTTTGTTCACATTTACCATTTGTCATTGTTGAAAAAGACATACTGTGAGATATCAGTATTGGTGTTGGGATATTGGCCTTGGTATTGCTTGGATCGAGTGGAAAATCAGTGATATCGCCCATCCCTATTGCCCATCTACTGTGGGTAAAGCAGGCCAAACAATGACAGCATAATGTAATAAAAAGTTATTTTTAGAGATTTTTGACAGACATTCTGCAGGTCTGAGAGGTTAATTAGCAACCCAGGCCCGGCTGTATTTCGCGCTTTGCTTTGGATAAACAATGCATAGCACTGCCCATTTGAATCAAATTGGGATTATCTGTTGTTTTCTAAAGCAGTCAGTATTCCCCTGTGACCAAAGGCTCTGAATTGACATATGTAGCACAATTTGTTTTTAACCATATGGTTTGATCAAGTTGATACGTGATCAGGTTGATTTGTGCTCAGTCAAGTTTAGAGAATATATGCAGATAAAATGTTATTTCCAGGCTTTCCTGCACTGAGCCCCCATAAAAACTCATCAGGAATATCTGAGGTTTGTCGGACGGCTCAATGTACACAACTATAAAGAAACAGAAAACCACAATGATTTCTTAGAAGTCTTATTTGCATGTTGCAGATATCCATATTGCAAAGACTGATGAACAAACAATACATTGTGCAGCCCTAACCGCACACACACAAGATTGATGAAAGAGCATGAATATAGCTAGTGCAGAACTGTAGTGAGAAGTATTAGTCAGAAAGATTGGATCAGCACTCCTCACCATCTGGTGATGGGTCGTGACAAGATGTTGTCTGCTAGCATCACTGTACTATTTCTCTACGATCCAGTCCATTTCATAATACCCAATAATAACTTGTTTATGATGGATGAACAGAAAACTTCATGGAATCGCAAAGCATGCATGAAATGACAAGGTTTGGAGAGCAGGCGTACATTTCCTGCTGAAGCAAAAGTGAGTTTTGGGACTGTCTCAATTGCATTGATTGTTAATGATGTATAGCATAGTGGAAAGGGCTGTCAAAATGCGAAACTCCATAATGAGTGGTTTAGTCCAGAGTAGTATGGGGTGGTATTTCTCTTCCGAACTGATGATATGATGGTTGTCGGCTTGTTTTTCTTTTATTTCTTTTAGTCTGCTCAGCTTGGACTTCTGGATCCCACATTTTGTATTGCTGGGTCGTCTACCACTTGGTCTGTGTTTCAAAAGGGACTTATGTGCGTAGTATGCAAAGCTATTCTGTGCGTGCTGCCCCCACCTCAGTTAAAATAATATTTGTTGTTGCTATTGTAGCTGTTTACAGTGAAGTTTGAAGGTTTGTAATCCCAGCCTTTCTCCATAAATTTAATGTAAAACTTCATCAGATTTTCACACAAGTCCTAAAAGTAGATAAGCAGAACCAAATTAAACAAGTGAGACAAAAATATTGGACGTGGTCCTTTACTTATTGAGGAAAATGAGGCCATTATTGCCCTCCCCAGGAGTGGTTGACCAACAAACTCCAAGAGCAAGGCATGTAATAGTGTGCAAGGTCACAAAGGAACACTTTTAAGGAACTAAAGGCCTTTCTCCCATTGGCTAATGCTGATGTTCATGAGTCCACCATCAGGAGAACACTAAACAACAATGGTGTGCATGGCAATGTTGCAAGAACAAAACTGCTGCTTTCCAAAAAGACCATTGCTGCCCATCTGCAGTTTGCTAAAGATCACATGGACAAGCCAGAAGGCAATTGGAACAATGTTAGTGGACGGATGAGATCAAAATAGAGCTTTTTGGTTTAAATAAGAAGTGTTATGGCTAGAATGGAAAACACTGCATTCCAGCATAAGAACCTTATCCCATCTGTGGTACATGGTGGTGGTAGTGTCATGATTTTCCATTTTCCATTATTGATGGAACAATGTTTTCTGAATTATACCAGAACTGGATCTTCCTCACTATACCAGCTGTTTTTCAATGACCTTTTCTGCATTGTGCAACAAAAGAGCATTTCCTTGATGAGAAAAAATGTCACCCTAAGGCTCTTCTTTACTGTAAATGTAGAAGTTGGATATTGAGCAGCAGATCTGCAAACTCAATGGCAGACAGCAGCGAAAACTACACCTGATGAATAGGGGTACCGAGCATTCCACCTACCCTTTTCCAAATGGCTCAGTTACCCAACAGCAACCTGGCTAGCTGAAAAAAGACAGCGAAAGAGATATGTGGCTGCAGCAATTGGTAAAAAAAGATGGTGCAGCAACTGCCGAAAGCCAAACAGGTTGTGTGGTGGCAGAACCCAGCTGGAGCATGACAAGAAGCACACATGCTACGCTACAATGGTGAAGGCACTTGGGAGCTGTATTCCACATGGCTAAAAATGGTTGGCCCACATCACTGCTGGATGCCGGTCATCATCACGATTCAGTTCTGCCTGGTTCTGGAAGTAAAAGCACTCCAGGTGCTAGTTGACCTGCTTTAGGCAGGCTTAGGCAGGTTCAGGCAGCCGCCAGCAGCGCTGTCAGTTACGAAGCTGCTCCTGGACGGACAGAGGTCAAAGGAAAAGTACATAAGAATGGCAGAAGTGAGCACAGCGGGCTGACAGGCATTCCCATTGGTCATGAGGGTGGTGCAGGAGAAGTTGTTGCTGGAGTATTTACTGAAGATGCTGTTGCCATAGGAAGTGTGCAGCTCATCACACCAGTTAGTCTTCAACCGACCATCACTCAAACAAAAAGACATCAAGGCAAAAAAAAAATGGTGCCAATGGGTGCTGTTTTCCAATGGTACAAGGTAGCTGAATACAAGTTTTCTGCCATCCATGCCAGAGAATATGAGTCACCGGTACTGGCCTTCCACCAGGAAAGAGGCATGTTTCTTGTGGACACAGATGCCAGGAATAATGGCAATGGTGCCATCCTCTGGCTCTTACTTGGCTCATGCAGTTCAAAGAGCTAAAGGGTCATGTCATGAGGTAGATCATGACCTTACAGGAAGTACTACTTCACCTTCTGACACCATGCTGGACATCTGCACGGCAACGCCTTGCACTACAAGCTTGCTGTAATTGTGTGTGGGAGGAGCTGGTGCACGGGAAGCATGTGAGGCAGATGCTAGTGCTGTGCAGGTTGCACAAGGCAACCTGTGAGTTGGTTAGTGTCTTTATATGAGTCCATTCAGAGAGGTTATGTGGCTAGAAGTAATCTTTCCTGATGTTCTGACTGTATTCCAGTAATCTATTCTGCTTTGTTCAGTAAAAGAGCATTTCCTTAAGCAGAATTAATGGCTTCTGGTTCTTCTTCACCGCCACCACCACAATATCATGTCCTGACAATGCGTTACCATAAAAGCAATGTTTCAGGCATATGCATGCAGTTTTCCTGTTTAACAGTGTACAATTAGCCAAGGTACCATCACATGCATATGAACTTGAGTGACATCCTATTCATAATCCATGGGGTTTAATATGATGTCGACCCACCCTTTGCAGCTATAACAGCTTCAATTCTTCTGGGAAGGCTTTCCACAAGGTTTAGGAACGTGTTCATGGGAATTTTTGACCATTCTCCGAGAAGCGCATGTGTGAGGTCAGACACTGATGTTGGACGAGAAGACCTGGCTCGCAGTCTGTGCTCTAATTCATCCCATAGGTGTTCTATAGGATTGAGGTCAGGACTCTGTGCAGGCCAGTCAAGTTCTTCCACACCAAAATCACTCATCCATGTCTTTATGGACCTTGCTTTGTGCACTGGTGCGCAGTCATGTTGGAACAGGAAGGAGCTATCCCCAAACTGTTCCCCAAATTGTCCAAAATCTCTTGGTTTGCTGAAGCATTAGGAGTTCCTTTCACTGGAACTAAGGGGCCGAGCCCAACTCTTGAACAACAACCCCACACCATAATCCCCCCTCCACCAAATTAAGGCTTGGATGCAGCTGTTCTGCCATTCCGCTGTTCTTGAGCTAATCTGAAGGCCACATTCACTGAGCAGTCTGCATGCCTAGGTGCTTGGTTTTATACACCTGTGGCCATGGAAGTGATTGGAACACCTGAATTCAATTATTTGGATGGGTGAGTGAATACTTTTGGCAATATAGTGTATGTTTGGCAACGAAAGTTTGCTTCCTTAGTTATTCAGTGGAGCAGTGAGGCCACAAACTGCATTACTCATAACTTGCTCTCTTTGTTCGCTAATCATAAATATATTTTTGATGTGTTTTTAACACTTTATGACATACAATTAACAAACAAATGGACAGAGGTATCCACATAGCTGAAAACAGTAGCCTAAACTCTATCTGGGTTTATAGATAATAGTTGTTATAATGTCATTATAATTTTCTCCATGACATTATAATAATAATACCATACAGTGCCAGAAACCACATAATAAGATGATCTGAGATTACTCAACATCTTGGCGTGGCTTGAGGCAAGTTTGTGAAGGTATAGGCATGCAGTTTGCACAATGCTAACTTGGCGGCTATGAGCTTCTATTACATATTAGCTATTAGAGCAAAAACTAACTGAAGCAGCAAACATCAGAACCAAGCAATGTCTTGGCTGATTAACTATATTTGAGCTAAGTGAAAAATGCTGTGTACTATTTAATTTTTTAGGCCAAACTGCTGCTTTAAGTGGCTAAGAACTTTAGCTAGCTGGCCTCTAAATGACAGCGGGGGTACACCAGTAGCATAGATGCCTGTGTTACACCGAATGCTCATGCTTTGATACCGAGTTACCAGCTTTGACAAAGAAGCCCTTTGTCTGGCTGGGACACAGATCTGTTCATTACTGCTGTGGGACAAGTTTATTTACCCCTGTCAGCAACTTGCGTAACCCTATTACGCAAACGCTCAAATTTGCTTTAGCACATGCGTTCCTGGAGTAGGACACTTGTTGTGACATCCCAGGCTACTCGAGCAGGTCGAGTGCTGTGTAGCACAAGGCACGCTGCCATCACAGCTTCTGACTGAGAGAAGTGTGTCAGAGGTGAGGAGAGCAGACTGTGAATGGCAGGCTGTGAGAACACACACGTATACTTAGTGATCCCACACACACACATATACATGCGTGCATTCATCGTCATACATATACAGTTCAGTTATCTGATGCCCCTGGCTACTCATTGTTAGTGGTCCCATGGCAGCTTTAAGGCCTCCATGCTGGGGTCACTTCAAGCCAAATCTGTCTGCTGTAGATTCCACAGGCTGTCCTTCAGTGCTAAATCTGAACAAATATGATGCAGATTACCCTGATTGTGAATATGACAAACAATACAATGGGAAAACGCATGATACCAAAAGCCCAGTTTTCTAATCTGAGCAGCATATGAGGGGGTTTACAATATATACAAGTCATAGACCACCGTTTTACAGGGGTTTCCAAAACTGGAGAACAAATTGTATGAATATTTTATCAGAATTAACAAAAAAGCTGATTACATGGACTGACTACCTTTATGCCAACATTACTAAATGTATTTGGAATTCCTTGGATCATAAGAAGCAGACAATGCAACCAACGTACTAAAACTGAACCTTGGAGTTATGGAAAAAAATATTCCTTCAGATTTTTCTGAAAGAAAGAATAGAAGCTGCTGTAATGAAGATAAGGAGAGACACACTAAATACTAAAAAATCTATATTGTTATGAGAGAGGTAAGTTAAGTTTAGACACCCAAAACATGTTAAGTGCATCCAAAGCTGCATTTAACCCAGATATAAAATGTGAATGTGTTGGTTGTTTGAAAGCAACATCTGAAGTGTGAAATAAGAGATAATAAACAGAAATGAACTAACTTGCTAGGAATGCTGGGTAACTCCACCATGTTTTCTCTTACTGCTTGTCTTTTTGAGTTGTTGTTCTACTCACTAAAATAAGTTCACTCGAATTTTCAACGAGATGGTACAAACAACCTGCCTGGATTAAGTCATTGCATCTAATTGCAAGAAAATAACTAAATTTTACTTGATCATTCAAGTGCAAATAACGTCAGGTCTTTCAGTGTAGATGATGAGTGAGAGGGAAGGTTTTATGACTAAATGAACAGTCTCTGACCTTTGCATAGTATGTAGTCATCAAGCACTTTATAAGGACCACTAAACTAATTCTGGTTAGGGCCTCTCTTTGCTCTCAGAACAGCCTCAGTTCTTTATGGCATTTATTCCATAAGATGCTGGAAACATTGCCTTGAGATTCTGGCCTGTATGGAGATGATTGTGTCCTGCAATTTCTGTAGATATTTCAGGTGCAACTTCATGCTGCAAATCTCCCATTCTACCACATTCCAAATGTGATTTATTGCATTCAGATCTATTGACTGGGAGGACCACTGAAGAACACTGAACTCAGTGTCATGATTATGAAATTGAAACTTTTGCTTGTAGCCATTAGAAGGTGGAAAATTGTGGCCATAAAGGGATCATAAAGGTATTAACAGGCCCAAAGTGTGCCAAGAAAACATTCCCCACACCATTATACCACCTCCACTGGCCTGGACTGTTCACACAAGGCTGGTTGGGTCAATGGATTCACTGTTGAGGCCTATTTCTAACCTTCCATCTATTTGGAACCTGACATGGAGTGGAACCTGACATGGTCTTCTGGTGTTGTAGCCCAGCCACCTCAAAGTTTGTTCTGCATTCTAAGATACTTTTCTGCTTAGTGGTTATCTAATGAGTTAGCATAGGCTTTCCATCAGCTCAAACTGGTCATTCTCCATTGACTTCTCACATCAACAGGGCATTTTTCATCTACAGAAATGTTTTTTATTTATTGCCATATTACTATTCTGAGTAACATCTAGAGACCACTGTATGTGAAAACCTCAGCAGACCAGCCCATCTGGCACCAACAGTCACAGTCATAATGAGGTCACATTATTCCCCCCATTGTGATGGTTGATGTGAACATTACCTAAAGCTGCTGGTCCCTATCTGCATGATTGTATGCACTGCACTTCTGTTACATGAATGTCTGATTAAATATTTGCAAGAATGAGTAGGTGTACAGGTATTCCTAATAAAGTGCTTGGTAAGTATACAATAATATGATTTATATGTGTATAATAACATATACAATTGTATACAGTGTAATTAATAAGCAGTTACTCGGGTCTGGTTTAAAGATTATTTACTGTTAACATGTTGACAGCAAAGCATTCAAGGGACACTTATATATAGAGTTCTATTGAACAAACATGACCTTATATTCTAGCAGGTTGTGCAGAGGATTATCAGGGGATCAAGCCACATGGAAAGAGAAGCCGACAACAGCAAAGCTAATGAGAAGAAAACGAGGCGAGACTAGCTTTTAAGCACACAGCCCATTACAAAATGTAATTCCCCCAGTTACAATTCCCTGGGTTCCCAGCCATTAGCACATGATGTCCTTTGTTTTCCGGTGCATGCATTTACCTAATGTTCCTTCTTTCCTTCTTTTGGCTGTGCATATTATATGGACATCATCCAAAAATGCATAAAGCTTAATCAAACTGTGAGATACCTAGAGGTTACACTATGGCATTCAGTCTGATGTTATCATGCAGATGCTTTTAACTTTATGTCTAGACCTGAATAAATCTTACAGTGGACCAAAACCAATTAGCCACAGAGCCTATATGTCCTTGTTTTACAATCCTGGCCTTTTACTGTAAATGAGAAAAAGTCTTTAAGTTTTTTTTTTTTTGGCATTTTTAATTTAAGACCCACTTTGTGTGGTTTTATGTACCAAAATTGTCTTTAATTGATGTGACCATTTCTCAACCTTACTTAATCCATCAGAATTAAACAGGTGGTTACTGTGCCTTTAAACCTAATATATGATAAACAAGCTTGGTTCTGATTGGGGGTAGCACGGTGGTGCAATGGGTGGCACTGTCACTTCACAACAAGAAGGGCCTGGGTTCCATTCCCAGGCAGGTCCTTTCTGTGTGGAGTTTGCATGATATCCACATTTCTATGTAGGTTTCCACTGGGTGCTCCGGTTTTCTCCCACAGACCAAAGACATGCAGTCAGGTGAATTGGAGATGCTAAATTGCCCCTAGGTGTGAGTGTGTGTGTGTGAATGTCTTGGTCTGCCCTGTGACAGATTGGCCGCATGTCCACGGTGTATCCTGCTTCCCGCCCTTTGAACCTGGGATAGGTTCCAGCACTCCCTGCGACCCAGTAGGATTATGCAGGTTGGAAGATGAGAGAGTGAGTGGGTTCTGATTAGCTGCTCGCCATTGAGCTACAACACTCCTTAGAACTTCAATATGAATATACTGGGCTAAACTGATGCCTGAGTTCTTGTGGCATCACAGAATCAATGAATTTGAAACGAGAAAGCAGAATGAAAGCAGTCTTTCTTTGAAAGCAGAATTTCTTTATATGGACCACACAGACTTGGTAGTGAATAGAATGTTTTGAAACTTTAACAATGTCTATGTTTTTCTCACAAACCAGTGAATGGGTGAGGTAAGAGAGGGAAAATCAGTTTTCCATAAAATGGGCCCTTTAAAGAAAACACTGAGAACTTTCAAGGTTAACCATGTGACTCAAAGCCAAGGAGCGAATGTGAGACATAATCTCGTGCACCATATTCACATTTCTATTCCTACCACTTTCAGGATCCCACAATGAATTCAACATAATGAATTCTCACATAATGAATTCTCCAAACTGGCTAATGAATAGCATTTTTCCAGCAGCACATGGTTGAACTATGACCAATGACTATGGAGGAAACTCACAGGGTGATGAATGATTTAGTAGGTGAGAAATGTACTTAATCAGTCTGAAACTCCCAACGATGGGGCTAGATTAGAGGTACAGACTGTTCCTATCTCCGGCGCCTCGTTTAAGCAGTGTTGTTGCCTGTTTGGCATTTCCCTCCTTATCCCTCAGCAAACAACTTGTGTGCTGTCCATGGTCCTGAAAAATGCCTCGCCGAAATCTGCTACTGACTGGTAACATTGTCTTAACAATGGACTGGTGACCAGTACCCAAATCTAGTATAATATATACATCTGCATTACGTAACCAGAGACTGTAAAAGACAAAACGTCATCATGCAGCAGAAGCCGACATGTAATACTCATGGTATTCAACCTGAGGGCTGTTTTGTTCCAACACACTAAATTCAAACAAACCCTCACAGCAGTGTTCCAGCATCTATTCTTAAGTTTTTACTGCAGCAAATAAGGAAGAGGATGAACAACACCAACCAAAATATCAGTATATAGTGTGCCCAGTCTTTGCCTTTATTACAGCTTCTTTTTTGAGGAGACTCATTTTTAGTGAAAATAACTTGCAGGAATATTTTCCCACGCCTCCAAAGTTCAGTCTTAGAAGTTGTTTTAGGAGTGTATTTATTTGTAGTGTAACTGCAAATCATTGTGTCCTCAGTAGCTTAAAAATAAGCCCTTACACAGGAGTGGTTTGTCCTCCAACAGAATCTGCCATGTAGAGCAATGTTGCTGCAGTAGTCCAGAATGGACAAACCAAACACTGACTGTAGAGAGTTCTTCTCACCTTTCAAGTTTTTATGTTGAAGCAGCAGCTTGAATTTGGTGGCGCTGTAGCACTGGCTAGAAGATGTTGAAAGATGAAGAATCCTTGTTGAAATGTCAATATCACATATTAATTGGTAGCTCTGTGTGTAAAACTCCTGGTAGGATATTTTAGAATCTGCTTATCCAAAAAACTACCAGCATTAAAACTATGAGGCTGAAATTGGCTTCTTACTCACCAGCATCTTGTTTGAAATTTCCCATTACACCTTCAATGGTGCAGCTTTTAATATAACTCCTCAGGTGCCAGAATATACCCGCTAATTACCAATTACCAATACAAGCAAGAAGAAACAAGAAAATACAAACTAGAAGCTGGAGAACCTAAACTATATATATATACACACAGCCAAAAGTATTCACTCACCCATCATTCACAAATCATTGAATTCAGGTGTTCCAATCACTTCCATGGCCACATGTTTATAAAACCAAGACCCTAGGCATGCAGACTGCTTCTACACACATTAGTGAAAGAATGGGTCGCTCTCAGGATCTCAGTGAAATCCAGCGTGGTACCGTGATAGGATGCCACCTGTACAGCAAGTCCAGTCATGACATTTCCTTACTACTAATATTCCACAGTCAATTGTCAGTGGTATTATAACAAAGGGGAAGCAATTGGGAACAACAGCGACTCAGCCACAAAGTGGTAGACCACGTAAAATGGCAGAGCGGGTTCAGCGGATGTTGAGGCGCATAGTGTTCAGAGGTCAGCAACTTTCTGCAGAGTCAAATGCTACAGACCTCCAAACTTCATGTGGCCTTCAGATTTTCTTAAGAACAGTGCGCATAGAGCTTCATGGAATGGGTTTTTATGGCCGAGCAGCTGCATCCAAGCCTCATCACCAAGGACAATGCAAAGTGTCAAATACAGTGGTGTAAAACACGCCGCCACTGGACTCCACTGGAGTGACGAATCATTCTCCGTCTGGCAATCCAATGGATGAGTCTGGGTTTGGCGGTTGCCAGGAGAACGGTACTTGTCTGACTGCATTGTGCCAAGTGTAAAGTTTGGTGGAGGGGGATTATGGTGTGGGGTTGTTTTTCAGGAGTTGGGCTTGGCCCCTTAGTTCCAGTGAAAGCAAATCTTAATGCTTCAGCAGACCAAGAGATTCTGGACAATTTCATGCTCCCAACTTTGTAGGAACAGTTTGGGGATAGCCTCTTTCTGTTCCAACATGACTGCACACCAATGCACAAAGCAAGCACCATAAAGACATGGAGTGAGTTTGGTGGGGAAGAACTTGACTGGCCTGCACAGAGTCCTAACAGCAACCTGATAGAACACCTTTGGGATGAATTAGAGCGGAGACTGCAAGTCAGGCCTTCTCGTCCAACATCAGTGTCTGGCCTCACAAATGCACTTCCCATAAACACATTCCCAAACCTTGTGGAAAGCCTTCCCAGAAGAGTTGAAGCTGTTATAGCTGCAAAGGGTGGGCCGACATCATATTAAACCATATGGATTAAGAATGGGATGTCACTCAAGTTCATATGCGTGTGAATGCAGAGGAGCAAATACTTTTGGCAATATAGTGAAAAAAAAACAATTAAACAAAAATTAAAACAATTCAAAAGCTCTAGTTAGCCTTTCATGGTAATTCATGGTAGACAGACCAATTGAAGACGTCCAAAATTACGTAAAAAAAAACTTCATTGGAGGTTAAGAAAGCTGTTTCATCATCCTGTAAAGTTCCATTTTGGAGTTTTTTTTAAGGTAGACTGCATAATTCCATGAGTGCTATTTTATAGTTTGATATCTTCACCTTATATATATATATATATATATATATATATATATATATATA